>CM043320.1:42939289-43670225 GCA_023736055.1 Quercus glauca | reverse complement strand
GTTGTAGAAGGCATTCAATTCCAAATAAGAACCAAGCCAACCAATTTAAGAGGTTACCATCACTCCAAAGAGTATTGTAGGATAAACATAGACAAGAATTCACAAGACGGCAAAAGACTTGGAATCAAGAAAGCCTAAGCCATCATTACACAACACATGATTTTTTTTTTTTTTTTTAGAAACAAACACACACATATAAGGAGAGGAAAAGGGGTACTAACACAAATGCATACCACAACTCCACTCAAAAGTCATAGTAACTTTTAAAGGATGGTGGATTTAAATCAATTATTACTTTGCGAACTTGTCAAATATTGATAAGGCCTCTATGCAAAAAAGGGGAATTAAAAAAGGGAAAAAAAATTCCAAAAAACCCCTATTTGATTTCTCCATTAAACATAAATAAATAAAAACCCTAAAATTTTGGACATAACACTAAACCCCATGTCTTGTTTTATGTGTAAATTGTTAATTGTGTTTGCACTTAACTCTATTAAGATTATTGAGTGTAGTTTATCAAAAAATAAAGATTATTGAGTGTAAAACAAGACAAACTCCTTATATTTTTGCTTATGTGAAATTTTGGACCTGCATTTTCACATAAAACAATATCACATAGGTGTTTGTGTTCTGCTTAAAAACCTTAGGAGAATTAAGTTTTATACAAGTGTTTATCACATAGGTGTTTGTGTTCTACTCAAAAACCTCAGGAGAATTAAGTTTTATACAAGTGTTACACTTAAGACCTTAAGAGGCTCCATATTTTAGGAAAAAACCCACATGCGGTTTATGTGTGTGTGTGTGTGTGTGTGTGTGTGTATATATATATATATATATATAGAGGGAGAGAGAGACCATGCAAACGCTGGAGTTTTTCCTAAGCTTCAACCAATATATGAGCTTTTGGTTGTCTTTGTGACAAATACTTGAGCTTTTGGTTGTCTTTGTGACAAATACCTAAGCTTTTGGTTGTCTTTGGCTGTCACAAAGACAACGCCAGTGTCAACTTTGCATCACACAAGTGAGGATTGAGACCATACCCATAACCAATCGCTCTAGTGAAACATATAACACATTGCTTACTCCATTTTTATGGATTTCATAGGTATTAAATCAAATTTATAAAAAATAAAATTAAAATAAAATAAAAAACAAATAATGCATGATCTCAAAGACAAACTGTTAGACAAACAAATAAAATGGCTATTTAGCAACAAAAAAAAAAAAAAAAAAAAAAGGCTTGGATTACCTGACATTGCTAATATATCAAACGTCCCGGAAGGAACTTCATATTGCTAATATAAATTACACACAGTTGTAAATTATAGTCTGCCATACCCATAATAAGTCTAATAAACTTTTTTTTTTTTGGGAAGAAGGGGGGGGGGGGGGGGGGGGGCGCTATAATACATAAACAGCGATAGCATTGTCCAGAAACAACCCTTCTGCAAAGGATCAAACTCTCAACACAATCTCCCAATAATATTCTTGAGTTCTAGAACCCATATGTAGTTCTCCTCATAATCCGCATAAACTCCTCAACATTAACTTCTCCATCATCTGTACATTTTAAAGGCCATCGCATCCAAAATCAGCATTTCATAACAAATTCTTGAAAAAAAAAAATTTGACATTGTTAAATCTACAAAATTTCACGGTCTAGCTTACTGTTCCACACTTGAAGCTCTTGAAAAGACAAATTTCACCCTTGGATTTTTATGTGTAAGTGTAGAGTTGGTTCTTGCATTTTAATTTAGAATAATTCACTCCTTGGAGATTATGGTTGCAACAATTTTCCTTTCTTTTTTTCAATTGGCAAGTGACACACACCTAATGGATCTTGAATCTACAACCTTCCCTTCCATTCCATTGTAAACAAGGAAGTGCCATTAAATCTTTAATGGCGCTAACCACATTATATGTACATGAATTTGCCATATCACTCATACTTCTTACATGATATTATATTCTCATTATCAAACACATTTAAGTACCCAAAAAAGATTTTGGGGGGGGGGGGGGGGGGGGGGGTGTGTGGGGGTGGGGAATGGTGCTTACAAGATTGAGTCAAGATGTTGATTAACTAGGGATGTGAACCACATAATTCGAGGGGAAAAAAAACATGCAATAATTGATGCCACTTGGGAAAATTAATTTACAAAAAAGTGCCCATGGGAAGATGCAAGGACTAAATTGAAGTTCAACATAAAGTCCAAGGAGTTATTGCTCAAATTGAAATGCATGGACTAAATTGACATGATGATGCTCACAAGAAAATCCAGGGGCCCCAAATGATATTTACACAAACTAGAAGATCATCTTTTATATATAGAGAGGTCAAGTTATACCTAGTGTTCCTATGTTCTGGGCTGTGTTATTTTTTAATAAAATCTTTATGTCACTTTTTTTTTTTTTTTTTTAAAGTTATAACTAGTGTAACTTTTGCCAATATTACATCCCTTATAAAATTATATTGAAGGTGTCAAATCCACAGTTTGATATTGTTTCCTTATGCCATCCATTTTTGCAAAATGATCAAAATTTAATAACTATCTCATCTATAAAGTATTTATATTTAAATTAAAAAAAATTTTGTACGTTAAATTACATATAAAAAAATAAATTTATAGTTTGGATAGTAAATAACAACCGATTAATACTAAGTATGATATGCATGTTATGAACATAAAGAGCATGTAAAGGGTGTAGCATTATCAAAGAGTTACATCAAGTGTAACTTTATTTAGACCCTACAAATAGTAAAGCAAAGTGGTAACTGGTAACCAATAAAAATCTACATCCAAAATATAAGTATGCAAACTTACTATCACGGTCAGCTACCTCAATCATCTCTTTTATATCACCATCAGTGAAGTTCTCATCCAGCTCCTTTACTATGCGCTTAATGTCTGAGACAGATATCTTTCCCTGCATGCGAATGGGAAAAAGAATAAGTTAATGACAAGATGAAACAGAGAAAAAAAAATTATATATCTATATATATTATATAAACAGAACTGAACATTACATTGTTATCTTGGTCAATAATGTGGAATGCTTTCATGAGCTCCGCCTTATTGTCCCTTTCTCCAATTTTGGCTGTCATCATGTGCACAAATTCATCAAAATCAATTGCTCCACTGCCATCCTTGTCCACATCTGCAATCATTTGATTGATTTGCTAGAATGACACAATACAAAATTATGTTAGCCATGTAGTCAAAACTAAAAAATCAAAATTTGATAGAAAGATGCCCTATATGGCTATAATTTTATGGGCCTTTTGGGTAAGACCAAATGTGAGAGAAAACTATATAGTACTCAATATAAGTCATGAACCCCTCAAGCAACATGCAGAGATTCTCCTAGGACAACCTCAGGAGAACTAGATACATCACATTAGCTACTAAGAATCACCCTAAAGAAGGAAGTCTAGCATATGCCCCGTCTGAATCAAGTAGACTTACTGCTGCAACCAAAATTTTATCAAAAAAGAGCAAATAACATAATGTACAAGCACTACTGCCACAAAGAGAGAGAGAGTTTCTATCTCCATTTCTAATCACCAACGCCCGTTTTCTTTTCTTCTAGAACTTACCTTCAGATATAAACAAACCACACTCTTCAAAAACACATGCAGACACACTTGTACACAGACACATGCACTTGACCACACAGGAAAAAATAAAAAATAAAAATAACAAGGGAATAAACTGGTGCAAAGAAACTACCTCTTCTGTCATTTCAAAACCAAGAGCCCTGTCAAAAGAAAACATCTCTGTTGTAATGTTTCATGAGGAATCAACTTGAAAATTCTTAGTAAATTTGACATGAACTTCTTACCTCATGGCGACATTCAGCTCCTTGGCATCAATAGTGCCTAAACAACAAGGTAAACAAAAAAATTATTGGAATTTAAAAAAAAAAAATTACAACACGACAACAGATAATTTCAATACCTGAGCCATCAGTGTCAAATAACTCAAATGCTTCCTTGATCTCTTGCCTTTTCTGCTGAGTTAACCCATGATGGCGTCCTCTGGGTTTATCTTTCCTAGATGGCCATCTATAGTGAGTTGACTGATGAGGAGATAGAATATTTGGGAAAAAAAGAGTATCATTAACCAAGTGTAGGTCTCTATAAAAGATCAAGAACAAGGTACATGGCTTTATTAACATTTTAATAGCAGGTGTAATGCATGTATATCACACATGATCCAAAGTGACACCATGTTTTCAAAAAAATTTCTCAACATTCATCTCCTGTATTCATGTGATCCTCCACAACTAACTAATACAAATGCAATAAACTGAAAACCACGAAGAACACAGTCACGAGCCATTAGAGCAGACTCTCAGAATCCCCCCTCAAAAAGTACCTTACATTTTTTTTATTTTTCTTATATCAGCAAAGAAAATGAAACCGAGAATATACCAATCAATTAGCAACTCAATGTCCCTAAAAACATCCTAAGCATATTTGAAAAACAGCAAATTTCTTAATATATCATGACCTTAAGGATTTCCTAGGAAATTAAACTAACCCTGCCTTCTTTCTTCTAATTAATCCTTGTTTCCCTTGTCTTTAACTGTAAGAAAAAAAAACCCCAATTGATAATTTTTTGCTAACTAATCCCAATTGATAATTATATCATATAATTACACTGCTTTTAACCATATGACCATTCCTACACATGTGACCCTATAAAATATCACTTCAAATATGTTAATCTATCAAGTAATTACCAAGGATCAGAAACCAAATCTAGCTCAAGAAATATTAGAATCATTAAGATTCACAGCCAGTAAGGAATAAAGTTCGGAAAGATCAAAACTTTTAATCTCGAAATTTGACATTATCAAAGACAAAATCATTAAATTGGGAAATTAAACTAGGGGTTTCGTAAGGACAACTTACCATAGTTTTGGTCGGTGAGTTCGCAACGCGTTAAGGTTATCAAGGATAGTCCTCGAAGAAACCTTGGAAATCCAAAAATATGTCAAATTTCAATACGTTCTTTTTTGCTTTGAAGTTTTTGTATACTTGGGATCAAATATATAAATGTGTTCCAACTTTTATAATAAATAAATATTAAAAAAAAAGTGTTGATTTGAACGTGTGGGCTCAAAGTGTTTGTGGACTTGGGTCATGGGCTGGGCCTGGGTTTAGTAAGTCTTTTTTGTTTTTTGAGTAACTGGGTTTGGTTAGTTCTGGACTCAGGCCTAGCCGGGTTGGTGTACTGGCTAGTCCTAGACTCTAGGTTGGGTTGGAGATTTAAATAGATAAAGGATGTTCACTGTAAACTAAATTTTTTTTCATTGTGCCACTTATATTCTGTTTGAAAATCCACCTATGGATTTGCTAGCTATTTTCAACTTTGATCTTGTTGGGCTGTCTTTAAGTAGGCGTTGCCCTGCTAAGCCTTTGGCTATTTAGTGTTGTTAATGCAATTCCTTTCTTACCAAAAAAAAAATTTATTGTTCTCTCTTCTCAAAACCCACCAAAAGCAAAGAAGTGTAGCATGTTTTGGGTATATGCTTCCTCCCTCTTAGACCTATCAGTTGTGAGAGGGGAGAAACATACACCAAAACAGGGTATATTTTCTCGAATAGCACAAGTGGGCACACTACCATCACCCATAACTCCACATCAGAAGAAAAAACAGCCAACAAAACAACGCCAGCCACCAAACCACCACCAACCACCCAAAAAACAACCACCAACAACCAAAAATTTAGATCATAGAGGCGCAAAAAAAAAAAAAAAAAAAAAAAAAAAAACCCAAGAAACAAAGAACATAATTTGAAAATCTAACCCAGTGGAGGCGAGATCGGGTAGCAACCAAAAACCCAAGATCGTCGTGGCTTGTTAATCGGACGCAAGGGTGATGCAAGAGAGAAGAGAGGATGGGTTTGTGCAAGGAAGAGGCGTAATGAGTTTGGTAGCACCGGTGATGGTGGTTGGCGTCGGTCAGTGGGTGGTCATTGGTGTGAGATTGGTTGTGCGAGATGGGCCGAGATGAGAGGGCTATGACCTTGTGAGTGAGAGAGCTGAGAAATGGAGAGGGAGAGAAGAACTCGAACGTGTGTGTGTGTGTGTGTGGGGTAGAAACTAAGAAAGTGTTGGGGAGTGTGGGGGAGAAGAAAGTGTTAAATGATTGAGTAACGTTCTATCCGAAGCTGGCAGAAAAGTAAGGTTTTACGCCACCAATGAGGAGCTGCCACATCAGATATTCAATGTGGCCTCAGTACACTCTATCACACAGGATTATAGCTCAAATAAAACCAAAATACCAAATAGAACGTGTTCAGAAGCCCTTACCTGGAGAAAATAGCACCAGCACCAACGCCTCATCTACTCTAACCAACGAAGCTCCTCCCCGCCGTTGGTGCCGCCGCCGTGTCGTTTTGAGCCAGCGCCCACGCACCCAAATACTGCGGTTTGTTCTAATTAACCCTTTATTGTTTTGATTAGTTATCTCCCCAATAAATAGGTTCGAAATTTTGATGGGTTTGGTTTTTTGGACGTTAATCACTTGCTTTGGTATGGGTTTTTGCTGTATTTTGGTACCCTGGTGCGTTTTGATTGGATTCCAAAGTGGTTAAGTTTAGCCTAAACAAATCTGATTTGTCTATTATGAGAATCTTGTTTTCTTGTTCCAGCTAATTTTATTTGGGTTTCAAATCATGATTTTTTTTTAGGATGAAACTTTTTGGGGTTTTTCTTTGTATTTTATCCCCGGTCTTGGCTGCTGTGTTTGTTCTTTTGATAGGTTTTAGTTAGTTAGTATTTCAAGTTCTTACATGAATAAATTATATATTATGTGTGCATTAAGATCTTCGGTGATATTAACCATCAGAGTGACATACTTACTTTCTACATGTCCCTTAAAGCTTTTGGATTATCAATCTTTTGGATTATCAATCTTCTATAGCTTCAGAAGAAAATGTCATTGTGATTCTTCCTTTTGGGGTTTTTCTTTGTATTTTATCCCCGGTCTTGCGCTGCTGTGTTTGTTCTTTTGCGCGCTGCTGTGCATTTTCCAGCACTTCCTGCATCAGTTGTTAGGCTCACAGGGGCTGGTGATTGCTTGGTTGGTGGGATGCTTACTTCCATTTTTTGCATAGGTTTAAATTTTATGTAGAGTGTGGCAGTTGGAATTGCAACAGCCAAAGCTGCTGTTGAGGCAGAGACCAATGTGCCTACTACATTTAGTTTGGCCTCAATTGCAGGTATGTGTTCACATATTCCATTTACAACTATTTTGTCTAGATATATAAACTTTGCTTGATAAGTTCTGCTCATAAAGGGTTTTGGGCTTTCTTGGAATCAAATGAATCCATATCATATTCCATAGCATTTGGAGGCACAAGTCCATTATCAAAATAGGAGTAGCAGTCATCACAAAATAATTAATGTTCACTATCATTTCCATTCCTTGTACCAAATTCTCATTAATTTTAAAATTTATAGTTAATGGTCCTTCCAAATGCTATGAGAAACAAAATGAATGTACTTGGGGGGGGGGGGGGGGGGGGGTGGTGGAGGGGAGGGGGGGGGGGGGGATGGAGTTTGCTATGTTCAATAGAGCAGAGCATTTGAACTCGTTCTAGGGGCTATCCAAATGCCATACTGATGAATTGGGCTTGAGAGAGATGTACTATTTTGAGCAGTAATGTGCACCTCTTTGTACTTTGTGAATTGACAAGAGTCTTGCCTAAAGGGTAAATTACAATGACAACCCCTATGCTTTGTCACTAAAACAATGACATCTGCATTGGCAGACTATGTTAGGACCAGTGGACAAAATTCTAATAAAAATCTTGTGTGTGTGTGTGTATTAAGTATGTATAATTTTTTTCCTCGAAATTTTGGTGGACAAATTGATGTATTTGCTTTGTTACCTTTCTTTTCGATAAAATTCTCCAAAGTCTGCATGCCATATCCTTAGTATCCTATATTATCTTGAATTAACCATTGGTTGATTTCATATGTATGTCACTTTAATTAAGAAAAAGTGGTTCTGGCTTAGTCAATTTGAATTTGAGTTTTAATTCAATCTAAACTTGACGTTCGTAATTAGATGTAAGTCCACTTCTAGACCCACTTTTGTTTATTAACTTGTGTTATTTCTTTATGCTGATTTGCAATAGGAAAGACTGAAGTTGGAGTAGTTATTGGTGTTGCTGGAAAGGACTGATGAGAGGACGCACAGAAAGCACTGTCATTGATTATAAACAATATACTTCTTCCCTTGTAATCAAATCTGTTGGGATGGACCATGATAAATTTAGTGTGATGTAGTTTGTGTTTTTCCTGTTTATTGTCAAATGCATACTAATTATGTAATGACTTGAAAGAGTCGTATAATAATATAATCTATCCTGGACAAATATTTCCTACCCTTTACCACATTGAAGTTATACATGGTTGTAATTAGAAGAATGGAGTATATTTTAATGTAAAATTAAATTGAAATTTTCAAAATCTCACTTGATCAAGATTTAAATTTTCTCTACCAAAATTTAGCTTTGATCAAGCGAGTTAAGTTCTGCTCCAACAAAGGACAAGCAAACTTTTTTGTAAAGACCTTGTTGAAATTTTTTTTTCCTATTATTGAAGAATTTACTCGAGTAAGAAGGGTCGTTCGCTCAAGAAACAATTGCAAAAAAAAACATGTTTACTAGAAAATTTTGTAGAATGACAAGAGAGCATTGGCAACATTTTAGAGTGTTTGTTTCAGCATAAGTGACCTTTCAAATGTGTATTTTCTTTGGCAATGAAGGTATAAGTCACATTTCAAATGTGTATTTTATTATTATTATTACAACTCTTCATTCCTTAGAAATAAAAAACCATATTTAGGGGGGGGGGGGGGGGGGGTTCAAATTTTTCACTCCATATAATGAAATTCACAAAATTCCCCAATTTTGTTATGCGTAGAATCTTGATTAGCTGTATTTAGAAGATGGTCTGCTTACAAAGCCCCCATTACAAAACTTATTTGAGTGGAGACAGTTATGAACATTCACATAATCCAAATATCATACAATAGACCATTTACAAAGTTTAAATTCTATTACACACATTCAGAGAGGTGAGGGAAAAAATATAGCAAAAAAATTTAGAATATAAAGATCAAAATTTTCTTGTTCATAGTGTTAATTAGCAAAACATAATTTTTTTTTTGCATTAGTATCACTTAGTATTCAAATGAATGGTTTTAAAATTTTCAAATTGGTTTTCAAGTTTCTAATTGACAATACATTCATCTAAAATAAAACCTGTTATGATTCAAAATACAAAAAGAGAATCATAAGATTACAAATACATCTGAAATAAAACCTGTCACAATTTTTTTTTTTTTTTTTTTTAAGTTTCTAATTGACAATACATTCACATGAAATAAAACTTGTCATAACTCAGAATACAAAAAGAGAATCATAAGATTACAAGCATCCTCATACTTATCAAATACCATATTGAGACATGGTTGCAAATGCCTATTGCATGCAAAAGGTTTATTTGAATCATTCGATGACAAGTCTACATCATTTTGATCTTCATTTATTTCTGACTCATCATCCACCATATCATAAAGTGAGATTGTTTCACGTTCTTCATTGCTCGCACTCATATTTTCAATTCAAGTAATTTTAAATTTCAAAATAACCTATAAAAAACAAAAGAGAATAAAAATTCATAAGAAACAATTGAGAATAAATTCAAATATTGTGCTATTACAATACTAAACTTGCCCAATTTGGCAAACTTGTTTAATTACATACTTGTTTTAGGATACAAGTAAAGAGTAAATCCAACCGCTCAATACAAAACCAGAATGTGTAAGTGTAATACTCTCTCCCAAAATCAGCAATATCTATAATTGTTTCTCATTTTGTTGCCCATAGAAAGAAGGATCAGGAACAACTTTTTTCTCTACCAAGGTTGCCAAAACATTGTCAATCAAATCACCACTAGCCCTTACTGATTGAAAAATACAACTTTCATTTTTCTTTTTCTGCCCCAAAAATTCCCACCAGCCATCACATAGAAGAATAACAATGACATTTTCTTCTGAAGCTATAGAAGCTTGACAATCGAAAAGCTTTAAGGGACATGTAGAAAATAAGTATGTCACTCTGATGGTTAATATCACCAAAGATCTTAATGCACACATAATATATAATTTATTCATGTAAGAACTTGAAATACCAACTAAATAAATCCTATCAAAAGAACAAACACAGCAGCCAAGACCGGGGATAAAATACAAAGAAAAACCCCAAAAAGTTTCATCCTAAAAAAAAATCATGATTTGAAACCCAAACAAAATTAGCTAGAACAAGAAAACAAGATTCTCATAATAGACAAATCAGATTTGTTTAGGCTAAACTTAACCACTTTGGAATCCAATCAAAACGCACCAAGGTACCAAAATACAGCAAAACCCATACCAAAGGAAGTGATTAACGTCCAAAAAACCAAACCCATCAAAATTTCAAAACCTAAATATTGGGGAGATGACTAATCAAACAATAATGGGTTAATAGGAATAAACTGCAGTATTTGGGAGTGTGGGTGCCGGCTCAAAACGACGCCGCGGTGGCACCAACGGCGGGGAGGAGCCCCGTTGGTCAGAGTAGAGGAGGCGTTGGTGTTGGTGCTGGTGCTGTTTTCTCCAGGTAAGGGCTTCTGAACACGTTCTATTTTGTGATTTTGGTTTTATTTGAGCTACAATCTTGTGTGATAGAGTGTACTAAAGCCTCATTGAATATCTGATGTGGCAGCTCCTCATTGGTGGCGTAAAACCTCACTTTTCTGCCAACTCCGGACAAAATGTTTTCTCTAAATGATTTACCCATTGTTAAAGTGTAAAACATTTTATAGCTTTTTCCTTTCACTTAAATTATTTTATATATTGACCAATTATTTAATACAAAATAAATACCGTAAAATATGAAAATATTTTCTTAAATATATTTTACATCAAAACAAATGGTATATGAGATTAAATTATATAAGGGTCTAAAATTTAAGGGTACGTTTGGTAACTGTTTTTTTTTTTTTTTTTCTTATTTTCTGTTTTCAAAAACAATTTTCTATTTTGAGACTAAAAAACTTATTTGGCAACCCAAAATAAATAGAAAACAAAAACTGTTTTCAAAACTCAATTTGTGAATGAAACTAAAAACATGCAAAATGCTGTTTTCAGTTTCTAATTTTCAAAAGTCAATGAAAATATGTATTTAATTTAATGAATCTATCTCATTTAATGAGTTAGTATTAGAGTTCAAATCCTAGTAACAAAATATTTTAGTATTTTCTATTTTTTTCTTCAAAAAACTTTTTTTTTTTTTATTTCAACTAACCAAATATGTTTTTTATTTCAAAAATACAAGAAAATTGTTTTTTCTTTATATTCCCAAAAACAAGTTTTTTAAAACAAAAAACAAAAACCATTACCAAATATAACCTAAGTTTTTGATACCCTGCAAAATAATAGACACAACTACTTAATCAATTCTAATACTTATCTAAAAAATCAATCTAACTGGAAGTTTATTGAGATATTATTAGGTATGATAAGATATATTAAATTTTAAGTAAAAAATTGATATGACAATCTCTTATTTGATTGTGTAAAATATGAGTTTTACACTCAATTCTTACCAAATTCGAATAAATTATATATAGGACTCAAAAGTAAAAATATACTAGAATAGATAGTCTTTTATTTTTATTTTTATTATTATTATTATTATTTAAGCATACATTGTAAAGGACATGTATGGTCCTTTGGATAATTCATTTTTGTATTCTTGCATCTCTTTTTTCTATAAATGAGATGTCATTCAGTTGTATCAGATTAATTAAATGAGATGTCATTCTCCAAAAAAAAAAAAAAAAGAGATTAACGAATAATAGTAGAAGCCTTTCAACAGTTCTTTTTCACTTTTCTTTTGAAACCCTCCAAAATCAAGCTTTTGGACTTGTTAGGAGATTGTTTCCTTAATTTGGTCTGTTGATATATGAGGGTGAGTCAGTCACATTAGACATGATAAACTTGTGAGGGAAATATTTATCGATAAAAAAGAAGATGCCTTTGGGTGCATGATAATGTTTTCTCAGAATGAATGTCTGTCAAAGAGAAAGTAATATAGACAGATGATCATACAATGTCTAGCCACTGTATACCATGTCTGTCAAAGAGAAAGTAATATAGACAGATGATCAAACAATGTCTAGCCACTGTATACCATGGACCATGGTGATAACCTTGGAGTTCCCCATCAGGCCTGTCCCACGGTGACCCAAGAATTGTGTATAGGTACTGCCCCTAAAGCTCCTTGGGACCCAGTCTTGGGCCTGCTAGGCTCAAATCCCTCTAGGCCTCCACAATTGTACCCTGCCCTTAAGTCAAATGTTCAACACAATTTGGTAATAGTTGTTGACATAATAAATAAATCACTTGTGAGTTTTATCACCTAAAAAATTTTAGTGAATCAATTTAATTAATAGAAAATTTAGGGAAAATTAAGTTATATGTTTATACTATATATCAGATTAGGTCTTAGACTTTTACTTTTGTTAACTAAAGTCTTAAACTTATGAAACAATTTCTATTTGAAGTTTATGCTCATTGTTGTTACTTATTTTCGTTATTCTAGGCAATAATGCAATAGAGAAAACCAAAAAATTAAACTAGTGGTAAAACTTGATGTTTTCACTTAGGGATTTAACTTCTTCTTCTTTTTTGTCTTTTGTTTTTGCAATTACTTTCCCACTATGAGTGTTTTTTTTTTTTTTTTCTCTCTCTCTGTGAATCCCTTTTGTTCAAATGGTTGTCAGATTGATTTGTTAACAGGCAAGGTCAAATGCAGAATTTAATTGATATTTTCCCCTTTTTCTCAACTTTAATATTGCTAAGAACAACCATGAATTTGAGACTTTAATTAACAAAATTAAAAATTTGGGACATAATTTGAAATATGGTATTGTAGATAAGCTGAAAGTACAGTAGATAAAACTAAAAAGTAGTTGAAATAGTACAGTAGAACTCATGAATAGTATCAAAAAATGCAATGAGACTCGTGAATAGTAGTAAAAATAAGTTAAATAGTAAAAAAAATGACTTTTTAAGCCAATCTCAAACGCAAACTTATTTTCTTTTTTTATGTAATTTTTCTAATAAACTATTACGTCCAATTGGTAGACTTTGACCATGACATCATGTGAGAGGAGGATACATTCTGCCAACTCGACCTAAGACTTTCACAAATAATATGATTGAAAATTATGAAATTTTTTTTGTGGTTCATTTAAAATTTGGTATGATAGTGTTATATTATTATTATTAGGTAAATAACATTACCAAAAACGAGATGGAATATATACAATATGAATTTATATACATTGAGTATATTATGAATTTGAATACAAGATTTTGGATTAAAAGAATGGCAATATATGTTATCTTTTTAATAACATTTTGTAGGGGAGGATTTTGTTCCAACCCCTGCAAACTTATTGTCCTCTTGCCGATGTGGAACGTAGTCCAAGCTAAGCGCTTGCTTGCCTACACTCGGTATTGAGAACTAAAACCTTGTGGGCTTGGCTCTCCAAAGAGGACAATAAGCTTGCAGGGGTTGAAATAAAATCTTCCCCTACACATTTCAATTAGTAGCATACATACTTAAGTTATCTTAATTTATTTTATAAGATATTATTAAAACTCAAATAATAATTTAATTGATATTTAATATTTAATATTTTTTAAAAAATTTTAGCTATGTTTCAAGCAAAATAACAGGGGAGTGAAGGTGATCATGTTTAATATACACCTTCATTCACTTAGCAAAGAAAGAAAAATAACAAAAGTATTTATTATAAAACTGGTTTTATTATTTTATTTAAATTCTAATATACATTCATATGGTATATAATAATGAAATCTAATCATTCAAACTATAGAAAATCTAAATAGATTACAAATTTTCAAGGTTATAATAAAATTACGAAAATTTTGATGTCTAATATAAAGGTAAATTACACCAACCTTATTTGAGGTTTATAAAATGACACATTCCCCCCCCCCCCCCCCCCCCCCAAAAAAAGGCAAACATACAACAATTTAATTTTCACTAATGAAATATTCTATATTTTAAAATATTCATATAAATTTACACATACTGCATACCTAAGAGGAGTGTGTCATTCAACCACAAATCTTGAGGATGTGATTATCATTTGGTCAATAATTTAATATAAATCTTTTTTTAAAATGAAATATTCCATTTAAATAACCGTTCGATTTGAGAGGGCATGGACTTTTTTTTTTTTTTTTTTGGAGAAAGAGAGGGCATGGACTTAAAACCTTTAACATTTTCCAATAAAGAAAATATTAAAGAGTACAATATGAATACCTATTTAAAAACCATCTACTAGCTAGGCATACTTATTACTTAACCATCATATGTACAATGAGTCGTTATAAAGACACAAACTCACTGCTCGTTACTCGCAAAAAAGGAAATCAATGATCAATCACTGTTTGTTGGAAGATAGCTAGAAACTAGATCGATGAGCTGTAGTAAAAGAGATAGTAGCATTGTTGGACCCCTAGATATATATATATATATATATATATATATATATATGAATATGATCAATTGAATTAGAGGGGTCATGGTGTACAAGTGGGAAATAGTTTATTATGATTAGACTTGGCCACGCATATTGGCCGAAGATTCTTTCCAAAACTTTGCGGGAAGTCCTTGCTCAGGTACTGGAAATGGGGCATATTGTACTCCACTGCTAGACACCACTACTTCCCACCTGCAATTTAGACCATCAAAATGAGAGACAAGGTGCGTTTGGATAAATTGTTGTAAAATGATGGTGTTTTGGTTTAAAATGAGCATTTATAAAATATCCGAAATGCTCTATATACGTACACCGAAAATTTTCATTAAATATTTTACTTTTACTTACAACTTACAAGTGTATCGTAGTGGGATTTTTTTTTTTTTTTTTTTTTAAATTATGAAAATGTAGTGGGATTTAGCCATTTAGGTGTGAAGATTAATGAGAGAGTGAAAATTTCGGGAAATTTACGTAGTGTATTACTCTTGAAATTTAAATTTCTAGAAATATTATTGATTTCAACCACTGGCAAAATAATGAATGACACATGTGGGATGTGGCAGAAAGAAATAATTAAATTTTTGTTTGCCATATATTGAGGAGACCAAAGAAGTATTAAGGATAACAATTAATCATTCATGTTCACAAATCTTTTTTTTTTTTTTTTTTTGAGAAGATTCATGTTCACAAATCTTGTCACTAATAATAAGTTTTTTTACTTTAATTTCTAATTATGCTATTATGATTTGATGTCTATATCTTATTTCATTACTCTTTTTTTCTTTTTTTTTCTTTTTGGCTGAATTTCTTATTTCATTCCTTATATACCTGAACTTGTTGACCAAGTGGTGGATCAAAATGAGCATTTCTAGCTTGGCGACTTCATTTCCAGGACATGCATGAACTCCAATCCCAAATGGCAGGAATGTATTGTGTTTTGGTCCAACCTTCATGACAAAAAAATAAAACAAAGACACGCAAAGACTTAAATCAACAATTTAATAATAGTAACTGGAACTATAATATAGCTATATACACATTCAAAAACCTAATTATACAGATCAATAATCTTTACTTAGGATATAAATATATATATATATATATATATATAAACCGTCTCATACCTCAAACCTTGAAGTATTAAATGTTTGCGGCTCGGTAAAGAAATTTGGATTGTGATGGATATTGCGAAACAGAGGCAATACCTTCCATCCCTTTGGAATTAGGTATCCTGAAGAGTATCCTCAACACTAGGTGAGTCTCTTTTTACGAGTAAGTCACAAACATTTCAAATAAAAATATCGTTAAGTCTATTTAAAACATTTTTAATAAATTTATTTTCACAAAATTTTTTCATAAACCATTCACCTATAATCTGATCTTTGTTGATTTCAAAATTTATTTTTGGATTTGACAAATTTAGTAGAATAAAAAGGATGAAGATGAATACTTATAAATTTCATCTAAAAACAAATTGGGTAAATTACATTTCAAACCTCCTAATTTAATTAGGACTATTTCAAATTATATATCACATTTTCAAAATTTTCTGATTAAATCCTACCTTTTGGAAAATAGTTCAATTCAAACAAAAACCGATAACAACTAATGTCAGTGGAAAAAACTTGAAAAGGCATTGTATGACTTAGAGTAAAATAATATCCATATATTATAGACACGTGTTAAAACAACCATACAGTGTCATTTTGTTTAGGCATGTTTTATTTAAGGACCACACCTAAAATGGGTACATATATGGTTTGAATTGAAACGATATTGAAAATGTATGGTTTAATTTAAAAGTTTTAAAATCATTTGGTTAATTTGAAATTATAGCTAATCTATATGATTCAAAATATAATTTACCACCTATCAAATATATATATATATATATATAATTTACCCAAAAAATCTGTAAAAATAATAGTAGTGTTGTAGAGATCAAATATTTATTAAAAAAAAAAAATTGGAACTTTTACATTAAACCTTGTTTCGGATGCAAGGATGTTGTTCTTATGATAGGATTGAAATCATGTGCAATACTCAATGATTAAAAAAATTAAGAAAATTTTTATGAGAAGTAAAAAGTAAAAATTGAAAAAATTTTGTGAGACAAAGTTGGTAAATTACATATGGTATGCAAGCCTGCTTGTGGTCTATAAATACAGCCGTAATTGGGCTATGGAAGTTACTGTGCATGACAAACCTATCTAGCTAGTTGATGAAAAAATAAAAAAGAAAAGGAAACCAATCGGTGTGGTCCTACGCACCGAAGTTCTTGGACTGTCCTCTAACATTGAAGCCATGATATATGTTGTACGTGCACGGTTACCTTGGCTAGTTGGGTTAAGCTAGATGCGACGTTGCTAATATTGAAAGCAAAATTTCATATAATTTGGCAAATTTTATCTCTTTTTAACGCGTTATTAAACAGAAGGTTGAATAAAAACTGTAACCAACCGATTGAACTAAGCTTTTTCCATTGCGTTTATGACTTACCATTATATTCGACATCAGTAACAGCCTCCCTAAAGGTGAAAGATATGATACTTGCCATCCTCAAGCTCTCCATTATAACCTGAAGTTAATATTTGACACTACCACTTAGTTCTTATAGTATGAATTTCCCAAATATTTTGTGTGATATATACAATGAAATTTGTGCTGATGTATATTGTGCATGCATACCCTATTGGTAAGAGGCATATTTCTGGTCTGAGCCCATGTCAAGGGCAGGTTTCCTCCATTGCTTGCTTCAAAAAATGGCTTTTGTTCTTTCTGTAACAGCAAATTGTTATTAGGCATCATACATATATAGTTTAGAACAGTCAATAGCGATTTGTAAATTAATTTGGAGAAGAAATGAAGTGAATGAGGCGATACAAAGTTCTGACCTTAATAGCTTCTAGGAGTTTTGGGTCATCATGAATGTATTTGAGAATCCATGTTAGAATGCTAGCAGTAGTATCTTGTGCAGCAAATAATACACCAATGATGTTGTCAAGAATTTGATCATCTCTTAATATTTCTCCTTTTTCGTCTTTGAAATTCAGTAGACTTCCCAAGAAATCGTTTTGCACCGAGTTCTTTTCTTTCCTCACTCTGATTATTTCAAAGAGAATTTGGCCTATCCTTTTCCTTGCCTTCAAAAGAAAAAAACATCTTAGGTTGAAGTTAAAGGCCTCGCCCCTTGTATTTTGACCAACAACAAAAGAAAAGAAAAAGAAGGCACTATCAATCATGCTTACCAAGACTGATGTATTGTATGAAGTACCAGGTAAGCTGAATGGAAAAGAATTGTAACCTTTGTCTAATATGCAGTAATTTTTCCTCAACTTTTCTTTGATTGGAGAATCCAAGTCACCGAAGATTGACAAAACAGCGACATCAAAAGTGAACTGAAATCCCATAAAAAAATATTTTAAAAATAAAAGAAGAAGAAAAGAGAAAAGAAAGAAGTGAACTGAAATAAATAATAGAATGGCCCGCTGATAATAAATTCATTTTGTAACTTTATTAGTATCCTTTAATAAATATTTTCTAGTCACAGTTATCAACTAAAATCAATTCATCAATCACAGTCCTAATAAAATCATTTTTTCCCGTTTTCTCTCTTCCGTATCTTCTTGTTATTCTCTCCCTCTTTCTCATCTTTCTCACTTTGGCTTCTCTCTTCTCTCTTATAATCTAAATTGTTTCTTTTCTTAAAATTAAATTCTTCCATTCTATAAAACCATCAAAATTAATAGATTACTCAGTATTTACCACCAAAACCAAATCTAAGCAAACACATAAATAAGTCATGCCATATTTTTGTGGAACCTATATGATAACTATTAGATTAAAGGATTAAATTTCTTAAAAGTTTGAGTTTTTGAGTTTTTTTTTTTTTTTTTTTTTTTTGGATACAAGATAGAATTCTACTCCAGTATAATCTAAGTGTATATGTGTGTGAAACTCCCTCCTGGAGACTTGAACCCTTGCTCCCCACACCCTACTTATACTTGTGAAGTGACCATCACACCAAGGACATGCGGTGGTGGTGGTTTTGAGTTAATTAGTAATTCATCATAATATTAAAACAAGAAGTTATAGATTCAAACCATGTCTCTGTCTTATCTTCCATTTAAATCATGTTCACATGTTAGACCCCACTTAAACATTTTCAAACCATGCCTCGGTCTTATCTCAAAAATTTGGCCCACTTAGGCACTTTAGCAATCATTTTGGTTCCTCAATGCCCTCATCCATTCATTGCTGAAATAACATTTACCATTTTTCAATTGTCGATCACTAGAAAAATTATTAAGTCCTAATAACGTAGTACTCTTTCCTCTCATATTTTTAGTAAATCTCGTTATTAATTTATTTAATGAAATTCACCATGAATATGAGATGAGTCACGTCACTTGTTTCTAAAATATTGGAAGTTGATTTGGAGGTTAGTTAGCTTCAGTCATGCACTACAAGTAGCCAACTTGTTATTTATAATTTATTTAATTACTTAACCGTATTAATTATTTGTCATCTTATTACATGACTACGACTTTGCTCGACAAGTTTTTATCCTCAATTTCCCTGTTTAGTACCGTCCTTAAAAATTTTAAAATTAAGAACAATCATTCACTGGATTAATGAAATCAAAATTTATAATTAGAGACGACACTATGAGATAAGACTAACCTTTTTTAACTCATAAAAAGTGTTAACAATCTTCCCACCACACCATGACTCCAAGGTAGAGATAGCAATGGCTTCAATGTCAGGAACTAGGTTTCTGATTATTTTCAAGGATAATGAGCCTTGAACTAATTTTCTCATTTGAGTGTGGTATGCACCTTGGTGGAAAAAAATTGCTGAGGGGCCGATCAATTGTTCCTTACTCCGTGGGTACGTGGGCTTGAACAAGTCTGCCTTTGTTACCAACACAAACCTAATGGCCTCAGGGCTAGCCAGCATTATACAGGGGTAGCCAAGGATATGTGTTTTGAATATTTCTCCAAACCTACACGACCATCATCATCATATTCAAAATCATGCAATTCTTTAATATTGGATAAATATGTGACAAAGTTGATAAGGTAAAATGTAGAAACTAAACGAAAAATAAAAAAGAAAAGGAGAAAGTAAGAAAGAAGGTTGACATGTTAAGCATACCTCTTTTGCCTAGTGGCAAAGAAAACATCTGGATTTTGAGAGTATAGCTGCAGGGTTTCTCCTATATATGACCAGCCCATTGAACCAGGAGGCAGGTTTCCCCTTTGTTGTGGTTTTCCCCAATGTTTTTTTAACAAAGAAAATAGAAGTAGGGCACAGAAGAAACCATAGAGAATAATAACACACATTTCTGCTTTCTCTTTTGATATCTCTGGGAAAGGAAAGTTATGTGAAGGATACCGCGGCTCTGGGAGAGTTGAGCGTGCTTATATAGATCTAGAGAACAACTACAAGTCTACAAGCTATGATGTTGACCCTGGCCGGTTCTCTTGATTAGTCTATTCACAAAAATGTAACATAAAAAACCTTCTCACATTTCCCCATCAATGTTAAATTGTTAATGATGATGGATATTCAGTTTATTCACTGAAAATTCTTATATTGGCTAACATTTAACAGTGAGCAGAGGTTTCTCAAAAAAAAAAAAAAAAAAAAAAACAGTGAGCAGAGGCAGAGCTTCAGCGATGTATGAGAATCAGTTTCCCTAGTTTTTTCCGAAAAAATAGAAGGACAAGATGCATTTGCTTTTAAGGATTGTTATTGACTTTAATTTTTATCTCATAATTAAAATTGTTTGTGTTTTAAATATTATAAATATATAATGTCATGTTAAACCAAAAAAAAAAAATTTAAATAATTATTTTGATTTTGTATGTGTCATTTGGAAATGTTAAACTATCTGTAGGGTCCAAATTTGGTAGGCTAACCTCAGGTTTTGAAGGTTGCGAGCCCAATGAACCCCGAACAATAAATTTGTAGAGAAATGGGTGAAATAGCTGGGCTGGTTATGGATTTAGCAACGATTCGTTTATGTAAGTCAGGATAAAACAATGTTCAGACTATCATCGAGTGAATCTCTCTTAAATCCGAAGAGGCTTAATATTTATAGACAGAATGAATACAATTTTTTCTCCACCCTTTTTTCAGAGACCTATTCCATTTATATATCCTCCTTCTTCCTCATCTTCACCGTACACTTGTTCTTCATCCAAGCATTTACTTAAGTACATGTCACATCAGACGTTTGCTTTAGTTTGCTTTAGTCTACCGTGAGTGGTAGTAGCTGAGGTTGAATTGTTCAGGTGTCTTCTCCACATAAATGCGGCCAGGAAAGTTGCTGCAATGCATTAAATGCGGTGGTAGCAGCTTTTCCTTTAACATATTTTTATGTTCTTCTCATCCCTAGACATGCCCAAAGTTCGCTCTTTACCGTGGAATCAGTTGGGAAGGTCGCTCAGGCCTTCAGTATATTTACTTGATCAAGCTCTCTAATGATCCAATGATGGAGACCTCTTCGGACCAACAGGATCGTCTTCGGACGTATCCCATCATTCCTTTTCAAGTGCATTTCCACCAAACGGACTCAGTCCTGATCTCTTTTACCTCTTCAAACAAATAAGGATATTCAAATTGGGCCTCAGGCCCAATACGTAGTGTTGGGCTTTCACACCCACACTATCATTTATAGGAGATTTGACTTTATAAGAACTCATAGAATTTTTCTTATTATTTGATTAGTTATAAAAAGTCACATAAAAGTGATGAATAATATACCCTTTTTTTTTGCCGAGAAATATAAATCTAAAGATATATATATTGGAACAAAATAATTAAGCTTATACGATTCCTGAAAATAAATTAACATGAGGATCTCACATTCACATGGATTTTATTAGGTTCATAATCAAGGCAAATGTAAGTATAATAACATTTCCAAACATACAGGTTCCAAGGTATCCAACTCCCAAAAATATGGATTTTAGATGAAATGTATTAGATTTCTCGAACTAAACATTACCCAAAAGTGAGGCTTGGTAGGATCATAACATTAACTAAAATATCCAACTCCCAGGTGATATTTGCAACCAAACATAATGCTAGCATCTGAGCATTTATTAGATATAACTTATTGGCCAATTTTAATCTGGCTGAGGTACAACTTTTTTAAAGAAATTATTGTTTTTTTACACATGGTTGTATGTTTACTCCACTTATTTTTAATAATTCGATAGCTACAATAATAAAAAAAAGAATTATAGATATTTTTATTAAAAATACTAAAAAATGTCAATTGAGTTACAAAATTTTTGACATATTTTTAAACAAAATAAACCAATGAAAATATTTTATATCAAATACAGATAGAAATGACAATTATGACAACATGCTTAGAATTAGTTATTTCAATATTATGTACTTCACATAATGCAGTGATTCAAACCTCACATAATGCAGTGACTCAAAAACAAGAAGTTATGTATAAAAGTAGTGTCACCTTTAATTGTCATAAATAAAATTTAATATTTGTACTGTGGGGCCCTACTACACTAACCACGCTGGCCCATTATGTACGGCCCAAGGCCCGCGCCGAGGATAGTGCTAAGCCGAGTACAATGTGATAGAGCCCAGGTCACCCAAGGCCTCGCCGAGGATGACACATCCTCGGCACACCGACTTTTGATAAAGGGAAAAACATCCCTCATCCATTGAAACTATCCCACCAACATCCTGACCGTTTTAATGGTGATATGACCAGCAAGCCCCGTTGCCTCAATTACTACAACTAATAGAAAGTCTGCAAAGACGGCTAAGAACTAACATAAAGCCTGCTAATTACAGACGATGGGACAAACCCTTATACAGAGAGACCAGATAATTGACAAATGGACGGTGAAGATTAAAAGGAAAGGGACTATATATCTAAGAGGGCTCCCAGCAAACAGGGGGGGGCGAGGGGAAGAGAAGTTCAAGAGAAATATATATCCTCGGCCTGAGCCGAGGACAAATATACACCGCAAATACTTAGCCAAATTCCGAATATTCCTAGGAAGTTCATATCATCCTTTATTACGGTTATAAACTTTACACCAGCCATTGTACACTTCGGTGAGGCCAAACCCTTAAACCCACTTCTCTATAAATTTTATTGTTATGGGTCCATTACATTTTGAGTCCCTACAATTGGTGCCGTCTGTGGGGAGGATTTGTGCGCTGGCAAGTGCGATGGTCGATGTAAAGAAATCAAGAGCAGCACTTTCAGAAATAATATACAAAAAACAGTACAATCTACTGCAACAACAATGATTCAGAAGTCAACAATTACAAGAACAAGAATATGCGAAAAAAAAAGAAAGAGAAAGACAACAAGTGAAATAAATCTACTTCTTTTATTCATATATGAAGTAAAACTACATCTCTTACAAGTAATGCCCAGGGGGCTTGTTCTAAAGCTAACTACAAAGGCATACACATGACGAAACTGACTGAGGAACAAAGAGTGGAGAGCAACAATGGCAGAAGAACAGAAGATAGAAAAGGAGAGTAGAGGAAGAGATGAAGAAAAGAAGAGATGAAGAACAAATATTAAAAAAGAAGTGAAGGAAGAGAGAAGGAAAAGAAAGAAAGAAAGTTGGCAGAGGAACAAAAGAGGAACAGAAGATAGAAAAGAAGGCTCGTTGAGGAGCAAAAAGAGAAGAGAGAAGACGGATTTGAGGGAAGAAGAGCTACAGAGGAGGTGGAAGGGGTCGCGGCACAGGGCGGCCCCACTTCTGGGTTCCGCCTGATTTCCCTCCCACCCCCGCTGCAGCCGACTTGGGGGGTCAAAGACCCGTACCCAAGGGAGGGAGGTTACGTTCTGTCCGGATCCTCCTCCAGGTGGTAAGGAGGGCTGTGTCCCCGGTTAGGTTGAAAAGAAGGAGAATCTTCGGATCTCCTCTACCTCCACACCAGCGTGGCGGCCAGAGTTGGAGTGCCATCCTCGGCTCCTGATGGGGGTTGTGCATTCTTTGGAGCGCCCTTTTCCAGGGCCAGTTCATGCGAAGGGGCTCAAATGATTGCGCCTTGAAGAATTTTTGGCGACGTGTTTTTGGGGAGTTTCAGAACGAGTGTTTGTCAAGTGTAAAGGGGAGGTTCGCCCTAGGAACGCCTTTTATAGTGGGAGGAGCATTGATGAGGGCCAATCCACATTAAATCCCAGGGAGAGATTTCCGGAGACAATGATGCCGCCCCAATTTCCAAGGGGCTTGCCAACCGTTAGATCCTCATCAATCCATGGTCAGAATTAATGAGGGGACGCCTCATTAAACAGGAAGACACCGAAGCGTCAGAACGCCTCACCCGGACAGCCCAAAGGACTCCTCGTTATCTGAAGAATCCCACCAAACGAAGAAGCAAAACACGGCAAGGTCTTATCCTCTACCAACTTCAGCATTTACTATTATTATTATTCTGCTTGAAAATTGTAATTATTTAATGCTTATTGTAAAACGCGGCAAGAGTTAAAACGGCTATGGATATATAGATAAAATAGATGGAAAACTAGGTACTGGACAGAACCAAGGCACTGCATGGTCCTCGGACCCAGGCCTCATGGGGAAACCAGATACTTCAGATGATTAAAAATGGAAAACTAGGTACTGGACAGAACCAAGGCACTGCATGGTCCTCGGACCCAGACCTCATGGGGAAACCAGATACTTCAGATGATTAAAAATGAAAAACTAGGTACTGGACAGAACCAAGGCACTGCATGGTCCTCGGACCCAGGCCTCATGGGGAAACCAGATACTTCAGATGATTAAAAATGGAAAACTAGGTACTGGACAGAACCAAGGCACTGCATGGTCCTCGGACCCAGGCCTCATGGGGAAACCAGATACTTCAGATGATTAAAAATGGAAAACTAGGTACTGGACAGAACCAAGGCACTGCATGGTCCTCGGACCCAGGCCTCATGGGGAAACCAGATACTTCAGATGATTAAAAATGGAAAACTAAGTACTGGACAGAACCAAGGCACTGCATGGTCCTCGGACCCAGGCCTCATGGGGAAACCAGATACTTCAAATGATTAAAAATGGAAAACTAGGTACTGGATAGAACCAAGGCACTGCATGGTCCTCGGACCCAGGCCTCATGGGGAAACCAGATACTTCAGATGATTAAAAATGGAAAACTAGGTACTGGACAGAACCAAGGCACTGCATGGTCCTCGGACCCAGGCCTCATGGGGAAACCAGATACTTCAGATTATTAAAAATGGAAAACTAGGTACTGGACAGAACCAAGGCACTGCATGGTCCTCGGACCCAGGCCTCATGGGGAAACCAGATACTTCAGATGATTGAAAATGGAAAACTAGGTGCTGGACAGAACCAAGGCACTGCATGGTCCTCGGACCCAAGCCTCATGGGGAAACCAGATACTTCAGATGATTAAAAATGGAAAACTAGGTGCTGGACAGAACCAAGGCACTGCATGGTCCTCGGACCCAGGCCTCATGGGGAAACCAGATACTTCAGATGATTAAGAATGGAAAACTAGGTGCTGGACAGAACCAAGGCACTGCATGGTCCTCGGACCCAGGCCTCACGGGGAAACCAGATACTTCAAATAGCTAAATGAGATCAAGAAACCCGATACGTCCAGCAAGAATAACATGTCATCATGAAAGCTAAACGTTAAGCAGAACCAAGGCATTGCATGGTCCTCGGACCCAAGCCTCAAGGAAAACCAAGCACTAAATAAAGCTTAAAGCATTGCAGGATCAAAGACCTCAGGTCAGTAGGAAGAAAATCTCCCCGTGAAAGAGTAAACGCTAAAAAAAATTGAGGTCTTGTGCAAATTTCTAACCTAAACCTCTATGGGAATCAATCGTTATGAAGCCATGCAAACGTTGATCAAAACCAGGGCTCTCGTACGGGTCATGAGCTAAAAACTGAGGCAAAGCCAATCCCCTTTTTAGGTGCCGAATAAACAAATCCTGTCAGAGACAAAAAATCGTGAGAAATTGAGTACTATAGTGCAAACAACCCAAGCCCAACCATCCTCGGGTGACACTCTGCGCGAAAAGAAAACTGTAAAAAAACGGCTACAAAAGCGATAGCACTGACGACAAGGTAGAGCCAACAGGCTGAGGATAAACGCCGAGGAAGTCAAAATCCTCTTCCCCGCCCAGGGGGACGTGCAGCAGAATTTTGAGGGGCTATTGTGGGGCCCTACTACACTAACCACGCTGGCCCATTATGTGCGGCCCAAGGCCCGTGCCGAGGATAGTGCTAAGCCGAGTACAATGTGATAGAGCCCAGGTCACCCAAGGCCTCGCCGAGGATGACACATCCTCGGCACACCGACTTTTGATAAAGGGAAAAACATCCCTCATCCATTGAAACTATCCCACCAACATCCTGACCATTTTAATGGTGATATGACCAGCAAGCCCCGTTGCCTCGATTACTACAACTAATAGAAAGTCTGCAAAGACGGCTAAGAACTAACATAAAGCCTGCTAATTACAGACGATGGGACAAACCCTTATACAGAGAGACCAGATAATTGACAAATGGACGGTGAAGATTAAAAGGAAAGGGACTATATATCTAAGAGGGCTCCCAGCAAATAGGGAGGGGGGGGGCGAGGGGAAGAGAAGTTCAAGAGAAATATATATCCTCGGCCTGAGCCGAGGACAAATATACACCGCAAACACTTAGCCAAATTCCGAATATTCCTAGGAAGTTCATATCATCCTTTATTACGGTTATAAACTTTACACCAGCCATTGTACACTTCGGTGAGGCCAAACCCTTAAACCCACTTCTCTATAAATTTTATTGTTATGGGTCCATTACATTTTGAGTCCCTACATGTACAAATATTAATTCTAGAGAAACTGAATCTGCCTATAACCTACCTTGATCCCAAACTTAATGATGGAGCTGCTACTTGAGTATTATTGAAGCACACAACTTATGTTAGTGTTCCTCTATAACTTGACAAATTGGGTTTCTCACCAAAAATGCACATGTTTAATTGTGTACACTAGTAAAAAAAAAAAAAGCATGATTTAAGATTTTTGAAGTTTTTAGGTTGTTCAATACAAAATTCTTTAAAATCTTATCTATCTGTTATGATCAAATGTTAATTTGTTAAGCAAATTCGAGTCAAAACACACTTTTGAAATATTTAAGTTTTAATTTTCTTAAAAATAAAAAAAAAAAACTATCAATTCAAAGTTGCATTTCAATTCGCTATACTGTTCTAATTTGTCTTTTTCAATCACTATTAAGTATTAACTCCACTATCTATCATTATCCTCTCTCTCAAAAAAAAAAAAAAACCACTATCCCTACAGTACTGTTCAAGTACACGTAATGAACGTTATCTAAGACGGAAAGTTTAGCACACCGACCCTATGCTTAATGCAAGGTCCCAGTTTTGTGTTGGATAAATTTGATCAAATGTGAAATGGCTGTTATAAAAAATTAAAATAAAAATACTCCGTAATAATAATAATAATAAATTGATCAAATGGTCTCGATCGTATGAACTGTCGGGTCCCGACTGCCGACCCAAGTACCACAAGTCATTGTATATATTAGAGGATTCGAGAATGAGACCGAAGGAGTACGATACGAGGCTGTCCTCCCGGTAAGTACTGAGCCGTTGATGATCTCAAATGTATCAATGAAAGGTGGCTGTCTGTCACCATCTGATCATCTACGTGTCGAGATCGTGATGGTATTTTAGAATAGAGGTACCAAGCCAGGGTCCCATACTTTACTCAATGATTTACATTGTTGCCTAGTGCCTAGCTTTAATTTTGCCTCAAGAAAGTTCGAAAATTGACCTGCAAAGCAATTATTAGATATTAGCTTGAATATATATATATATATATATATATATATATTTCATGTTGAATATGCTTGAATAGATGCGGAAGGAAGAAACATAAAATAAGAACACAAGAATATAAGAGTTATGTGATTCAGTTTTACGGCGTACGTCAATGGAGGAAACCTTTAAGAGTTACATCTTTATTATATAAGAGTGAGTACAAAACCTGTGTTACAATGAATCATAACATGGGTGTATGTATATTATATAGTAGACTAAACCTTAAACGAATAGACTTCTAATACAAGTAGAAGACTAGACTTGTACATAAAGTAGAATTAGGCTTAAGCCTATACTAATTGACTAATATATTTCTAACAGCAATGATTGATTTTGAATTTGATTGAGTAGTATGATCATGCTTTTCAAAACCGAATCAATTCTCAAACTATTTTTATAATTATAAAAACAAAATTTATAACTAAGTAATTAATCATGTTTTGAATTTGATATGATACTTGCGGAAGTAGTAATTCATAGGCTAAAATGCAAAACTTACTTTCTAAGTTTCACTAGAATTCATTTAATCTTCTAACTTTGGTTTCATTCATTTCATTGTTTTAAGTTTCAAGTTTATTCATTTGAGGCATATCTTCATATTCATTTAATTTTTTTTTCAATTCAATTTAATAAAAAAATTAAAAAATCCAATTAATAATTGAAAATTATTTTCCAATATTTTTTTAAAAGAAATTAATTGAAGTTGACAAAGAGACTTTAATTGAATAAACTTAAAAAACTAACATGAACAAAAATAAAGTTAAAGAACTGAAATTAATTATATTGAAACTTAGAATGTAAATTTTGCATTTTAACGTAATTTGTTTGCTCATATGGAAGAGTGATAAGAGATAAGGTGACATTCTCACCTTGAGAAGGGACAAAGGATATTTAAATAATATTGCCGAATAGGTGGGAATTGGGATCCCAATTTTTTAGACAGTCCGAATAGTATGGCCTTGTGGTGTAATTTTTTCTTGATTTAATGTGCTAATAGTCATTAATTAATTTAATTCAGGAGGAATTGCTTAATATTTAAGGTAAAAATTATCAAAGGTTATTTGGCTATGTAGGTTTTATCATGTCCCAAGCTTTGCTAAGATAATCTTATCGGATATTTTGTATGGGGGCAATGGGCTACCATGGATTTTAAAGAAAAAGTATTTATCTTTTGATCTTATGAGATATCTCTCTTAATCCCGGAGACCACTTCATGAGATAATTGGTGCATTATACAAAGATAAATATAGAGTATTTACATATTCAATCGAGTGATTATTCTATAAGACAGCAAGGGTTAAAGTACATCATACGTTGTAAACACTTTTTATAACTCGCAAGACTCGATCTGCCACTTCTTGTCCAAATTGCTTAGGCATGCTAGAGCTCAAGTCCATCTCTATCGCCTTGCTTTTAATCAAGCTATCTCTCTTTTCCAGTACTGCTCTCTCAGTTTCCCCTACCTCCACACCTTCACCAACACACATATCAATCCAAATTCTCATCATGTCATTCGATATGGGACGAACATGTTCACGTATAATTTCTTCCACACGTTCTGGTCCAGCACCATCCTCACATTTTATGCTAACCACGATTCCAGTAGGCGATACCACGCGACGAAAATGTAGGGAGGACGAGAAGTAGGGTTGAACCTCAGGGAGTTGGTCTAGTCGTTGCCTGAATTTTTCGAGCTGGGTATCTTCATAATAGGTTTTGAGGTAGTCTGGACTGAAAACAATGTCTTTGCGAGGAATCAAGTCGAGGAAGAGGATAAGAAATGTGGGGCTGCATTTTACAAGCTCGAATTGGAAGTGGGGCACGTCTGTTGATGACTTGAGGAAGCCAGCGATGTTGGTTATGTCCAAGGCACCACCGGTTGGTTGCTCCAAGTGAAGCCAACTTGCTAGTACGAAATCAATCTGGACCAAACAATATAGATTATATACCATTCATATCAAGTATTTACGGCAGCAATATTGTTACCATGTGTAAGTCTTGGCTCTTTGCGAGCAAAGCACAGGGGTTTTTTTCTCCACTCGTTCATTGGCAGAAGAATTCTAAATGATATAAATTGGCAGCATAATAGTAATAGAATAGAAAGTTGGGGCATTTTTAGTTTTCTTTTTAATATAAAAAAAGACAAATATTTGAGCCATGCTTGAGAACGAAGTATAGTTAATTTTGCAGCTAAAGTATAACATTAGAGAAGAAAGAGAATTTTTAATTAGCGTTAACGAAAAAAACAAAATGAAGTATCAATGGCTGCCAGTTGTCCAATATGGCAATATTTGACTAATTTCATAAGTAAGATACTTGGACTACTTGCGTAAGCAAGAAATTAATCATCGGAGGGACTAATTGACATTATTTTTAAAATAGGTAGTAATATGTCCTTATTTTGAAACTTAATTTTAACAAAATCAAGTTTCATGTAAAATTTGATATCATCAAAATGGATTTCTATATATATTTTTAAATATAATTTGACATTAGTAGTTTCACCCGAAACTCAATTTTATTAAAATTAACTTTTAAAAATAAGGCCATTTTGTTAGATATTTTGAAAAAAAAAAAAAAAAAAAAAAGGTAGGATATATCCTGCTACACAATTTAAAAATAAAGAACATTTAGTCAATTTTCCCGTTAATTTGACTGTTAATAAATTGACATATCACTTATTGCGTACATGAACTCTTTTTTATTTCTGTCAAATTCAAGTGACGTGTGAAATGTGTCAATCTTGCCGAACTTTAACACGCAAAGTAATCCTTGCAAAGTTGACATCCTCACTTCTTTTCTTTCTTTTTCTTTTTTTGGGAAAATGACTAGTACAGAAGTTCAAAATTGTGACTTGCTAAATTCAGGAGCTCTCTTGTAAAATGCAGCCCGTGTATTATGTGTACACTAGATTATGCATAATAGACACTACATTAAAAGGAGAGAGAGAGAGAGAGCAAAACATGAGTATAATTAAAAAATTTTATAATTGTTGGCATAAATCATGATACATTATTTATCTTAAAAAAATCATGGTACATTATGGTTAGGGCAAATTACAATTTACGATTTAAAATTTGACGCTTTACTCACATATTAGTTTAGTTAGAGTTTCGTAATATATCTCTATTAAAAACATGGCTAAATATGCAATTTTACTCCACTTTTACGTTTTTCTCTTCCAAAAACACAAAAAATATAAAAATACAAGATCAAATAAAATAAAAAAAGATTCATTGGAATACTTTTATCATGAGATTTCAAACCACATGTAAGCAATTTAATTTTGGTCAAATTTCAAGTAGATAGAGTGTCAAATTTCAAACCACAGGTAGATGACTTAAATTTCAGTCAAACCACATGTAGATAAGTTGTAATTTGCACTAGTCATTCATGCATTATAAAAATAGTTTCAGTGATAGGTTAATAATAAAATCGATTCTAATAACAATATGCAACTTTCGAACACCAACTATAAAACTCCTCCTCCTCCTCTTTTTATTTTATCCTCTTTGGAAAGACAACTAATACATGGTTCTTTCTAACTTAATAAAATATCATTTCGGCACAATTGCTAATTCCAATCAACTCAAACTAGCAAAACTTTGTTGCCTCCCTCCAGTGAGAGAGATCTATTCTATAGTTCCTGTACGTACCCAAGATTCCTCCTCCCTAACTGGGCCTACTGTTTTGGGCTTACCATTTACTTATATTGTGGGTAATGGGTTTCCTACCTTGGGTAGCTCCCGGGCAAGCTTCAAAGAGGGATTACCCTCTTGTCATGATGCCTTTCCTCTCCCCTATACTCTCGTGCTTGTATGTTTGTTCTCTCTTTCTCTCTCTTCTCTTACCTCCCAATTGTCCAACCCCTTTCCCTCTTGCTTTTTCTTATTTATAGCTCTTGCTTTTTCTTATTTATAGCTTTAGGATAGTGGAGGGATCATCATTACCCCCTGATCCCACTCATGTAGGAGGGGCCCAAGTTGATTATTCCTGACAAGGAATATGCTCCATTAGAAAAAGGGTTGAAACAGTTGGAACTGGTGCTAGCCTCCAAAAACTATTCGGCATCGTGGTTCCCAAGGGCATTCTCGGGATATTGGTGTATTGCTGAACAAAGTAAGAATACTCCCTGAGCACCTTATGTGCGAGGTGCGTTCGTATACCGAGCTTATGAGCAATGGGTCGATCCTAATTTTGGTCTTAGGCTTGGTGATATCCAAATTTCCTTGGGCCTATGGCCATACACCGTACAATAGGCCCCCCTTGATTCGTGTCCGGCAACCAGGAACGAGTCAAAGACTTTTATTAGTGTGCCAACAATTTCTCGGGAAGAGTAACCGTCAGTTATTAAAGCAGGATAAGACAGTAATTAATGTTCTTAAAAGAAGTGTTATGACAACCTGTCATATCCGGCCGTAATCATTATTGATGGTTGGTGAACCGAGGCCACGCGTGTGGGAGTTACAAAAAATAATTTGAAAAGGCTTTCCCGCCACTTTTTTCATTAACTGCTCACTCCCTATAATAGTGACTTCCTTCCCATCAGATTATCTTTTCATTTTCTCACTTCTCTAAGTTCTTTGCTACTGAGCATATTCCTCTTCCCAAGCATAGATCCCTAGATCAAAAAAATTCCTAGAGCCCACAGGAAGTTTCCTTACTCACTTCCTTTATTTACTTTCTTTTTCTTTTTCTATTCTATAGTTAGGAATGGGATTTGCTCACCTTCTTGACACTAAAGTAGCCTGTCGGGGGCGAAAAATTTTTCCTTCCGACAAATAATTTCTATAATGGGTCAGGGGGTCTAAACTGAAACTCAACAATGGGCTTGATGCGCAACCCAAAGGCTATCGATGAAGGTCCGAGAAATCCACTATGTTTTATGCCCTGGGCTTAGATTGGAACTGACAAGAGTGGCCCACAAACAATCCCTACAGCAGACACGTCAGTATGGTTAAAAAGCATTTTGTATGAAATAACCCAGCGTTAAAACGTATCTGCAGAAAATAACCCAGCGGTAAAACGCATCTGCAGAAAATAGCCCAGCGGTAGAGTGTTTCTGCAGAAAACGACCCAGCAGTAAAATAATACAAAACAGTATAGACTTTCAACTGTTAAGTATTTCACAGATTAAGAGAAATATCCGTATTTTCGGACTCAACATCTGTTAGTTCGGGAAAGAGTCTTCTAACATAACAATATGAGGGAAAAATTCAATAGTCACGGTTACATCATAACCATTAATAGTAAATGAATAAGTAAATATCATGGGTTCCATAATAACAAATAATGGAGAAACTTAGTGTGAGATGAAGGGAGAGAGAGAGATTCCAGCTAGCGCAGCAAGATCATTATGGTGCCATGGCATGCTCATGAATATAGTATATGTAATGAGCAGAGATAATCATTTGTGAGTAGTATGAGTAACGAGTGAGGCAGTATGAGTAATGAGTGAGAGAGTATAGTGAGTAGTATGAGTAAAGGCTGCTGGAACTTTCTGCTGGGGGGGAGCTGAACGTTTTGTAGTAGGAGTATAATGAGTGTTTGAGAGCTAAGAGCTAGGGGAACTTAGTTTCTCAACTTGAAACTAAGAACTTTGTCCTTTTTTAGAGCTTAGAGAAGGCTTTTTTTTGCAGAGAGGTTAAGGGAGAATCTTAGTGTGTAGCTTAGTGAGTTGATTGTGAGTTCCTTGGTCCTTGAAGCATTAATGAAGAGTTCCATTTATATCTGGATGTTTAAGGGGTGATTAGCAAATAATCTTTGCTAAATCCTTCCCAATCTTCAAAAAATCCTTAGGAAAACGTTCTTAGGATTTTTAGCTAAGAGTAGTAAGCTCAACTTTAGACGGTTGTTGCTGTTCTAGGCAGTAATAGCTGGGTTTCTGGCTTAGCATTAAATGCTAATTAGCCTTGGCTGATTGGATTAGAGCATGCTTGAGGCTAATGACCTTGGTTATGCTGCAACTAGAATCAGAACTCCCTAGGGCAGATTGGACCACCCCAAGCCAGGTGTCAACCTTGGAGCCCTTGTTGGGAGCTCTGCTAGGATCCCCTTGGTGTCCTCTAAACCACATTTCCCTAGGTTTCCCCATTTGGGGTTCATGTGCTTGGTTCATGAACCTGAGAAAATACATTTTTGGTATGAAAATGAGCTGGTTCCATCACGTTTCAGGAGCTTTGAAGCCTTGTCATGGCAGCTTTGAGTCTTTTTTTTTATTGAAGTGAGTTGGAGAAGAAAGGAGCTTCAGCTAGCTGACCCTTTTTCAGCTTTCTGTCACATCTGTCCCAGCTTTATGTAACATGAGGAGTGATGGGATTTCAACTTGTGAAGGAAGGATTCAGCCCTTGAGGGACATGTGTCCTCTTCTGATTTGATTTAGACAAGTTGGGATTTGATAGGAAAGGCCCCAGCTGCTTGTGCTGAGATTTTGGCTGGTCACTTTACGTAAGCTCCCAGCTGCTGGATTCTGTTATATGGGCTAGGCCGACCCAGCTGGGCTTTTGTAGGTAAGCTTGCTTGGCTTTGGTTAACCTACAAAATGAGTGGTTTTACCATGGGTAATATTCATGGGCTTTGTAGTTTAGTTGATTATGGAAATAATAGACATAATTTCCATGGATTTTGTGGAAGCAATATTTTTGAGAAATGAGTAACAAGTGTTAAAATAGTATTTGATTTTGTAAATGTGGGCCAAAATAGCATTTGGAGTTTATGAGATAGTTGTAAAATTAATAGTGGTGCTAAATATTAATATTCGGGCTTTGAGCGTAAAATAATCGTTTTTGCCAAAATAGCATTTTGGGCTTTGTAAAAAAATAGTGCCAAATGAATATTTGGACTTTGTAAAATAGTGCCAAATAAATACTTGGGCTTTGTAAAATAGTGCCAAATAAATATTTGGACTTTGTAAAATGATTTAAGATTTTATAAAATATTGCCGTGTAGCAACGGACTTTTAGAGATGCTGGATCGTACCGGACTTTAGAGGTGCCGGATCGTACCGGGTTTTAGAGATGCCGAATCGTACCAGGTTTTAGAGATGCCGGATCGTACCGGGCTTTAGAGATGGCATTTATTGGGCTTTTATGGAGGTAGTGTAGTTTTGTGGCCCATTTTTGGTAGCAATATGGTGAGTACTATTTGTAGAAGATCTAAGTTGGGTAATACGTAGGATATAATAGGTAACATTTGTGAGAAAGCCCAAGGTGATTTATGGGCTTGTGTATGGAGTATTTGTGAAGGCCCAATAACATAGAGAATATTTGGAAAATATATATGGGAATATTTATGTGGGTTTAAAATAATGTATGGGCTTATATGAGTATTTTTGTGTGTGGACTAATAAAATCAATGCTCGAAAATTTGTACCTCAACATAGCCTTAGCCAATTTTAGGGCTGGGTTTGCATTGCTAATGATGTAGAGATATCGTATTGTCATGAGAACAGCATCGCTCTTGAACGGCGTCCTCATGTTGTGTTCTTTCCTTTAATGGCCATCTTAGAAGGAGGGGTTAGGTTTCCCATGGACCCTTTAATACTTAGGACCCTTAGGTTTTATGGTTTGTCTCCCGACCAACTCCCACCTAATTTTTACCGAGTAATGAGTTGTGTCAGCCGGTTAAATCACTTGTATAAGTTACATTTAGACCACCATGATATAAACTATATGTATAGGGATGTATAGGTACAGCTGATATCATGTCTACCCGATTCTAACAGAAACTCAACAAGAGAGTTTATTCGGGTGAGTGGCAATTAGCATGCCAACAAACTTGCCTGCTCGACTTCACCTCAGGACGTTGGTTGGTACCATGCACATTTAATTCTATTTTTAACTTTGTGTGATTTGTTTGTCTTTATTATCATTTAAGCATGTACTAACCAATTTTGTTTGCCTTGATGCAGATGGCAAAAGGTTTAGACTGGACATTAGGGCCGTGCATGTAAGGGACCTGAATTTCGTACTCCGGTCAAAGATTTTTGTCAACTTTGACGGGCAACTTCGGGTGTCCCATCTTATACTCGGCTACACCCCGGATTATACAAGATACCAACCTTTTGGACGGGCTTTGTTGGTAGACAGTCCACTATTGTCATATATCGACGTACGGCATCCAAACTTCCTTCCCCTAAACCTAACAGTAGGTGAAGCTTAGGACCTTGGCCCCCGGTTGGTTAGGGCAGACTCGTTGGCACCTGTGAGGGACGCATCGACTGACTCCATTTTTCAAGGCTGTACCGTTCACGTGCCAATTGAGGAACCTCGTGTTGAAGTCCAGCCAACCAACCAAGCAAAGGTCAAGTCGGTAAATTCCTTAAGAGCCGAGGCTGAACAAGCAAAAGGTGAGATGGTTGTTCGGAGGACTATGACAGTTGACCAGTTTCTACCTGGTGGTCATCCTACGATGTAGCAGCAACAAATCTAAGGCAGGGATCAGCCCCCTTCAATTGCCCGTTCTTGAAAGAGACCCTGCACTATCGATCAGCCCCCTAGAAGGCCAGAAGGCACTCCCCCACGGACTCCCTCGGCTTCTACCTCGATTGCCGTGGTCACCTGAGAACCGACAAGTGGCTCATGCCTAACCGCGCAGGTTGGGTCCAATATGGCGTCCTCCTCCTCTCTCCCCGCCATAGGATGGCACACAATCTTCAGGCTTAGGAACGAACCTCTTTCGGTGACCTCCAACGTAAGAAACTAGGCTCAAGGTGAGGGGGGATGGATTGCCCGAAGTCTTGGACAAGGCCTGCAACTTCTCGAGAATGTGCATTACTTCTCCGGCGGTAGTGATGAGGCTTTAGCCATTCAGTTGCAATGGCACTCAATCGCAGTAATACATCTTGTTTTTTTCCTTCTTTTGCTACACTAGTATATATTTATGTATATTTTTTATTTTTATAATCATTGATATTGTCATAACAGGCAGCGTAATTGGCTTATATGATGGAAGACCGGTGAGGGATAATACCGAGGAAGCTGACAAAGAGAGAGCCCTGAAGGAGGTTGCCGAGGCCACAGTAAATGACAAAGATAAAGCTGCGGAGGATGCCAAGGAGAGGACATGGGCGGCTGAAAGGGCCCCCGCACTGGTAGAATAAAAATTAATGGAAACGAAGGTGAAATTGGGGGGAATGGAACTTAAGCTGGCCGAGGTTGAGAGCATAAATTTGGTACATGCTAATGAAATTGCTGAGTTGAAGACGGCCCTGGAGGCCTGTGAGGATAAGTGGTACAACGCGGGTTTCGCAGATGCTGAGAACTCAGTCGAGCCAATCATCTACCAATCACGGCGACACGAGTTCGGCGAGGGGTAGATGGCTGTTCTGCAAGTTATGGGGGTGTCCAATGATTCTCCACTAAGAAACTCCAAGCAAATACCCTACCCAGATCCTCCTCCTCTAGTTCAGAACCTTATTGGTGTCAAAGAAGATGAAGATACTCCCAGTATGAGGGAGTTGGTGCAGGAGATTGCCTCCCATACGGAGTTGATTGACCTTGAAATCACTAGTAATCCAAGTGTTGTGCCGAACTTAGCTCAACCACAGTTCCTGGACTCTATTGGCCAGCTAGTCGTGGACACGACTCAAATTCAACCAGATCAACTTCATGACCCTGCTACTTGAAGAAGAAGAAATCTTTTTACTTTGTTGTTTTTATTTATTTATTATTATTTGCTTTACTTAGTTTGCTTATGGTCACCGGGATGTGCTGACAAGACATTTACTTTGGTTTTATAAACCTCATCCTTGTGAACAATTCTTATTGCTATTATTTCTTGTTGGAGTTAAATTATTTTTGTCATGTTTTTTTTCTATTTATTTGTAAATGTCATGTTACTGAATCGGGCTTTTATCCTTAACTACTTTTAAGAAATAAGGCTTCCACTTGGTCGGTGACCAGAATCGAACCGAACTTGGCTTCTGTCCTTAACTAATTTGAGGTTTCCACCTGGCCGATGACAAGGATCGAACCGAACCAGGCTAATGCAGGGAAGTTTGCCCCAAACTGGAAAGGGTCATATAGAATTACCGCCATTGCTGGAGTAGGAGCATACTATCTAGAAGACATAGATGAGAGACCACTTCCCCGGCCATGGAATGTTCATAATTTGAAAATGTTTTACCACTAGTTATGGGCGTGTAGTAACTTGAGTTGTATATAATTTAATATGTGAAAAATGTTTATATGCGTAGTTTTAATTACTCATATTCTTGGCTTTATTATTATTAAGTTGCGAACTAGTCAAGGACAAAAGCCCAGTTCGGTTCGATCCCGGTCACTGGTCAGGTGGAAACCTTATTTCTCAAATTAGTCAAAGACAGAAGCCCGATTCGGTTCGATCCCGGTCATCTGCCAGGTGGAAACCTTATTTCTCAAATTGGTCAAGGATAGAAACCTGGTTCAGTTCGATCCCAGTCAGCGGCCAGGTGGAAACTTTATTTCTCAAATTAGTTAAGGACAAAAGCTCGGTTCGATTCAATCCCAATCATCGGCCAGGTGGAAACCTTCATGCGTTCCCCACTGCTTTCCGTAGTACTAGGTCTCCAGCGCCGAACTCCCTTCTCCTTATATCCCTATTGTATCACCGTGCAAGTTTCTGTTGATAATCTACTAATCGTATTGTCGCAACTTCTCAGCATTCCTCTAATGAGTCCAGTTGTTTCACCATTAACTCTTCATTCACAGCTGCTGTAAATCCCGAAACACGAGCGCTACATAGACTTATTTCTACGGGTATGACAGCCTCTGCCTCATATGTTAAGGAATATGGGATTTCCCCTGTGGACCTTCTCGGGGTTGTTCGGTACGCCTATAAAACATTTGGTAATTCCTCGGTCCACCTGCCTTTGGTTCCTTCTAGCCTCTTCTTTAGTCCATTAACGACTACTTTGTTGGTGGCTTCGGCCTGACCATTGCTCTGTGAGTAAGCCGGGATTAAGTATCTGTTCTTGATACCGAGGTCGCTACAAAACTCGCGAAAGGCTTTACTATCAAACTGCAACCCATTGTCAGATACCAGAGACTCTGGTACTCCAAACTTGGTCACTATGTTCTTCCACACAAATTTTTTGATGTCTACATCACGAATGTTGGCCAATGCTTCAACGTCTACCCATTTGGTAAAATAATCCACAACCATTAAAACGAATCTTCGGTTTCCCGTGGCTCACGAGAACAAGCTAATGATATCCAACCCCCACTGTGCGAAAGGCCATGGACTCTTAATGGGATTCAAACTTCCTGCCGGCTGGTGTATCAATGGGGCATGAATCTGACACTGCTCACATTTCTGAACATGGTTGGCGGCATCTTTCTACATTTAGGGCCACCAAAACCCTTAGGTCATTGCTCGATGGGCTAATGAATGTCCCCGACATGACAACCACATATCCTTTCGTAGAGCTCGGTCAAGAACTCGTCAACTTTACTAGGATGCAAACATTGCAAGTAAGGCCCCCCAAAAGATCTCCGGTATAACTTGCGATCCTCAGACAACCAAAATTGTGGAGCCATTCTGCGTATCCTATCAATTTCCTTTTCATTGTTCGGATCCATCCAACATGACTCAGACACCCTGACATCTGAGACATTCACTCTTACATCTATAATAGGTTCTTTTACAACCTCCACTTTAATCAAACGGGGCACCTCCTCAATTAACGATGATGCCAACATAGCCAAAGAATCTGCATGCCTATTCTGTCCCCGAGCAATCGGAATCACCTTCAACTACTAGAACCAGTTCATGGTACGTTTTACCAACTACAAGCATTCAATCATCCGGGGATCTTTGGCCTTAAAGCTACCTTCCACCTAGTAAACGACCAGCCGTGAATCCGAATATACTTCTACTTTCCGTTCCCCTAGGCCAAGAACAGCTTTCATTCTTGCGAGTAAAGCTTCATACTCGGCTTCGTTGTTGGATGCTTTAAAACCCAATTTGAAAGAATGCTCCACCCGTATTCCTTCTAGTGTGATTATAACAATCCCAACCCCCGCTCCCATGGCATTGGATGCGCTGTCCACAAATACTTTCCAAGACCGAACATCCACATGGCACACAATCCCCACTTCTCTTCTCAGGGAGAATTCTGCGACAAAGTCTGTGAGAACTTGGCCCTTGACCGAACTTCTGGGCCTATATCGTATATCAAACGGCCAAAGCCTAGTCCCCCACTTAGCTATCTGGCCCGTGAAGTTAAATCTCTTTAATAAAGACCGCAATGGATACTCAGTCAGTACATAAACGGTGTGGGCCTAAAAGTAATGAGGCAGCTTTCTAGTGGCATGCACCAAAGCCAATGCTAACTTCTCTAGGGGTAAATACCTTGTCTCCATGTCAACCAAGGTCTTACTAATATAATAGACTGGATGTTGAATGCCTCGATCTCTCAACAATACGGCACTTACAGCGTGCTCAGACACCAAGAGATATATGAATAAATCCTCACTGATCTTTGAGGCTGACAATATAGGTGCCTGTACCAAATACTTCTTCAAATCCTAGAAAGCCTCTTCACACTCCTGCTTAACAGCTTCTTTGTGCTCTTTAGCTGACCTCCTCGGCTTTTGTTTCTTGGGGGGGTACGAAGGGTCCACATTAAGTTGGTGAACTATGAACTCCGAATCTACCCCGGGCACCTCATATAGACTCTAAGCAAAAACATCCACATTTTGCACCAACAATAATAACATTTCTACCTCATCCTTATTCGGCATACTCACTCCTATTTGGAAACTCCTATTCTCATTTGGCAATATACTTACTTTAATCAGCTTTTCGGTACAAATAGCCCCCTTTTCCTCTAGGGGCTCCTGTAATTGCTATAAAGAAACCTCCTTTACAGACTCTTTTTGTTTTATCTCTCGGTTGACAGCAGCTACCAAACACTGCCTTGCCACCTATTGACTTCCCCTCACCGTTGCAATACCGTGCCCAATGTGGAATTTGACTTTGACATGCAATGTGGACGGGGCTGCTCCCATTGTATGAATCCACGGCCTACCAAGAATGGCTATATACGGGGAAAATGACTTAACCACTATTAACATCACCATCACCTCCTTACCTTCCATATTTACAGGGAGTGAAATCTGCCCTTCAAGGACTACCATTCAGCCATCAAATCCAACTAAAGGTGTATCATACTTAGACAAGTCTTCGTCCTTCAGGCCAAGCCCCCTAAACAGGTCGGGATACATCACTTCGACTCCACTTCCTTGGTCCACCAATACTCTCTTCACTATAAAACCATTTATCCGAGCCGTCACTACCAGCGCATCATCACGAGGATAGGTCGTTCCTTCCAAATCTTCATCATTGAAAGCAATGGGTTCCCGAGCATATTTCACCCTCTTCCATGGCAGTTGTTCTTCTCGACAATTGTTAGCCAGCACCATGGTCTACACCCTCTTTCTTCGGGTCACCAAGGTACCCCTTAAAGCAGCATGTATAACCTCTATTACACCCAACGAGGGTGGAAGAGGGTTCCCCTGAGGTCTTACATTTTGCTCGGTCTCTTGACCCCTAGGCTCCAAAACATACTCCTTCAAATGTCCCGACCTCACCAATTGCTCCAAGTGATCATTCAAAACCTTACACTACTCGGTGGTATGCCCTTTATCCCAATGATAAGTGCAATACAGATTCTAATTTCTTCTTAACGAGTCACCCCCCATCTTGCTCGGCCACCGAAAGTATGGCTTGTTTTTAATTCGGTCCAAAATTTTGTGCACGGGCTCCTTGAACGTCACGTTAAATTCTCCTGCCAGAGCACTGGGTTCTTGGATCCTTAGGTCCCTTCTGGGTCTTGGCTGAAAAGCCCCTTGCTGGGAATCCTTCAAATATTGAGCCATAACCGGTGCCTTCCCCTTGTTCTACTGCCGATCATCTTCTAACCTTTTGTATTCCTTAACTGCCGATCATTCTCTAACCTTTTGTATTCCTCAATATGCCTCATAAGCTGCCTCATATCCTTTGGAGGTCTCCTTGTCAGCGACTCTCGCAATTCAGAATCCTCAGGCAACCCCAGCCGAAAGGTGCTTGCTGCAATTTTTTCATTACCCCCACCGATCTCGTTGTACAATTCCCAGTACCCACTAGTGTAACTCTGAAGGATTTCCCCGGCTCCCATCTTCATAGACAGCAATGCATCCACCGGTTGTGGTACCCGGCTACAAGTCATAAACCGGATCCCAAACTCTTGAATCAACTCTCCAAAAATATAAATCAAGCCCTTCGTTAACCAGTTGAACCACCTCAAAATAGTGGGCCCGAGACTAAAGGGGAACACCCTACACATCAACTCATCGTTATGATTATGCAGAGACATCATCTGGATGTAGTGACTTACATGCTCTATCGGGTCTGTCTTCCCTTCATAAGAGATAAACGGGGGTCTAGTAAATCTACTCAGCATTGATGCCCGTTCAATCTCTTCTGAGAATGGTGATTGAGCAGCTCTGCGTAATGCTCAGCTCATAGCATCCATGGTGGCATTCCAGGGTCTCCGCCCCTCAAGGGAAACCGAATCTCTATCTACATATTCCCGAGACCGATCCCTAGATCGACAAGAGCTAGACTGACGAGATGCTTCTCCATGACTACCCCTACACTTGCTAACCCTTCAGCATGCTCTTAACGATTTCTTCGTTAGCACCTACCTCGTACCTCTAACTCCAAATCTCTCACCATTCTACGTAGGCGTTCTAGCTCCTGATCCCTCCTGTTATGACACTTGTGTTCGAAAGCACCCGACATTGATTGGTATGTCTAGGACGATCCCTCCCCTGAACCAAAATGTTCTTCCCGTTCGTATCTCCAGATCCACTGGCTGTGTAACTAGCTGAGTGCCTCTCAGACATCTTCCCCACTTGAACCTCGGCAAAACTACAGCTAGGTAGGAAATTCTCATAGACGGCACCAATTGTATGTACCCAAGATTCCTCCTCCCTTACTGGGTCTATTGTTTCGGGTTTACAATTTACTTATATTATGGGTATTGGGTTTCCTACCCTGGGTAGCTCTCGGGCAAGCTTCAAAGAGGGATTACCCTCTTGTCGTCATACCTTTCCTCTCCCCTATACTCTCGTGCTTATGTGTTTGTTCTCTCTTTCTCTCTCTTCTCTTACCTCCCAATTGTCCAACCCCTTTCCCTCCTTGCTTTTTCTTATTTATAGCTTTAGGATAGTGGAGGGATCATCATTGCCCCCTGATCCCACTCGTGTGGGAGGGGCCCAGTTGATTATTCCTGACAAGGAATATGCTCCATCAGAAATGGAGTTGAAACCGTTGGAACTAGTGCTAACCTCCAAAAGTTGTTCGGTAGCGTGGTTCCCAAGGGCATTCCCAGGATATTGGTGTATTGCCAAACAAAGTAAAGATACTCCCCGAGCACCTTATGTGCGAGGTGCATTCGTATACTAAGCTTATGAGCAATAGGCCGATCCTAACTTTGGTCTTGGGCTTGGCCATAGGCCCAAGGTAAGTGGGCCTATGGCCATGCCCCGTACAGTTCCAGTTTAACAACCTCAACTAACAAATGAAAATTGATTTCTTTCAACAAAAACAAGAAAAAGGAGAACTACTCTAAAAAATAAATTCTTACGTTAAGTTGAAATTAAAAAAAAAAAAAAAAAAAAGCATACAAAGCATGACAAAAATATAGTGGACATGTACAAGGTTAAAACTTAAAAGTAAGAATATAGGAATTATTATTAAGATTTTATTCCACATCTCTAATTTTAATTTTATACGCAACAGAAGTTTCAAACATTCTTAAAAGCTATCACAAAATTCAGCCTTAAAAATCTTAATTAAGGCTTTGAAATCAATAAGCATATAAGCATATAATTTTTCTGTAAAAGAAAAAAGAGAACTTATTAAAAAAAAAAAAAACCATCTCATTCTTTTTAGCAAGCAAGCATGAACATTTATGTGTGGAGATCTAGAAGAGACAGTACATACAGGAGAGGAGTCGATGCCGCATCTAATGTGAAGAGTGCCTTGAGAAGTGCCACTCTCATTTTGGTAGTGTTCAACGTCAGGAGGGACCGAAGAAGGAAGAAGATGATGAGAACCAAGGCGATTCTCCATGGCTGAGATGAGGTCCACCATGGTATCCCTATGTGGGTCTGTTAGGTATGGGAATTCCATGAGTTTGGACCCTCTAATTAGCTGCTGTTTCTCCATAGACGATCGACAAGGAAACGATGGTCTTGTTCTTGATAGTTTTGGGGCCAGAAGAATTGCAGGTGCTAGTGGATATGCACATGGTGGAAGAAACGTACAAGACATTGTGATGTGAGACGCTTTTTCTCACTCTCACTCTCACTCTCTGACACGCACATATATGCACCACACAATTATTCTTTTGATTTTTTTTTTTCTTTAATTCTTTCCTCTCTTTTTTTCTAAACAATTTGATGCGTGTGTGACTTGAATTGCCAGTGTGTCATTTGGTGTGTGCGTGACCTACTTTTCTTTGTAAGATTTTTTGTGTTTTTTTAATTTTTTTAGTGTAATTTTTAAGTATTCTCGAAGTACGAAGGATATTGTTTTTTTTCCTTATATTTATAATGAGATTCATTTATTAAATTTATGATAAAGTCCATCATATATATAAGAGGTTGAAGAATTATTTTTCCGTGCTGAGAATACCCAAGAATTTTTCATTTATAGTAATCTTTCAACAAAAAAAAAAGATGAGATGACCAAAGATTTGAAGAGAGCAATTGAATACCATATGAAAATAGAGAGCAGTAAGCAAAAAAAAAATTCTTCAAGAATCAAAGATGGACCAACAGGGAGAAAAGTGTGCTTTTTTTTATGTTGTACTTTTATTTTTAGTCAATAAATTTTTTTGGCAAAATTTTTAATCTTGATTTTCATGTTTTTAGAAAGAGAGAAAGAGACCATTCACTTTATGTTCATTTGGAAATTTTTTATTACTCTAAAACTTTTTAAATTAGAGTAATACTAAGAGCCCGTTTGAATAATCGTTTTGATAATTGAAACGCGCGTTTTGTATGAAAATGCTAAAAGTCAAACGTTTGGCATTGCATTTAGAGCAATTACATTAGCTTGTGCATAAGATTCCGTCTATTTTACACTTAAAACCTACTTTTTCTATTTTACACCATCACTTTTACAAAACATTCACATCAGTTTATCTATTTTACAAGATATTTCAATAAAATATTATTTCTTCTCAATTTTTTTATTATTTCTCTCAATTACCTTCACATACGCTCTCTCTCTCTCTCTCTCTCTCTCCCCATTTTTTCTGATTTGTTGCTCTCTCTCTGTACCCATCTCTATACCCATTTCTGAACACAAATCACCTCTCCCTCTCGGTCTAATCCACACCCTCTCTCTAATCTCTGAATCTCTCATGGCCGAATCTCAAGCTTCCACCATCTTCGATCCTCATCAACACCTTGACACCCACCCACCGACTGCCACCATCTCCAATCCTTAAAGGAAATGGAGCTTCCAAGCTCCACTGTGACACCCACCCACAGACTTCCACCATCTTCGATCCTTAAAGAAAATGGAGCTTCCAAGCTCCACCGTGACACCCACAAACTGCCACCGATACTCTCTGCTCTCAAACCACTCTCCGATCTACGAAATTTAAAAACATAGCCAGGGCACCGAAACGTCAACTATATATATATATATATATATGTATAATCCTGACCATGTCCTTGCAAAGTGAAATTGCATTTGATGCTAGAAGGTCGAAAAATAAAACTGTGAGAAAATATGTATTTGTATGTATTTGTCTATTTCGAATTAACCTTTGAAAGATATTTAAGATAATTTTTTCAGTGTTGGGAGATAAAAGGATTAAACGAGCTAATATATACTAGGAACCTTCAGCAAAAAACCTAAAATTTTTTCCATTAACAGAAACTTTTCTAGTTTATACTTTATAATAGTTAATGGTCACGAATGATATCAAATTACCGATTGTCCCAAAAGTGGAGAAGATAGGGATCGCTTTGATACCATGTGATGATGCCAAGATCGTTAGTTACTCAGGTTCATCCAGATAGGTCAGCACTAGCGCGTCTTCATACCTGCAAGGTTAAGAACAAAGTCCTCTCTGAGTGGTCACCAATGTGGTGTTAGCCACAAAGTCTCCAATGATAAAATCAGTTAATGAAATTTGCAGAAAGGGCTTGGTTGTGAGAGCTAAAATGAGTAGCGAAAGGATTAGTATTTTTCTGTGTATACCTTGTTTAGTTCTTAAATGCATATATATATATATATATATATATATATATATCTATATTTTCTTCTAGCCGTTGTATTCCATTTATGGTGGCATAAGTGCTTCTTTTGTAATACTTTTGGGCTCATTCAATGTGGACTTTGATGGGTATCCCAACGGTCTTCTTACTGATTTGTAATCGTCCAGGATATTGAATGCCCTCTTTATGGCTTCTTTTTCATCGTCCATGCTGGGTCCATGTGAACGATGGTGTCTAATGGGTTCATTTGAACAATGGCATTTATTGGGCCTATCACCATATTAAATTACTGATTGTCCCAAAAGTGTAAGCTTTTGGGATATAGTAAATTTAATTATTTAACCACATAGTTCTAACAAATGAATAAACCAAGAAACCTTGTTCAGTTGTAAGATAAAACCGGAGAGCATATGTATATTCAACAATTGCATTATGTACTTTGGTTTTTTGGTTAATACACAAAAATTCGAAACATACATAATACACTGACCAAATTAGCTTCTCATACAGTGAAAACATCTCGCATGGCTCCTAAGATTCTGTCTGCTACTTCTGGCCCAAACAACCTCGGAAAGCTCGAGCCTAGATCAACCTCAATAGTCTTGATCTTAATCAACCCATCCCTCTTTTCTAAAATAGCTCTCTCTGCCTCTCCTACTTCTCTCTTCCCACAAGCACATTGATCCAACCAGATTCCCAGCACTTCCTTTGCAATGGGATCCACATGATCTTTTATGACCTCCTCCACGCGTCCTGGCTGACTTGCCTCTGTCTCAATACGAACCATAATAGCAGTGGGAGAGACTAAGGAACGGATGTAAAGTGATGAAGAGATATAGGGTTTAACCTCAGGAATTTTCTCAAGTATCTGCTTACGTGTGTCCAGCTGGGTCTCTTCATAGAAAGTGTGAAGGTAGTCTGGACAGAGGACAAGGTCTTTTCGAGGAGGCAAATCAAGAATAAGGATTAATGATGTTGGGCTGCTCTGAATGAGTTCAACAAGAAAATTTGGTGCATCAGTTAAAGGGTTCAGAAAGGCTGAAAGGCTTGTAATGTTCAATGCTCCTCCTGTTGGTAGCTCACAGTGTATCCAGCTACCTAATATAAAATCAATCTGATAAAATAATGTTTAGAATTCAGACCCCAAAAAAAGGGTACGCCTTTTTCAAAAGTAAAGAAAAAATTAAGGTGCATTAAATACAAAACATACAATATATGTTGTTCACACCAATTGTCAAAGATCGATGGTGAACAATTATTGTGAAACAGTTGCCCTACAAGGAACATAGAAGAGAACAGATGATGCCATGCTCCAATACACCAACTCATTACAACTGAACCCAAATATAACTGGGCTAGAACTAGGTTGAGCATGGCAAGGCCAGAAAACTATCCACCATTCTAAGGAAGTTCAGACACTACATTGTGGCTAACCAACAAGAAACACACTTGATTCAAACAGCTCGAGCAAACAGCAATCAGGCCTTGAAGAACAAAGGGCTGAATCCAATGGCTGTTTGCTCAAGCTTACAACAATTTGGGCTTGTTGAATCATCATCCCGGAGAAAACACTGTTTGTTAAATTAACAACTGCAACCCAACCTAAATAATTTTGCAATTGCAAATGAAGTCCAAGCCACAGACTTATAAAACAAAATCCCACGATCACCTTAGTAAGGTAAAGTAGATGCCAATTTCCCCAAGACTAATCTCACAGTTGCAATCATAATTATGATATTAATTCCCATAAACGAGCATGAAAAAAAATTACCTTGATTTTATTTCTCCTGCTATATTACACTTATATCTTAAGATAAAGGTGGACTTGACGACTAGAAATGATGTCCATACAAGCATGAGCCGGTATAAGCTTATGGTACAAGTTTTCAATTTCTATATATACAATATGGATTGGTTCAACTCTTCCCAAGGGCCTGAGCAATCTGCCCTGCTAACTATACTCACTAATCGCCATAGCTATGGGATTTGTGTCCCAGCATATGATTCTTAAATCCAGAGCCACTGGCACTACTGCTTCATATTAAACAAGTACATGAAGATGAACCACTATTAAATTTATACGAGGGGTGATTGATTTATTAGAAGATTATTGTAGTGACATATCTTTGGACCATCTAACTTGAAGAGTTCTCCATACACCCTTCAGACCCATGGGCTGCTGTATAAAGTAACTTGCTAGCAATCTTTGGGAACAGAATTTTGCGTAATGTTGCTACTACTTATTCAAATTCTTATGCAATTTTCCCTGAACAACTTCAAAAATCGCACCCAGCATTCCCACCTTTCAAACACCCACAAACTATTGTATGCCAAAAACTACATCTCTCAGGCAGACACATCAAACAACCTATGAGCAACAGCCAAATCACCATGTCTACATTAGACCTTACGTTTGTATAAATAATTGTTTTAAAAGTCAGCCATTTAATGATCAATATCTTCGAAAGTCCAATTTCATCTTCACTTGGGCACTTCGTTTGGATTGAGGGGGGGGAGGGGGAGTGTAGTAGAGTTGGCCGGAAATTAGGCTAATTTCCGGCCAACTTTACTCTATACCCCATTTCAATCCAAACGGAGTTAATTTCTCAATCACTCCTTAAATGGTTTGGGCAACTGACCATACGACGTTAATCTCCTCATGGTGGAGAATAAAGGATGGGTCCAACTTTAAATTTGGCTCAAAATTAGCTAACCAAACACTTGCTAAATCCTATTTTTCCAACATGTTTTGCATCAATTTACATTAATGCAAGTAAGTATTCATAGTGAACTGTAATCTTTCGATGAGCAAACTTGTTGTCGTTTTCAGTGAAAAAAAAAATTGATATTAGTTTTCGTGCCGTATATCAAAAGGAGTGAGGAAAAATGAAATCACACCTGAGAGTGGGAAGGCTTGTTGCCAGATCTGGTGTGAAGTGAAGCATGGGCGGACCCACTTTGGTTCTGGTAGTACTGTACATCCGGCGGTAGACTACAAGGGAGGAGCTGCGACCCAAGGCGGTTCTCCACCGTTGATACAAGATCAACCATCAGGTTTCTGTGTGGGGCCGACAAGTATGGGAACTCCTTGAATTTTGTTACCCCGAATTCGTTGTTCAACTCCATCTGATATGATGATGCTGAGGAGCAACAGGAGGAGAAGGTTTTAGACCTTGACCTTGAGGAACTTGGTGGGAAGTGGCTGCTGAAGAAGATCACAGGCAGTGTGAGTGTCACAGCCATTTACTATTCCTTCTACTCACCGCGCTGTCCCATGTCTATCTATGTCTAATTTGTCTTCTTTTTTTTTTTTTTCTTTTTTTTTGTGAAACTATGTCTAATTTGTGTATTACATGCATGCCGAAACGGTGCGTTTTGTAGAGTGATTATAGGATGCTGTTTGCATCAAAAATAAAATTAAAAATAAAAGTTTTTTTTTTTTTTTAATGAACAAAAAGGTTTTGAATACCATTTTGTTGCCCATTTCGTTTCTTTATGGGACAGAATATTTCCATACCGACTTATTTTGATGCACTATTTTGAGATTATGGTTAATATATATATAATATGATATAAATTAATAATTTTAAAGTGGAGGTTTAAAAAAACTTTCAATAAACTAATTAGATTAGTTATTAAAAAACTAAAACAATTCGGGTTTTTTTTTTTTTTTTTTGTTGGTAAATAAACATGAATGTTGGGACATTTGCAAAATCATGATGGTACAAAAGGTAAACAAATCGAACGATACAAATTGAACAGAAATCATTATTCACCATAGCCATCTTATAACAAGACAACACTCCAACTAAACCATTTTGATAAGGCCACTTGTACTACTATCGCATGTAGAAACTAATTGGCCCATTGTTATTTACTCCAAAGCACTGGTTTGAGTGTGCTAAATACTAAATTTTAGCATTTTAAAAAACCAAACACCAAAAAATGACATCTATTGGATATGTTAGATACCAAATAAAGAAAAAAAAATTGCCACAGTGTACTACTACTAGCAATGCTATGTTTTTTTATTCTATTTTCTCTCTTATTTCATACTTCTCTCCTCTCTCACTCTCTCTTCTCTATGCAGTTTTTAGAGCTGTAAATAAGCCGAACTTTATCGAGTAGTGCATGTTCAAGGTTGGCTCGATAGGGAAAATCAAAAACTCGAGTTTGGCTTGAGTTTGTGACAAGCCTAAAAATAGTGTTTGAGCTTGAGCTCGTGAAAAATCCAAAAAACTTGAATTTGACTTGGCTTGGCTTGATTAATTAGTCAAGCTAAACTCAAGCTTAATATCAAGTTTAAACTCAAGCTTAGGTCAAGTTTTTGAGCTTGAGATCTAAAAAAATTACATTATTAAATACTTAAATCTCTAAAATTAAGAAAAAAGAAAAAGAAAATAATATATTCATTTTATCATGCATCTAGTCCTACTTATGATTAGCTATTATTCAAATTAACATAATTAAATTCATTCATTCATCATTCCTTGTCTATAGTTTTAACAATTGTTCAAAATACAATTTTTACATTCACATTAGATGGTGAAGGACTAGAAAAATACATGTTTGTAACTATTATGAATGAGAAAATACTAACATGTTTCATAACTTTACTTTAGATAATTGATAGAGAAGGATCATATATGACCTACTTAATTATTTATTTATTTTTAAATGTAACTATAGTCTAAAGTGGTTCTTGATCAATTTAAAGGAAGGAGAAAATTAAGGTAATATAGGTAGTAATCTCATGTTGGCAATATCATTATTAAGGAAAATTATTAGGTACTCCCGGAGTACCATAAATGCGTAGTCCTTACTCTCACATGAATGGTGGGTCCCACCATAAATTTAATTAGTGAGACCCACCATTCATGTGAGAGGAGGGAGTACGCATTTATGGTACTCCGGGAGTACACAATAATTTTCCCATTATTAAGATATGTGTAACGAATATATTTAGCTAAGACATATAAACTTATAAATGAGTCTATACTTGAATTGTTTTGTATCAAGCCTAATAGCTCACGAGCTTGTTTGTGAACAAATTTTTTTGCGTGGACTCGGCTTGTTTATTAAACGACTCTAAAACTAAGGCTCAAGCTTGGCTTATTTATAAACAAACAAACATGAACAAGCTTTTTATCAAGCCGAACCCGAGTTGTTCATGATCAGCTTGGTTCATTTACAGCCCTATTACTATGCCTCTCTCATCCTCTCTTCTCTCTGTCTCTCACTCTCTCAGAACCATGTCACCAATCCCTTTCCTCTCTTCTCTAGTTGTGGCTTTTTATTTTTTTATTATTTGTGGTTGAGATCAGCATTGTTTACAATGGTGGGGTCAGTGGCGGCTCTAGGAATTTTGTTCAGGGAGGTCATTAAGGAACTTAAACTAAACAAAATTTAATTAAAAAAAAAAGAATTTGAATATATTGAGTTATAAAAAAAAAACGCAAATATATGAAGTTTTATAATTTTCTTCTGAGTTTTCATATTATAAAATTGTAAGGACGCAATTTGAGTCCTTAGCCCAAGTGACGGATGAACTTAGGCCCAAAAAACCCAATAAAATGAATTTGTAAAGAGTAGGTTGAAAAACTGGGCTTTAATGAGTTGGACAACAAGTGAAATGGATTTAAATGACAAGAAAAGGAAAATAGACTGGTTTAAGCTAAAGGAAATCGTCCTCGACAAAGTCCGAGGAGACCAGTTCTTATATCTATCTTTCAAGTTTAATTACAAATTCAGTTCTTGATGGTTACAATGTTTTTCTCTTAGTTTCTCAATCTCCTTCTCTCATTGTCTCATTCTTCTTTTATACTTTCTTCCCCTTTCATCTTACCCTTTCATCTTTACCCTCCATGTGCAGGCCAGATGGTTGGTGTTGATATCTGTCCCATCAACATCTTCCTGAAGTCTTCATGTAGTAGTTGTAAGGCTGAAAACCACTGTTCAGGTATCACCTCCACATTAATGTAGTTAGAGGGTTAGCTGCAGAGCATTTAATGCGGTGGTAGTAGCTTTTTCCTTAGATATTTTAGGACTCCCCCTGTCCTATATTTCTGTAATGCTTATTCGTACCAACAGAATTTCCAGGAACGTTCCCCTAGACAGTAGACCACCTCTTCGGACCTCGGCTTTGGTCAGCCGAGGAGGCATTCATCCTCGGCCCACCCTTTCGAGCCTTTATGACCAAAACTAACTTTCTCATTTACTAACACGGACTTCCTTGATAACGTTTACCCCTCCTCGAACGACCTTTCGTCCTCGAATTGGGACCCAGGCCCAATATATATATATATATATATAGATAATGAGCTCTCGGGCCCAATACCCTACACTTAATATTCATGCATTTAAATAAGCTAGTATTAATTTGTTTATTTAAATAGTAGGAATTTAGGGTATGAAAAATTTACAATTACAAATGCAAAGATAATCTTTACAATTATAGTAGGGATTTAGGGATTAAATTGAAAACAACTTCAAAAATATAGGGACCAAAATAGAAGCTCTAAAAAGGTGGTAATTAAAATGAGAATTGACCCAAAATGAAGGGATGAAAAAGGAATTTTTCACCTTTTAGCTTTCTTCTTTTTCATCTAACGAAATCCAAACTTGGTGTAATGCGACAAAGACAATTCGAGCAATAGCATGCTAATTACTCCAAATATGTGTGAGCTTGCATGCACTGCACACGCAAACATGCATATGTGAAAGTTTATTACAACACATTTTAGAGAAGGGAAAAATTAATGGATATCCTAAGAGTATTGATTTAGGAAATATTTTTAAAATTTTTTTATGGGAAAAGATAAAAATAACGGGTTTATTTTTACAGTTTTTTTTATATTTTCAATGAAAGTGGTATTAAAACATTTTTTTTTTAAATTGTTCATTATCAAATGTTCTAAGAGCCCACGTTAACCCAATTATTCTCTGTAATATTGAAAAATCAACAAGACAATCAAATGGGTATTACACATCAATAATCATTATATTATAATTTATTCTCGCCTATAAAAGATGCATGTCCCTATGTTTGAAATGTATTCATCCTTTTCTTCCATTAAAAAAAAAAATCTTTCAATCGTCTTAAAAACAATTTCGGCGGACATTGATGTTTAATGTTCCCACAGTACCTCACACCATGATTATATATATAATAATTGGTCTACAAATTACAGTTACTATACATCTCCGCAAACAGAAAAGCATTATGATACAATACCTACTAGAGTCCTTTCTCCTCTATAAACATTTCCCTATAGGTTGGTTGATACTTATATATATAGCAAGACTGTTAAACAGAAGAAAAAAAAGAAAACATTAAGTCAGGCTTGGCGTAAAACACTAGTTTTATGCTAGCCAATAGATGTTTGCCACGTCAGGCCCATCACTTAAAGAAACAGAATGACTCTAAATAAAAAATATAAAAAAAAAATAAGTTCACGCTAACAGCTTCCTTCACACCGTTCACCTCTACTTCCTCTGCTTCCTTCATAGCAAACCTCCACCACCGCCACACAGATCGCCAGAGCAGAATGATTTCGAAGAAGAAAGAGTTCTCGCCGTGCCCTCTGCTTCCTCCTCTGGGGTTGTGAAATGGGTCAATTTTCTTTGTGAGTGAAAATTGTGAAATGGGTCTGTGTGTGGTGTGGGTGAAATTTTGAAGGCTTTGTGTAACTGTGTTGGTGTCGTGTCTCCGTGTGTATTGTGAATGTGTATAGGTGACGTATAAACAGATTTTGTCAATTTTCTTTCTCTCTACTGTTTTTTCCCCGTCCTTCTCTCTGCTTTCCTTGCATGTTCCTGTTTGGCTGAAAATGGAATACAAAAATTAAATTTTGAGAATCTAAGTCAGATCAGAAGAAATAACCGGTGAGGAAATGAAACAAAGGGGGTGAGGAATCTCTCTGTAGTGTCTGGTTTGGTCTTTGAATGTTGAATAATGAGATCCTTGTTGTTTTTGCTGCTAGTTTTTTTGCTTCCATTCTCTTTCTGAGCTTTTTTTTGGGTTTTCTTTCTTTTGGTTTTTTTTTTTGGCTGCGTTTTGGGTGAATTTTTGTGGGTGTATGAATATCTGGTGTTTTGCTTGCTGGGTTTGCTAATGCTATGTTTGGTTGGGATGTGTGAGAGGAATTTTTTTGGGGGGAGTTAAGGCTATGTTTGTTTTACTAATTTTTCTAAATAATAAGGAAAAAGTAATTTCAGGTTCGGGCAAGCAAAGGACAACACAACCCCAGAGGAAGAAGGAAAAGGCATGGCGAGAACTCTTTCTTCTTCGAAATCGTTCTGCTCCAGCGATCTATATGGCAGTGGTGGAGGTTCGGTGTGAAGGAAGTAGAGGAAGCAGAGGTGAATGGCGTGAAGGAAGCAGAGGCTGTGAGCGTGAACTTTTTTTTTTTAAGTCATTTGGTTCTTTAAGTGATGAGCCTGACGTGGCAAACACCTATTGGCTGGTGTAAAACCAGTGTTTTACGCCAAGCCTAACCTAATGTTTTCTTAAGATAAAAACATTGCACGCGACAACGTTTTGCTTAATGAAAGGAAGCAGGGCATTGCAACGTTGTCGCTCATAAGAAACCATTAAGTGAAGCACGTGATAAGAAGCTGAGAAGAAACAGTACTGCAGTTTTGTTTATAAAAGCCAACTTTTTGGAACAACTTAAATCAGTTAGGAACACATGTTAAGCATATATATATACCACATATTATGGAGCTAAGTGAAAATTAAGGACTTAGTTATTACTGCATAGAATTAAGTTATTTTCCTTTATTTATTTTCTATATTTATACTACTATTTAAGAAGCTTCCCCTGTTTGGACCGGATTTTTTTTTGTTCCAAAATACCCCTATTTCCCTAGGTTTAAGTATAGAGAAAACTAAATGATAACAAAGTAAAAATGCATCTTTTAACTCTCACTAAAACATTGCCTACAAAATAGGAGCACTCTCCAACTAACCCACTTATTCAGAAGTAAACTTCACTTTTAAACTTTTCTTTTTCTTTATTTTTTTAATTAATTGGCCGAATATATATATATATATATATATTATAAACCCACGTTAAAAAGTTTTTTTTTTTTTATATAAACTTTGGAAACCCACGTTAAAAAGTTAAAACCCTACTGTGGCATTTGGTACGATGTAATATTTTAGGATTTCTACGAATGTTTAAAGATTCTCATATTTGGTTGCAAATCACGTCAAGGAATCAGATGTCAGGGGAATCTGGATTCCCCCTTTAAATCCCTCTCAATAGGAATGTGGATTCCCTTTAAAACAAGTAGGTATCCAGATTCCTAAGCTTAAAGAAAATTGTATTTTTTTTATAAATTGACAATTTTAACCCTTTTTTCCTTATCATTTAAGCAATTAAAATAAAATATAAAACAAATCATCAATATATTTTCTCTTATCTTTATCTTTTCCCGCCAAAATAACATAAATAGGATAGACAACTCTGTTGATATATTCTTTAACAAAGTTCTATTTAGGTTTCACGTGTGGGGGGAAAAAAAAGTTTGAAGAGAACCCTCCATTATTGTCAGGTATTCACTTTTGCTGTTGTGTGTGTGTTGCTCAACAAATTATTAATAGTTTATATTTTGTTTTTCATTATTTATTTAGAGGAATTTTTTTTTAAAAAAAAGGACTTGGTAGTTTACATTCAAATCTAAGGATAGAATGAGAAAAATAAATAAATCATTTAAGATTCTTGTAAATAAACCAAATATTATCATCTCACATTTTAGGAATTTTAAGAGATTTCCAATTAAATCAAACATAGGAATAGCTAAATTTTTAGGTATCCAGATTGCAAGAAATTACATTCCTAAGAATCTAGATGCTAGGAGTAATGTGGATTCCCCCGTACCAAATGCCACTTACATTCATTCCCTTGCCATCCATTTTTTTCTTTTTTGGAGAAATGTTATATCTACAACATTTTCACAACATTACCTATAAAATAGGATAAATTAAAAAGTTTTTTTTAAAAGAAAGTATTAAGAGATTTGAATTTCCTTCATAACTTCACATTTACACTTTTCTCTTCTTTTTTTTTTTTTTTTTTTTGATGTGATCTTTTTCTTTTTTGATTGTCCGCAATTTTTTTTTTTTTTTTTGGGTTATGTATTTCATTTTTTTTTAAACCCACATCTAACTTCCCCTAAGTTGGTTGTTTTCTTTTTTCTTTTTTTCACTTTTTTTTATTTTATTTTTTATACTTACCTCTTTGTTTTTTTTTTATTTTTTTATTATTCCTTTTTGATATTAGGTTCTCTTTTTTTTTTTTTTTTTTTTGAATTCACATTTCCCTTACTCCTACTCCCTAATATGAGATCTCACGTTTTTTTTTTTTTTTCCAAATCAATTTTTCTTTATTTATCTATTTTTTTATAACAATTCTTCTTATAATTATTTTGAAATTGAAGAGAGGAAAAAGAAAAACACTCATACTATAAAACTATCACTATAACTTTTCATCCATATCCCTTAAATTTAGACACTATTACTCTCCTTTTGGTTTTCAAATTGCTAATCATATTACCACAATTTGGTTGGATCATTTTTCTAAATAAAAACTCCCACATCCATCACTCTCATATCTCTCTCCTTTTCTGCTTATTCCATACCCATTTGTTTTTGCACCCTCACCTGCATTCTCCAACTTCAATTTCAATCCATGTGAGTTTTTATTTTTATTTTTATTTTTTCTCTATTAAACTTTGGTTGATAATGGGTTCTGTTTTTTTTCCCCTTTTATGAATCTTTTGTTTTTTTTGAACACATGAATCTTATTTTTGATAATGCGGTTGTAAATATTGGGGGTAAAGGTAGCATAGTGTTTGTGGTGAAGGAGTAGCACAAATACAATGAACTTTTATTTATTTATTTATTTTTTATAATAAGTAGTAAAATTTTCTAGTCCATTTTTTTTATACACTCTTTGTAAGGAGTTTTTTTTTTTTTTTTTTTCTCTCTCTCTCTCTCATGTCAAATAAAATTTTGTCTAATTATTTTAATATTTTGTAGCATCATCCGGGCTTATGTAAAGGAAGCAATTGTGGAGTTCAATGTCATTGAATCAATGAAGCTTTATGATGTTGCTTCAAATATAATTTTGTTTTTTTTTTCGGATTGATGTATACTCCTAGACATCAAATCCTTTCATTCCAAAGGCATTACTAGGATTCACAAGGCTATGAGGAGCATTGAATGAGAGAGAGAGAGAGAGAGTCCATTGGATAAGATAGAAGAAATTTCTTACCCATTGATAATTTTTGTTTGATGAACTATGTTTGCAATTTGTTACTCATCTCTTTTATGATTCTTTTACATGTATAATTTTAATCATATATATACTTTTCCTTGCTTTTTTAAAAACAAGATCAACAGATCTAAAATTTCCCTCTCTTAAAATTTTAAACCTTCTTCATCTTCCTTCCACTTTTTCCTTTTCTTTTAAGAAATATGTGGGTGTTTCACATGAAATTGAGACTCTAGCACTCAAACTGGCCAGCTGTTGGCTATACGGTAGGGAAGGGTACTCATTGCTTGATAAATAAAGGAATTGATTTGGAATTGTCTCTATCTAAGGTTCTACCAATATTTGAATTCTATTCTTCATCTCAAATTTAGATAACTAGAAAAGCAAAACTTTATCCTTTTTTTTTTTTTTTTAATTTGTAACGGTATTTTTTTGGGGTAGTAAAATGTTATAGCTCTAATTAAATGCTATTAAATGTTGTAGTGATGTGATCAAGATAATTTGTGTTTTTTGGACACCATACACTAAGAAAGAAACTATTTTTAGGCTTCTAAGAGCATCCACATCAGTTCGGCCAAATTTTTCCATCTATTTTACACTAACAATTTACTTTTTCTATTTTACAAGACCACATTTACAAAACACCCATATCAGTCCATCTATTATACACTATATTTTATATAAATAATATTTTTATATTCTTTTTTTAATATTATTTTACCTACCCGTTTCTTTTTCCAATACTTCCTTTTCTTTCTTCTTCTTTCTTTGTCCTTATCTCTGTCGTTCCCTCTTTCTTTTCTTTGTCTTCTTTCTTCTTCTTTCTCTCACGGTCAAAACCTAGAAGCACCAGAGCAAGAACTCCATCAACACCATAGCCATCACAAGCACCACAACGCCTCTCCAATCCACCGATCTCCGTCAACCCAGAAGCACCATTACAAGCACTCCATCAACACCGATCTCCATCAACCCATCACCGATCTCCATCAACACCAATCCAAATCACCTCTCCAATCCACAATCCACGATCACCGATCCAACAATTTTGTTCTAGTGGTTGATTTTTTTGTTGATTTTGTGGTTGATTTTTGATGTTTGTAGTTGATTTTTGATTTTGTGTTTGTGAGAGTGTGCGTATCAGAGGAAGAAAGAACATGAGGAGGGAGGGTTAGTTTTGCAGATGGAGAAGAGAGAAAAAAAAAGGAGCGAATCAGAAATTATTAAAATATTATATACACATGCTATAGTAACCGTGTATATATGCACGGTTACTGTAGCTAGTGGATAAATATACAAGATTTTGGAAGCACTGATGTGGAGCAATTTTGAGACAAAATGTGTAAAAATTGTGTCTTTTTCTATTATACAAGATTTTACATCCACTGACGTGGATGCTCTAACGACACTAAGTATTTTTTACCCATTATGTTGAGTTTCTTGGTTTGGAAACTTATTCTAGCAAATTGGTGTACTTACTACTTGCTACTTATAATCTTATAACCCCCCACACTAAAAAAAAAAAAACAAAAAAAAAAAGAAAAAGAAAAAGAAAAAGAAAGCAGCTAATAAGTGCAATTGTGCAAGCTGATTATGAAGCCGTTTGGATTCCGCGTCCGCGTTTCAGCAAACGTGTTTTCCTTTTTTTTTTTTTTTTGGGCCGCATTGTCTGACTTTGAGAGAAAAAAACACAGTGCGTGCACTGTTCACGCACTGTTCATATACTGTTTACGCAATAAAAAATATTAAAAATGGGTCTCACGGTACTATTCACACATTTAAAAATTATTTTGCTACAGTGTTTTCAGTTTTTAGTTTTCAGTTTTCAGTTTCAGCAACAATAAGTTCAATCCAAACGGACCCTATAAATGTGATTACGGCCAATCTGCCATACATACAATCACATAATAGTGCTAGCCTCATACAAAATATTCACCAAGTAGCTGAAAGCATGAAACTTCTACTCCAAATTATTTCCAAAGTTTCTTAATCAATTTTTTTTTTTTTAGAGAACCTTGGTCCTTAATCTGTCACATATTAATTTTATATGATCATATGGATTATTTATTGTTGGCTTTTGATATTGAATACTTATATACTTATAAACACATGAGTCTTATGCTTACAATTGTTTTGGAGGGTTTTATTCCATAAATAATCGAATGGGTTATTTCTAACTAGCCTCTAAGCACACGCTCACGCACGTACTCAGAAACTCTTCTATTTTTTGGGTAAAGGTTAATTTAGAATATTTATTATAATTTAGAATTACTACATTTTCCAGTCACAAAAAAAAAAAAAAAAAATCCCTAGGGGTGCGTGCTCAAAGGCTAGTTATTATTTAAGGGGCTTTTCCTGTTTGGATTCTTCATTTTTTTTTTTAGTTCAAAAATGCCTCTACACTTTTATGTTTAAGTAGAGACAAAACTAAAGGACAATCAGGTAAAAATCCTACTAAAATATTGCCTAAAAAATAGGATCACTCTTTCTGTTACTTTTCAAATTACTTTATCTACTTATAAATTAGATTCTCAAAATAAAAATTATATATATATATATATATATAATAAAATAAAAAACAGGTTTTATTTTTGCTAAAAATAAGTCTCATCGCACGCACGAAGTGCATGTAATGAGGCTAGTACTACTATTTAAGGACTTCTCCTACTTGAAATCCTCATTTTTTTTGGTTTAAAAATGCCCCTACGCCATTATCTTTACGTGGAGACAAAACTAAATTAAGGACAATCTAGTGAAAATACAACTCTAACTTCCATTAAAACATTACCTGAAGAATAGGATTACTCTTTTGTTGAATTTCAATTATATAAGAAAGAGAGTTAGAAACAGTTAAGTAAACAGCAGATTATAAAGCTAACCAGGAATTAAGGAGTTAGTTATTACTGTGCGTATAGAATTCAATTATTTTCCTTTTCTTAATTTGGTCATGCTCTGTTACTCGTATATAAGAAAGAGTATCTAAATTGTAATCCATTCATTCACTTTCATTCATTTCAATAAGATTGCTCTCCATTTCAATTTAGAGATTGATCAGTAATTATTCTGAGTGAGAGAGAGTGAAATTTAATAAAGATGTTGATGAATGTTGAGATAATCTCGAAGGAGATCATTAAGCCATCATCTCCAACCCCTCATCACCTTAGGAACTTCAAGCTTTCCTTCTTAGACCAAATTGCACCTCCCACTTATATCCCTATCATTTTCTTTTATCAGTGTAAGCAATATGTGGATGTTGATCACTACGAAAGAACTGGTTCGCTAAAAGAGTCTTTAGCTGAAACCCTTACTCGCTTCTATCCATTGGCCGGAACACTTATTAATGAAGATTTCTCTATCAACTGTAACGATGAGGGTGTAGACTATGTTCAGGCCCGTGTCCCATGCATGCTATCACAAGTGGTAGAGAAAGACAACGGGCAAGCTTTGATCCAATTGCTACCATTTGAGCCCTATCGTAGTTGTAGCGATCAATTTCGAAAAGAAGTTCTCCTGGCTATCCAATATAATATTTTTGACTGTGGTGGAGTAGCGATTTCCTTTTGTTTCTCACATAAGGTTGCTGATGGAGCATCAGCAATCAACTTCATTACTGCATGGGCTGGTATGTCTGGAGGAGCTAGTGAAATTATGAGCCCCAGTTTTGATGCAGCCATCCATTTTCCTCCAAGGGATATATCTGGGTTCACCCTGAGTACTACAATTGCAAAAGAAAAGATTGTGACCAAAAGATTTGTGTTCGACAAGTCAAGCATAGCCACCCTAAGAAAAGAAGCCTCTCTTGCATTTGGACCAGAAGACAAGGGCCCGTCACGTGTGGAGGCCATTTCAGCATTCATTTGCAGGCGTTTCATTGCAATAGCTCAATCAAAACCTGGAAACAAAGCAAAGCTATTCACAGCACTTCATGCTGTGAACCTGCGCCAGAGAATAGTTCCACACCTTCCAGTGAACTCATTTGGGAATCTTGTCACGGTTGCGTTATCAGAGGTTAAGATTGAGAAAGACGATTGTTTATGGGGGAACCAACTTAGGAATGCAATTAGGGAAATCAATGTTGACTACGTGAAGAAACTACAAGATGGAGTGGACTACTTGAATTATATGAACAACTTTAAAAATCAACTCGCAAAAGGTGAGACGGTCTTTTGTAACTTTACTAGCTGGTGTAGCTTCCCTATCTATGAAATTGATTTTGGAATGGGGAAGCCCACTTGGGTGTGTAGTCCCAACAGGCCTTATAAGAACGTGGTGGTCATGATGAGTTCCAAAGATGGTTATGGAATTGAGGTGTGGGTAAACATGAATGAAGAAGACATGGCCATGTTTGAACATGATCCGGAGCTCCTCTCATTTGTTTCTTCAACCGATCGAGAATGAAAGATTGCTTGCCTTGAATAAACAGTCGCTTAAGCTTTTCATTTTGGATCTATGTGCCTTTGTTTTGTTTTTTTTTTTTTTTTTGATAGGAATGTGCCTTTTAATCTTTCTTTTATGGTACTGTCTTCTGTTGTATTTTGGTTGTGTTGGCAATGGCTTAAAAAATCAATTTTTTACTAGGTTGCACGGACATGCCATTTTTGGCATCGTGTCGGTGTCGAACATCGGAACGGCCACGACGCGCCAGATTCCGGTGTCCGGCGGTGTCTGTTTTTTTTTTTTTTTTTCGCTTCTCCGACACAGCGCCGACACGGCTCCGACATGTCCGACACGCCAGCAGTGAAAAAAAAAAGAAGAAAATCACAGATTCCACCCTCTCTCTGATCTCTGTCCGCTGCCGCTGCCCTCTGCTCCTCGCCGGAGCTAGATCGGGCCGATCGGCGAACTCCATCGACGTCGACGCCGTGCCCTGTCCGGTGTCCCTTCCGACCGGCGAGCGCCTCCTCTCTCCTTCTTCTTCTTCTTCTGCTTCTTTTTCGTTTTCTTTTTCTTCGCTCTCTCTCTCACCCAGATGCTCTCTCACCCAGTTTTCTTTTTCATTTTAACTTTTCTAATACTTTTTTATATTTCCCCTTTGTTTGTGTGTCTTCTGCCAACTCCACGTGACTTTCAACTTTCAATTTCAAAATTTTAAGTATGGAGTACTATATGTCAGTGTATGATGTCATTAACATGCCATTGGTTTAAAAGAAAGTAATTAATATTATTATTTTGACTATTATTTTTAGTATTATTATTAGTATTTGAATGCGGCCTAATTATACTTTTGATTCGTACTCTAAACAATTTATGTATATTATTGTGCTACTTTGGATGTTAGTTTACTTATTTGTAGTTCTTACATAATTTAAATTCTAGACATAAATGTATTTTATGTCTAAAAATATTAAAAAAAATGCCTAAATATAAAATTTAATTAATTATTTAACCGCCGTGTCCCCGCCGTGTCGTGTCCTGATTTTTCAGAAATTGCCGTATCCCTGTGTCCGTGTCCGTGTCCGTGCAACATAGGTTTTTTATTTAACTTATTTTTGTTACTATTCAGCTTATTTATACTACTATTCATTGGTATCGTTGTACTTTTTAATATTATTTATGTGTCTTATTGTACTATTTAACTATTGTTGAGGTACATTTCTTTACATCTAATATTATTTAAATAACACCTATTTATTTCTTTTCAAATGTCACAAACAAATCATTGGGCATGCCTAAATGTTTTTTGACTATCACTATGCTAGCCTACAACCTTTCTCCTTTCTACCACAAAATTGGGCTACGAATGCAAAACACTATAGGACCTAATATTTTCTCGTAAAGACCAAATTATTTATTGAGCAAGATAAAATCTAATTCTAGAGCCCAAGAATTTTACACTTGGCAAACATTCAAAAAAACCCATGATTCAAATTCATGTCAATACTATTTTTTTTTTTTTTTCAATAGGATTCAACCTCATAATCAAAGCCCATGATTCAAACTCGTGGCAAATTATTCATCAAAAAGCCCAGTTCCCTTCGGCAATATTAAAAGCCCGGTTCTCACTGTCAATATCGAAAGTCCAATTTACGTTGACACTATTTTATCAAAAAGTCCAAGATTATTAACACTTGGCAAAGAAAAAAATATCAAGGTATAATTATTGCCTAAATATCACTATGGCAATCGCCTTATAAAATCTCCTGGGGAGTTATCTTGAAAATTATGTTCTCATATTATAAACCCATGAAATACATGGTCATCATTTGCATCACAACATCCATAATATATATCTTCAAACGCTCATGGTAAATAGTCCCACAAGCTTTTGATTTAAATTATGATGCAATTGTTAGAAGCCATGAACATTATTTTTATGTGGAATTCATCATAGTAAATGTTATTTGCAAAGGTATTTTGAAACTTGTTCTATTGTTTCAAACATTACAACTAATTTCCCAAACGCTCATTGCAAGGATCTATGAAAACCCAAAAGAATATTTACTAATAAAAGTCCATGAGGAAAGAAAATCCATGGCAACATGTGATGTTGATATCTATTTTGTAGAATGCACACAACTCAGCCCAAAGGAACCAACCCATATGAGCAAGCCCAATTCAAAAGACCCCAGCAAGAGGCAGAGGATTGAAAGATGACAACTAGCCCTTGTTCATCCCTAACCAAAGTACAACTGAGGCCTTTACAGGAGAACCAAGTCTTTGAGGATGAACTAGGGGCTGTCCTATCAGCTTTTTGTCACCCTCTACCTAATGTGAACAGTGTCCGAGGGTTGTGACATTAGCTGAAGTCTAAAGGGTGATGGAACTCAATCATCTTCCTCAAGACTGTACTTTCAGCAGAAAGGGAGCTGAAACCAAGTTATCCAAATCTCAAAAAGTTGATGCTATAAATGTCAAAAACGTTCAAGACATGATTCATGTGCCAAGCCCATGAATCCTAAAGGAGAAAAATTGGGAACATGTGATTTAGAGGGCATAAAGGGATCTCTAGTAGAACCCCCTGAAATGGACTTAGAGTTTGACACTTAGCTAGGCGTGTTGAATCCTACTTCTTGGGGGTCCAAATCTCAGTTGCAGCATTATAATTCGTTCTTGATACATGCCTTAATCTCATTGGTTAAGCTCAGCCCTAAAAATCCTGGCATTTAATGCAAAATACTCCAAAATCCCATCATGTGCCATATATTACCTAAAGAAGCAAGGTAACCCCTAAAGTAAATCTCCAACTTCTAGCCAAATTCTAGGAAGATTAACCTTGATTAATTCACTGCCTCTAATCAGTTCTACGTTTTTTGGATTCTTATTAATTAATACTTATCCAAAACTCCATTATAAAAACATAAGCACCTCAGCCCATAAGGGGACAGCAACTCCCTCTGGAACTCTTGATTTGATTGCCATTTTTGCTTTCCTTAAGCTCACTACTCATTCCCCTTAGACCACACTCACCTAACTTCAGATATTCTTTTCCCCCCTTTACACAATCATAGCTCATAAATGTCTCCCAACTAGTCACAAACAGCCCACTACTCACTAAAAGTCTTAGGGCATGTTTAGTAAACTGTAATAGGCTCTGTAATATAATAGTTATTCATATGGTTTAAATATTCTTTAGTTTGGTTATATTTTTATTACAAGGAATAGTTATTCCTTATGAATAGTTATTCTTCAAAATTTGGAAGTATTATTCCTCTTTAAAATGTTGTATTAGTTATTCCTTAGTAAGTGCAATAGTTTCAAAAATTAATATATTTCCAAATAAACAAACTTTTCATATATATCTAATAATTATAAAAATAAAAAATGATAAAAAATAACACATATCTCTCTTAAATTTAAAAATAACAAATTTTAAGGAGATATAATTGTATGAGTAAGATATTTCCTAAAATAAATATTAAGTTTCATTCTAATGTTATAACTCACAACCAAACTAATGAATATGTTTAGTTATTACATTACAACACACTTTATTACTAGTAATAAAGATTACAATTCATGTCGTAATCTCCATTCAGTGTACCAAATGTACCCTTAATTTTAGTATTAATCCTATCCCACTCACTCAAAACAGCCTACATTTACCTCATTCATGCCTTATAGACACACATTCACCAAAATTTTAGTTTAATACTTGCTGTACTGAGTTGGGATCCCTCTCTCCCTTCACACCATGCCAATTAATCATTTTCTTCTTCCCATGGAACCTTTAATTTTTACTTTTTATTTTACTGTTGAAGGATATAATATATTTGTAACGATTGAACTCTTCCCTCACATTGATGTAATGATAGTCGACAGTAAAATAAAGTCCCCTGACCAAGACATGCAAGGACCCCCACGACTTAACACTTTCCTAAATTTATTTAATCATTGACTGCTGGACTGTGTAATTTCACCCTTACAATTGGAGGATTTATCTTTCTAGACTTAAGTGTAATTTCACCCTTACCGCTAGAGAATTTATTTCCCTTGTACCATCAGACTAGGACCACTAATGTATTAATTAAGTATTGTAAAGTATTTTTCATTGGGCTTTTGTTGCTGTTTTGTCAAGTGCAGCCTTTATTTCTTGCTTGGATAGGCTTGTCATCACATCGAAAGCCTTTGAGTACCATCTCAAGAGCCCATAGTCGAGTTTCGGCTTGGCTTCCCAACATTTTATTCAGAAGCATCAATTTCTCCCTCAACAACTACTTTTTAGCTTTATCTATAATACTTTCAGTAAAAAAAATTTCAGTTTCAACTAAATAAACTATTCTCAAACGGACTCTCTACAAGTCAAATAAAATTTTTATGATTTATTACTTACCAATAATGGTAAAGTTTGTCATTTGGTGATGTTATTGAGATATACAAGGTAATTTAAATATGGAAATGTGGATAAGCTTTCGTATTTTTGAATATTATTATTGGATTTGTGTGGTTTATGCTTATAAATGATATTTCTAATTTTATGTGGAACTTATTTACTGTGAGCACTTTGAAAATTGATTTTAACTTTCTGGCAAGTCGTGATTAAAAGCTTAGTATTGTATTTAGTCATTAGTAAGGAACAATCATATTGTAGCTAGTACTTTGCGAAGGACGGTCCCAAAAAGGAGACCGTGCACTTTTGGTGACTCCTTAGCAAATGAGTATACCACTGAGGATTTGAAAAAGAAAGAAGTAAGTTTTTTAGTAAGGGAGTGTACCTTTAAGTTCCAAAGAGGGAGCTACCATAAAGAAGGGGATAAAAGGGGGGTCCAATCCCAAAGAAAGGGGATGAAGGGGGATGTGGAACTAAGGATTTTATTGTCATTATTTTTAACGGTTTTAATTATTTTACTAGAGGATTAATTTTGAGGATGTTTTATTTTGTTGGGATTAAAGCTCTAACAATTTGAGATGAAATTTTAGAATGTTGGTTGCATTTGTTTTAATTTTGTTATGCATTAGAGCTCTGACAATAAATGTACCTAAGTTTTGAACACATAATGTTATATCATATCAAATTATAATTCAAAATCAAATAAGTTACATTCTTAATATCATCATTACATAACATAACATGTCAATTTATCACCAAAAAAAAAATCATATACACTATATATTGAGCTTAGAAGTCGTAGTTGAGTCAAATAGTTTTACCAAATTTCAGCAACTTTTTAGATAGAAACAACAATTTATTTGTTCTTATCAACTTCTCTTTAATTTTTTAACAAGATATGCAACCTTTTTGGTCATATCAAACTATTTTTCCTCTTTTTTTTTTTTTTTGGTGATAAAGTAACAATAATGTTTCAAGAAATTGTGGATGGAGTCATAGAGATATGAGACTTTAGAAATTGTGGAAGATACAAAATAATGCACAGAAAGAAAAAAAGAGTAAGAAAATAATCCAAAGGATATTTTATCAATTTTTTGGATAGACATAAAAATTTCATTTGTTGTTATCAACTTTAGACAATTTACAATTCTAAAATCTTTTTTTTTTTTTCTTTTTAGCTTGAATTAACGCATCGTCAGTCTTTATTCAATATCTTTTTATTGAAAGTGAATTTTGACAAATCAATCATTGGATCATATCTTCTTCTTATGTTTTCCATGTTTGCAAAATTTCGAGAAAATTAAAGATCAATAGCTATGTTATCAATAAATTGTTTAAATTGCAAGTTTTTGTAGTTTAAAATTATGCATAAAATATTAGCTTATAGATCATATAGTAAATAATATCTAATAGACACAAAATTTGACATGTGTATTAAGAGCATAAAGAACATGCAATTTAACGGTTATATTTCCAAAATATGTAGTAATGTTTATTTTATTGAATAAGGTTATAATCTTAGGTTAAAACCAATTTTGTAACTAAACTTTGTTCTAAAACAAATCTTTTTGTTTTTCTCATTTTTTTTTAATACACACATCATTTTTTAAAAAAGTGATTGTTCAAGCTTGGTTTAACAAAAAATATATGTTCAAGTTTGGCTTGAGCTTGAACCAGGCTTATAAATAATGTTTAAACTCAAACTCGTCAAAAAGTCCAAGCTTGACTTGGTTCTCCTTCATTAAATAGTCAAGTCGAGCTCGAGTTCAACATCAAACTTTTTAAGCTTGAGATCCAACACAAATACTTTATCAAGCCCATATCAAACTTATTTGGTTAGGATTTGCAATTCTAACTCACTATTCCTAAAGACTTACTAAGATACCAGTTTAATTGTCAAAGCTTATATCAAGTCTAAGCTCAGCTTGATTTGTATTAACCTTAATATTCAAAAGCCTATTTATATTCTCTCCAAAAAAAAAAAAAAAAAAAAAAGCCTATTTATATGAACAATTTTTTTTGTTTGGCTTGTACTTAACTTATTTATTTAATACATTTAATTAAGGCTCAAACTTTTTTTTTTTTTTTGAAAAATACTAAATATTTTTAACAAATACATGAAAAGAATGGAGAAAGTGTTTAAAAAGATTTATAGCGATGTATATCTAAAAGAATCAAACTTTCTAAATCTCATGCCCGATATAAATAAACAAAAATTAAGGGTTTTTTTTTTTTTTTTAATTGAAGCCCAAATTATTTAGAATTCATTATTTAGAGCCTATACTTAAAACCTCACATCCTGTCGCGACTTCCAATTTGAAGACCTATCGCCGGTTTGACGAAGAGCCCCAGCCTCTCCAGCCATCTTTGAAGTTTGAAGGCTCGACTCGAAGAGGCGAAGAGCTTCAACTTCAAGTGTATATCACTCTGTTTGTTTATAATTTTTTTTAGGTAAATTTCATTTTTCTTGTTTCTATTTTTTGCTATTGAGTGGTGATTAATTGTTTGGGTTTGAACTTTGAACTGAGCTTTGAGCTATCGTGTCCTGTCCATTGTTGAGGTATTATTGTATAATTTCGTATTTGAGTTAAAACGGAATTGATAACTTTGCCCTCTAAACCCTTAACAGAAGGCAAGCTTTTGAGTTCTGTAATTGAATTTGATAATGGCTCGTGAAGAACCGGACGTGGAGGCTTTGAACGAAGCGATAAGCTCCGCCCTCGTTTTCAACGATGAAGTTAAAGACGGTGGTGGCGTGCAGATCACGTGCTTCAGTGAAGTTGTGAACGACGTTGCTCTTCATTTTCAAATACTACGCCTTCCCAAACAGGTCTCAATCCATCACTCTCTTCTCTCTTTTTTTGTTGGGTCTATCATTGTTTTTTTTTTTCTGGGTGCCTTTGATTTCACTAATTTGATAAACCTATCGTTGTTTCTTTTTGTTTCACCATTTAGCTAACTTTGTTTTAGAAATTTCCTGTGTAATTGCAAAACTGTTCGGATTGGATCAGTAACAATTTCACAAAATTGGGAATTGGGAAACTTGAAATTTTGTGCATTTAATTGAGACTCTTACCCACATTTTGCTTTGCAAGAAATTATTCTACACGCACTATGTAGCTGTCATGTACTAGAGAAGGTATTCGGTATCAAATGATATCTTGTTAGCGGTATCAAAATCCAATAAGTGAGAGACATGTCTGCAAAAAATAACCATCCCACTAACAAATGAAAGACGTGTTAGTGGGTAGTTATTTTTGTACACTTCTCTGATTTATTGGATTTTGATACAAATGACGTGGTATCATTTGATATAAAATACTTAGACCTACATTTAAAGCACTCCTTTGTGTGAGAGGAAGGTGGGTGCACTAAATAATTTCACCTTTGCATCGTGTATATGTGTGATACTAAAATGTGCAGCATATGGGCATTATTGGTAACTAGCATGTTATAACTTATAAGCTTTTGGGTGATGATAATAGATAGAAGTAAATGAAGGATTAATGCTTGCTTAACCACTGAGCACGTGCCTTTTGAATTCTATTAAACAATCCAAGTATTATTCAATCTATACTCATCATAATATCTTATAGAATGACAATCTTACTCTGAAAAGTGCTTCCGTGAATGATTAATTATAATTTTTTATTTATGTTGAACCTATTGTGATTGTAGATATATGTGTGGATCGGTTGTGACTCTGCCAAATTGGGACGCATATATGCAGCTGCACCTACACGACCTGTATGTTCTTAGTCCTTGTACCCTGAGAAGAGAAGCTTGAATGTTGAGAATTGCATTTACATAATGCTTAATATTGTTATTTTCACAATTCAAAAATTAACCTTGTGTTCTACTATTTGGCGATGTAAGCAGAAGGATATGATTAGTGTTACTTCCATACTTGGAGGAGCTTCTGATAATACAGGAGCTGGCATTGCTCGACGATTAGGTAAGTTCTGAATCATGTTTGATGTTTTTGTGATTATATACAAATTTCTTGTACTTGTTCTGACGTGCCATATTTCTCGCAGTGTTGAAGACTTGTCTCAATATAATTTTGGCTTGCAACATTCCTAAGAATAGTCCCATGCTTGAGGTCTCTTCTCTCTCTAACATAAACTTGCATGCTCACACACACAAGTACACGTGTTTATCAGTGTTGTTACTCTGGATTTAGTGTCAGTATGTTTTTGGGCAAGCTATATTTTTTCACCTCAAACTCGAGTAAGTTTCTATTTGGTCCCTGAACTCATAACTTGGGCAAAATCAAAAAGTTGGACCAAATAGAAACTCTCCCCAAAATTTGAGGTATAAAAATGTAGTTTACCATATGTTTTTATTAGTTAATTTAATACTTCATTTGGCTGTTTGATCTGTATCTCCTTGTGATGTGTATATTCATCTAATTCTTCCATCTCCTTTGGCATTTTAGGCAGAGGCTGAGAAGATGTTGGTACAAAAGCTAATACAGCTGGGTTACACGAGGGCAAAAGCAGAAGGATCATCCTCATAGCAGGGTGCCTGGCAAACCTTGCTATAAAATGAAACATGCATTGGATACAGTAGTCCAGTTGGCCCTGTTAGGCACGCTATTCCAAAAGGCAGGAGTCATAGGGTCCAACCGAAGAGGGTGTTATCTCTTTCAAATTCTTCTCTTTTGATTCTTCTTTATTACATTAAATGCAGTGTAAAATTTATAGGAGCCAGATGTTCTGTGATGCATTGATGCAATCCCTTGCCAACGACAACAAAAAGAATGTCATTGACTATTCAAGTTCAATATAATCTCTATCATGGCAGGGAAGGATGATATAGGGAACTTGTTGAACAGCCAATCCTTGAAGCATCTCAATCCTTCTAGGTGCGTTAATTTCTGCAGCTTTCATTCTCTATGTATGAGTTTTTTTTTTTAAGAGAACACTCTCTATGTATACTAGGAACTTTTTTTTAGAACATGGTAAAATCCATTTTATTAATTTGGCTCAACTATTTTTAGTCTGTTTGAAATATAGGGTAGGTTTCAATTGGTCTTTAAATTAAAAAACTTCCAGTTTTGGTCCTTAAACTTAAGGGTAGGTTTCATTCCTGAGCATCTTCCAAGAGATGCTCTCAATGTCATTTCCCCTTCAATAATGTAAACACCACCCCCCCCCCCCCCCCCCCCCCACCCCACCAAAACATCTTCTCCCCAAATCAGTCAATTGAACCTATCATTGGTGAAGCTAGAAGATTGTTACAAGCCTCTAGCTTTTGTATCTCATGCCTGTAGAGACTAGAGAGCTTAATTTTGTAGCCCAAAATTTGGTAGGATGGCTGTTTTGTGTAATGAAGAGGGAATGATTTCTCTCCTCTATTCATGTTGAAAGTTTTGTTTTCCCCGGTTAGAGATGGGGGTGTTTTCCCTTCACTCACTCACTCTCTCTCTCTCTCCTTTTTATGGTTAATGAAATACATATTCAGTTAAAAAAATGTATTAATTTTGAGCAATGTATACCATCAAAGTTGATGAGGATACCGTTGAGATGAAATTTAAAGAATGGAAGCTTGTTGCAATCATATGCTTAACTTACGTGTAAGGGATCCTAGAGAGTCATGCAATCATCCAATAAAAAACTCAAGCCACCTGCAATGAAGTTTTATTATTATTATTTTTTTGGTAGCAAAGGAATAAAATGCATTAATAGTTTAATCTCATAAACATAAAACTTTCAAGCATCTAGTACAGCTGCTTTAGCGAGAATATTCACGCATCCATTGGCTTCTCTGTAGATGTGAGGTAGGTTGTGCTGCTCAAGCCTCTCTATAGGCACCTGCACTCAACAGTAAGACTCAAAAACACATTAGTGGTCTTGTCTGAATTAATTAGGTCAATAGCTGTTACAGTCAAGTTCAATCTCTAAGCATGTAATTCTCATATCTAGGGCCAGAATCAACCCATCTTTAAGAGCCTTCAACTCAGGTTGGAGGCTTGTTGTGACACGACTTGCCCGTGAGAAGCCTCTCTACCATTGCCCATTCATGTTAAGCTTGACCCAAGCATGTGGTGGAGTATTCCATTCAAAAGAAATGGCCTTTGTAACCCTTCAGTTCCTAGCATGATCTACCAAGGAGTAATACTCAGAGGAGAATATTACCATTAAATGCCACTCTATTTCGACTAAGCCAAAGATTCCAAACACCAAGGGAGAGTAATATTTACCATGGAACCTGACTATTTTGATCAGTTACAGTCGAACAGTTTGATTTCAACCAAGAAAGGGAAAAGAAAAGGAGTGGGAGCAAGGATTTGGAATTCCCACTTTATTCCAAAAAGAAGACGCAGCTGGAAAATCCCTAGTAACTCACTTACAGTGGCGCAAAGAAGCCATGAGGAATGCTATTACTGCCACGCTTAGCCATGGCAACATTCCCATAGGAAGAAGAGGATCTTAGGGCTAGCTTTGGTTTTCCAAATCCAATCAAAAGGTTGTTGGTTCCAATTGGTTAAAATTCCCATTAGTCAAATTCCAGGTAGGATGATCTAATGATCTTTCTTATCTACTAAGGTGCAAACATTAGTAGCTTTAAGGGCTAGTGCAAGATTGTCAAGGATAGTTAATGAAATCTTATCAAAATTTCACACGAACACCAAGCAAAAGATCACCAAAAGATTTTGCTCCTCTAAGGTTAGAGATCTCTTAGAGGTTCCTAACCAGTGATTTGTCCTTCCAAAAGTTAACTTATTTGCCATTATTTACCGCCCATTTTAAGCCTTTTGTTTAGGGTGCCAAAAGCCAACATTTAATTCCTCTCTAATTATTTGAAGAGCGTTTTATGGGAGGATTCTCAGGGTTTGGGCCTTCAGGCCAATGTTGGGCTTGAAGGGTCTTAAGCCCACAGTGTTTCCTTCTCGGTCATGAGTCTCTAATTAAGTTTTGCGAGAAGGGCTTTGTTTCTAGGCTTGATGACTTATCATATATAACCTTAGGCACTTACTCTTGCTTATAAAAACTCTTTCCCATCCTAATATATGCCACCATTTTCTTATTCGTAGAGGATCCCAACTGAAATTCCTTTTTTTTTTTTTTTGATAAGTAGCCCAGCAGATCCCAACAGAAATTCCTATTAATTTTGTGACTAAAAGGGATAAGCAGTAGCACTAGACTTCCTTTTCAAGTCAAGGCAACCTAATTTGAACATATAAAACTTTTAAGAATTAACCTTTAGAATCACATGTTGAAAAATCAAATTCCACCTAAACTAACTACATGCAAGTAAAATACTAAAATGTAGTAATTAACCTTTAAATTTATTTTTCGCAGTAGGCAATGATTTTGAGCCAACATTTTTTTAATTGATACCCTTACTTTTTGACACGCATCTACAACGTCATGCTTATATCAAGCGAGCCAAAAATATAAAATCTATTGAGTAGTAATTAAGAAGAAAAGTAAAGGAGACCAGAAATATACATAATCATTATATAACATCAAGTTGTCCATTAATCTCCAAAGCGCAAGTCTTACACGAATTGTATGTGTGAAAGTATCAACTTTCAATGAGTCTAGAAGAGTGAAGGCCAATATGCCTTTGACCTACACCGTCCACAACAACTACTCCTCCAACCTATATAATAATTCCATTTTACATACAGATTTTGAATTTTCAAAACCATGCAGCCTTTATTAGTTATTACAAAATTACACATAATAAGGAAAAAAAAACAAACCAACAAACAAACTTTAATACTAAACCTTACGGTAGCTGAGAGATTATATATTTTTCTCTCACCTAATTAAAAACAAAAGGGACTCTATAATAAGCGTGTAAGAAGTTGGTGAACCAGGCTTATCGTACGCACTCCCATCTTGCCACGTGGCACACGCTGATTGGTCAATTACAAACCTTCATTTCCTTTGCCAAAGGGCGAGTGTGGGACCCATTATTGAACCCCATTTTCTCGTCACGGCCCCGTTTTCTATTCCCTTTCAACCAAACCCCAAACAGCTTCAAACCCGCACCGCCGTTGCCGTTACCGTTACCGTTATCTTCGACAACGTTGTTTTCGTCGTCATCATAGTTGGAATCAACCTTGCCGATGATGGGCCCACCACCACCGATTATTTCATCAACACAGCAGGACCCACAGCTTCCTTGACGAATGATATGATTGATCTGGTCGGGACCCACTTTCAGATACTCAGTCAAGAAGGCTACCAGCTCGTCGCACTGTTTCTTCGTTTGGGCTAGCTCCGAGCTCAGCATCTCGTTGTCCTTTTTCAATTTCTCGTTCTCGCCCGATAAATCGGATACTTGTGCCGTCGGGGTCGTTGTTGTCTCCACTGACCCTGGGTTCTTTGAATCCGGGGATGACGTGGAAGTGGACCCCAGGTCCTCGCCTGAGTTCGATGACGACGACGGGCCGCCGCCGCCCTCGCCGCCGCCGCCGACGGGTTTCCCGGATGCTGGAGTGTTTGCGGGAGCTGACGTCACGGTTTTCCGGCGGCGGATCTGTGAGAGGAGCTCTTTCTGGCTTCGCTTGAAATTCTCGTTCGCGAATTCCCATTTGTCCGGCACGATCTTTCGGAAACCCTGTATAACATTTCAATTCAATTGAATTAATTAATTAAAAAAAATTTAATTACAAAATAAAAGATAAAGCAGGTTGTGTTTCTTACTTTTTGGATTGGAAAAATTAGGATATTTTATGTTTTTAATTTAAAATCAAAATCAAAATTCTACTATTTCTCGTTTTCTCACTTTCCCACGTGTTCAAATCTTCAATTATTGAACTATAAAAAAAATAAAAAATTTGAGAAATTCTTTAGACACAATTTATGGTAACAACTTTTATTACAAGTTACAAGAGAATTCAAAATGAGATTGATGCCCATCTTTAGCGCGATAGTCACGTCACAAGTATTAAATATTTATAATATGTAAAAAATAAGGGCCAAAATTTATGTTTCCAAAAAAAAATTTTACAACATACACTTAATAAAATTTATGGTAAAATTATGTGGGTATTTTTGAAAAGTTGTTAGGTAAAATATTTATAATAAAAAATAGATACTTATATTAAAATATACAAAAATAAAATAAAAAATTCACAAACTCATGATCTAATATGGTTGACCTATTTGGTGATGCATAAATATTGTGGCCTGGATAAAAATAAGGGAAAATTAACAAATACTCTAAGAAGAAAAAATTCATGAATTTTTTTCAATTTTTTTTATTTTTCATAAAAATAGTATTAGAATTTTTTTTAAATAGTTATAAAAAAAAGAATTTTTATAAAATAGTTCTTTAATATACATCTATTTTTTTTTTTTTGGTTAACCTTTAATATAAATCTTAAAAACACAGTTAAGCGGATCTTAAAAATAATCACAAAAAGTAAATAAAAAATGTTGGCACAAAATTTAAAAATTGTGGCCCTATAGAACTGTAACTCTTAGAATTTGTATGTGGATTTCGTAGCTGTCAGGTTTGAAAACACGACGATCTGAATTGGAACTCTCAAAAGAAGTGGTTGAGAGATAATCTCAGACCTACACGTGCTACATGCAGATTTGTGTTGGCCTCAAAAATCAGCGCAGTCTTCAAGATTTTAATAGAAAAATACAAACAAAGAGTCGGACCACGGATTTTTTTTTTTTCCCCACACCCTCTTTATTATACTATAAAGTTTTATACGCAACATTAATTTTTTATGTGTCCAGAAATTTCTTAGTAACACAGAGTGGGGCCCGGCTGAGATATAAGCTGCACAAGTTGTGTTTGTTTGACATGTCAAATTTTGTCACAAAGTTTTCGAATAGAAGTACATACAGTACTTCTCAGAACGATTATATATATGATATAAAAAGACAAATATACCCCTCACCGAACCAATGTTTTGGGGACTGAATAAGAATAAAATTGTATTAATTTTATAATAATAATTAATTACCCACTAATTGGACTGGAAGCTTCTGCTATTATAATTTACTTTCTCATTCTCAACACGGCACAACTCAAGCCGGTGAATTGACATTTTTGAAAATATATCAGAGAGTTTCTGGTGTTTAATTTAATAATCAATAGTATCATAGTTTATATTATTTTCGGCTGGCATTCATTTTCTCTTATAGAAAGCTATGGACACGAGAAACAGAGAAAGGGGTAAAAAAAAAAAAAAAAAAAAAGGTATGAAATATTCATTATTCAGCATGATATTCACTTATGAAAGCTATCCAATAAATGATAAAATCAAACCAATCATTTTTGTTTGTTTATGAGAAGCGTATAAGAAAAATGAATACACCCAACAAACAACAATGATGCCATCTTTAATTTTTAATTAATAGATGCAGGCGTACACAGAGTGCCCTCAAATCTCAATGGCTAGATTAGTTTTATTTTATTGCATTTTTTTAATTCTTTCAGTAAAGCCCACATAATTTTAAATTTATCCAATCAAATGAACAAGCATCAGCGTAATTACAATTAGCTCAAACAAAAAATCAATTAGTGCTTTACTCTGATGATAATCATCAGCATCTGAGGTTTAAACTATCTTTAAAAAAAAAATCAACATAATTATGAGGAAATTGGTAACAGATTTAGAATTTGATATCTGCTTACACAATAAACTAATTGGTGTTTTGCTCAGCTAATAAAAGCAATCATCAGTGCAGAGGTCGAAACTATCACTTAAAAAAAACAACATAATTCAGGGAAGATTGGTAATTCAATTAGTTTCAATCTAGGTATGAGATACCTAGGTTATTGCGATAGAATTAACATGTAGATTCAAACAAAATTGGGAGGATGAAAAAGAGAGAATGTAATAAGAAACTTACGTAAGTGTTAAGCTGGCGGACAAAGCTTGAGAAATTGTTGTGTTTGAAATAGTTAGGCAGCAAGTCCTTAGCAAAATCGGCAGTCTTCCAAACCACAAAAGTGGAACCATCTTCATTCCACGATATCACATCGTCGGTGATGGGGTCATCCACAAGCTGATACGTTTTCGTCAGAAAAGGCGCCGGAACTGACCTTTGCGCCATTTCTCTCCGACTTATTACACCTCACCTCACCAAAATGGCTTTTAATTTCTTTTCTTTTTTTTCCCTTATCGAAAATCAAAAATCAAATCTAATAAAAAAGGAAATTAACTTTTGGAATTTCTAATTACAAAAAAAAGAAAAAAAAAGAAAAAGAAAAATGAAAGCTTAACAACTAAAAAGCAAGAGAGCGGTCAAGAATTCCCAACCCCAACAATAGAACCCAGAAGGAAAGAAACGAAAGGGAACAGGATTGGGACAAGGCTTGCTTCTACGATCAGCTTCCATGAGTTAGAACCAAAACCAGTTCTATTTTTTCAATTGGTAACAATACCATAACTTCCCAAAACTAAGTCTAAGGATAATATTCCTCTTCTCAGTTTTGACAAGGTGCACTTTTATAAAGTGGAGAGAAGCTGTTCACACTGACACAAAAAAACAGAAGAAGATGGGGTTTCTAGAAAATTTTAGAAAACCCAAAAAAAAGAGGTACCCAAAAGCCCACTAATAGTCGTAGAGAGAGAAAGAGAGAGACACAAAAAAAAAATATACAGACAAATTCTATACGCTTTTATTCTTGCCTGAGGAAAATGATGAGAGAGAGAGAGAGAGAGATTTGTAATGAGAATTGGTGTATGTGCTTTTGTCTTGGTCTTTTTTCTTACGGGAAGTTTCTACTGCATTTCAAAAAAGAGAATAGTGATTTGGGATCGGTGCTATTTGAACGCGTGGCATTCACCGTTTTTTACTTTTTCTAAAGAATAGAAAGAAGAAGAAGAAAAAAAAATTAAGTGGTAGAAGAAGAAGAAGAAGAATAAGCGGGTAAGACGGCTTTTTCTTTTCTCACCTAACACCTTCGAATTTCAAATGCTTCTTTTCTTCGTTTCTTTCTTTTATTTATTACTCTCTTTTTTATTTTACATTTTTGTTTATTTGTGCTATTTGTAAGTCCATTTTAGTTTTTTTTTTTTTTGCAATAAAAAAATGAAAAAAACGCAAAAAGGAAAATGACATGCCAATTGGATACCAGTCAGACAAACTAGTTCCATATATTCATTTTTATTTCATTGTTCATGTTTCTCAAAAAAAATATTTCATTGTTCATTTTCATAACAGCCATACATCCTACCTAATGCACAACCACGTGCGACGCTACCCACCCATTTTAGTGTCTTACGTATGTATATATAGTATGTCACTACGTCCACCTCAAATAATTTAGGCTGGGTTTGGATAGCGGCAGATCGACTCCCTTTTTTTGTTGGGCCTTGTGTATCGTTCTTGGAATCTGTAAATACGGAAAAACTCAAAATTAATTTTAAAATTGAATTTTATGGTACTATTTATCTATTTAAAAATTATTTCACTGCAGTATTTTCAGTTTTTAATTTTTAGCAATAAACGGTATTCAAACAGTCCCTTAATCTCTCTTTTTTTTTGTTTTTTAATTGTGTTATTACTTTTTACTTATTTTTTTAATTTATTAATATTTGTGAGTTTCAGTTAACTTAACAAATTATCTAGGGGTTCTTAAATCTTATCTACACAAAAAAATTCGATTAACATTTTGGCATAAGGATAATTTATAATTATTATGGAATAGATACCATAATTTAATATTCAATCGTATTTATTGAAAATTCTGTCAATATTTAATTTTTTTTTCTTCATCTTTTTCTTTCCACTTCGTTTATTAGGTAAAGTCTCAAATTTTCCTCTTTATTTTTATGTAATTTTTCCTATGGTCAGCCTAGTTTTTGGTTTCCTAAGAATCTCTTACCTATCCTAGGATTTATTTTCTATAAATTAGTGGTTGTAACCTATTGGCAATTATACTTTGATTAATAAACGTTTTCAGAGAGGTTTTTCTCTGTCTTTCTCTAGTAAATTCTAGATTTCTTCTTGTGCATTCAAATAACCTGTTGTGGATGATAAATAAATTCTGTTTCTTATGACCATCTGCTAAGTCAAATTGAATTCCAACTCATCCAAGTTTTATCCATTTGATTTTCCATATGATTTGTTCTTCCTATATTTTCTTTCTTGCCTCTTTGGTAGTTATAGTACTTCTTTGCAAATCCGTAATATCATCTCCAAAAAAGAGGGGACACCAACTAATGATCCTTCCTAATCTGCCTCTCTGTCATTCAGTAAATCTACTTATGTTGGGTATGCAAGTTTTCCTAAGATCTTTCAGTTAGTGTTCATTGTTTACAATTCGATTGTAGTTGAAAAAGGTGGTTAGGAAGCTACTTCTCCCAACAAGCAAAAATAAGATCATAACTTCTCTCATTAATGCATATCTTTAAGTTCTTCCTTAGGTTAGATGTCCTTTAATAAATAGATTCTTGAACCTCTCTAATGGGAAGAAAAAAAAAAGCCTCATTCATGTGTTCTTTTGTAGATTTAAAAGGCACAAAATAATTAAAATCTAAAAGGAAAATTAAGAACAGAATCACAATAAAAGATATATTATTACATTTTGTTGAGAATAATACACAAAGTAATAAAGGAAGAACAAGAATAACACAAAAGACAAAACAAAAATAAATAACTTGGAGGTACAAAATTGATATCCTTAGACAATATTTGCCCTTCACACTATTTTTGCTAAAGGGTTATTACAAACTTGTCTCCTGGATACAACCAAGTTGTTGGGTTCTACAGGTAGTAATTCTGGAGAATAACCACAAAATTTCTTATATTTCTCTCTAACTTACTATTTTTCAAGTGAACATAAGTCTCTATTTATACCCATAGGGTTATACTTTATCAAAAGGCACGTATGGAGAGTTAAAATGTTTCATAAAACCGTTCACAAAGCCTAAAACCTTTTCAAACTTTCAGAACAGTCACTAGAAAATTCTGCAAAAAATTCAATTTTTTAAAGTTTCGATCGAATTATCTAGAGACTCCAGGATTATTTTCCTCATCATTTCGATCAATCGAGCAAAAGCTTCGACCAATCGAAAATCCTTATTTTCAAATTTTACTTAGAAAATTTCAGAACTTGAATTTTCACTTTATGAAATAATATTCTCCAAACTCAAACATCATTATTACAACCTATCTATGTATATACTTATATATACAACAAATTTTACACAAATCACATTTATGAGAAATTTATAACTTAATATATATCTATATATTGTCACTTGAAATATATTAAAGGAGGATTATGACATAGTTTGCTTTGGTATTATTTATTAATATGTTTACACTAACAAAAATATAACATTTAAAAAAGTTTAAGGGAACCAAATAGCATTTTAGTGTAATTTTTTTCTTGGGGCTACTTTTAAATATAGTTATAATTTATGAGGAAACAAAAAAAAAAAAAAAATCAAAAAAATTGTAGGGGATCATCCATCCCATTTTCTTTCCTATCTTTTTCACTCTAACCAACTAATAGAAGATCACATTTTCCTCTTCTTCTTCTTCTTCTTCTTCTTCTTCTTCTTCTTTTTTTCTATCCCTGTTTTTCGTTCTCTTCCTTTTCAACCCAATCAAACATAGGCTTAATACCATCATTGTCGAATTGTTTGAAGTTTTATGATTTATGTTTAAAAAGATTTTTAAAAAATCCTCAAAATAGGCGCAACGTGCATATGTGAAGAAAGAAAAAAAAAGGTATGTACTTGAATTTATAGTTTTAAATCCTAGTTGTAGAGTTCTCTCTCTCTCTCTCTCTCTCTCTCTCTCTCTCAAAAAACAAATGAGGGTGTACTACTTATTCCCTTTTCTTTTTTTTCTTTTTTTGAGAGGAATGCTATACTTATTCTTTTAAGTTGGCTAACTTAGATGATTAAGCTATCTTAGTTTGGTTATTAAGATCTAGAAGTTTTCATAATTCCTTTATAAGTAAAGTAGGTCCCACCTAATTAGGAGAAGTAATTTGAGAGGGATCAGGTTACTATATATATATATATATATATATATATATATATATTATCATTCTATAAAGAGAAAAGAAACTCTTTATGTTTAAGGCTTTGGTAATTTTAACATGTTTCCATTTTTTATCTCACAACTTAGATAGGTTGAATTCTTCCCTTTGTTGAGGTTGGAAAAATGTTCACGTCAATACATTCAGATATTGGAATGCAATTTTTGGGAATTTCAGGCATGGGGTTGCTTTTAATTGTCTCATTATGATTGTACACACAATTTTTCAATATCCTTCTAGTAGACTCGATTTTGTTTGACCGATTTCCCAATATTAACCCAAAAATGCGAAGCGAAGTATAAATTGTATTAAAAATTTTAACGATGGAAAATACGATTGACTTTCTCCAACATCCATTATTATATTATTAAGAAATCGTTGAAAAAACAAAAATACAAGGATTAAGGATATGGGGCTATTGAGTTTGAGTACTCTATTATCTTATACAGTATACATTCAACGCTAAGAGAGAGAGATTGTTTCCCGAAGGTTATTATTCTTAAAATATTACATTATTTACATGTTTTTCCTGCGTTTGTTTATATATATATATATATATATATATATATATATGAGAGATGCTACGTTTACAACAATTTTACAATATTTTTACAACAAATCACAGGTTGTTAATTGTTATTGGTTCAAATTTGAAATTAATACTAAGATTACTTTTTTACCCCAACAATAACAACCAGTAATAACCTGCTACTTAAAATTTGTTGTAAAAATATTATAGACATATCATTTTTCTATATATATTAATATATATAGTTAATCGACTCCACGTAATGAAAATATCTTAATGAGACTATTATTGTAAGTACAACACATTCGTTCAAACGCCGCTATTCGTATGATTTAAATACATATATTTTTCATTCTGCAAAAAAAAAAAATATATATATATATATATATATATATAATCAAAACAAATTAAATGGTTGAATATTTGTCATTTGTTGATGGAGAAATGACGTGACTCGTGGCCATATGTATGTAGCCGCGTGAGCTTGAGGTGCTAAAAATCCTGCCAAAATCTGTCGGGGCACCAATCAAACAACACGGCTTTGGCTTTCATTTTCTTAGACCTAAAAATATCTTTTTATTGGTGGCGTGGATTGAACGAAGCTTCCTTCTTCTCTATATCGTGCGAGCACAAATGTTGGAATTTAAATCCCCCACCCCATTCCATTGACTTTCTAATTTCCATGTCCCCTGCCTAAATTATCTTCTTTGACAATCTTCTGCCTTGGACTGCTTCACAGATTTTAGTCTCATGTTATCTAAAAAGGCTGAAAATGGTGTTCGCAAAGCAAGCTTAAAAATAGGAAGCAATTCTAGACAATGTTATTTGTCATAAATTGATGAAGTAATCAACTATAAGTATTGGATAATCTTTTTTTTATAGACCCATCATCATTTTTGTTTTCTTGATTAACATTCACAATGGACCAGGGGCGGTGCCACACATTCTTCAGAGTGTTCAAATGAACCCCGACTTTAATTTTTAAAAAATATATGATGGGACTGACGAACTCATTTACCCAAGACAACGACATGATACTGTCGAAGATATCCCTGGACGAGCATATTAATACCCACGTCATTGACGAAGGCAGGAAGGCCATTCAATGCAGCACAATTACACCCAGAACGGTTACAAAGCTAACTGTATGAACTGTTGGAACACATTAAAGCCACATTACACGGCACCAAACGTTACCAAGAGGAGCATTAAGACCTCCATAACTATCCCAACGGCTAGAAGCTATGAAAAGCATATATAAAGCTCATACATTGCCAAATACAAGGTACATACACACATAGACACTAAGAAATCTCTTTCATTCTATTCAATTACATTGTTTATTTCCAAGAGAGCTTCTTATACTGACTTTGGCATTGGAGGTATTGTGGCAGGCACCACACCGGTGACCACCTTTGAGAGTATGTTCATACAGGCCGAGGATTGCTTCCATCTGACCAACTCTACTGACGAGCTTACACTTCATCAGTATAACTCTACTGACGAGCTTACTCTATTGACGAACTTACGCTTCATCAATATATATACATACATACATACATACATATATATATATATATATATTGCTAGTTTAACTTACCTTAAAAAATATTTTTACATCATAACTTAAATCTTGCACACTCTCATTACAAATATCTACGACTTTTTTTTTTTTTTTTGAGAAAGAAATATCTACGACTTTAAGAGTAAATAATAAGTGGATGTGTGCGTATAAATATAATATAACATTATATAATTTAATAATTAGGAAATAAAGATGGTTTATTAGTACATGTGTGTGAATTGTTATTATGTTATAATAACTTTTTATTATAAAGTTAATAAAGTAAAACTAGTATTTGTTCATGCATTTGATTAGTTAAGTAAATAGTTGGTGTATTATCTATGTATGGATGAGTGTGGTTATGTGAGTCAACCATTAATACAATGTTAGTGAGTTGAGTTTTCCTATTTAGTTTAATATATTTTTTATAAAAACAATTACAAATGCAACAAAAAAAAAATGTTATACAAACTTAAAAATATAAAATGGTCACATCTACTCATATTGACAATAAATAACAATAACTGAATTATCATGCAACGATTTCAAAATTTGAAAACTCTTAAAAGAAAAATGTAAAACTTCATGTATTTGATGGTTTTTTTTTTTATCAATAACTTGATATATTTAAGTTCTCTTTTTATTAAATTCTATTTAATTTTAAATTCTTAATGACTCCCTGAAAGCAAATTCTTGAAGCCATCACAGCAATTGACTACCTCTAAATTGTAATATAAGTTATGATACAAAAGTTGCATTGCATTCTAGACCGTCTGACTAGGAAGAACAGGACGGGCTAACCTGTATGATTGAAGAAAATTCAAGATGAAGAAAGATGACACTGTGTTATAGTTGAAATAACCTTTTGCTTTGTCGTTCTTTAAAGTGGAAAGAAAGAGAAGCTTGTTGACTTTTCTGTTCAATTGAAAATAAAACTATGTATTATAGTTTTAATGTTAATGTCAACATTGTCAACAATAAAAAAAATAAAAAAATAAAAAAAAAAGCAAAGAAACATCGATAACGCCAATTAAGTAAAATACAAAAGTAAGACTGTTGACGTCTAAGTTTAGCTAGAGCGTTTATAAGTGTCGTGGGAAATTTGAAGTGTATGATGATACATTCACGAATCACAATTGGCTGTTTATGAAATGGGACTTGCGTGTGAAATAAAAAGGACCATAAAGAGTCTACGAAGATTCTATATGTTTCGTAATTCTCGGAGTGGGTGAAATAAAAGACTAAAAGTAACCCAAATAAGGGTTAGTCAAATTTTTGCCAAATTCTTTGTTACTTTTCGTAAATTTTTCTTTTTATGGTCCAATCTTTACTTATAATCTTCAAAATTCATTATCATTTCCTTGTTTTAATTTCTTCGTTTTTATCTGGAAAAATCTAAGTTTGGTGTGAATGTGATGCGACAAAGACAATTGGAGCAATAAAATGCATGCCAATTAGTATTACTCTGAATGAGAGCTCGCACACGCAGAAACACGCATGTGTGAAATAGTAGTTGGGTTGGTCCTCCAGCAAAAACTGTGCCCCAATATGGCAAAGTTAGTGGAAGTCAATTCCCAAAGAGGAAAAGGTTAATAATACAAGTCATTTTCTGCCTTTTGCATGCATGGTCTCCGGTTTGTTGGATTATTTCAAGGGACTCTAATTAAAAATTGTTTTTTAGATGATAGTAAAATTACTAAAATAAAACCATCTATTAAAAAGTTTTTATAAAAAAATGTTTAATTCAGTATATTCTGTGGTAAAATCTATGCCGACGAACTTCACCAAAAACCAATTAAATTAATATATAATATATATAATATAGATTCAGGTTATATTTATATAACTCTACAAATAACTATATTTTTTAAACTATCAATTTTTATTAATGGTATGTTTGGATACCGTTTATTGTTAAAAACTGAAAACTTATTGCTGAAAATACTGTAGTAAAATAATTTTTAAACTATAAATAATACCCGTGGGACCCAGTTTTAAAGTTATATTTGCTGAATTCCGTACTTGTGGGTCCCGTAAATAGTGCACAGGACCTAGGAAAAAATGCAAACGCCAACTGCATTTGCTATCCAAACTCAAACTAAATCTCATGGTAGTAAAAAAATAACACTGATGATCATTCATCATTTTTCTAAAATTTAGTGATGTAAGAGCCTAAGCCATTAACTTTCTCTAGCTTTTTTATCGTCTTCTTCTACTTTCTTTGCATCTCTCTATCTCACCTACTTCTCCATTAAACTCCATTGTCTTCTTCTTCTTCCTTCAAATGGCTCCAAATCCTATATGAAAAATACCACTATATCCAAAAATAGAAAATTTTGTGGGAAGAATGTGAATTTTGCTACAAAGTTGTGAAATACAAAAAAATTTCATTACCTGCTGACAAATATGTAAGTAATGCAACATCACTTTCATATATAAATACCACAAAAAACATTTTTTTTATGACATAAATCACAACATGTCACCTTAATAGATGTGGAATAAAATTTGTGAAATTATTTAAAGTTAATTAAATTTTCCATTTCCCCTCCCTCCCCACCTCCCAAAAAAAAATCCATCAATGTCCCACTCTAACTTTTTGGAAATAGGCAAATTACTACAATATGCCATTACTAAATTCCATTAAATTTTTTTTTTTTAACAAGATGAGGTAATTTGCTAATTTCCAATATATTGAGGGGTTGGGGTGGAGGGGGCATTGCTCAACACTTAAATTTAAGGAGGATTGAAATGGACCAATAGTTTAAGGGGGGTCCAATGGTAAGTCCTTGTCATGATTAATATTTGGGGGAGGGGAGAGATAGAGCCACGGGGCTTGTAACAAAAGAGGCTATAGACATCTTTGGCAGTTTCAAATGTGGCAAGCTTGCAGAAAATGGATGAAAGGGAAGGACAAAGATTGAAAGGCTGGATGCCAGCGTTTCCAAAATGTTGAATTTCTGAGCGATGATTACCAATGGGATTCGTAGATAGGGTTGAATGATGGAGTATCTATTGAATGGAGTTTTGAAGATAGGCATGATTGCGTTGTAGAGGTGTTTGGGTTTTTTTTTTTTTTTTTTTGGGGGTGGGGGGAGAGATTTAATTTGTTAATTAGTGAGATTTCTTAGTGTAATTAGACTTTGAGTTGAGAATATTTTATAATTATATATTTTTAGTTTCATTTGAAAGGATGACTTTAAGGATTTTTTACATACTTTTGTTTAATATTCTTCCTCTTCAAGTATTAAGATGATGATTCTCATAGTTTTTGATAATTCTCCGCTCTTCAAATTAAGAAATTAGGCTTTATGTTGTATTTGTTTTTAAAAAATATATTAATTTGGGCATTTCATCCTGATAATTATCAAGTTTATTATTTTAAACTGGTTTGATCTATATATAAAATTGTTGTGGGGCCCTAATTGCACTAACCACACCGGCCCACTACATGCGGCCCAAGGCTCGCGCCGAGGATAGTGCTAAGGCCGAGGACAAATGGGAAAAAACCCAGGACGTCCAAGGCCCGCGCCGAGGATGACCTGTCCTCAGGCACACCGACTTCGCTAAAGGGAAAATATCCCACCTCCGTTGAATATATCTCACCAACATTCTGACCACTTTAATGGTGAGGTGACCTAAAAACCCTAAAGCATCAGTCACTTCAACTATTATAAAGCCTGCAAAGGCGGCTGGGAAATAACATAAAGCCTGCAAATACAGGTGATGGGACAATCCCCTATGTCTAGAGGCTCAGATTATTGCCAGATGGACGGCTAAGATTAACAGGAGGAAACAATATATAATTAAGAGATTTCCCAACAGAGAGGAAGAAAAAAACAATGAAAAGAAAAGAGATCCTCGGCTTGGGAGGAGGACAAGGAAGCTTTATAAACACTTAGCCAAATTCCGACTTTGAGGATCGAATAGATCTCATGCTACCAATTACTCACGATAAACTTTACACCGGCCATTGTTTACTTCGGTGATGCCAAATTCTTGAGCCCACTTCTCTACAAATGTTATTGTTGAGGGTCCGTTACAAATCGAGCCCTTACAATTGTTATTTTTTGTTTATGAAGGATTTAATGGACATTTTAATATGAATAGAATAAAAATTTTAAGTAATATATATTTGTGGGGCAAAAAGTAGAACAATTAATCAACAATCGTTTTTTTTTTTTTTTTTTTTTTTAATTAAGCTATAGTTCACTCGCACAATTAATTTATAGAGGTGGGATGCAAGACCAATCCCGTAATACTCGTTGTGTAAGATGAAACGAAGATTAGAGGTAAATTGTATACGAAGTGGAAGTGTTCAACTAGAATTTGTATAAGAAATAGCTAAGTGTTCGTCCTCGAGTTCAGTTCAAGGATGAACATACAATTGAATGGCTTCTCTCTCTCTCTCTCTCTCTCTCTCTCTCTCTCTCTCTCTGTTTTTCTTTTTTCTTTTTTCCTCCCCTAGTCCAGGTTCTTTTTGGTTTTATATAACTTAGCTAAGATACATCTGGACCTTACATTTGGAAGGCAATGATCAAACTATCTTGATACTTGTCCCATCAAGACTTTGCTAGAAGGTTTTTACACTTGAGCATTAGCTGTGGTAACACTATTCACAGTCATTTCCCTATTAATGCGGCCAGCTAAATGGTTGTAGTGCATTTAATGCGAAGGGGATGGCCATCTTGTACTTCCTTTCTCTTCTTTTCCTAGTTTAGCACCAAGTTTCCCTTGTTCCCCCTCAGGTTGCCCCATGCACCTTCTGACTCTGTTCCTCGATCATCCGAGGTTAGGCAAGTGTCCTCGGCATCCTCATCAGATATGGTTAGGTAGCCCAGGTGGGAATTAAGTGCGTACCTTCCGAGAATAATTTGCCTATGTCTCCCTATATATATATATATATATATATATATATATATATATATTAATTATGGGGTGCATTTCAATACCTCTAAACTTTAAAACCAAGCAATGTCCCTCATTAAGTATTGAATTTAGCAAATTATCCCATGTCGTCAAAAAATAAAATAAAATCTAACGTAATTTAGTAACGGCAAGAGGTAACTTGCTAATTTTCCATATTTCAAGAGACATTGGTCGATTTTTTAAAGTTTAGGAGGAGATTGAAGTGTACCCCATACTTAGGAGGGGAAAAGTAAAATTAACCCAATTTTTTGTCACCATAATATATATATATATATATATTGAATTTGATTGTTGAGGGCAGGTGAATTTGAACTGTGAATATTTTTGTTAGAAAGATGTGACAATTAAGTTACAAAACTCTTGACATTTCACTATGATAATTGTTACAAAAGAGACCAATTCCCAAATTATGATGATTGTATAAAATATATCCTTTAACGTTTTTTAAACCCCAATAATTTTCCATGGTTGTTAAATCACTCCATAGTCTATAGGGCGGAAGAGAAACTGAATGTATAATATAATTAAATAAAGGAGAGGGATGACTTCCCCACCCTTCTTTTTGAATATGGATATATAATATAAAGTATATGATTGCATATTATGGAAATGGTGAATGTTATTGCTTTAGTTTTCAGCGGATTGGTTGAAAGAATTGAAAGTAGAGGGCGGCAGGCAGTCTAAACAAACAATAGTTTCTCTGCTCACCATTGAGATGACAGACTCACAGAAGTATCCATGAGATATTACTGGCTGTTGAAAATTCCCTATAAAGTCAGAAAATAATTAAGGACTTAGACTCACTCACCCTTTTTTCTTCTTCTTGGTTTCTTGTACTTTTACACATTCAATTTTATTGTGCAAGTTGGAAGAATCCGAGAAGACCTGCTACGAAAATTGAACAGGCACTTTATATAAATTTGAACACAAATTTGAGCATCGAGAATTGCCCTTGGGAGGAAGAAAAGGTATAAATTCTTCTAAACTATAAAGGGAAAATTTTACTACGTTTTCAGGTTTATTAGCGAAGGTTCTCTTAATTTATAATAGATGTGGGATTCTGTTTTTCAATCGTTGCTTGCACTTTTAAGTTATTCCATTGTCCCCTTCATAATTCAGATATCATTTTATTTTTCCTTTGCAATGTATATAAAATAGAAAAAGATATTTTCAAGCATAAGCCATTGAATGCGAATTTCACTGCAAAATTGTGAAATTCTAAGATACAAAAAATTTCATCGCGTGTTGAAAAAATATGTAATTAATGCAACATCACTTTCATATATACAAACCATGAAGAATATATATATATATATATATATATATTGAAGACATAAATCACAACATATCAGCTTAATATATATGGAATAAAAATTTTGAAACTATATAGGGTTACTTGCACTTTCCACCAATATCCCACTCAAACTTTTGGAAATAGGCAAATTACTACATGCCATTACTGAATTCCACTAAATTTTATTTATCTTTTAACAAGATGGGGTAATTTGCTAATTTCCAATATATTGAGAGGTTGTGGGGTGGAGGGAGCATTGCTCAGTTCTTAAATTTAAGGAAGATTGAAGTGGACCAATAATTTAAGAGGGATCCAAATATAGGTCCTTGTTATGGTTAATATTTTGGTAAGGGGATAGAGAGAGCCCTAGGACTCTTAACAAAAGAGGCTATAGACATTGTTGGCAGTTTCAAAAGAGACAAGCTTGGAGAAAAGGGATGAAAGGGAAGGAGGTTGAAAAGTTGGATGGATGCCAATGTTTTCAAGAATGTTGAATTTATGAGCACTGGTCACCGGTGAGATTTTTTGAAAAGGCTGAATCATGCAGTATTCATTGAATTGGGTTTTGAAAATAGGCAGGATTGCGTTGTAGATGTGTTCGGGGTTTTTTGGGGGGATTTTGACTCATTCTACTTGTTAATTAGTGAGATTTCTTAGTATAATTAGGCTATGAGTTGAGAATGTTTTATAATTGCATTTTTTTTTTTAGAGAGTTTCAACCTATGTCATCCGCTCCTGATGATAGCTTTGTATCATCAGACCAAAACACCAATCAGTTTTTGGTGTAGGTGGGGATTGAACTCCAGATCTCTTATACAACTATCATAGACTATACCAGTTAAGTTGATTGGAACCCATATAATTGCACTTTTTTAGTTTCATTTGAAAGAATTAAGGATTTTTGTCCATACTTTTTATTATTATTATTCTTCCTTTTTAGGAATTAAGATAATGATTCTCATTATTACTATATTTTTTTATAATGATCCTCTCTTCAAATTAAGAAATTGAGCTGTATGATGTATATGTTTTAATTATATATTAATTTGGGCATTTGATCCTAATAATTATTAGGACAAGATTTAGCTACAAAATTGGTTATAACCTAAGGCTACAATCTTACTCAATAAAATAAACATTACTACATATTTTGAAAATTTAACCATTGAATTGCATGTTTTTTATGTTCTTAATATACATGTCAAATTTTGTGTCAATCAGATATTATTTACTATATGATATATAAACTTATATTTTAAGCAAAATTTTAAATTAAAAAAAAAAAAAACTTGCAATTTGAACAATTTATTGATGACATAGTTATTGATATTTAATTTTCTAGAAATTTTGCAAGCATGAAGAATATTAAAAGAATATGTCATGCAATGGTAGATTTGTCAAAATTCACCTCCAATAAAAAGATATTGAGTAAGGTTGTAGCTTAAGACTACAATTAATTTTGTAACTAAATTTTGTCCTAATTATTAACATGTCTCTTATTTTAAATTGATTTGATCTATATATAAAACTAGTATTTTATTGTATATGAAGGGTTTAATGGACATTTTAATATGAATAGCACACAAATTATATATATATATATATATATATATGGACAAAGTTTAACTACAAAATTGGTACTTTATAAAATAAATATTACTACATATTTTGAAAATCTAACTATTGAATTGCATGTTCTTTAAGCTCATAATATACATGTCAAATTTTGTGTTAATCAAATATTATTTACTATATGATCTATAAGTTTATATTTTATGTATAATTTTAAACTACAGAAATTTGCAATTTAAACAATTTATTGATGACATGGCTATAGATTTTTAATTTTCTAGAAATTTTGCAAGTATGGAGAATATAAGAAGAAGATGTAATCTAACGGTGGATTTGTCAAAATTCACTTTCAATAAAAAGATATTGTGTAATATTGTAGTCTTAGACTACAACCAATTTTGTTGCTAGGTTGCCCTCTTAAAATTTCAATATGGGTAAGATTTAGATATAATATTTAGGTGTTATTCTTTAGGTTACCCTCTTAAAATTCTGCCATGTGGATTTTTTTTCATGGGATAGAAATATATTTTTTAGTTAACTCGTCACATAGTTGAATCTTAAAAGAGGAACCTAAAGAACAGCACCTAAAGTATTGTATCTAAGTCTTGTCCTTTTAATCCCTCTCAACTTTTAAAACCGAGCAATGTTCCTTCTTAAGTATTGAAGTTAGCAAATTATCCCGTGTCAAACTAAAAAACAAATAAAAATAAAAATTGAATCTAACATAATTTAGTAATGGCAAGAGGTAACTTAATAATTTTCCATACTTCAAAAAATACATTGGTTGATCTTGAAGTTTAGGGTAAGATTGAAGTGTACCCCCCACAATTAAGGGGTCAATTGAGTTGCAAGTTTCTTGACATGTTAGTGTTACCATAATAATTATTACAAAAAGACCATTAGACCAATTCCTAAATTTTGATGATGGTATAAAAATATAAAATATATCCTTTAACGTTTTTTAAACCCAATAGTTTTCCATGGTTGTTAAATCACTCCATAGTCTATGGGGTTGAAAAGAAAATGTATGTATAATATAATTCAATAAAGAAGGAGGATGACTTTCCCACCCTTCTTCTATATTAAGGATATGTAATAAAGTATGTGATTGCATATCATAGAAATAATGAATATTATTGCATAAATTTTCAGCGGCTTCGTTGAAAGAATTGAAACTAGAGGGAGGCAGGCAGTCTAAACAAACAATAGTTTCTTCTGGCCATTGAGATGACAAGTATCCTTAAGAATTAAGATATTAGCGCTCACCGACATGACTAAATTACTGGCTGTTGAGAATTCCCAGCCTAGTCTACTGACCTTGGGCCCAGTGTATTGTATATACATCAGTTTAGTCTATTGGGCTCGAGCTTAATGTATTCTAGTATACTTATATTATTTATACTTCACACATATTATGTTTTTTTATGTCCATGCGTAAAAATGTTGTGTCACAACAGGGATAGCCCCAATGCACCCAGAGGTGTCCCAAGTTATAAGTTCAGTGGGTTCAAGTGGACCGGGTCAACAATCACATATGAGACCCTTTTTTATGTTATTTGAAAAAAAAATTCTTTATTGTGCATACACATCATATGTACAAAATATACATTTTATTCTCTCAGTCTCGCTGTCTTTAGTTTTTTCACTGACTTTCAAACAATCAAATTTATTGCGCAAGTGGAAGAATCCGAGAAGAGAGACCCTGCTATGAAAATTGAAAAGGCATTTTGTACTAATTGGGACACATATTTGAGCATCAAGATTCAAGAATTGCCCGAGGAAGAAAAGGTATAAATTCTTCTAAATATAAAGGGAAAATTTCACTTCGTTTTCAGGTTTACTAGGGAAGGTTCTCTTTATAATAGATGTGACATGCTTTTTTTTTCTTTTTTATGGTTGCTTGCAGTTTTAAGTTATTCCAATGTCCCCTTCATAATTCAAATATCATTTAATTTTTTCTCTTTGAAATATATATAAAATAGCAGAAGACATTTTCAAGCATAAGCAACACAGCACACTTATGAAAGATACGTATTGTCCCGTTTGGATACTTTTTTTTTCTTTTTTTTTTTAATTTATACTTTGGTTGTTAAAAATTCAGTTGAATTGAAAAAGAAAATCTGAACAGCAGGTCGCATTCAAGAAGGTTTCATATCTAGAGTGTCGCATTTGAGGTCTGAAGCAAATGCCACACAACAGATAGACAGCTTTTTGTTGTCGTCATCGACGTTTTTTTTTTTTTTTTTTTTTTTTTTTAATAATAATAATAACAAATTAGCTTTTTAAATAATAAATTAGTTTTTAGCTTTTACCACACATTTTCCGTAAAAACTATCAAAAATTATATATTTTTTAATAAACGGTTAAGTTCATATTTTTATGTAATTGGTATATTCTATGACAAAACACAATTTATTTGTTTATTATCTGTCATTGTTTTCCACATGGTGCACATAACATGTTTGTTAAGTGCTTTCAGGAAAGACAGGTATGAAGCCAATCAAAACAGTCAATCCTAGTTCTTGCTATGGTTTTTCAGGACTTGGTGTTTTTAGATAGGCTAGTGTATTTGAATATAGGCTCATTCATTGTATTTGGGTTATTATTGTATTGGGCTTACTTTTGTACCTGAGGTTTTGTCATGGATTGACAAAGGGAGAGATTGTTAGGGTCATGTGTTTTGATATTGTCAAGCATGCCAAATTATGTGTTTTTTATTGAGTTTTGATGTGTCTTAAAATTATAATTGAATATCAAATTGAAGACACGAAGTTTACTCAAGAAAAACATATTTTCCATATGTACCTCGATAGTAGCTCAATAGAAGCTAGAAACTTACTGTCTCCTTTTTTTTTTATTTTTTTTTTATTTTTTATGAGAACTTACTGTCTCCTTGATAGAAGCCCGATAGTAGCTCGATCTATTGAGATTTTGTTCTCGATAGCAGCTTGATCTATCGAGCTTCGTGGATCAGTAAAAATCAGCAATGCGAAAAAGTTCATAACTTATTCGTTTGAATCTCGAATTGAGATCCATTTGAACCGATATTTAAAGAACATCATAAGCCATCTATTAGAAGGCTTTTATACAAAGAAACGCTCCGTTTATGCGGTTAGGGTTTTGTAACCAAGTTTTCTCTATTTCACCAAATCAAAGAGTTCTTGCTGTGTTTCTTGTAAGCCTTTGGATTCTGTAACCAAGCAAATTCTCTAGCTCCAACATTGAATGTCTTATTGATGTTTCTAAGTGAAGCTGTTGGAAATCAACTACAACAATCAAGGGGTTGCTGTGGAGTTAGTCACAAATTGGAGATTTGTGTATCAAGGGAAAGAATGCTACTACAAAGTCAAGTCCAATTGGGTATTGGAGCAAAAGTTCTATTGTTGGTTGGTATTTTGAAATAGGCTAGGGTAGTGATAAGATTTTTTATACTTGTAACCGCTTGATTATTGATTAGTGGATTATTGGGAGTGGTGACCTTAAATTCACCCGATGAGGTTTTTGCCTTGCAAGAGATTTTTCCCATTCATCAATAAATCACCGAGTTATTTATTTTCCACTGTATATTAGTTAATTGGTGATTTGTTAGTGCCTCCATGATTTGCATGCAATTTAACTTAATTAATCAACTTGGGTAATTGAATTAATTTACCGAGGTCAAGCTATATTAACCTAACATAAACAATATGCAAGTAAGGTACTAGAAACTATACAGAACACTCAAATGAACACTTAATGTAGAGTTTTAAGAATAAAATATAACATGTTAAATAAAAGGGAAAAAAGAGTAAATAATTCGGAAATAAATCCCTATTGAATTTACAACAAAAAAAAAAAACTACGTTATGTTAGTACCTGTGGAGGGCAATTATGGGAGAACCCAATGGGCTTCCTCACGTCTAGCCTCACAACCTATTTGTATAGTGGGATAATAATTCCTACTATGGGTCGTTCGCAACTAGGAGGCTGGATGAGAACAACTCTAATCTTTCTTCACGCACCACCTTGCCATCCCTCTGTATCACTCTTGCTGTTTCTCTCTTCTATATGGCTTTTTCTCCCCTCTTCCATCAATCCCTGCTCTTTCTTCCAGTTTCTTATTTATAAGAGATTGTTAGTGGGGTCATCATGATTGCCCTGATGGTTAATGGATTGAGAGGTCCAATCTTAGAAAGGATTAGTGGGCGTTTAGGTGGGAGTGGCTTTGGAAATGATCCCCACTACAGCGGACATGTTCGGCAGCGATATTCCCTAGATGCATCCTGACAGTCCTTTTACTGGGGACCGGGCAAGTGTAGCAATGTTCGGCAGACCAATCTGGACAGCCATATCAGCAGTCCCGTTTACGTACGGCAGAAGGGGTTGAATCCTCGGACATCACTCGGGCTTGGTCCGTTCACGGATGGGCTTTTGACCGTACCCCGGGGACACCGGGAGTTAGGCCCATGGTCCTCTTTGTTGGTCCAAGGCCCAACCCACATGTGCAGGCCCACACCGCGGTGGCCCGTACATTAGCCCCCACCTTGATTCATGCCCGGTTAAACGGGCAAGGATCAAGGGAAATGGAGGGAAAGGAGAGGTCCCATGCCCAGAAAACTGAAAAAGGCGCCTTTCTGGATGTGACTGGACGTCCATTAAAAGCGCTCCTCAAAAGGTGTGCTACGCCTGGCCTCTCTGACCTCAGCAGCCGTATCCCCCTACCGTTTCGTGAACCGAGGCGCGCGCACGCCCTTGGTTTCTGAACGGTCTTTTTCTCATAATGGTTCATAACTGTGGATTGCCCTTAGTTAATGCAACTTCAACCGTCACGCACCTTCCTTTCTTGCCTATAAAAGGCTTGCTCAAACCCACATTATCATTTTTCACTTCCTTAGTTTCTGAAAATTCTCTCTGCCGAGCATCCAACGCGCTAGTTGCCCGGCAACCCCCAGAATCAACTTCCCTCTTAGTGCCAACAATAAGTCCCCTTCCTCTTTCTTCTGCTTCAATTTATTTCTTTCCAATTCCTTTGAGCACTTTAGGATCTGGGATGGGTTACGCTCACCTTTTAGACTCTAGAAATTCTTTAATCACCTTTAGGCGTGACTACCAAATTCCCGATGACGTGGAGGTGATGTACGGCCACGAAAGTGACATCGCTCTCCATAGAGGGTCAAATACAGCCTTCTTCCCGCTCATGTCAATATTAAAGGGTGGGGTTAGTTTCCCCATTGATCCCCTTCTGTTTAGGGCCCTTAGGTACTACGGGTTATGTCCCGATCAACTAGCCCCCAATTTTTACCGGGTTATGAGTTGCATAGCTAAGTTAAACCATACGTTTGGTCTGCAATTGGACCATCATGATGTGAACCACGTATATAGCTTGTGTGGGAAAAAGAAAACCAACTATTATTTAAAGGTCAGAGATATGAGAATACGGTTGATATCCTGCCTGCCGGACTCAAACAGAAACTCCGCCGGGGAGTTTGTCCGGGTACGCGGCAATTGGTATAACGGGGATGTTCCCCCTCCTCTGTCGCGGCGCGAAGTGGGTGGGTATCACTGCCGGACTTATCTTTTCGCTATCTCTTTGCTTCTAACTCTTTAGTTTATATGCTGACCTATTCCGTTTGTGTTGCAGACGGCTCGGTGTTTACACAGGATATCCGAACTGTCCACGTGCGAGATCTCAATTTTGTCCTTCGGTCCGAAATTTTTGTCCACCGCAATGGCCAACTCCGGGCTTCTCACCTTATTCTCGGCGTAGAGCCCGTTTACACCACTTGGCAACCCTTTGGTCAAGCCCTTTTAGTCGACAGTCCCCTACTCTCCTGTATTGACGTCCGGCACGCGAATTTCCTCCCGGCAAACTTCTCAGTAGGCGAAGCTCGTGACATCGGCCGACGGTACACCTGTTCGGACGAGCTTGCCCCTATAAGAGACGCCTCAGCCGAAGCAGCCTCCCGGTGTCTCAGAGAGCTTGCACATAGAGCTCTTCAGCAAGAGGCTGAGGCGGAACCGGCTGAACAAGCCGATCAAGAACCACCCAAACAGGAGCCCGAGCAAGCGGCTGCAGAATCGAGTAATTCATCCCAAGCCCACCCAGGTAATAGAGAAATGGTCACTCGTAAGACTCTTTCAGTCAGCCGTTTCCTGCCCGGGGCCCAGCAGGTTACGCAGCGGCAGCCGGAACAGGGGCAGGTTCGAACTCCCCTTGGACATCCTCCTCCTCCTCCTCCCCCAGTGCGCCCAAGGAAAAAACAGAAGATCACGCAGCAGCCCTCAACCAGTCCTGGGGCCGTTCAAACAAAAACCCCCACGGCCGCGTCTAGGGGTGTCACAATTCGGGAGCCCCAAGGGCAAGCTGGGGCGAGCGTGGCGTCATCCACTCGGGCGGTTCCGGAATGGCAGCCTTCCTACAAGTTGGACGGCAAGCCTCTCCCGGCGGACGCATGCATACGGGCGTAGGAGAAAGGTGAAGGCGGCCGTGTTGCACAATGCCTGGCACATGGTCTATTGCTTCCGGAAGATGTGAGCTCCTTTTCGAAGGCGCCGGATGACTACCTGGGGAAGAGACTCCAGTGGCACACCGTCGCGGTAGTTTTTTGTTACTTGCACTTCTTACTTTGATTGTTATTTCTATTGCCGTGCATCTAATGTCATCCTAACCGTCCATGTTTAGGCTGCCCAGCTCGCCCACATCCTGAATGAACGGGTGAAGGACCTCACCCGGGATGTTGACCGGGAGAAGGCTGGGAGGGAGGCAGCGGCGAAATCTGCGAAGGATAAGGCCAAAATCGCTGAGGCTGCTGAGAAGAAGGCCGCTGCGGCCGAAAAGGGGAGAGCGCTGGCGGAGGAGAAGGCCGCGGAGCTAGAGGCAAAGCAGAGTGATACAGAGCTGAAGCTGGCCGAGGAGGCGAGCCGGAGTGCTACGCTCGCCGAGGAAGCAGCTGATTTGCGTGCCGCATTGGAGGAAGCTGGAACGAAATGGTATGATGAAGGATTTGCGGACGCTGAGAAGGGAGTGGAGCCGGTCGTCTACGAGGCTCGGCGGTTAGCTTTCCATGACGGCTGGTTGGCTGCCCTGCAGGCCTTGGGGGTACCCGCCGACTCTCCCCTCAGAGATCCCGCCAAGATTCCCTTCTCGGAGGCTCCTCCGGTGGTGCAAGGCACTGAGGGTCCTGGTGACGAAGAGGAGACGGACAGTTTAAGGGAGCTGGTGGAGCAAATAGACGCTCACGTGGAGATGGTTGGCGCGGAGGCCACCAGCAACCCTTCTGCCGGTGATCCATCTATAGACAATTTGGAGTTTCAGGACCTTGCCTCTGAAGGTCAGCAGCCGGAAGCGCGGATAGGAAACCCCCCCGTGGACCTCACCGAATGAAAGCCAATTTTGACTCTCTTCTCCATGCTCAATTTATATATTTACAATTTAGTTTGCTTATGCCGCCAGGTTGTGGCTGTTAAGCTTTTTTTTTTTCTTTTTTTTTTTTTCTTTTTTTTTTTGTCTTTTCTTTTTACCCTTATCTGCCCGTCGCCGGGTTTCGGCGACTGAACAATTATGTTATTTTTCTGTTCTTTTAAATTAATCTGAACGTTTTGCTGCTCAGCTTTATTGTTATCATTTGTCACATATACATGCTCTTTTTGACGAGTGCGACATGCTCGGGCCTTACGATTGCCCCGAGGAACTACCCCTGCATGGGCTTTATACATACGGTAATGTATGTTTTATTATCCTTGGTGTTTTTACTTGTAAAAAATTTTAAGGCCCTTATATGCTCGGCGGAGGGGATCCGAACCGAGAGCCGGTTTCCATGTTTAGACCGTTGTAAGATTTAGGCCTGCTCGGTTAATGGACTCGAAACGAGCGTGAGTTTCCACCTTTAGGTAGTTCGTAAGGTTTCCCTCTGCTCGGCGAATTTTTTTTCGATCCGAGCATGAGGTTTCTATCCTTAGATGATTTGTAAGGTTTCCACCTGCTCGGCAAAAGTGTTCGAGCCGAGGGTCAGGTTTCTGTCCTTAGGTAGATGTGTAAGGTTTCCACCTGCTCGGTGAAAAGATTCGAACCGAGGGTCAGGTTTCTGTCCTTAGGTAGATTTGTAAGGTTTCCACCTGCTCGGTGAAAAGATTCGAACCGAGGGTCAGGTTTCTGTCCTTAGGTAGATTTGTAAGGTTTCCACCTGCTCGGTGAAAAGATTCGAACCGAGGGTCAGGTTTCTGTCCTTAGGTAGATGTGTAAGATTTCCACCTGCTCGGTGAAAAAATTCAAACCGAGGGTCAGGTTTCTGTTCTTAATTAATTTGCAAGACTTCCATCGCCAATAACTCGCACAAACACCTGTTTTCACTAACACTAGCAATCCTACAATTCAAACTGAACATATAATTTATTAATAATAGAACCTCTTCAAGTTTTGAACATTCCAGGGCCGAGGCAGTGGTCTCTCGTCTAGTTCCTCCAAATAATACGCTCCTTCCCCGGCCACTGCTGTAACTCTATACGGTCCTTCCCAGTTATGTGCCAGCTTACCGGCATGGATGTCTCGCATATGCCCTACAGCCCTTCTCAAGACCAGATCCCCGGCGTCAAACTTTCTTACTCTCACGCCTCGGTCATATCTTCTAGCCAATTTCTGCTGGTACTCGGCCAGCCGAATGGTTGCAGCTTCACGGCGTTCCTCTAGCTTGTCTAGGTGCTGAATCAACATTTCGTCATTAAAACTGAGGTCGTACTTGGCCACTCGTGCGCTGCATATACTTACCTCGGTTGGTATAACAGCCTCGGCACCGTAAGTGAGTGAGAATGGAGTCTCCCCCGTGGACCTCCTTGGCATTGTCCGGTAAGCCCACAGGACGTTATGTAGCTCCTCGGCCCAGTTTCCTTTCGCGTTATCCAATCTTCTCTTCAGCCCGTTTACAATTACCTTGTTGAAAGCTTCAGCTTGGCCATTGCTCTGAGGGTACGCCGGGGTGGAATACTTGTTTTTAATGCCGAGGCCCGCACAGAAATCTCGGAATGCCCAGCTATCGAACTGCAATCCATTGTCTGATACCAGGAAATTTGGAACTCCGAATCTAGTGACAATGTTCTTCCACACAAATTTCTTCACGTCCACGTCCCGGATATTGGCCAAGGCTTCAGCCTCCGCCCACTTCGTAAAGTAGTCGACAGCTACGAGAACGAACCTTCGGTTGCCTGTTGCTCGGGGGAATGGCCCAAGTATATCAAGCCCCCATTGGGCGAAAGGCCAGGGACTGCTGACAGGATTAAGATGGCCGGCAGGCTGATGGATCAGGGCAGCGTGCTTCTGACATTGCTCACACTTACGCACATATTCGGCGGCATCCTTCTGCATTTGAGGCCACTAAAATCCCTGAGTCATAGCTCGGTGAGCTAGCGAGCGCCCCCCTACATGGCTGCCACACACCCCTTCATGCAGCTCTGCCAGAAGTTCATTTACCCTGCCCGGATGTAGGCATAAAAGATATGGTCCCCCGAAGGATCTCCGGTACAACTCTCGGTCCTCTGATAACCAAAAACGAGGGGCCATTCTTCGGATTTTATTTCCTTCCTTCTCGTCTAGGGGGACCCGATTTTCGGCCAGAAACTCAATGATGGGGTCCATCCAACTAGGCCCCTGCGTAGCAATTGCCGCGACCGCCGGATTACTGGATAGCTTGATGCTGGGCTCTGGAATTTGCTCTATTCTGATGAGCCGAGGTATGGCCTCGGCCACGGATGATGCTAACGTGGCGAAGGAGTCAGCATGGCTGTTGTGCGTCCGAGCTACTTATACGATCTTCGCTGTTTCAAATCCGGCCATAATCTGCTTCACTCGTTCCAAATATGCCTTCATCCTTGGATCGCGGGCCTCAAAGCTACCATGAACTTGATTGACAATCAGCCGGGAATCCGAATACACCTCGACATCCCGGGCTCCCAAGCTTGAGGCTACGTTTAGTCCGGCTATCAAGGCTTCATATTCTGCCTCATTATTGGAGGCCTTGAATCCGAGTCTGAAAGAGTGTTCCAGGCGAATCCCCTCGGGTCCAATCGCGACTATTCCTGCACCTGCCCTCGTGGAACTGGAAGCACCGTCCACGTATATTTTCCAGGAGCGACAGTTTACCTGACAGACTATCTGGCTTAAGTTCCTAGGAGAAAATTCAGCCACGAAGTCAGCCAATACCTGCCCTTTCACGGCAGTCCTCGGCTTATACCGTACATTGAAAGCCCCGAGCCTGGTCCCCCATTTTGCTATTCGCCCCGTGAAGTCAGATCGTCTCAGCAACGACTGCAATGGATATTCGGTCAGTACATACACGGTATGGGCTTGGAAGTACTGCGGCAGCTTCCTTGTGGCATGCACTAGCGCCAAAACCAACTTTTTCAGTGGCAAATATCTGGTCTCCGCGTCAACCAGGGTTTTGCTGATGTAATACACAGGCTGTTGTACCCCACGGTCACTCAGGAGCACGGCACTCACGGCATGGTCAGTCACCGAGAGGTACAAAAACAAGTCTTCTCCAGGTGACGGGGCGGTCAGTACTGGTGCATGTGTCAGGTACTCCTTTAAATCCTGAAATGCTTTTTCGCAGTCGGCATCCCACTGGAAACCCTTCCATTTTTTTAGGAGCTGATAAAACGGACGGCAACGATCCGAGAATCTCGAAATGAACCGGTTAAGGGCTGCCAGCATCCCAGTCAACACCTGTACTTCCTTCAGGTTGCTCGGAGACTTCAGACGCTGCACGGCAGCAATCTGGTCGGGGTTTACCTCTATTCCCCGGCTAGAGATCAAGTACCCCAAAAACTTTCCAGCCCCCACTCCGAAGGCACATTTTTCTGCATTAAGGCATAGCTTATGTTGCCGCAATACCTCAAACACCCCTTGAAGATCCGGTACGTGCTGCATTTGCTGCTTGCTTTTTACTACAAGGTCATCAATATATATCTCCACTGTCCGTCCTATCTTGTCACGAAACATCCTTGTCATCATCCGCTGGTACGTTGCCCCGGCATTTTTTAGGCCAAATGGCATCACGGTGTAATGATAATTGGCGTCGGGAGATATGAATGCAGTCTTTTCCTGATCCTCGTCGGCCAGGGCAATCTGGTGATAGCCTTGAAAGGCGTCCAGGAAGCTCATTCTCGGATGTCCGTAGGTAGCATCTACCAACTGATCAATCTTGGGTACAAGGAATGGGTCCTTTGGACATGCTCGGTTCAAATCTGTGAAGTCCACGCAGACTCTCCATTTGCCATTCTTCTTCCTTACTACCACCGTGTTTGCAAGCCACTCAGGGAAAAAAATCTCTTTAATCGCACCTGCCTCTTTCAGCCGCTGGACCTCGGCCCTGACAGCCTCGGCGTGTTCTTGGGCTTTTCTCCTCGGTTTCTGTTTTTTGGGGGGAAACGATGCATCCACGTTGAGTCTATGGACGATGAAACCAGGATCCACCTCGGGCACCTCGTACGGACTCCATGCGAATACGTCGAGGCTTCGAATAAGAAACAATAGCAGTTCAACTCTCTCCTCGGTTGTCAAGCTGGCCCCTATCTGGAAGTGTTTGCCCGTGTTTGGCAGGATTCTGACCTTTATTAATTCCTCGGCGCAAGCAGTCCCCGATTCTTCTCGGGGGTTCGGTAATTGCTATAACGGTTTCCCTTCAGCCTCTCTACTCTGTTCGGCCTGCTGGCCCTCCTAGTTTGCTGCAGCAACAAGACACTGCCTGGCCATTAGCTGGCACCTTCGCACCACCGCGATACCCTGCTCGGTAGGAAACTTAATTTTTACATGCAGGGTGGACGGCACAGCTTTCATAGCGTGGATCCACTGCCTTCCCAGGATTGCCGTGTATGGTGAGAAGGAATTAACCACCATGAAGTTGACTTTTACTTCTTTTCCTCCCACGACCACTGGTAACGAAATCCGCCCTTCTGGTACCACCACTCTTCCATCGAACAAAACTAGCGGCGTGTCGTACCTTCTCAAGTCCTGCTTTTTCAAACCAAGACCGTTGAACAAATCCGGATACATTACATCAGCCCCGCTGCCCTGATCTATCATCACCCTTTTTACATCGAAGCCGCTTATCCGAGCTGTAATTACTAATGCGTCCTCGTGCGGTTGTATTGTCCCTTCTAAATCAGCTTGTCCGAAGGCGATGGCTTCCAGGTGATACTTCGTCTTTTTTCCCACTGGTGCCGTGCCCGGTGATTCTCTCGAGGGTGCGACCGTTAACACCCCTCTTCCCGCTGATGCCTCACCCCCCGGGGTCAAAAGTATCATCTCAATTATACCGATCGGCGGAGGTTGTTGGACGCCTTTCTGCCGCCCTGGTTGACCGGTTCCTGGGCTGCCGGGGTTTACGACATATTCCTTTAGATGTCCAGCCTTTACTAGTTGCCCCAAATGATCCTTCAGTACCCGGCATTGCTCGGTGGTGTGGCCCTTGTCTCTATGGTAACTGCAGTACAAGTTCTGGTTCCGCCGGGATGGGTCGCCGCCCATCTTGTTCGGCCACTTGAAATATGGCTCATTCTTGATTTTTTCAACTATCTGGTGCACCGGCTCTTTGAACATCGCATTCACCTCCCTGGTCTGCCAGAGTGGTTCTTGCGCCCTCCACTCCTTTCGAGACCTCGGCTGGAAATTCTCCTGCCGAGGACGTGTTGTTAATGGGGCCTTACCCTTGCTTTGCAGCCGATCGTCCTCGAGGCGTTTATACTCTTCGATGCGCCTCATGAGCTGTCTCATGTCCTCGGGCGGTTTCTTGGTAAGTGATTCACGCAGTTCGAAATCCTCGGGTAGGCCCATCCGGAAGGTGCTTGCCGCGATCTTTTCATTGCCCCCACCTATCTCGTTATAGAGCTCCCAGTACCGACTGGCGTAGCTACGAAGGGTCTCCCCCATCCCCATCTTCATTGATAACAGGGCATCCACTGGTTGAGGTACTCGGCTACAAGTCACGAACCGCTTTCCGAACTCCTGAATTAGCTCGGCAAAGGAGCGTATGGACTTCTTCTGCAGTCCATTAAACCATCTCAGAGCGGTTGGGCCAAGACTAGAGGGAAACATCTTGCACATCAGCGCGTCATTGTGCGAATGCAGAGACATCATGTGGATGTAGTGGCTGACGTGCTCAACCGGGTCTGTTTTCCCGTCGTAGATATTGAATGGCGGCCTCGGGAATTTTCTCGGCATTACGGCCCGCTCAATGTCGTCGGAGAAGGGAGACCGAGCTACCCTGCGTAAGGCGCGGCTTAACGTGTCCATGGTGGCATTACGCGGCTTTTGATCCTCGGGGGAATCAGACCCCCGGTCCGCATGATCATGTGATCGCGTGCGGCTTCGGCAATGATGGCTTGCCCGGGAACGCGATCTTTCTCGGTGATCGTAGGACTCATGCGAATGTGAGCGCTGCCTTCGTCGATGGGACCCTGACTCTCTGGACCCCGCCCCCCGGCGATCTCTCGAGGCACCGGCCCTCCTTTCCTGGTCCTCCCTCTCTCTCCTTTGTCGTCTGCCGTCTGCTTCGAGTTCGAAGTCTCTCACGCGCCTGCGCAACCGTTCAATTTCCTGGTCCCTTTCATCAGTCTGCCTCTGCCCCGAGACGTCTGTTACCGTCCGCTGCGTCTGGTATGACCCCTCCCTAAGGCCAGACATATCCTCCCGTTCACGGTTCCTGTCTTCGCGTCTCTTCTGCCTTCTTTCGCGCCAGGACGATCCCCGGGAAGACCCAACCGAACTACTTTCGTCTCCGCTCCCCGAATGTCTCCCAGACATTGTCTCGCTCGCAAGTCTCAGTCGAACAACAGCTTTGTAGGAGATTCCCACAGACGGCGCCAATTGTGGAGGGCAATTATAGGAGAACCCAATGGGCTTCCTCACGTCTAGCCTCACAACCTATTTGTATAGTGGGATAATAATTCCTACTATGGGTCGTTCGCAACTAGGAGGCTGGATGAGAACAACTCTAATCTTTCTTCACGCACCACCTTGCCATCCCTCTGTATCACTCTTGCTGTTTCTCTCTTCTATATGGCTTTTTCTCCCCTCTTCCATCAATCCCTGCTCTTTCTTCCAGTTTCTTATTTATAAGAGATTGTTAGTGGGGTCATCATGATTGCCCTGATGGTTAATGGATTGAGAGGTCCAATCTTAGAAGGGATTAGTGGGCGTTTAGGTGGGAGTGGCTTTGGAAATGATCCCTACTACAGCGGACATGTTCGGCAGCGATATTCCCTAGATGCATCCTGACAGTCCTTTTACTGGGGACCGGGCAAGTGTAGCAATGTTCGGCAGACCAATCCGGACAGCCATATCAGCAGTCCCGTTTACGTACAGCAGAAGGGGTTGAATCCTCGGACAGCACTCGGGCTTGGTCCGTTCACGGATGGGCTTTTGACCGTACCCCGGGGACACCGGGAGTTAGGCCCATGGTCCTCTTTGTTGGTCCAAGGCCCAACCCACATTTGCAGGCCCACACCGCGGTGGCCCGTACAGTACCTAACACTAAAAATATTTAAATTTGAGAATTGCATATCAAATTGATGAGTAATGTCATTAGCACTTTCATCTACAATATAAAAAATCTAATATAAGTTTAGTATAAAAAATACAATAAAAAGTCAAACTTTAAATTACAATATAAAAAAAAATCTAATGTAAGTTTAGCATTAAAAAAATTACATTTAAAAGTAATCAATAAAAAAGTCAAAATTTAAATTTTATAATAGCTATTTGGTGAATGAGTTGTATCATGTAAGCTCTGAATTCGACCCCCTCAGATTCATGTCAAAAGTGAATTGTACTAAATAACTAATTTAGCTAAAACCAACACATGCCTTTGATATCACCATAGTTAGGGTTGAAAATGTACTAAGGTGTTGTTTATGAACAGCTTGAGCTTGGTTCAGAAAAATACTTGTTTATATTTGATTTTTTAGCCAACAAACCAAGTTCAAGCCCAAGTATAGACTCAATTTTTAAACAAATCAAGCTCAAACACAATAATGTGTATGTGAATAAGCTCGTGAACATAAAACACGATTTAACTGTATATAATGTTACAATTTTATATGCATATCTGTCTAAAAAAATATGTATATAGACCTAAAATTGAATTATGTGATGTTGTAATTAGGTCCATATAATATCAAATTATTAGTTATAGTTTATTGATAATATAAACAATCCATTTTGTAATTAACATTCATAAATTGATGAGGGGGTAAGAAATTTTAGTTACGGTTTACTACATAATGGGGAGCATTCTCATCAGGTGTTCTATAAAAAATGCCATTTTGACACATCAAAAGTCTACTTTACTATTTTACAACATCTTATTTATCAGGTATTCTATTTTTCAATCCCATACATTAAAATAATATTTCCATCACATTAAAATATCATTAAAAAAAAATTCAAACGGTAACATTTTTCTCCCTACCATTCTCATCGTCAACAACAACAACAACGGCACAACCTATACTGCCGCAACAACGGCCACCAACAAACCCACCACCGGCGCACAAACCCACATCCACCAAACCCACCACCGGCACACAAACCCACATCCACCAAACCCACCACAGGCGCACAAACCCACCACCGGCGCACAAACCCACATCCACCAAACCCACCACCGGCGCACAATCAACCCACAACCACAATCAACCCACAACCTCTACAATTAATCACTCAATATTAGATCAGCCCAAATTGCAGCAAAAAAAAAAAAAAACCCCACAACGAGAGAGATCGGCACGGCAAAATCAAACAAACCCACATCCCAAATCAAACAAACCCAAAAACAAAACCCACCACTGCAAGCCGATTGAGAGAAATCCGATGGTGGGAGGTTCCGATGACGTGATGGATGGCACGACAAGCTCGGCGGCGTGGCGTGGCGTGGTGATCGGGCCATGGGTTGTTGTGGATGTGGTGGGTCGGGTTCGTGTGGCTGTGTTGGTGGACGGCGATCTGAGAGTGTAGGTCGGCGTGTGGCTGTGTTGGTGGACGGCGATCTGAAAGTGTGGCTGTGTTGGTGGCGTGGCGTGGCTTGATGCTGCTGGGTTTCGTCGGAGAGGGAAGTAGTGACGCGGAGTAGAGGGAGAGAGCAAAGAAATGAAGTGAGAGAGAGAGCAGTTCAGAAATGAAGTGAGAGAGAGAGCAATAAAAAAATCATATCAATTATAGTAAAGGTGTACAGTACGCTCTCAAAAATGAGAGCGTACTGTAGCATGTTCTAAAAAAATAGAATATATGAAACACCTGATGAAACACACACAGTAGCTTTTGGTGTGTCAAATGTGCCAAATATTTGGCATTTGGCACATTTGACACACCTGATGAGAATGCTCTAATAAGTCAATCAAGTAGATTGTGAGAAAATGAATTAAATTTGAATATATAATCTAGTTTGGTAAGGAATTCGAACTCAACTTGTGTTTGAAATAAATCTAAATGAACAAATTTGAAATCTTGATAATCGGTTCTGATAGTCTCGTGTGCAGCCCTGATCCAAAGGCATTCGGGCCTAATAAAATTGCCCCAGTGACTTGAAGACACAAAATAAAAGATTGTAAGATGTGGGGCACGTTCATAGGCCCCAGCTATTGGGCTCTATGATTATGGACTGTTGGCTTTATCGGGATTCTACAAACTTAGGGGGTCCAGGTCGGTCCACAACGGACCAATATCGATCAGATATCCATGTTCCATGGCCCATTTATAGCTGGCAGCACTGGCTAATATCTTCGGTCCCGAGTCCTGACCATTAAAAGCAATTTATATCTTCGCGACAGAAAAATAATAGCTAATAATAATATCTACCTTCTAAAAAAAAATCTTCTCAATATAATTAAAAAAAAAATTCTCAAAAAGATAAAATAATATCTAGGTCCATGTCGTGAGCTAGCACTGGTGATTAACTGATTTTCTTTGATCATTGAACCCAACAATATTAAAATCAAAATAAAACAAGAAATCCTTACCATCAAGTTTTCTTATTTCTAAGTTTCATTTATAGTAATTGTTAAATTACCAATTGTTCCAAAAATTTAAATTATTACGATATGGTAAATTTAATTATTTAACTACACAATTTTAACGGTAACATTTCACATTTGTAACTGCATATACCCTACAGACAGTGCTCCTAGCCAGGATTCTGTCACCTAGACCAAGCTTACTGGTGCACTGTTACTCATGGAAGCACATCGTCCACATTGTAAATTTTGGGTTTTTCCTAATGTGCTTACAATGTAACTCAGTGTTACACGTTTATTAAGATAATTTGCTTTAGATTAAACTCTACTAACAGGATTTCAAGAAGTTAAAATACACTTCAATTAAAATTCTATTACCATTTTTTTTTTAATTTTTAAAATTATTATTCATTTTAAATTATATGATTTATCATAATGTTTGGTCTTAGACGTCGTATTTAAGCAATGTTGATGAATATGAGCATTATATATCGTATAACATATATCTATTATAGGGATAAAGGGCCCAAAAGTATATATGTTGGGCCTTGGGCCTTGGCTAAGGACGTTGAGTGGTTCGAGGACATATAAATAGTATTGAAGATGTAAGACTCAGAGCCCCATGAGTAAGCTACAAATGAGAGGGTTGGGGAAGGTAGGCCGAAGAGGATTATCCCATCGACTAAACGAAGCAAATATCAAAATGTGTGTCCGATCATCCAGGGTGACGTTCTAGGAAGTTCTATTGATAAGGACATGCATTATGAACGTACAGGAAGGATGTGAGCTGAGAAATATCTAAGAGGAAGCTGCTACCACCATATTGAGTGCTCTGTAACTAACTCTCTAGCCGCATTAATGAGGAGGTGATATCTGAACAGTGTTTTTCAGCCTCACAACTACCCCCAAAAACTTCAAAAGGGTACTGATGGGACAAGAATCAACACAAGCAATCTACTATCCATGTAGAGGGTAGAGATGAGAAGGGAGAAATAGTATAAATTAGAAGGAAGGCCCTAAGAAAAAGGGATCAGAGAACGAAGAAAGAAAGACTGTAGCAATTAAAACTGTATTTGTAACCAACTTCAAGTAATATATACAAGAACTGATCTTCTCGGACTGTGCCGAGGATAATTTTCCTTAGATAAAACTAATTCACATTTACTTTATTGTCATCTGGATCCATTATAATTGTCACAAAACTCATTGTAATCTAGTTTTCCAACATGCTCTCTACAAATTCATTGTATTGAGCTCATTGGGCCTAGATCCACTTACTTTTTGGGATTAGAACTCAAACCGTGTCCATACATCTATCATTTGGATCGCTATGATTAAAATTTATCAAAAGTTTCAAGAATTATAACCTTACTATTTATTTTAAATGATTTTAATTATTTATTATAAATTTTGGATTAAATAAAAATTCACAATGTGTTTTTGCCATGTGACTTTTAGCTTTATTTAAATAAATAAATAAATAACTCTATTTTGTTGTTCAATTTATATGATATTGTTTTAAAAATGTTGTTTTATATATTATTTTTTATTTATACATAGATCGCATGAACACACACATATATAATATACTAGTTTATAACTCTGTGATCATGCATATGCACAGCAACAAATGAAAATAATTGAAGTTAACACACACACACACACACATATATATAGTATACTAGTTTATAATTCTGTGTATATGCAAAGCTACAATTGAAAACAATCGCAGTTAGCACACACTTGTGTGTGTTTATAAATTTGATTTATTTTTAGTTAGACAAAAAAAAAAAAAAAAGGCTTAGGAGAGTATATGAATCATTTAAACTCTCTTCTTCTAATTTTATATATAGAGTTAGATATATGACTAATTTTTGTTCATGGTTACTTATGCTCCTTTTGTTTTTATGTAAAATATTTGTAGAAAAATATTTTCATATTTTACGGTGTTTGTTTTACAATAAAACATTTCGTTAAAAGTAAAATATTTTCAGTCAAACAATACAACCGAGGCAAATAAATGTTAAAATGTTTTACACTTGAAAAATTGGTAAAATATTTTACATTTACTGCTGTCTCTCTTAGTCCCGATCAACCCCTCACTCACTTTCTCACGCTTTCAATTTCTCTCCACAAGACCACATCCCAACCCACCTTCACTCCTTTCCCACCCATCACCAGCTCTACCTTCTCCGGCAATCCCTCGGAACTTTGACTCTAGGCATCAATGTTCCTAACGTGAACGTTGAGCGCAAGGATGATACAGATCGACGACCACTAGCTCTTTTGTGGTGCAGATCAGTGATAAGGTCGGTAGTGGGGTGGGTCGTCATCAAATTTGAGTGCTGGTGTCTCTCTCTCTGTGGTAGGGTGGGTCATCAGTGATGGGTTTTAGTGGGCTGGGCTTGGTGTTTTTAGATTTGGTTTTGAGGTTGGTGGCCGAAACTGCTATAATTGTGGTGGTTCGTGGGTTTTGATGGTGGCTAAATAAGAGTGGGTTCATTGATCTTTGATTTTGGAATTTTTGTTTTCATTTGGTATTGTTGCTTCCTAACCTATTGGTGGTTGTTGTTGTGGTGGTGTGGCCGTGTGAGTGGTGGTGTTTAGTCACTAGATTTTGGTGGCAGTGGGGCGATGGTGGCTTTTTTTTTTTTTTTTTTTTTTTTTTTTTCAATTTGGATTTTGGTGGTTAGTAGTGGTGGTGGTGCTTGTATTTGGAGGCGGGTGGCTGTTTACATTTTCAAGTATCTAATCTTGCCAAACACTTGAAAATGTTTTTAATAAAAATATTTTAAAGTAAAATTTTTTATTTTGAAAATATTTTACATCAAAACAAACAAAGCGTAACTACAATGACTACATTCTACATGCAATGAAATGTTTTCAAAAAGTGCTAAAAATTTTAAGATTCATTGATGACCTATCTTTTCCGTAGAGAGAGGCTAAGTTCAAATCAAATCCTTCTATTCCTTCACTCGCGGTAGGGGAGTAGGTGGAATTCTCTCAAAGGAAAAATTTTGCCAGCATCATGGAATGAAATCTTGGACACTCAAATGCCTTTTCTTTTGAGCAAAGAAAATACGCTCCTCCTATGAAAGATAACAAGCTGTCTAGTATACATTAAGAAAAGGGATTCTTATTCCAGAAAAACCTTTACCATAAGAGAGAGAGAGAGAGAGAGAGCTTTTTCGTTTTTTTCCTTAAGCTTGACTTCATTCATCAGAGTAACCAACCAAAATTACAAAACCCTACTTCAATCAGACACAAAGATCTTTCTTTTGACCTTTTCACTTTTTTTTTCGGTGAAATCTTTTGACCTTTTTCACCCAAGAGTTCAGACACAAAATCTATAAATCTAACCTAAACCGAGTGAAAAAGAGAAGACAAGCCACACCACCATACATTCATGTATCTAATTATAGTAACAAAAGGAAAAGGAGAGCTCGATATTTCTATATCAAATTTTGGTTTTTCTTTTTTTTCATAATACCTTTTCCTCATATGAATAATGAATCCAACTATAAATTCTCATTTTGTGAAAAGACGGTGATACCAAAGAAATTAAATCGATCGTCGATGTGAAAACAGAGCCATCCAATATTTATATTAAAATCACAAAAAGGTCAATCCGATACAAGTTGGCTTCCATTTGATGAGAATTTTTTCTCTTTTTTTTTTTCTTCACATTACTTTAAACTCATTAATAATAACTAAACCAAACAAAAGTGGGTGGGGGAATCATACGAAGGAAATTGATGTTGATGTTTGGTTACTTTGATAAACTCTGGTTTGGTTGGCACTTAACCCTGATAGAAACCGATCCACAATCACCATTTCTCTTGAATCAGCCAGAACTTTGCCTCACCGAGCAAGCAACCACCTGAGCCCACCGCCTTAACCTTGTCTTCACCGTCTGAGGATTATCACCTTCACATTTTCCCAACAAACAAACACACAATTTTATATTCGTAGTTTCATACACGTACACATATTCAAAACGTGTGTCTAAAGCAAATATAAACAGGAGCTCAATAAACAAATTACCGGGTCCTAACAGGGTGTGGTGAGGACTACCGAGAGGAGAGCTGGCAGTGTCGGAGTCCGACGCCGTTGACGAACACGGCGTGAGAGTTGACTTGGAGTTGGAAACGGTGTCGTTGTAGTGCTTGTTGACAGCGTAGTAGAGACCCAAAGCCGGCAAAGTATCGGACAAACGCTGATCCACGACATGATCAGGCGAGTCGATCAGCTCGAATCCGAAACCCAACTCGATACAACCCTTGAGCTCGTCGACGTCCTCGTCTGTCACGCTCTTGCTCCTGTTCCTGTTCTTGCTCCTGTGGTTCCCCTTGCGCCTCAGCCACGCCTCGTCGCGGTACGCGTCTGGTGACCACGAGTGCTGCTTGTACAGCGGCGATATCATCATTGGCTTTATTGATGAAGATGATGATGATGATTGTTGTGGCGGCGACGACGACGATGATGGAGGTTGTGGTGGTGGTGAATAAGGAAGTGGGTGAAAGTCAGACATGGTTGAGTCCTCCAGCTCGAACACAGCCCCTAGTGTGGGGTTGTGCGGAGGTCGGGGGACCTCGCGCGCTGGGTCTGCGAGCGATATAGCTTTTTTTTATGTATTTGGGTCCTATATTTCGGCTTTATATTCGGCTTATATGGAGAAAGGATCGGTAATAACACAAAAGCAAGGAGGTATTGGTGGCGGTCCAGTTGAGTGGGAAGACTTAAAGCTCTGGTAGGTCCCAGTCATCATCATCTGTCCTTTATGTATTTAGTAATGCTACGTACATTTAAAAAAAAAAAAAAAAATTATAATAATTTTTACTCTAGCTTAGGGGATAAGTTTTTTCATATTTTTATTTGAAAATATTGTTGACCTTACTTTTTATTTACTATTAATAATATGTTATATTAACAGTTATGAAATTTTTTATTATTATTATTTTTTTTTGTGTTTATAGACTCTCTCTTTGTCTATGCTCAATGTGAGAGGAGTAAGATTCGAGTACGGAATAAAATCCGTGGATTAAGTCCGAGAAAGGGGAAAGGCCCACCCACGCACTAGCCTTTACCCAACACGTGGATGAGAATCCGAGGGGGAACCATGAAGAGGCCAACCTTTCAAGGAGTCGAAGAGCGAGCGTTCCTCGGGAATTGTTAGGCAAGCCACTTGCACTAGATAATAGAGTGCTAAAGAAGATGATAAAGACGTGCGAGCAAAGAAGAATGGAAGTATCCAGACAAAGTAACCATCACCTCCGCATTCAATACACTGCACCAACTTAGCTGGCCGCATTAATGGAGGAATAACCTCTGAACAATGCCTTAATAGCTTGTAGCACACTCTACCACTTTCAACAAAATCTTGATGGGACAAGCATCTAAAGGAAGGTCAATGACTCTACAAGTGAAGGGCTCAAATGAAATTCAGCTAACTATTTATAGAAATGAAGCCCTAAGAGAATAAAGAAAAAAGGGATAGATTGAAAGGAAATACTGATATCGTGTAACACTATTCTGTAATCAAGACCTGAACAATTTATGAACAACCGATTTTCGGCCAGGCTTGAGGAAGTGTTAATTTTAAAAATCTGTTCTTCTTCTTTGAATTGTCTAACTTTTATCATACACCTAAAACTTAAATCATACTAGCATGTTGAAGTTGACCTCGGAAGCCTATTCTCTAACAAATTAATTATATTGAGCCGTCTAACCTAAATCCACTGCTCTAAGTGGGCTTAGCTTGTTGGACCCGCCTGCACTTACTTAGGTTTCTTAAACCTTTTTAAATATATATATTATTGAAATTTTTGGCTAAATATAATACTAATAATATTCAGGTAGTAGTTTCTTTGTCCACAAAATTTAAAATAATTTATCAACTTTTAGAATAATTATTAGTGTTATGCATGTGTAAATTAATAAAAAGAAATAGTAAATAATTTTTTTTTTTCTTTTGAGAAACATATTAAATAACATTCAATTGGCTAATTGGCATGAATGTAAAGAGTATAAAGGACATATAATTCAATTGTGGTATTTTTCAAAATACTAATTCAATGAATTACAACTTGTATCATATAGTACATGACTCGTATAAACTATGAAGTATATTGTAAGTTAGAATATTATTTTTAGAATACTAAATAATTTTTGAATATAAGTAGAGTATAAATACGATTATACATTTAATTTGAGTTGTAGAGGGCAAAACTAACAACCAGGCTCAACCTGACTGAGATTGGGTTAGGATGGAGGCTCAATATAACTAATTTGTAAAGGTGGATGGTTAAGGTCAACACTTTGATCTCTTGTAGCCAAGAGTTAGTAAGTAAAGAAAGGAGACTGGCAAGGATGACAGTTCATGTAAAGAATTATGTCAGGAAAAGAGAAATTCTTATTTAAGTCCTTCCTCAAGTTGGCCAAGGAGTAATTATTCTTTAAGAATACACTTCTCAATTTTACAATAATCATTTTCTCTCTTCATTTCCCCATTTTTCTCTCTAAACTTTTTTCGGTCCCCTCTCAAGAAGGACCTTCCTTCCTATATATGCCTGCTTGGATTACATCTTAGCCTTCCACTTTGAGGGCTGTTGATCTTTCTTTAGTACTTGGTCCATCACTGCCTCGCTAGAGTAGGCTACAGGCTATGGGAGCACTGTTCAGTGGTCATTTTGTCATCAATGCAGTAGACAAAATTGGTATAGTGCATTGAATGTGGAGGTGGTGGGTGCATTATCTGGAAATTTCCTCATGTTCTCACTCGTATGTCACTATGATCCTCCTCAGCCTCCACAATTGTATGACCTTTGTGGCTTATCTCCCATCTCTCAAGAAGTATTCGTCCTTCGGGCGGGTTGTCCTCCTCAGTTTCCCTAACCTGATTTTCCTGATTGGGTTGGGCTTGATTGGATGAATAGTTGGGCCCAGTTACATCTCAGGTGGATCCTATTGATGGTTCCTTCTTTTCAGAGTCTCACCCCCCACATGAGTCATTTGCATTCGAGCCAGTTCTATAAGATGCACCATGCTCCAATTACATGATATCTCATTATGTGTATATGATTGGATTGAATTGTTTAAGTGTGCGATTTATGGGTGCATTGAGTCTCACATTTAGTGTTTATTATTAGATAGATCTTAGATATATAAGTAACAATGAAAAATTGCATTTCTAACATAACTAATCCTTTTGGGGTATAAATTATAAAGGCAAATGTGGCTAGCTAGAGCTTTGCCTGGCCCATTACAAATGGTATGTATCAAAGCCAACTTGATAACACCATGTAAGTGCACTTCAACACAACTTGGACCTTGATAAGGATATTGTATAAGTGTGTATTGTATGGGCGTGTAAGTGCATTTTTCTCGGGTCATTACAAGTTACACCTTATGTTGGAGCATTTTAATTTTAAATAATTAAAATAAATAAATGTTATAACATAAATGTAAAGATGTGGGAGTGAATATAGAAGATGAGGAGTTAGTGAAAATGTTTAATCCCACATTGAAAAGGAGAGAGACTATTTTATTCTTGTTAATTGTGGTGATTAATGGGCTATAATGAATTGTCTCAGATATTGGGCTATATACGTGCGCAAGGGGGAGGTGAAGAGTGGATGTATCAAAAATGAAAATAAATCAGCCTCTTGGATCCTCTTACTTGACAGCCCATTCAGAGTAATTACCATATCCGTTGGTGAGTAAATGACTTGAGTTAATACTCAATTTTTACTATGAAAAAATGAAGAGCCATTAACCTACTTAATGGACAATTCATTTGGGCCTATTCATTTTTCATAAACTCCTTATCTCACCATTAATTGTGTAACTCCAGCCCATCAAATTAATATCTAGCAATTAATCTTGTAACACCCACTTAATCAAAATAATGAACCTAATTAATCAGAATAAACTGGGTAGTAATTTCGTGAGGCCCATTGAGCCTATAAATAGACTCATTCAGACCCAATCCATGTTACTACAATACAAAAAAAAAAAAAAAAAAAAAAAAATAGAGAGATTCTTAGCAAGGAAGGGTGTTCTTTCTGATGGAGCTTTGAGCTTGAACACTTTGTGCAGAGGTTGTTCTAACCATACGACACTTGTTGGGTTATTGTATCCTGGGGGAGACAAGTCAGAGAAGGTCTGCACCAGTTACGAAGTTTAGCCAACCAATGGGCTTAAATCTCCTTAAAAAGAGCGAGTGTCGCGCCTCAGTCCAAATTGTGTTGTGTAATTCTTTTCTTTACATTAATAATATTCAAAAGTATTATTCAGTTTCTTGTTGTGTTATTTCTATTATTATTGTGTTTACACCAACACCTTATCACTTTTATTTACTAGTTGGGTGAGGTTGGTTCTACTTTTGTACTCGTACTGGGGTATGCCAACCATACCAACTGAGGTAAACGTAGCTTAAAGTCTTAAGCAATATCACTATATTTGTTATAATAGCTAAGGCTAACTCTTTGACAAATATTAATTAGACAAAAAAGAAAAAAGAAAAAAGAAGAGATTTAGTGCTTAGTTTGCTCATGGGTGACGATTATTAAATAAAGAGTTATATTTAAAATAGTGGAGAAATAATTAATGTCTAGTTAATGCTTAGTGTAAGAGTAATTTTGCACGGGTCCTATTTATACAAAATTTATTATGAAGTTAATAAAACCAACATTTTTGGTGCAAAATAATTAACTACCGTGATATGTACAAAAGGTTGGTCACCAACATTTTCTAATCTACTTTGGCGTCGAAAGAAATGCCATAATTACAGATAGAAGCTAATAATTGCAAATGGGTGACTTGGTCTTTTTAGCTGTTTATCATCACTAATAAATACTAAAAAAAGTAAATAAATTAGAGATCATCACTCCGCATGGAGTGGAACTTTGAAATGAAAAACCAACATATATAATGGCGGCCGTCTGGCGAAACAGAAATTACTTGCTGCCATCATATACATATTTATTTATAATCTGCATAGAACATTCCAAATTATTTCTTAGTCAAATGTCGAAGGTTTGTCTAATAAAAAATGATTTCATCTAGAATTCTGAGTGAAGAATTTGTTGTATACAGAATTTTCCTCCAGCTTCGACGTTAAGAGAAATTAATCCAGTCAAAAAATTTAGAGATGGGAGACTTTTCTGTAGACCATGGCTTTGTGCAGCTGGGTACAGGATCTACCGATCAAAAGAAGTCGCATTATAATCATCAGGAACAAAATATATGTGTATATATATATATATATATATATAAACCCATGTTACGAAATCAATTTAATTTGTAAAACTCAAGTTTACTTCTTCAATCTTAACATGCCACATCATTATATTACATGTTAAGAAATAGGCACAATCACACTCAATCAATTCTAATACTCGTTTAAAAATTCAACTTAATTGTGAGTTTATTGAAATGTTATTATGTATAGTATGATGTATTGAGTTTAGGGTTTAGAGAATTGTATGGTTTATTAACAACTGCTTTAAAGACATCCCTTAATATGACTCTAAAGTGAAATAATAATGTGACAATATTTTAATAAACGGTGTAATCCTTATCAAATTCGAATTCTTTGTAAATTCGATTAATTGCAACTTTTTTTTTCTTTGCTAAGTTTTTTTTAATAATATTTTAAATTTATGATATTCATATTATAATAATTGATCTTTATTATTAAATTAATACATTAATTAATTTTTTTTTAAGGCAGCAAAGATTAAACTCAGATTTTTTATTTTAGTATTAAAAAACTTTTTGCATTGGAAATCACATTTTTTGGTGGGCTAAGTTAATCGCACTTTAGGTCGTAGGCATACACCATAATGATGCTCAGTTTCCAGAATAAAATAATAGGTGATGGCGTCAGGAGTTTGGTTATCAACATCGCAATAAAAGCAAGCCTCTCTATCAAATTCAGGTCAGGGACGTGTTATAGGCTTAAGAGGGGGGTGGCGGCGGCTTTACTTCGACAAGTAGATTTGTTTAGTTACCACTTGCCAAAAGTAGCTTACCTGATTGCAAAATTAAGATTGTAATTTATTTCATGTGTGATTCACTTGTCGGCATTCTTTTATTTCAATGAAATGATCAATGATGTACGACTGTAATATTTTATGAGTAATTTTATCACAAATTTTATGAAAAAAAGAAATCTTACAAACTAATGCATCTTTCTATCATTAAAAAAAAATCACATTTATTTATTAAGTTAAAGTGGAATCAATTAAAAAAATTTGTATTAGTTGTCGCATCAATTTGCATGTTCTTTTTAAAGGAAAATTACAATTTACCACTTTAAAATATATTTCAAATTATATTTTGCACTATAAACTTTTCGAACACATATTTTACACCTTAAATTATGATTTTTGTTACACTTTGTAATCAAATTATTTGTTTAAATTTCACTTATGATTTAGGTATATAATTTAGTTAAATTCAGTTCAATTTTTATTGTTATCAAAATAATAAGCTACCAAACAATTCAAAAAAAAAAAAAAAACGCATTACCAAAAATTCTCTTACAACGACGCGGTTGTTATCATGGTTGCCTCAATAATTACGTATCACACAGCGGTCGTCTTACTATAAAATAAGAAATTTACTAATGTGTGCCCTTAGGGCACACAATAGTAAACCAATTTTGGAAACAGTTTATCGAAAATTGAAAAAGTTTTGACAACTTTTTCAATTCTCAATAAAATTTTTATAAAAATAGATTTGTTAATGTGTGTCCTAAGGGCATATATTAACCGGACCCATAAAATAAAGCCTAGTAAGTCATCACCACAAGTACCTTTTTTCAGATTTTGCTTGAGAACAAATGTTGACCCTCATTTTATTGGGTCTAGAATCCAAACCGCGGAACCTCTAAACTTTGGAAAAAAAAAAAAAAAGAACTGTAGAAGGGGTCATCATATCATGTTCTGTTTCCCACCTATTTCGTATTCAAAACTCAAAAGACCATAGAATTTCAACTTTGAAGCACTGCCTTCTAATTTGCTCTTGAAAAAAAAAAGCACTACCAACAGTCGATGCAACTCATTGGAGGAGCATGATATAAATTCAAACTTCCTATAAAAAGTTCAAGAAGTCATATTCAACTATGTTGTCAATGGGCACCAATCTTGTAACACGGTAGCACAGTAAGTTTGCATTTATTTGAAAAATTAGGGTTTGAATTTTCCCTTTTTTTTTTTTATATCGTACTATCGAATTATTAAAAAAAAAAAAAAAAAAAGAAAAAGCTTTACAATGAATACCGTTAATGATGGAAAGATCGCGTGGGGAACCAAGTTGCTCTTAGAAGTTTCAGCCTTTTGGCGTAGAGTAGTAAATATTACCGAAGTTTTGAACATATTGTATAAAAACAATTATTTGATATTAATTTTTAATATTTATTTAGAAAATAATATAAATTATTTGCATAAAGTCATTGTTATATATACTGTGTGCGCAAAAATTTAATATTAATTTGAGGTTTTTTTATTTTTATTTTTATTTTTTTATGTTGAAAATGGCAACTTTGTAAGCTTAAAATGGTCTCTCTGTAGCTAAGAAAGTAGGGTTCTCCTCTTCTCTTAGGCAGTAGAAGTTTTTTGTCCCTTCTTCAAAGGAGAATCTTGTCCTCTTGAGATACCAAGTGTCTCTCGAGCTTGTGGTTTTTTTGTTCGAGGTCAGGGAAACACCTCAAACTTTTTACCATCACTGCAATGGAGGAGTTAGCAAATAGATGGAATAATCTCTCACTATCTGATAGAGAGAAATCTGGCTACGTTCTTCCAAAGGATCATAGATCAGGCGAATTCATCTTAGCAGCAAAATCTATCACAAGCAGATTCCTCAAGATGGAGGCAGCTACACGAACCTCCAAACAAATATGGCGCCCTACAAATGATTTCAAAATCAAGCATTGTGGCAACCATAGGGTACATGATGTCCCCTACAGATTCATGAATAGGGCTGTGGCAGAAAATATCTGTGAAACAATAGGAAGGAGAATTTTCAGGTGCCCTATGAGACCTCCACCAGTTCAGTGACAGGAAGGAGAATTTTCAGGCACGGTGGCTGATCGGACTGGAGAAGGAGAAGCAATTATGGAAATCGAAAAAGCAGGGGATGACATTAATTCCAAATCCGTTACAAATTCAAAATCTGTAACTGATAAGGAAAGGGAGTCTGAGGCAGGAAACATGCTAAACCAAGAGAAGCCAAACCCGTTATTCTCTCAATCAATTCCCGAAAATAATTGCCACAATCATTTATTTCCTCAATCACGTTTCAAGAATAAATGCCAAGGTGATTTATTCATTTCACAACTCTCAGTTATTGACAAGGAATTAAGGAATTTTGATACAACAGGTACTAAGGAGGCAGGGCATACAAGCACAACTAGCAGTGAAGGGGAACGTGGGAAAATTCATAAATTCCCTCATAAGGTGGCAGGAAAAATAAATGCTTCCACATGCAGTCACTCTTCTCATCCACTTCCATGTGCAAGTGCTAGTTCAGGCACAAATTACATCGATGCAACGTTTCAAGAAGAATATAGGGCAGGGACTGGAGTGATTATCCGAGATTGTTTAGGAAAGGGCTTGGCACAATGGTCAGAAATCATCCCTCTCCCCCTAACTGTTGTAGAGCTTGAAACTTTGGCTGAATCGAAGGCTTTACAGTGTGCTGCTGATCTGAATTTGAATGATGTTAGCCTAAAGGAAGATTCAGAGATTGTTATAAACACTTTGAATGAAGATTCACACTCTTGGGCATCCTTTGGTTTACCTATTCAAGATGTTAAATGTTTTGCAAATTTATTTCATTGTATTAGGTTTTCACATGTTTGTAGAGAAGGAAACAATGTAGCTCACAACCTAGTTCGACATGCACAATATGTCACTGATTTTCAAGTGTGAATGGAAGATGTCTCATCGCACGCCGTTGACACTTATCAGGTAGATTTGCCTACTATTTAATAAAGTTCATAGTCTTGATTCTTTTAAAAAAAAAAAAAAAAATTGACGTTTTTTACTTAACAAATGTGCAAGAAAGTTGGATTTTCTTTTGATAAGGAATGATGCATTAAATATTCCTTAAACAATGTATTGGAGACTCATAAACAATGATTATAATTCGAATGCTTTTTTCCGAATGGGAGCCATATATATAGATTAGGCCCATTAGATGTAACATCATAATAATCTTTTATGCTATTTTTCAAAAACGTAAAACTGTACACAAATGTGAACAAAAGCACACTCACCAATCTTATGAGTGTAATGATTACATAGGATTGTCTGCATAAGAAATAGAATGATTAGAATGCTCTCATAGTCTCCCTATTTATAAATAAGCACGCACTTCTTCATGAAAGGTGTCACATGATATGATTTACATCTAATTTTCCCAATTTTTTTTTCTTTGTGATGTCACTAAGTTGTTCATTTAGTCTTAGCCGACACGGCAACACACATATACATACATACACATACGCGTTTTATTTGGCCCCCCAAAAATAGATTATTGATTATGTCACTTGTTACTCTTATTAACGATGAAAGTTACTCTTGTGTAACGATCAACCTTTATCCTTTAGTCCAAATACAAAAATTGCAGGATTTTCTCTAAGAAAATTAGATTTACAAAGCTAGAAATTGGGATTGGCCAACAACTTCATAACTTTTTTTTCCCTTGTGTGACCTAAAGATGTAGGGTTGCAATGTCACTTATTATGGTGTTTGCTACATGTTTATGAGTTTATATTAAACTTGGAAACTTGTTTGTTTTCATTCCTTCAGCACTTGTGGAAGATTGGACTAAGATTTCAAAATGATATATAACGAACTTTCTATAATAGAAAAAAAATTGTAGAAATATGTCAACAAATTATATGTGTATAATTGTTAGTTTTGCAATATTTTTAAGTGATTTAGTGGAGTTTTTTTTCTAAAATAATGCAACTAGGAAAGAAATTTACGAGTGATCATGTTATTATTTTATGAACTAATGGTTGCATTTTATGATTGTTTACTACAAAACTCTCTCTCTCTCTCAAACCATCAACTACCTTAAGCTATCCTTAAAATTTTTTTATTATGGGGCCCAACAATTGTGAATGGCCAACAACCTTTTTTTTCTTTTTTCTTTTTTGTAGGTGATTGACCAGCAACTTAACAATTAATTCATTTATATTTTGTACCATTAAATTAAACCAATATCTTTTATAAGAATGAAGTATAAGATAAAAAATGTATTTGTTTATATTTTCTTAATGTTTTTAATATGGTATTGAAAGTTGGAACTGTAAAATTGTATAATCAGTGAATTTTCAATCATGAAAACATGTAAATTATTCTTTTACTAAAATGATTACCATTATTTGTATATGAAACTAATACTTTCAACTGTTGTTTTTTTTTTTTTTAGCCTTGAATCTTATAACTCAATTGATACATTTTGATATTTTCAACAAAAACGTCTAGATTCAAATCCTTCATCTCCCAACTATAAAAAAAAAAAGTAACAATAACAATTTTTTTTTAAAGAGAAGGTTTCAATAACGGTTAAGAATATGGAAAAAGGAAGAAGAACAAGAGATAGATTAGTGAGGTCCTCATTCTCAAAAAAAAAAAAAAATTTTGAGGTCCTAAATGTAGACCTGTGATAATATTGGTACGCAAAATATGGACCATCATGTTGGGCCCTTCTAATGTACAATCAAATAATCTTTGTAGTCACATATGGCCTTATGGGCTATGAATTGGGCCCTTGAATTCCTAATCCACCCCATGACAAATACGGTCCAGATTCCAGAACATTACAGCTTTTTCCCCTAACAGGAAAAGTGAATGAAAAAAAAAAAAACGCCAAGTATCGCAATCGCAATTGCTGGCCACAACACAACCCAACACAACAGCCTCTTCCATTATTGTTTCCATAATAATAATATCGCTGAAAAAAAAGAGAAAGATCAAAGTTAGGGTTGAGTTTTTGTGTGATCGAATCGAATCGAAGTGGAAGTGGGAGAAAGATGTGGCACGAGGCGAGGAGGTCGGAGAGGAAAGTCCACGACATGATGGACGCGGCTCGAAAGCGAGCACAGAGACGAGCTGTGTTCTTAGCCAAGCGCCGCGGCGATCCTCAGCAATCGATTCAGGCCGTCGGCTCTCGCTCTCGCACGTACCGCGACGACGCTCTCTACCAAGCCACTCAGGACCAGCAAGGCCTGTATGTTTGTTTGCTTGTTTATTTCACTTTTACAATTTTCACTTTTATGTATGCTTCAATTTTAGAATTTGATTTTGCATAGCAATAGAATTGATTTACTGGAACTATAAATTTTTTTTTATTTTTTATTTTATTTTACCTGTTTATCAATTACAAGATGTTTTCTTTTTAATATAATTAGCTAATCAATCCTTTTGCTGTCAAATCACCTAGGAAGCACGAACACTTCATTTAGATTGTGGTACGTGTTATAATTTTTCAGAAATTGCTCGTGTCACTGGGTCGTAATTGTAACCATATCCGTATCGGTTTCCGTGTCCGTGCTTCCTAGCAAATCACCAATTATACCTTTTCCATACATGGTTACTAGACGCCCATGGAGTGGCACATTACATAGTACTTGTATGCTTGCAGCCGGAATCTTATTAAAAATGGGGGGGAATGGGTTGGTTTGGATCAATATGGAATTCTTGCCCTGCTCTCGTAAAAGGGTGTCTTTTGTTTTTCCCTTCACTCCCATTTAAATCTATGCTAATCTCTAACTTTCTTTCTCAGGATACCTTGGAATGGGAAACAAGATATATTAATTGATAGGTATGATGTATTGCTTTTTCTTTGATTTGGGATTATAACTTGGTTGTATATTCTTTGACCAATTAATTAAGGAGGGGTCAATTTTTTTTTCTTTGCCTAAGTAGATTTGATGGCCGTGCTCTTCTTGATTTTATTCGGGATTCTGGGTCCCGGCATTTCCGGGTCCAAGAAAAGTCGGAAGAAGAAGAAGAACTAGAAGAGTTTGTTAATTTTGAGCGTTATCGGGATTTAATTAAGCATCGGCGTAGAGGATGTCGGTACTTTTTTATTTTTGCGATGATGTCTTTAAATTCTCGAACATTTTAAATAGATAATTTTCTCTTTATCCTCGTACTATTCATGACAAAGCACAACAAGTCAAAGGTTATCCACCTTTGGAGTCAATCATATGGCTAGGTTTTAATTTGGAATTTAATTTTACAAGTCAAACTTTGTATGTTAACAGTTACTGATGAGGAGGCTTTGCAACATGTAAACCAAGAGATGGAAGCGAAGGCTGTTGCTCCATTTATATCTGACAGGTTTGTTTCTAATTTCTACTCCCTAAATTAGCAATTTAGTAAGTGAGATAGCAGGGTTGATGCTGTTTAATAAACTGCATGATCAATGTTTAAAAATGGATTTAATGCAGAACATTGACTACATAGGACAGGTTTTCATCAAATTCTAATGTTGATCAAATAGTTTTGATGCTAAGCATGTGCTGATGTTGTGATTATGTAGTCTTCCAGAAGTGGTCTTTGGTTTGTTAAATATATGTAAACATGTTGGCAACATTAAAATTCCTTGGGTCTGAGTTTTCATGTGCTTTTGATTCTGCATTGTGCTCAAATCTGAATTCTTGACAGGTATTTTAATGATGTTGCCATTTGAATTCTGAAAATTTATTCCCCCCTTAAGAAAATTGTTATCAGTTTGGTTATAAATGTTCTCAGCTTTTGTCTTTCTGGTTGGTCTGGACACCCAAATCAGTTGCCTAAAGAAAGTAGCAATTACTTAATTCTCTCCTTAAACTTCCTCTTTTGGAGGTTGTGATCATGGTGGTCCTTGTGGGAAGAGACCATTTATAAAGATGTATTTACAAAAAGAATGAGATGGTGTAAGTTGTTACAAGTTCCATGGTCTAATTGTTTCAGTTTCTTCTTAATCCTAGTTATGCATTCCTTCAGTTTGCTTATGTGTTTTACTCAGAGTGTCAAACTTTGTTTTACTTCTGTAGTGGCATGATCATAATTTCCATTTGGTTAGCTATTCAAGATGTACTGAGTTTTCGTAAATTCAGTTATTTACCCCTCACTCTGTGTGTGTATATATTTCTGGTACGATTTGGGGTGAGAGAGAATGTTACATTTGATTTCATCTCTCCTCTTTTCATGCATGGCTTGTAGATCTCAGCCACAGACTCAGCCTCCTGCAAGCAAAGGTTCTTATTCACAGGTAGGCTTCTCTTACGAAGGGGATGGGAAAGAGGAGGCCCATCTTTCTGATGATGATGATAATGACGAGGATGATGACGACGAAGATGATGAGGATTTCAATAGTGATGATAGCAATGATGAAGGGATGGATATTATAGCAAAAGAATTTGGTGTAAAAAGGTATGGTTGGCTCGTTTACATGGATAAAAAGGCTAAGGAAGAAGAGAAAAGGCAAAAGGAAGTTATCAAAGGTGATCCTGCAATTGTAAGTCTGTCACTATCACTGGTTGAAGGATGCTTTGTTTTATTGTAATCAGTAATGCATACTTATTGATATTATTATTATTATTTTTTAAATGTATTCTACAATACCTGTATTGTATAGTCCTTGATCTTCTAAATTTTGTAGAGGAAGCTGAGTCGCAAGGAAAGAAGGAAGGCTTCTCAAATAGAAAGGGAGCGAGAAAGAGAAACTGCACGAAATACTGGAACCAGAGTGCTCCATCATGATCCCTACAGGTAGAAGAACACAAACTTGTCTTTTTTTTTTTTTTTTAGTATGCTGTGTTCTTGTGATTATAGTGCTTTCTTATTTAAATGTAGGGAATCTAGACGAAGTCCAACTTATGAAGCTTATCCTCGTTCTAGAAGGTATGCTCTTAAATCTTAATAGGTCTTTATGGAAGGTTTTTAATCTCAGGGTTTCTTTCCCATGAAAGTAATACTTTATGATTTTTTTTTTATATAAAAAAATGATGTCTTGTATCTGCAGATCGAGATCAAGATCCCGGTCACACTCCCCATCATATTCAAGGCGTTATTCTCGTGGAGGGCATTCTGATGATGTTCATCGAAGCAAACCAAGGACACCAAAAATAGAATACATTACTGAATTTGGGAGCTCTGGTGACAGGGATCAACCAAAGCTTGGAGGATTTTCTCCACCATCATCTCCACCTTCTCAGGCTGACATGTTAAATCGGTCGGCGCACTCGACCTTTAATTCTTGCAAAGATAGATTCGACAGTCTTTACTCTGCTGCAGCTTATTCCCCATTTTGTTATGTGAGGCAAAATTTTCTGGTTTAGAGTAGATCAGGCTTAGGGTTATCAGCATAACTGCCAGAGGAGAGAAGGATACTTCCTTTCTGAAGCTCATTGTTTACCCTGAAATGGACTTTATATAAAAGCTTCTGACTTGCATGGAACTGATGATTTTGGTATCTAAAGCTTCTTCTTTTGTGCAGGCCATCATCTGGTCGCATACTTGAGGCACTGCATGTTGATCCTGCATCTGGTATATCCCTTGACAAGGAAAAGAGCGCAAAAGTGTTGAAACCATCACTAAGGTATGTCATGGTTGCTGAGTGAAAATTTTATTTTCATGCTTTGGTTTAAGTGGATATGCATGTTTGGATAAGAGGTTTCATAAATTTTTGCTTCTTTGTTTACATTGCCTTTGCTTCCTGGAAAGCTCTTCTACATTTCTTTAATATGATTTTTTAATAAATTTTTTTATATTTGTCACTCTTGTAAACTTGGTTTTATTTTCTTTTTCACTTTGCTACCTGGAAAGCTCTTCTCCACTTCTTTAATATGATTTGTTTTTAATTTTTAATATCCGAAATTATATTTGTCACTCTTGTAAACTTGGTTTTGTTCTCTTTTTCACAGTACAACCTCTGCTATAGCAAAGTTAACTAAGGCAAGTTCTTCTGGGGGTCCCTTAAAACAGCAACCGGGAGAGAAGAAGGAAACTCCTCAAGAACGACTTAAAAGGATCATGAGCAGGCAGCTGAACAAACAAAGTATGGCTTACTGCATAAGCATTTCTGTGGCGAAGCAGTTATCTTAATTTATGTTATCCGACGTTGGCAGAAATGGATATTCCCTCCTTTTCTTAAATCTTTTTCCCTCTTAAATTTAAGTTTAGTTTTGTTGTAGGAGGGAGAGAATGGGGAACTGTTTTAATTTCTCAATATTAATGATTGCTTAACTGATATTGCTTTTGCAGTAAAAAAAGATACTGCTGCTGAGATGGCCAAAAAGCGAGAACAGGAGCGCCAGAGGCTGGAGAAACTTGCAGAAACAAGCCGGTTAAGTCGATATAGGCATCGGAGCCGCAGCCACAGCAGGAGCTACAGTCCTCCTCCAAGGTAGTTAATAAAGCAATGTGCATTTAGAACCTATTGGTTTCCTTTGAATATTTCATTTTTTTAGTCTGCCAAATATTTTGAGTACAAGAAAGGCACTAATATATCTTCTTATATCAAACATACATCAAGCTTGACTTATCGAAAAAAAACATATATCAAAACTTGATAAATTTTCCAATAGATTGAATAACAAAATGGTCTATGGAGTTGAAGAAGATTCCTGACATTGCAATTTCTGGCAATGAAGGGAAATGAGAAAATTTACATTTCCACATTTTGTTTTGGGATTTGACAGATGCTTTATATGATTGTTACCTCTGGTCAATTAAAATATGCATATGCATGTATTGAAAAGGACAAATGATATGTTTACTGCAGAAGATACCGACGTAGTAGAAGTCCAAGTAGAAGCAGGAGTTCCCGAAGACATTATTCCCGCTCTCGTTCCCGATCTCACTCTCTCTCACATTCCCATACCCGTTCCCGTTCCCGTTCCCGTTCCCGCTCGTACTCTCGTTCGCCAAGGTTACCTCCGTTTTCCCTTTCCCATGTACTTATATACATTGAAATCCTGGATACTGATTTAAAGAGCTAATGTTTCAGGGTAAGAAGCCGTTCAAGGTATCGATAGAGACATTGCTGTTAAATTGGTAGTCAGTATATTTTGATCTTGTGTCTTGAGTCTTTGGTATCCCCAGAATGTAACAGTGGGCAGCATTCCGATGTTAGGATCCTGTTATTGTGAGGGTAGATTAAGTATTGAGACCTTTCCTTAATTAAGTTGTGATCTTTCCTTTGAAAACTCTTATTGATTGTTTTACTTGAATGTGTATGTAATATATTAATTAGTATTTTGATACTTTTTTTGGTTTAATTAGTATTGAAAACCGCCCATCAGACTTTAAGAACCCCCTAATCACGGTGTTAGAAAGAAATCCATCTTGGTTTTCAATTCTATAGGAGACCCTGAGACACCATGATCCATATTCCAAGTGCTCCAGAGCTGCACAAAATGTGATTATCTTGCTCATGAGAGGTTTTGATTAAAGTGGTTGGGATTCTATGGGCATGGGCTTCAGAGTTTTGACAGTGCAATAGTTGTGGTTGTTGAAGGAGAAGTCGGTCATTAAACTTTAGCAATAGTAAAAAAGAAGTGGCTTTTGCTTTGGCTTCGAAATACAGTAGCTGCCAAGGGCTGCATCTTAACTCTTTTGCAGGGTGCAAGGTATGGCAAATTATTATCCTGGTTGATGGTTGGGGGGCCACGAAGTGCAAGTGGGTTTTATGTGCAATAACAAGTTAAGGACTGAGAAGCACAGGAATGAGGTCAGAATTAAATGGTTGTGCAGCGCCAAAGGAGGGATGGATTAAACTCAATGTGGATGCTGCAGTGTCTGAAAACTCAACTGCTTTGGCGGTGGTGGTCAGAGATAAGAATGGAGAGACTCTCAAAAGTATGGGCTAAAGTTAATGAATGGTGCGCCCTGCTACTTGCTCCCTGCTGCAAGCTGAAGCTCCAGCTGTGCTCGGGGCAATCCAGCTAGCTCTGATTGAAAATTGGAAGCAAATCATCATTGAGGGAGATGCAAAATCTTGTCTTGACTCCTTGATCTCGTTTGAAGTTCAACCCAAATGGTCCATTGCTACTATGATTAATAATATTCCTGTTTTTAGTAATTCTTTTTTGAATTGTAATTTTTGATGGGTTAGAAGAGGCTGCAATACTGCTGCCTCATGTGGTTGCAAATTATGCAATTAAGTTTAGGTCTTCCTGTTTCAATAAGTGCAGTCTCCCTGTTGGTATTGCTGATGCATAAAGGTTGACTGCCCTCTTATTTTTGGTTGAATGATATTGTTGTTTAACAAAAAAATAAAAAAGAAAGGTTGAGAATGAGAAGATATCTTATACATCCAATATATGAATGTAAAGAACTAAAATGAAAACTACCCCAATATGAATGTAAAGAACTAAAATGAAAACTACCCCAAATTTTAAGGGCAAAAAACATACTTAAGTCTTTAATCTCTTTCACAATATGTGGATTCAATACAAGGATCCACATATTGTGAGAGATGTGATGCATACCATGAATGCATGAAATGGCTACTGGTTAGACGTAATTGCCCTACCCATGTGGACTATGGGGGGGTAGAGCAAACAGGAACCGACTCAGAACTTGAACAACTTAATTGACTGGGATGGATGAAACCAATCATATTTAATTCATTCGGGACTGGGATGGATGAAACCAATCAGAAGTGAAAATCACATAAGCAAAGATATAAAAGCTGCACAACAACTAGGACTCATGTTAGAGGAGTTTCGGCCCATTTGGGCTTGATATACCACTTATGCAGTGGCAAGGACTAGTAATCCTTAAAAGGGGGGCTACCAATTGCTTGTATCACTGTAGTGAATACTCAATGGATATGGCTTATCCTATAGAATAATGAGAGGGTGTTATAAGCTTATAACTAGTGTGAAGGAAGAAATCCATTGCACGTGTTTTGTTGCATGTGAGGCCTTAAAAGTTGACGGGATCACAATTTTTTTCATAATTATCGATATGGTATGTTGTTACTAATGCATTAGTAGTGGATTTAAGTGAAAGTAACAATTGTGAATATACATATATATATATATATATATATATAAACATAATTCTTTGATAATTATTTCATTTAGCCTTCCACTTCATCTTTTAATTAGTGTCATACGCACCATAAATGACTTACCAATGTGTAAATGGCAGGTATGTAAACTAACGTGTTGGCTAATAAATATTCAAAATAAAATGTGTCCTGTATATGTTATCCTAAGTTCCCAACTAGTAATTTTGTTCCACGCATTTTATTTCAAGATACAATAATTTAACCATGTGATGCATTCCTTGAAAATAAATTAGAATACATTTTGGGGGCATTTGGTTTGCAAAATGTTAGATTCCTTATGGTAAAAAATGTCATGTCCCCAGCATTACTTGACAAGCATTTACAAGGGCGATCCTCAGGCTGCTAATGTTTCCAAAGGAAAAGTGGTTGAAATATATGCAGTGGCAGAAAACAACCTTACTAGAACGTGGAAATCATTGTCAGTGACATAAAATTAACAAAGCAGATGCAGAGGAATTGGTTGAGGCATATTAATATAACGGTCCTGGTGAACCTGCAGAACTGGCCGATGGCTTTCCAAATCATACGTGAATAATCAGTTTGGCATGTCCCTAAGATGCTATCCTTTGTGTTTCTTTGCACAGCTTCGTATCCAATTATTATGACTGGCATTGTTTTCTCTCTTCTTGCACCATAACTTTTGTATCCAAAAGTGGCAGAAGGCTTGGGACCCAGATTCAGATTCTGGGTCCGTTTTCTGTGTCTTTATCTGCTGAAGCATCTGCATCCTATTATTGCTTATTTTGTTGCAAAAATCGTATAGGTTTGACGTAATTATTACGTACCATGTTGTAATGTCTTGATGATGTGCTGCTGATGCATTAACAAAAGAAGATTGGATACTCCATAACAATGAGGCTAAGGACACAAATTAAATTTGACACAATTTTTCCCCTCAACATGTGATTGGCATAATAAAAATAGTGTCATACTCGGGAAAGTGAAATTCTAAGATAATAAATGTTGTGAAAAAATTGCGTCCGGTGTCATCTTGTTAATGTAGGGCTGACTAAAGTAGTAGAACGTTCTGTAGCCTTATTGGCACTCAAATGTTGCCAGTATTGAACTGGAACTAGAGTTAGAGGAAACTTGTTCTAGTGAAATCAATTAAGGAAACATGTAAAGCTTCTTGATGACAGATAGTGATACAGTTAGGCAACTCAGATAAGGTCTCAAACAATATATGCACCTTTGATAAGCTATTCTTAAAGAATTTTTTTATGCACAGTTTGGTAATTGGTGTCCCTCAACTGGTCTTTGGGTTCACTTAGGAGACATAGAAGCTGTGTAACTTTCACTTCAGTCTTTAGTCTCCTTTTATCATCCACTACCAAGTAGTGCGTTAATGATGAAGGCAGATGGTGCAGAAAAAAACTGGCATATCTGGAACCTAGGTAGACCCAATTACATATGAATTCACTGGAGGACGCTTTATGTCAGTATTGGAGAACAGAAAAAAAGTATCAACTTTCTCGTTTCAAAACAAATGGCGTGTAATTTGTTTTGATTATGTACTTGTGGTGTCGATGAACAGAAAAAGGAAAAGACAAAATAATTAACTGCACTTGTATTAATTGAAACAGCTAAAATTAATGCTGGTTGCATGGCAGTGTTATTGAAATGTACGAGCACATGGTATTGTCGACATCTTGTTACTATTCTACGATCAACTGAAGAACTGTGTAGAAGATGTTACTATTCATAAGAATTGCATTAAAGATGTTACTATTCATATTATAAAGAAAACTGTCTCATGCAACGTCTATGTACATGCCACCTCTCAAAGTATCTGTGAACCCACCCCCCCGGTCGAGGGTCGCACAACGTATGAGAAGTTGGATTCACGCAGTATTTGCGTACGAAAAAATTTTGAGGTATTTTCAGAATATAGTAAAATGATTTTTCATTCTTTTACTCAACATGAATTTAATAAATGGATTTCATTATGAATATAAGAGGAGTAAGCATCATTTTTCATGCTCCACGAGTAATGAAAAATTACTCATACAGAGTGTGTACCACACCTCATAAATCATAGGAGGGTAGGTTTAATCATTTGTGTAAGAGAGGAAGTTGTTTTCCTGTGAGTTCATGGTTGGAGTTGGTAAGACTAAGACACTGAGTTTCTGTAATGTTGAAATAGTCTACACCCTCCAATTAATGGGTATAACAACGTCAAGATTGGATTATATAAAGAAAAAAAGTTGTGATTTATTAGATGCCTTAATGATATTGGGAGAAAAAGAAGCTCTTTGGAAGTTCCAGTAACTACCGATTAAAGCTATTAATGGGTGATAATTCAGTGGTACCTTTTTTTATATAAAAAAAAAAGTAATTACTGATTTTAAAAAAGGTTCCATGTTTTATATTTTGGTCCTGACTTGCTGGTTGGCTAAAGAATTAGTAATAGAAATTAGAAAAATACACTTCAAGCCTTACAACAATTGCATTAGGATGTGACAGGCTACAATTTTCCCATTCTGGCCTGGACAAAGTAATATGATATCCTTGTCAACCCACATATACTCTTTAAGTAATAATTGTTTCTACACTAAAAAAAAAAAAAAAAAAAAGTAATAATTGTTTCTTAGATGCTGCTTGAGCTTAATTCACAAAATACATGGTATCTTAATGGACACAATTACCTTTCACATGTTGGAGGGCTATGAATCAAGCTGCTATTTGGTAATATGTTCCTTTCATATCATGTATTTTTCAAAGGGCATAAAGAGCAACTGATAGAGATGTAAATTTCAATGTATTGAAATTTGTTGTGTGATTGTGTGGAATTATTGAATGATGAGTGAAAGCATGAAAGTGAGAGTACACACAAAGGTTCATGTGGTTCAGACTAACGGCCTATGTCTACAATGATAAAACTCTTGATGACTATACATTATATTAAGCATTTGTGTTACAATGACCTAATATAGGGTTTATAAACTAGAAAATACTTGACTAATCATAGGCTAATTTTAGACTAACTTAAGATTAATATGCATGTTCTACAAGTACATAGACCTACAATTAGTTTGGACCACATTATGTCTAACAAAAGAAAAGCTATGGAGATGAATAATGCAAATAGCCATAGCCCATAGCATAGATATTAGATATATCATATATATATATATATACACACTCCTTTTTGAGGCCTTTTCATCTTTTGCTTCTCTTTGGCATCACTTGAACTGCACGGGATGTGATCTAGGTTTTGTTAAAGTAAATCGATCAGACTTGCATCTAAAAACTTTGCACTTTATTCCATTCTTATTGCACGTACGCATCTCATGACTCAAATGAAAGTGATGCTCCTCTCTTTACCTTTAACCTTATATATATGTATATATATATTCACCTTTACTCATACTTGCCTATTTGATATTGAGAAAGAAAGTAATCAAATTCCACACGAGGGGCCAGTGATCGCACTTAAAGATCACTTTAACTTTAAAAGTTGGATGCTAAATAGACGTATTGTGTAGTTGAATTCAAAACTTAATTATCAGCTAAACCGCGAAATTGAAATTGTACATAGAGATGTGATTTACCACTTGTATATGGAGTATGGACCGTATGGTTGTATGTCACTAACTTTGATGGCTGTGGTTAGCTATATATTACGGTAGACCTACTCTCTAATAATTAAAATTAAATCACTCAGCCGAAAGATTTCTTTGCTAAATTGACGTATTGTGTAGTTGAATTCAAAACTTAATTATCAGCTACACCACGAAATTGAAATTGTACATAGAGATTTGATTTACCACTTGTATATGGACCGTATGGTTGTATGTCACTAACTTTGATAATGGCTGTGGTTAGCTATATATTACGGTGGACCTACTCTCTAATAATTAAAATTTAAAATCACTCAGCCGAAAGATTTCTTCATAGTATCATAGTATGTGTTCTTGGGCCCTTGGCAAGCATCATCTTTTGCTCTATTCTCACTAATCTCAAGCTACGTTTTTTTTCTTTTTGACACAGCAAAGAAAGAAGAAAAGCTACATTAATTTTTCTAGTGCAAATCTTTTAGAAAGAGCCGCCAACATCGATTGGCTCTTCTGGCCCTTTTAAATTTTCAATGACCAAATGATGAATCCTTTTTTATTTGTGAATATACAATAAGGAAGTGAAAATTTAAATTTAAAATTCTATCTGTTTTTAAGCTTTACCAACCCTACCGTATTTGATTTTAACAGAGAATTAAATATGTTAGAAGGAAAGTGAAGCACATGGGGGTGGTGTATTGGTGTATCCCTCTTGTTTATTATATACAATCTTCAATCCGAGAGTCCATAAAATAAGATTTTAAGTAGGTTAGATCCTTACCCTACAAAATGATTTTATTCCTCTAAGCATGCATTTTATCTTTTAGAGCTTCTATATTATATTATCATCATAATTAATCACCTCAAATCAATTGAAATTATCTTTAATTATTTATCCTAGTCTACCTTTGAGGCTAGATCTTAGTAAAATATGATATTCTAGATATTCTAGTTTGATTTTTCTCACTCTCCAACATCATTGTGATGTCATATTTTCTTCATGCATGATTGCATATCAGTTGTATGCCAAAAATTGTGTCCACATGAGGATGTGTATAAGCTCATCCATTTCCATACACATCAAGTTGAGAGCAGTTTGATCAAATTTCTTGAAATGATAACAATTCGCAAAAGGGAAGTGAAGGGGGCAAAACATTTGGTTTCTCTCCTTAACTTAATTGTTTTGTACCATAAGTATGTTACTAATTGAGAAACAACATTAAATCCAGACTTATCCCCCTAGTACATAATCCACCTAGAACCACCCCCTCCCCCCCCCCCCCCCCCCCCCAAAAAAAATTGTAGTTTATATCTTTTAGATTCCTAAGATGGGACCAATCTTGTTAGGAGTTACAAAAGACAAAACTTAGATCAAGTACTATAGATGCAGAATATTAGGTTACTCAAATAAATTCAAAACAAATGGATGTATTGATCAATGGAAAAAAAACAACGTATTTTTTCTTCTTCTAAAGATAATTAAATTCAATACAACCATTTAAATTTTAATTAAGGAATTTAATGTGTTACAACTAAAATATTCTAGTTCTATCCAGCTACAGAAAAGAAATGGCCAAGAAATAAAATGACCGCTTCAAATCAGAATTATTTTATATAAAGATCTGCTCAGTAGTGGTGTTTGATTATGTTGGACTCTCTCAAATCAAAATATGATCTTTTAACATCTATAAGAAAGTGATGTATTTGTTATTAATAGGGACAGAATAAAAATCATATTCATTCATTTTTCCAAAGTGATTCAAAATTTCGTCCAACTATCAATCAAGCTTCGTACTTGTATATGTGTGCTTCTTAAATTAAGCAACCAACTGAATTTATAATGAAAACTTGCAGATCATAATTCATAAACAAAAGCCCACCCAGCCGTCTAGACTTGTACATCTTTTTCTGCATGTACGCAATTGCAAGAAGAAGAAGAGGCACTGAATCTGATAGCTTTGATAAATCAGTGTTTAAGGGAACATAATATTTTAGGATTGGGGAAGACAAGCAAGCAATGTTACCCACTAAGTCCACTCACCGAATATTGATTCGGCCATTTTCTTCTTCACTATGGACCCTACTTTGCAGCTTATTTCAAATACAAACACAATGACACCCTCCAATTATTTCAATGGAGGGTGCCCAATTGGTTCCACATTGTTAATACCACTATGGCCTTTTCCTAGAGATTTGTTGCTTCTGATTTGGATTGCTGACCTATATTATTTGGTCCATGCACACCCTCCTATACACACACAAAATCAATACAAAACATTTGTAGCTCGTGTTGTCAGTAAAGAGACCATGCCACTAGGTCCATTTATTCAAATCCCACCACAAATAAGCCAACTCTTCCATCCCTCTCAAAATCTCTCTTTCACTCCCTGTCTTAGAGCCTTATGAACAAAGCTTTAGTTTAGGAAATCCTTTTTTTTTTTTTTTTTAAAGATAGGGGCGTTTGATATGAAATTTTAAGCAATAGTTTTCAGTTTTTAAATAATATTACACGTATTTTTACACTTTTTCATTCATACGTATTTTTAAAAAATACAAACAACATTATTAAAACAACGTTACCCAACAACCCCTAAAAGTTAAGACACCTGTTAATACAATTTTTCTTTTTAAAAAAGTACAAAAAAATGTGCTTTGAAATAAGGTATTTTGGTTTGAAATTTTCAATGGCATGTGGCCCATTGAAGCATCAAAAAAAAGTCCAAGTGGTCAGACTCGTCCATATGAGTAGTGCCAAAGTTACTTCCAAACTAAGATGCTATGCAAGTAGATAAATTGTTTAAGATTAGTCCTATTTTACACAACACGGATATTTTTTCTTTCACACCTGTTTCACTCAAAAGGATAAGCTGTGTATCGTGACTTCCACCTTATAGGAGGGGCTAAATAATGTGAAAGAAATTAATTGTATAAGTTGCTTTCTCTTTCACACTACCTTTTGTCACAGATTGAGTTTCATTTCACCGCAAAGTTTTATATATCTTGTGAGAAAAGATAGTATCATTACAGAAACCAATGAGGTGAAAAATATCACGTACCTTTGCTTAATGAGGTAAATGGGTTGCGGAAGATAATTGTTTAATTTGCTATTACAGGAAGCTAAATTAAAATCTACAGGACAATTAATGAAGCCGTTGACCACCAATATTTACAACTTACAAACCTAATGATTATGACCGTTAACCCATGAAAAAAAAATTATTTTTTCTGTGATTAAAGACCTAAGATCAAGGCTACCCTCACATGCTATTGCTTGCTTCTTTTGATTCTATAAAGTCAATCCAACATCTGAGAAAATTCAAAATTGTAAATCTCTGCAATTTTTTTTGGAATAAAGTCATAAACAATGTTTTAATCACGTGCTCTGTTTTCAGTTGATACCTTAATTGGAAGAAAATATTCAATTTATTTGACGTATTAGTTGTAGTTTTTTAGAACACCATTTTTCTTCTAAAACTAAAATTAATCCAAATCTCATTTATTCAAATGAATTCGGCGCAAAATTAGTTATTTAAAAATAAGTCGAATAAACTACAAGAACTTTTTTTTTTAATATATAAATGTAGGGGCCCGGTTCGGGCACTTCCCTCTTGGAGATGAGTGGACTTAAATCCAGATAACCTCATACAATAAATTTGTAGAGAGTGGATAGAAGGACTAGGCACTAGCGAAAGATACAACGGTTAGTGTAGGTTTACAGGATCATCAAGTGAGATTTGGCTAAGTGTCCTAAGGAAACGTTCGTCCTCGGTCCAGTTTGAGGAGCTCTTTCTTGAGTGCTAGTGGAAGTTGGGGTTGTCCTTGAACACCCTCCAAAAAACCCCTCAACCTCCTGAAGGTTCATTCTATTATATAGTCCTATTCTGCTGATCTCTGCCATTCACTTGTTGATCATCTGAGCCTGTGTCTGAGAGTTTGTCCCATCAGCCACATTTCCAGACTTTTTGTTAATTGAAGTAATCAAGGCATCACTGTTCAATGGTTAATTCTCCATTAATGCGGCCAAAGTGTCGGTTGCGTACATTTAATATGTGGATGACAGCTTCCTTTCTTCAATATCAACCGGCTGAGGACATGGTCGTCCTCAGCGATGCTCCTTGACAATTTGGGCATCTCCCACTCATCCTCGGATTCTGTATTGTCCTCGGTATGGACCTTGGGCCCGATATGAAGTGGGCCAGGATTGCCAAATTTTTGAGCCCCACAATAAAAAATAAACTGAATAAACTATAAAATTAAACCTTTACTAAAAGAACACCAAATTGTCAACCATGCAAACCTAAAAGTTGTAACTTTTTCTAAATTGTCAACCCCATACCTCTATTGAAGTTACCACAAAATTTAGTTACCTGCTCTCTAGATTTACACTCGTGAGTTCTCTAATGGCTTTTAGATAAAATCACCTCGAAATTGGATCAACAAGTAGGAAAAGTAAAATAGATTCCTTTGAATTCAAAGGATATTTAGCATTAATTATATGTGGAGGGCCATTTAATCTTTTGCAAATGCTAATAAGGCGCCACCATGTGCATCCAATGTTTAAAGAGTCGTTCAATTTTTGACTGCCGCCCTTTGCCTGCACTCAATTATACATATACACCATTATTAATGGCCACTTCATTGGTCAATTTTTTTTATTACCTATATTATAACTCTGTCAACATCAACTCCTAAGATAGAATTAACAAAATTAATCATGGATTTTGATTGTGAAAAACTAAAAGAATCTAAGGGAGTGAGTTAAATTTTGAGTAATACATCTTTTTCACATCCTACTAGATTATAAATTGATATTGATTTTTATATGTATTATATACACTTAGTGTCTGTTTGGGAACATCTTATCTGATTTTTTGTTGAAAAATGTGCTAAAATATATTTGTCTTAAAAAAATGAAAAAAATGAAAAAAAAAATGCGGTGAAATGTAAGATTTTAAAAGTTGTAAATAAAAGCTAAAAGTTGAATTTATAATCTGATGCCAACTGGCTATTTGGAAATAACTTATTTAATTTTTTGCTGAAAGTGTATTAAAGTATACATGTATTTTGAAAAAAATTGAAAAAGTAAGAAAATGCGAGAAAAAGTGAGATTTTAAAAGCTGTACATAAAAGATAAAAGATCAGAGAAATACTAATATATGCCCTTAAGGTAATGGTTAATAATTCATATAAAAAAAGTTTTTATGGAGAAAAAAAAATTAATATTTTAATAATTTTTTTTATTTTTCATAAAAATAATATCAACACTTTTTTTAAATAAATTATTAACTATTATCGTAAGGATACAGATTTTTAGTCTTATCCATTAATATAAGATATTGTCTTTCTTTTTTTTTATTCAAGATATTGTCTTATTTAATAGAATAATGGTTAAAAGTAGAAATATCTTTGGCACAAGTAGACTAGCTTAGGTTATTGATTAAACTAGAGCCTCTATTAGTAATTGATTGTTTTTCGAGAAGCATGCATGTTAGTGTTGGACACTTGGAGGATGATGAACACAAGGCTAGCCGAAGCTACACGTGAGTACAAAAACTACTACCTAAAAGTATGTGAGGTTACTGCCCCAATTATGCTTCAATTCTCGAAAACTTTGTTTCAACATTAATTACAGGGTGTTGCAGTTACAACCTCTCATCCAGCTTTGCAAGATAGAAGCCAATCGGGCAGCCCGTGGAGGTCATTAATTTTTTTAGAAAAGAGCTTGGTTCTCGCTTTACTTTGTTTATTCTCACACAATTTTTTCTTTAAAATCTACCACCAAAGTTTTTATGTGAATTAAAAGACTTGCACCTTTTTACTTTTTCCCAAATATTGACTAAAAATCAAAATTTCTAGAAGCTCCACAAGATATTGTAGGGGTGAAATCAAGAATAAAACAGTAGTAAATGTGAAGAAAAATAAATATAAGCTTAAATAAGATGACTGAGTATAAAAAAATAGTGTGGGTTCCAGTGTCTCTGATGGTTGTATAAGAGATCTGGGGTTCAATCCCCGCCTACACCAAAAACTGATTGGTGTCTTGGTCTGATGATAAAGAGCTATTATCAGAAACGGACGCCATAGGTTGAAACTCTCTCAAAAAAAAAAAAGTATAAAAAAATAGTCATGCTAACGATTGCCTTTAGAATATTCGTTAACAATCCATTTTAGGAAAATTTTGATATTATTTTTATGAAAAATGAAAAAAACTGTTAAAATATTAGTTACTTTTCTTCCTTTCCCCATAAAAATTTTCTTTAAATAAATTATTAAACAATGCCCTAAGGGCACTTGTTAGCATTACCCATAAAAAAAAGATGGCATAACTTTTCCTTTGGTTTATTGAAATCTATGTAATGGTGTATCAATGACAGTCAAGACATATATAAGTGTTAAATATCTTAGTGGCAAAATAACTCTTCTAATAAAGTTAAAAGTAACTATATATGTCTTAACTGAGGGACTCATCAATATAAAGGCTAAGAAAATTGTCCTAAAGCATTTTCCTCTCATGCTAAGTTTGTTGTATATATAAGTATATATGGACTAGGTTTCAATATACTTTGAAACCTACTTGAGTGAGTCTTGTGTGGTTCAAATTCGGATTGGCAAATAGAATATATTTTGAAGTGCTAATTGGTGAGGAGAAAAGCTTGTTTAAGCATAGTTTAGTTCGCTCAAGCAGATTAACTGTATGTTTGAGAACAACTTATTTAGCTGAAATTGAAAACTTATTACTAAAAGTGTAGAAAAAAAAAAAAAAAAAAAAAGAGGTCAAAAGCTAGCTGAATAGTACAATAGGACTTATGAACAGTACCAAAAAATATAATAAGACCTATAAATAGTACCAAAAAAAAAAAATTCAAATAAGCTAAAACTTGCATCACATTCCAAACAGGCCCTAAGTGCTGACAGTGGCATCAAGTAGAAGCATTAAGGCATCCATTCAACGACCACCTGATGGGCTACTCAAGCAGCTCATTAAAGCTCGCTCAAGCAAGATATGAAAAGAAACATTTTATGTAGAATTCCAAAGGAAACTAGTCTCACACGACTAGTAAAGGTCTTGAAAGATTTTAAGCGTTTGAACCAAGCAAGTTAACTCTCCAAAAACACCTATTAAAGGGTTATACCCCACTGTCTATAAATAATGCTTCTATATTTAGTTTTTTTTACTACTTTTTACTATTACAGAAATTTACAATAATTTTATACTATAGAAAAATTTGCTATAATCCTTTGGTGACTTTGGGGGAGGGAAAATTTATGCTACGAAGACAACAATTTCATCATGTTTCTAAGCCATTATTTATTTATGAAACTTTCACTTATTTCTTTCATTGTCATTCCCATTGAGTTGCTCCCAAATTAGCCAAAAGATCCATATACTTTTTAATTTTAATGATGATCCATATACTTATTGCCCTCACCAAAGATATGTTCAACAGTCACCTGTCAAGTTAATCCCAACAGATTCCCACCGAGTTAGTCTTTATCCTATAGTAGTAATCCACATAATAGTCAAATAAGACCATGTTTCTACCGTCTTTCTTTTTTAGTAAAAAATATGTTTGTACCTAAAAAGGTTAGAAAAGTAATATCCATTTTCACTGGAAGGGAAATGAACAAGAAAGATCGACATGTTAATTATTTATTGAGGTGTTATTTGGGACAATAATTACGAAACCAACTTTACCCTGACCCTGAGGAGCAGCTCTAGACTCATTTTGACGACTAATAATTAAATTGATTATTATTTAGAAAGGGATAAAGAAAAAAAAAAAGAAGAAAACAAAAGAAGAAGGTGGAAGTAGTATTAGTTAACGTTAGAGTACAACAAGGCGCCATGATGATTGTGTGCTTTGCTTTATCTCCGCTGTCTAACAAATGCATGATTACTTATGGGCCACAGATCGGTCATACCAGACACAAAAGGCGTAATAAGCTTTAAAGCTCAAGTTGTTTAACAATTAACAGTAAAAATAAACCAAAAGTTTGATGGATTAGATTAAGGAATTCAAGACAAATGTTAATCAGAGAGTCTTTGCTTTTTCCTTTTCCTTCCCCTACTGTCAAATCCTCAAACAAATCTTATCTCTCTCAGCCCAAATATCCCGTTTGCCCCAATTGTCGTTAATAAAGTTGATATATATATATATATATATATATTATAAGTATGTGAAAAGTTAAGAGCAAATCACTTTTTATTGTGACGAGTTAAACTCTCACACTCTCGCGCTAGATAGCATCATCAACTTTGGTACTATTGCATTTTGCAGGACTTAAACTCAATTACAAAGACAAGGCGAACAATGTGTTTGATCACTAAACTCCACTCTAAATAACCTTACCAACCTTAGTACTAATACGCTCTGCACCACTCAAATAGACAAGGTTCCTGACTATTAAACTTCCCATCCAGAGTCATAAAGTTATAGATATTAAAAATATTAGTATTGGGGTGTAAATCTTTCAATTTGCTATTTTAACATGCCCACTCAAATTGAGTTTTAATTAAGTATGCACTTGTTAATATTTTTTAGCAATCATGAATGGCAAGCGTGTATGTATACACGTTATTGTAGTTAGATGATAAAACTAACATATTATATTTTATTGTCCCTTTCTTCCAATAAACAATTATTAACCTTTATTTTATTCCCCTTTTCTCTCTCTTCGCACACTCTCTTAAGTAAATAGTAAATAAAGAATAAAAAAAATATTTAAATGGTATGGTGAAAAAATAAAATATTAAATATATTTTAAGTAAAATAATATAATAAATAAAATAACTTTTTAAATAATTAAATGGACTTTTTATGCATAACCGAATGTAAATACTGTTTTAACCAAAAAATTAAGAATGTAAATACTGTAACAAAACAAAATCACCTCCCAATCAATCACATAAATCACCCAACAACAACTAAAAAGTCTAGTACAAGACTCTAAGTCTACTACACCTATTTTTTAATTTTAGCCATAAAAGAAAAAGAGCCGTTGCTCAACAAGAAGTAAGCTGTAATTTGTAATTTAGTGGGGTGATGTGTTAAAATATATATATATATCAATAAGTATAACAAACCTTTTATCACCAGTCATAATCACAAACTCCAAGGGCAATTAAGGAACCCAGCGGAGCGAAAGCTTCCATTACCAAAATCTCAGACTGGACCCCACTCTGCCACAGCTATAAATACCTATCCTCCCTCTTCTTCCTAAACTCCTCTCCCCCTTCCAAAAAGCACTCACACTCCGCTCCCCTCTCTCTCTCTTTCTCTCTCTCCGTCACTTCTTAACACAAACAGTTACTTCTTCTCTCTCTCTCAAAAAAAAAAAAAAAAAAATTTGCTTATCTCTCTTTGATTTTCTTTCTCTTGGCAATAACAGAAAAGAGAGAGAAAAAAAAAAGTTAGTAATACTTGTAACAATAACCAGACTCTTTTTTTAAACACAATGGTCGACGTGGACCGGAGAATGACCGGTCTGAACCCGGCCCACGTTGCCGGTCTCCGCCGACTCTCGGCTCGAGCCGCCGCTCCATCAGCCACCGCGTCACTCCCTGCACGAAACGGTCTCCTCTCGTTCTCTTCTCTAGCGGATAAAGTCTTAACCCACCTTCGGAATTCGGGAATCCAAGTCCAACCGGGTCTCTCAGACGCCGAGTTCGCTCGCTCCGAAGCCGAGTTTGGCTTCGCATTCCCGCCTGACCTCCGTGCCGTCCTCTCCGCCGGACTGCCGGTCGGTCCCGGCTTCCCTGACTGGCGCGCCACCGGCTCTCGCCTCCACCTCCGCGCCTCGCTCGACCTTCCTATCGCCGCGATTTCGTTTCAGATCGCTCGGAATACGCTCTGGTCGAAGTCTTGGGGACCTAGACCGTCCCACCCGGAAAAGGCTCTACGGGTCGCCCGGAACGCTCTAAAGAGAGCTCCGCTTTTGATTCCTATCTTCAACCATTGCTACATTCCTTGTAACCCGTCTTTAGCTGGGAACCCGATTTTCTTCGTGGACGAAAATCGGATCTTCTGTTGCGGTTTGGATCTATCCGATTTCTTCGAGCGCGAGTCTCTCTTCCGGAGCTCCGAGTCGTCCGATCCTCAAATTCTCAAAAGGCAAAGATCGGTGAGCGAGAAATCGGCCGGTTCGTCGTCCAATTTCTCACGGAGAAGTCTGGACCAAGGTGGATCGGCCGGAGCAAGGACACCGAGATGGGTGGAGTTCTGGAGCGACGCAGCCGTAGACCGGCGCCGGAGAAACTCATCGTCGTCGTCGTCTTCATCCCCGGAGAGATTCTTCGAGATGCCTAGGTCCGAAATGCCAAAATGGGTCGAGGAATACATCGAGCAAATAGGATCCGTTTTGAGATCGGGCGGGTGGAACGAATCGGATATATCCGAAATCGTTCACGTTTCGGCCTCCGGATTCTTCGAAGGAGAGATGGTTTTGTTAGATAATCAAGCGGTTCTCGATGCTCTGCTTTTGAAAGCGGATCGGTTCTCGGACTCGCTCCGAAAGGCCGGGTGGAGCTCCGAGGAGGTATCGGACGCGTTGGGATTCGATTATAGACCGGAGAAGGAGCGGAAACCGGCTAAAAAGCTATCCCCGGAGCTCGTGCAAAGAATTGGTAAACTGGCTGAATCGGTTTCCCGGTCATGATACGTGGAGATTCTTTTTTTTTCTTCTTCTTCTTTTCCTAATATTTTTATTTTTGTATTTTAAAAAGCCTCGGGGTTTGATTTTTCCTCATTTGGGTAAAAGAAAAAAATTAGTAATTACGGGGAAACGCGTTGTACTATGAAATGAAACAAAGCGTATAAAAGATCAAAAATCAAATATATATAGAGAGTTCAAAATTACAGTTAATATTTTCATATATTATTATAATGTTAATAAAATTATTATTATACACTTTTGTTTGGGTATTTCTTGTTAATTACTACGTGTTTACAGCTCATATAATGGTAAGGAATATTGTTTAGATTTTAAGCTGGGGAAATTAAATTAGCTCTAGTTTCTAAATCCTCAGCCAGTGCACGTGTGTATCTTTTTGAATACAATGGAGAATTTATTGTTCAGTCTCGGTAGTTGGGCTCCAATCAAAACCTTGCCATTGTGTGCTACGGCGGGACAGTGCTTCTCTCAATGATATTTGCAAACAACTAATCAAACGGCGTCGTGCTTTGCTTTTGTGCTATGCTTCTGAACTACTTAAAAACCAAATTCGATTGTTGTGCTAATTTTCCATTCAGTTAAATTTCAATATAATCAACATGACATTTTTGAATGTTTTAGGCTGATGATGGTACTGAGTTCAAAATCACAGATCTGGGCCTTGGAAAATGGGTTTTTTTGGTTAATGTTTTTAGGTAAGAGTTGTGACAGGAATTTATGTAGACAGACACAGTGGGCACAGTTACACGGCAATGGGAAGTGAGGGAAATATCTGACTGAGGGAAATCTATTCTTTTAAGAAACTATAGTTAAAAAACAGGGATAGGGATAGGGGAGAGGGATATATATTTTACTCTGGGATTTCTTTTTCCTTGGAATTGGTGAAAAGATATTGGGGTCTTGCAGAATCTGACACCGAACCCTTCACACAGGTCTAGCTTTTAAGAGACAAAACAAAGAGGGAGTGTGCTACGTGGTGTTAGTTTGTTAGATACGTATCTAATTTTGGAGGTGTGAACTGAAAACTGAAAAAAAGCTATGGTGGAGTTTTTGTAATTTTGAGAAATGGGGGTGGGATGGGCAAAGTTTGGAAATTTGGGGACCGCGTGAGTCGAGTTTCAGATGGGTCCGTACTTGAGATGGGATAGTTGGAAGGTTACAAAAGTGGAGGCTTTCACACCTTTTTTTTTTTTCTCCTGATTTGTGTAATGTGTATAGTTTTTTTTTTGGAAGTGAGTTGATACTTGAGACTTGAGAGGGTAGTACTTTGTTGTTTTTATTTTGGTTTGTCATTCACATTTTGTAGATATTTAGGGAGCATCTAGAGCAGGCCGACATGTGATGGAGTGTGGGTTGGTACGGGGAGAGAGAGAGCGCATTGGATTTGGATCTTCAAATTTTGAAATTATTTATTTTTGGGTAAAAATAATTGGAGAGTTTAATTCCATTGAGGGTAAAAATCAGTGAACTGGGTTCGTGGTCAGAATGTGACTAGGCTCCTAAAAAAAAAAAAAAGAATGTGACTAGGCTTACACAGTTCTCAAAGTTCACAGATTTGCATCTTGCAAATTCAGATTGGCTCTTCTGAATACTGACAGGAACTTCAATACAATGATCAGAGATGATAAAAATGCTGATGTCCAATCTCCTCCTAATTTGGAGCAGATTTTTCCTAGCTTTAAGTTTGAAAGAGTAGAATTTTTTTTTTTTTTTTTTTTTAAAGAAAAGAGAGGGAAAAATATTTCTACATGTTCTTGATGCGATAGTCATTCTATAAGTATAAATACTTGTGAGGTGTGAGAGGAAATGATTAAGATTCAAATTTTTAAGAATGAGTTTCACATACATATACACTTAGATTAAATTAGAGTAGAATTTTTATCTTGCATAAAAAAATAAAAGGGAAATATTTTGTCTCTTCTAAGTATTTTTTGAAAAAAAAAAGTTGTAATTTTTATTAAACAAAGTAAAATAAATTGGCTAAATTATGACATTAAGGTGCAAAAGAATATTATCTATTTACATCGAAAACCAATAACATATTTAGTCCAAGTTTATGCATATGTATGGTTTAATTTTTTAATATGTAATTTATTATATATTCAAAATACTAGCTACGTGGTCTCAGTTTAACCATTGTAGGGACTCAAAATGTCTTGGACCCTTAACAATAAAATTTGTAGAGATGTAGGTAGAAGAGCTAGGCACCAACATAGCAAACAACGGATGACATGAAAGTCATAAAGATGATTTTCGAGTTAATTTGGATAAGTATTTTCTACGAAAATAAGGACCATGACTTTGGTTAGGTGTTTATGAAGATCTTGATGATTTTGGTTAAGTGTTTGTGAGGATCCTGATCATTTTTGATTGAGTGTTTGTGAAATGTATTCGTCCTCGGTTCAATCCGAGGATCTCTTTTTCTTAGAGCTGATCTAAATCCTGTCCTTTCTTTTTAGGACTGATAAATATTAGGGGGCCCTCCCTTATGTTGGGAATCCTCTTGATTATATAGTATTGTTTTAGTTAATCTTAACCGTCCATTCGTCGGCTATCTGAACTCTGTGTATAAGGGGTTGTCCCATCACCTGCTTTTGCAGGCTTTATGTTAGTTCTCAACCGCCTTTGCAGACTTTCTATTAGTTTGAGTGACCAAGGCACCTGGATTTGCTGGTCACTTCACCATTAAAGCGGCCAGAAGGTTGGTGGCGTATGTTTGATGGGTGAGAGATATTTTCCTTCTATCAACGTCGGTTGGCCGAGGAGGTGGGAATCCTCGGCGAGGCCCCTTGAGCACTTGGGCTTTTCCCTTTTACCCTCGGCCTCTATATCCTCCTTGGCGCGGGCCTTGGGCCGGCTATGGAGTGGGCTAGAGTTGTTTAAATATTTGGGGCCCCACAACCATCATTCCTCCCCTTCTCTCTCATCTCTATTTGATCTCACAACAAATACACTTGAATGCATCACCTCTCCACATCCTTTTCACTCAATAAATTATGAATGAGCTAACATTTCTTGGATCGTTGAATGTATACGAAATTCATAATGAAGGTAATTTACATCATACTGTTTGTGAACAATACACCTATTAATGAATTGAATGATAATGGACCACTTCGAAGACCGTTTTTCTTCACTGTAATCGTATCCATTTCGTACAGTAAGATGATAATGATTTGCAATGGAATCCAACCTTCTCAAATAAACAAAACATGGAACTTTATGATACTTAAATGATTGTTTTTTTTTTTTTTTTTTTTGAGAAAATAGTTAAATGATTGTTGTTAAAATAACAATAAAATAAAATAATGTGACATGAATATGTGGAAGAAAGAGAGAGAAGGAATTAAGATGGCTCGGCATGACCATTTAAATCTGCAGTAAAAATTTCCTAACAGCTACAATTTTACTTTTAAGTTAGTATATTTCATAATGAGCGCATAGTAGGACATTTATGGTAGGCTGATTTTTAAATTTGGCGTCGGTTTGAAAACAACATATTTAATTTTTTACTAAAAACTTTTTGCTGAAAACATTATTGATAAATAATTAAATAAAATAAGCTAATTATTTTTTTGAAAGTATTGTAGTAAAATAATAAGTAGAGCAGGAATGGTAATAAGCAAAAATGTGAGCAAAAAATATAGCGGACCTGCAAACGGTACCTGGCCGTAGATTTTTGACCAAAAACAGTACCTAGTAGTGTGAAAAATTAAGTTATCGAAAGTGGAAATAAGCTTTTTTGTTGTAGGCCCATGTGAGACTCGCTAACAATAGAAAATTTTAAGCAAAAAGCCAGCTTTAATTGAAACCCAAACGCACATTGGACCAAAGTCACCAAATGAAGTGTAGGCGACAGATTAGAAAGATGGCTAGATGCACACGATGATTAAGGCTTGGATGCTGGGCACTGTGAATGCCATACCTATGGAAGTTACTAATTAGATGCATGCTCTAAAACACTATACTTGAAGAAGACAGGGACACGTGACTGAAAAGAAAAAAAATCCAATAAAGGTCACTGATCAGTGTTTGCGGTCTAATTAACGTAACCTAAGGGCCTGTTTGAATTGAGGGGGGAGTGGAGGAAAATAGAGTAGAGTTGGCTGAAAATAGACTAATTCTGAGCCATTTCTATTCTACTCTACTCTTCCTCCTTCCCCCTCAATCCAAATGGACCATAAAAGATGTTGAAGATGCATAACTAGTAAATAGAGGAGGTTATTGTGGTTGGTGTGGTACATGATACTCGGCCAAGATAGTAAAGGACACTTGATCATAAGGAAACCAGAAACTAGATGCATGTACCTATTGAATGTAGTTGGATCTTGTCCATGACATGGAATGATTCAAGATGAACCAGCAAAGTGGTTGGCATCGATGATAAAGGAGAGAATCTTGATAGAGGTATAAAAGGCATAAAGTAATAGAGGCCATATAGACCTAGCACTGATAACACACAATCTATAACGATTATAAGGGAACAAATGAGCCAAGGTCTTGCACAGTTAAGAGTAAATAAAAATTACCACTACACACCTTTGGTAGGGTGTGGGGAATAAGGGTCGGAGTTCAAGTCTCCAAGAGAGAGTTTCATACACATATACTTAAATTAGGCTAGAGTAGAATTTATATCTTGTATAAAAAAAATTTAAAAAAAAAAAAAAAAAAAAAGAGTAAATGAAAATGCAAAAAGCCCAACACATGACAACAAAAGCTGTCCACATTACCAATTGGGCCTTCTTATTTTGTACAAGAAAATAATAGGGTAGGCTAATTCATAAACTAACCAAGGTTATAACACCTGCAATTCAAGTAAGATTATGATTAGTTAGCAAACAAACAAAAAAAAGTAGGATTAGGATTTTATTTGCTTGCACTCCAAATAGGATTGATCATAGTCCTTGACTAGGATTAGACTTTGATATCTTTAACCATTAATTTGTAATACAAGTTAATATTTTTCTTTTAGTAAAAAAAAGAAAAGACTATTGCACCATATAATTATCACATACACGTGAGATGTAAAAGTTAATATGGTAAAAAAGTAAAAAGTCTCTCGTACATGTGGTAATTACATGGTGCAATTGTATCTAAATCCAAACTTGATAAATTGTAAGTTGGGCAGGAAATTAAGTTGACAAAATAACATAAGGAGGTGGCATAATATGACTATAACAAATTAGATCTAGGAAATACATTTCATATTTTTATTTTTATCTTAATAAGTACCCTAAAACATTTGTTAATGAACCATTTTAAAAAAAATTTAATACCACTTTAATGAGAAATATAAAATGTTGAAAAAAAATTAATTGTATTTTTTTTCTTTTTCCAATTTTTAATAATATTTCATAATTCAATCCTCTTAGAACATTCATTAACTTTTTCATTTTTTTCCAACAAATGGTGCCAGACATAAATTACTCAACATGTAACTCAATGGAAATGGTGGATAGTATGATTAATATTCAGACAACTACCCCATCAAAAAGGCCAATTTTGGTTGATTCTTTAGTACAATTTCATATGCAATTGAAGGCCTTGAGGCAACATTAATTAATTGGATGCCCCCCCCACCCCGGTCCCATATTGACAATTTGCCATTGAAATCCTTTATTAACATCAATAATTAGAGTATTAGACATGACAGAGCACATTTATAAAAAAAAGACAATCAATAAACAGTCCCAAAACCACTAACACAAATAAAGACAAGCATACAATAAATGCTCCAACGGCTACTGCCACCACCACCGACCGTTGCTCAGGTCACGTGCGAAATCCACCGCTCCCATTCACATCACATGCCACCCTCTGCGATCCCTAACGTGGTGTGTGAGTGTGTGACAACGTCACTTCTTGCACTTAAAAAAGGTATCTTATGAGGACTGTGGATAAAATATATATGTACAAAGAATTTATACAAAACCATAATGCATGCATGATGTAACATTAAACATTTTAGATGGGTCCTCTGGTGTGGTGAATTTAATATGGACATGGGATTAGCTCTAAACTCCTTTCTTTGTGTCTGTTTGATCTTGACTCTTAAGACACAACACCAACATTGCATTGCCCTTAGGGTCCACACATATTTTGCTAATCATGAAAAATTATCTCTTGTAATAGGTATTGTAAGGTCACAGATTATTTGCCCAGGCTCAAAAGTTTGTTTGGACGATGGGTTGGTGAGCCCAATACAATGAATTTGTAAAGAGTGGACCAAAGAGTTAGGTTCTAATGATTTACACTAACAGCTAAGTTCTAATGATTTCGCGAACATCGAAACGTCAATAGCAATAATGAATCGCCTAAAACTACGTTCCCGCACGCATGAACTCAGGTACTTTTACATCAATAACCCCCACTTCGAAAGCAAGTCAAAATCTCATTTTTTCTCCTCGAATGCAAGAGAAAAATTAAAATTTTGAAGGGCTATTGTGGGGTTAAGAGCCCAAACTTGTGTGCTAGGCCTTGGGCCTTATAAGTGGGTCCGTCCGAGGAGGAACAAATAGTTAGAAGACGCCTCGGAATAGAGGACCACACAAGGAAAGGAGGGAGGAATGTAGTTCAAGGAGGTTGACCTCCTCGGATAGAATGAATGTTGCTGAGGCAAGTGCTCGGATGACTTAGGTAACCGTTCAGGAAGCTACAACGATAAAGATGATCTTCAGACACGTACAGAGGTGGTAACAATATGGAAATATCTTAAAGAAAAGCTGCTACTACCGCATTAAATGCACTACAGCAACTTTTCTGGCTGCACTTATGGGAAGAAGACCCCTGAACAGTGCAATCCCTAGCTACCGCCACTCACAAATAACAAAAGAAGATACTTGATGGAACATGTACTCGAGTAGGGATTTGGATGGATAACAAGTGTATAATTAGGATGGCCTGAAAGGACCTGTATAATGTAAAAGATCTCCCATGAGTACGGGATCAGAGAAAGGTAGGAAGAAAAAGGGAAGAAATAATTATTGTATCATTAACAACTGTATGAAAGTTCATAATTACTACATTGATTCATATTCAATCTCCTCGGATAATCCCTTTCGTTAAGATCTATGTGTAGTCTACTTTTATTTATCATCGAAATATCCTCTAGCCGTTAGTACAAATCATTAGAACTTAGCTCTTTGGCCCACTCTCTACAAATTCATTGTATTGGACTCACCAACCCATCGTCCAAACAAACTTTTGGGTCTGGGCAAATAATACGTGACCCTACAGGTATATTAAATCATCTATATAATTTACTAACGAGTGAATGCAATGTAATTTTATTTTATTTTATTTTATTTTATACTCTTTGAGAAGAATGGAGTGTAGTCCCGATCCGAACTACATAATAAGTTTTCCTTTTAAAGATTGATCAATGTACATAACTGTTACAAAATATACTTTCTTTCTGGCTAATCATAGCCTCAAATCAAGCTAAGATAGAAAAGGTACGATGACATTATTAACATGTATGGCGATGAAGCACTAGGTAAGAGTGGGGTGCATGGTAAAGATTAGTCTACTCACCAAAAAGAGACGAGGATTAATCAAAAGTATGTCTTTGATTTGTCTGGGTAAGGGGTGGTGAGGGTGGTCCAAGTTGTCCTGAGAAAGGGCCATTTCACTCACTCTTAATAGGCAAGGGACTGTCTATGGGTGCTATTTTTGTCATGCAAAGGAGACAGTAATTGGTTTGGTATTTAATGTGATAGAGAACTGGTGGTGATTATTCAAAAGTTTGAGGACGATTTTAGAAGACTTGAGATGGTGACCACACGTTGACATTAGAGGAGGAGTGTCTTTGGACTCTTGTGCCAGTGTTTTTTTTCAAGTCTTGACTCTTGCGTGTTGTGCTTCTGCTTCTGTTATTAATAGTCTACTTGTTTTGCACTTCCAATAGGTGCGCTATCAGCGATGTGTTGCATTGTCAATGGAGTCATGTGACAATGTTGCATTACTTTCAGATTACCTAAGTTTTTTCCTTTTTCTAGAGACTTCTTTGTCCATTAATTGACTGTATCTATAGGCTTCTCTGGAACATTTCTGTGTATGTGTGCGCATCACATTCAGAAGAAATTGTTGCCAGTACGATACTGATTAGTGATTAGACAGGGTAAAAGAAAGCAAAGGATCAACTCATATAAGTTGGTGGGTGGTTCATGATGAAAAATGAGTATAGTCAGCAGCATCAGTAGACAGTAGCTTCCCAGTTTCGCGAGATAAAATGGTAGGGCTAATTGGCTTCTCTGTAAAGTGCTTCAGATGTTTTTTTTTTTTTTTTTTCTTCTTCTTCTTTTTGAGGAACAAGCGCTTCAGATGTTTGTTCTGCAAGTTCTCCAAGTACATGCATTCAATGAACATTCTCGAAAGCTCAAACTCTTATTATAAATATTTTGTATTGAGTTGACATATATGTGATTAATTTCAATTCGTTTAACAAATGGGTTGTACTTGATTTGATACGAAGACATGACCTGAGACATGATTAATATGCTTTTATATTTTATAAGCACATAAATTATATCAAGTTGTAATATAATTATTGTAATATAAATTATATCAAGCACATAAATTTTACATAATTATTTTATGTAAAATTTGTATATTAAATAGTAATTGTGTTATTTAGAATTATTTTATATTTTTATAAAATTTATATAATAGAATATATAATGTAATTTGCATTCAACAACATTATATAGTGATATATATAAAATTTGTAGGGTTTATATTTTTAATTTCTAATGCCTATTTTGTTTGTATTTTTTAGCCCAAAATTAAAGAGTTTGGCTAAAATAGAATATAATTTTCATAATTTTCAATCTAAAATTTAAGAGAAAACTTGAATTTTTAAGCCAAAAACTGAAAATGCAACATATAAAAAGAATCAATTTAAGGCTCAATTAGTCCAGAAAGAATTAAAATTGATCGAAGTGAACCAAAATGCTACGTAGATGTGGCTCAAAGGAAATGTAGCAACAATAAATGTTACGATTCAATTTATAGATATTATATAAATTTATAAGATTTATATGAGCAAAGTTTGTACTCACTACAATATCATTAAAAAACAATTAGGAATTTGTTTATTATGTTGTTGATGTAACACTAACCAATTATGTCACTTTGAAAATTATTTTAGTTGGTAAAAAATATCGATTAAATGTTTTTTTATATCAAAAATATAAATGAAAACATTCGTTATTTAAAAAATCTTATTTAAAAATGCTTAAATGACTTCCTATACTATTAGATTTGGGCAAAATAATTAAATTAACTCCTTTAATTATTTACTAATAGATCTCACAATTGAAATGGACTGAAATTGATCGAAATGCTATGCTTTTGTGGCTCAACAAAAGCGTAACAACAATAAATACTACGCCTCAGCTTCTAGATATATATATATATATATATATATATTATAGATAATAAACAAATAAACTCCATGCAAAGTATATTTCATAATGATATTAATTAAAAATAGTTATTGCATATACAGCTTAATGTAATTACATCCATTTTAAAAAGGGGGAAGGGAAGGAAGGGAATTAGACATTTTCATCCAAAACTATACCTAAGTCATTTTACACTTATTCCCCTGAACTGCAAAAATGCATTATTAGCCCCCTAAACTAAAATTTGTGTAACACTTTACCTCCTCTCGTCACTTTCTCAGTTAAATCTACCAAAATGTAGCATTAAAAGGCAAATCTACCCTCTACTTTTTTCTTTTTTTCTTTTTTTGGAGGGAGAGGTAAATTGATTTTTTTTTTTTTTTTATGCTAAACTCCATTAGAATTAACCCCAAAACAGACGACAAGGGGTTAAGTGTTATGGAGTTATAACTTTAAGGGGTCAAACATGCATTTCAATAATGCATAGGGTAAAGTGTAAAATATGGTATAGTTTATAGTAGAATAGTGAGTAAATTTTCCCATATATATATATATATATATATATAGTTCACATAATATAGTTTCTTGAGATTGTGGAAGCACTAATACCAACTTGTTGTAAATTTGGTTAATTATAGTAAATTTTTTTAATTATAGTGAAATAGAAATTGAAAAATAGAACAAAAAAACACACAAAGAGCATAGAGATTTATGTTGTTCGGCTTTATGCTTAGAATTATAGGTTGTTGGAGTCGGCTCATATATGTTTTTTAGCCAACTAACCCATAGGCCTTATGGGTGTAGCGATGCAGATAAAGCAATACTCGAGGTCATGAAAAGTTAGTTTGTGGGTCAAATAATAGTTTTGGGGTTTTTTGGGGGGGGGGGGGGGGGGGGCCCTGCTATGATATAGTAAAATCAAGGGTATTTTAGGTATTTGTGCTGAGTAGGGTTATGCTATATAAATACTGTTGTAACCCCAATTTCTCATATAGTGAATTAATAGTTGCTCGTTCCTATGGACATAGGCACACTGTCAAATCACATAAAATGTAGTAGAGATTCACAATTGAAATGCACTATCAAATCACATTAGGGTCATATTTTATATAGTTGTCATAGGATATGACAAAACGCATTTTACTTGTATTTGGGTAATTCTAAATGGATTCAAGAATATCATAAAGTATGTTGAAAAGACTTTACAGGTGGTACTAATGAAGTCATGAAGACTACACAAAGAAACAAGTGTGAAAAGCTGAAAATTGGTGGCTCGAAACCTAGCTCAATACTTGCTTCTATCGAGAATAAATGAATCCCAATACCTCTCAATCTATCAAGCTTCGCAGATCCAAATTTCTCAAATATGATTTTCAGTTCATGATGACTTGGTTTTTCTAGGGTTTCGTTCTCTAACCTACTAAATGATATAAAAGCTTTATTTTACAGCCGTCATCATACATAAAGACTCATAAAGAATCTACATACTTCCTGTGAAACTACTGTCTTCTTATGCACCTTAGGATTTTGTAACCAAATTGCTTTCTCTTCTACAAGTATGTAGTGAAGAACTTTGCATCTAACAACAAGCTTCGAGTTGCTGGAAGTTAGTCACAGATTGGAGGCTTGTGCAATTGAATAAGTCTCTACAAAATCAAGTCTAATTAGAGATTAGTGTAAGGATTCTACTGTAGGTAGGTACTTTGGGATAAGTCAGGGGGGTAAGATTCATTGTACTTGTAATCACTTAATTCTTAATTAGTGGATTGAGAGTGGTGACCTGAAATTCACTCGGTGGAGTTTTAGCCTTGTGAAAGTTTTCCCCATTAGTCAATAAATCACCGTTTAAATTTATTTTCTGCTACACTCTAGATTAGAATTGTGATTTGTTGGTGCCTCCACGATATTGCATGTAATTTGACCTAATTAATTAAGTAGGGTAATTGAATTAATTAACTGTGGTCAATTTATAACTCAACACAAAGTATGAACAATATCGAGAAGGATAGGTTTAGTAGCAAAATAAAAAGATTATAATTAGATTTGTGCTAGAGACATAACAAATTGTCACAACATTTTCATAACAGCCGAGGAGTCAGTTCCTCATAGGTCAAAATAAAATAAAATAAAATATTAAACTAAAACCCACCATAATTAAAAATAAAGGTGCTGTGAAAATGTTGTGAAATTTTGTTACGTACATATAATTTCTCTTATAATAAAATGATGCACGCCTACTCACCGAACTCAAACTCCAAATACATCAATAAACTTCTCTCTTATAATGGAACACAATAAAGAAAATCTTCCTTCACTATTCGCGGATCAATGTGCATTTTTTTTTTTGTTTTGAGGGAAGGATGAATGTGCATTTGGCAAGCACAGAATGACAAAGTAATAATAAAACTTTCTGGGTTTTTAGAGCATATTATGGTGGAACACATAACTGATCAACGAAGTGCATCCAAACATGTCAAACATTTATATCTCAACTAGTTAACACTTCCTAGTATTTTCAAATCCCCCATCCCAAATATCAAATAATCAAATATACATATATATATATATATATATATTAAAGGAGATGAGTTTAAGTTACACCTAGTGTAACTTCACAACTTCATAAGAGTTACACTCTTTTTAAACTGTAGATTTCTTTGAGATCTAATAGTTAAAAAAGTCAACTGTCTATGTCATTGTTAAACATGTATTATTTGCCACACCAGCTAACCAAATTAATTGGAAAGAATATTTTATTATTTTTTCTACTTTCTCTTTCTCCTTAATTAATTTATCCCTAACCTTGCACAAGTGCTAGTCCTAACTTTCTAAGAACATTCCCATCAAGTGTTATATAAATAAGCCATTTTGATACGTCAAAAAATCTACTTTATTATTTTAACACACCATTTTACAATTCACTGTACATCACATCTTCTATTTTTCAATTCTATACATTAAAATTGTGGGTGCCCGAGGACTAAGGATGGATCTAAAGAGTTGCAATATAACTGTGGGGATGTCGCGGTCCATGGACCCGAGGACGAAGTCGCCCGAGGAGAGGAAGAGATGAGTCAAAGTACTCTGAGGCATTCCAAGTAGGAACAAGAATCTAAAGAGAGAGAATCAGTGGTCATAGGAGAAATTTCTAGTTTGGAGTAGCCTGTTGCTTCCGCATTAAATGGTGAGCAACAGCTTTATCAGCTGCATTGATGAGGAAGTGACCTGAACAGTGTAAGTCACAGCTAAGCAGACTCCTTTCACCACCTTCTTCAGATATAAAAAGTGACAAGAGTCATGAGAGGAGGGATGTTAGGTGAGGATGGATGGTTGAGATATGATAAATGGATGAGTATATAAGAAAAGGAAGGTTGACAGAGAGAGGGATCTAGACACAAGTATCAAGAGAAAGAGAGGAAACAAGAAGAACCCTTAGAGAAAAGAGAGTGAGCAACAGTAATTCCTATGTAACTGTGGCCTCCTCAGACAAGCTTGTAAGGATAAATTGGTTCACGTATCTAATACGATCAGCCTTTTCTTCCTTGTTTTTGTCCTCGGGCAAAGCCCCCCTTTGGTTGTCCGGTTCCCTCTCTTACAAATTCTTTGTTTTGGGCCACGGTTGAGCTGATCCAGCTACTATTCTAAGTGGGCTTGGGCTGCAATATTGTTTGGTTCTTACAAAAATAATATATAAAAATATTTTTAAAAAACCATCAATATAAAAAAAATACAAAATAAAACCCACCACCATACACAAACACAAGCACAGAACTGTAACACCACCGCACACCCTTAGTGTAGTGGTCACTCTACAAGTATAAATGCTTGTGGGGTGTTGGGGGTAAAGGCCGAGGTTCAAGTCTCCAGGAGAGAGCTTTACACATATATACACTTAAATTAGAATAGAGTAGAAATTTTATCTTATATCAAAAAACAAGCACAGAACTATAACAAACCCACCACCATACACAAGCACAACCCGCCACCACCAACAACAATCCACCAACCACCACCACCACCCAATACTACTTTAAAAAAAATCCCCAAAATCAACACAACTCTAAAAAAAAAAAAATTTTGAAGAGATGAATTAACTCCATTTATACATGGAATCAACCCAACTCCACCACCAGCCACAATCACATGGAATCCATAACCCAAAAAAAAAAAAAAAAAAAAAAAAAAAAAAAAAAAAAACTGCCCAAACCCACCACTACCACCACCCACAGGTACAACCCGCCACCACCAACAACAATCCACTGGCCGCCACCACCACCCAATACTACTTTAAAAAAAAATCCCCAAAATCAACATAAAACTCTCAAAAAAAATTGAAGAGATGAATCAACTCCATTTATACAACCCAAATCACATGGAATCAACCCAACTCCACCACCACCCAGAATCACATGGAATCCACAACCGGGGAAAAAAAAAACTTACATATGTGATCTCCACCAGTCGATCTCATCGGTGTGGCCAAACTCCACGGCGACAGCCGATCTCAATGGCAATGGTTTAGGCGGAGAAAAAAGGAGAGAGAGGCGTAGAGAGAGTGATAGAAAAAAGAAAAAGGGAGAGGTGAAGATTCTAGAGAAGAAAGAAGAAGAAAAAAAGGAAGAGTGAGTGAGAGAAGATGAAGGGAGAGGTGGAGAGAGAAAGAAGAAAAAAAGAAAGATAGAGAAGAAAGAAAGTCATAAACGAAGAGAGAGAAAATAAATAAAATTTTTTTTTTTTAGCATTTTCGTCCGTACTGTTCCAAAGATGGAACAATACTATTCATATGCGCCAAATATTATAACATTTAGAACATCTCATGGGAGGGGTTTTTTGGTGTTTGGTGTGACAAATGCCAAATATTTGACATTTGGCACACCCGATTAGAATGCTTTAAGGGGCGGATCTTCTTTAGCATGGCCTGTCCTTTTATAATACTTACCTATTATCATTATCGTATGAATTTTTGTTTTAATTTATTCCAACGGTCTTGCTATGGAGACTTTTGTAACATCGCAACAAGTCTAATCCTTAGAGATAATGACAGAAATGATCTTAGCTATTGTTTTAACCATGGAAAAATTGTTTAAATCAAGTCCAATCCTTGGACATCTAAAAAAAATGATCGGATTGTAAAGATCATGATAAGATAGAAATGATCGTTTTTCTTTCTTTTTTTGAGAAGAGGCAACTATCAAAATCTTATCCTCAATATTAGCAATTAGAATTTGTTTTTAATTCAAATTCATCTTCTCTACATATTGATTCTAATATTTTCATAACTAAAATAAATAAAATAAAATAAAAACATTAGTGTTAAATGAATCTCTCTCTCTCTCTCTCTCTCTCTTTCAACATTTAAAGAGGCTGTAATAAATATTACATAATCTTCTCTCGCTAAATGTGATTATAATGATTAATAAATAATGTACAAACAGAAAAGGAAAAAAAAAAAAAAAACTTTTGAATTAATTATTTTTTGAGAGAACTTTTGAATTAATTTAGTTGGTGTAGCTAGCAATAAATGTTTAATATGACATTAATAATTGACATTTTTTATTCGTTAGATCTCATTGAAATATATGGTCTAAAAAGGATAACTCTTGTGCAGTTGAACTTATCTCATATTAAAGGGCACGTAAACATGCTTCAGTAATAAGGATTAGAAATTTAGAATAGCCAAAAAGAGAGATCACCAAGTCAGCTAATAGTTCTATGTTTCGTGCCGTCAAAAATTAATTTAATGGGCACAAACATGTCAAACTTTTTCTATACTGCAAATTTTACTACAAAACCCAAACTTCATGATTTAAATTTCGGACATCATTATGTCTGGCTTGATTGTGAAAGAGCCATGTTTGTTCTCTACATTTCTTGGCCCATATATTACGAACATGTGAGGGTAAAATGAAAGGCCCATATATTACGAACAAGTGAACTCAATTATAAGTTGAAAGTTTAAATAGGAAATAAAACCTGGATTTCAAAATGAATATATCATAAAATTTATGAAGGTTAGAAGGGCCAAAAATAAGGGGGGGGAGTGAAACTCGCTGATGCATTTGACATAAGTTACAAAACATGTTCAAGCTTTGAGTCTTTGACTGACAAAAAGAAGAGGTAGAAATATAATATTTCTTGTATAAGTTATCCTTATTATTACTCAGCAAAATGCGGCAGATTTACATTGCTTCACCCCTCCGAATAAATGCTGTACAATTCCTGTATATACAATATACTAAAGAAAATGAAACTTAAAAGAATTTTCACACCGTCTGGGGGATTCCACTATCCACTGCTGCATCCTTTGGAGAAGACCTCAGCACCTTAACTCGAAATCTTGCCTGCACATTTCTTGGATGCTTAGAATGTACACAACACAATCATTAGCGAAGAAAAGACATGCCTTATAACAATTATTTTTCAGGCTGCCTAACTGGCAGAGCAACTTAAAATCAATAAAAACAAAAACAAATTTAAAACAAAAAAAAAAATGAAAAACACCAAAGGGGAAAATTTAGAAACTACGTAATTTGTGAGGTAGAATTCACTTTCACTACATATTTGATACATATATAAATAAAGAGGGATGAACAGTCATGAAGAATAATAACAAGAAAACTTGACAATACACTTCTTATAGTTCTCAAAGACGATAACATATAAACAATCCACTATTTTTATTTAGGTTTATATCTAATCCAACCTGCAAGAAATGGAGGGATTTCATATACATGTTCTGCCAAACAACTGAAAATAATCATGTAAATAGAAGTGTAATAACAGAAAGAAAATTCCATGACCTATTGTTATCCCCCGCCGCTCCCTCCCTTCTTCCCAAAAAGAAAAAGAAAAATTTATGGTTATTATACAATTTATATAGTTTGTTTCTAACCAATATAATATATATGAGGTTGACTAACTCCACTAAAGTAAACTATAATGATGCGGGAGACGCAAGAAGATTATTATTTAGTATTATTTATGTTTGCAAGTCAATTGTATTTTTATGTTTTAAGTCCTAGTAGTTTATTAGGCTATTAATATATATGAGGTTGACTCCATTAAAGTCGTGGTTTCTACAAGATGGACCAATTCAAAACAGTTATGTTGGCTCAGAGAAAATGCATGAAAGTGGGTGATAGAACTAAATAATGACTGTTCACTGGTTGGACAAGACAAACTCAAAGGCCATCCCTACAATTTATTTCCTCCAAAAGCAGGAATTGTTGCCATTACCTTTGGCCAGCAGTATTCCCCAGGTTTGTCTTTAACTAATTCTGAAACTTATGTTAGAATGCATAAGCAATGAAATATATGCATAGAGAATAAAGCCTCCAAATCTTCTAAGTAAAATAAAAGACGTGCTTCCTTCCCCCCCACCCCCCTCCTCCCCCTTCAAAACCCAACCCACCCAAAAAATAGAACTTCATTGGTATCCGTCAATTATGTTAAGCATATTTTGCTTCCAAAGCTAAGCATGCTCAGTCAGCCAACATGCACCTAATCCAAATTCAACAGACATGATATAATATTCATTAGAATTCATGCAGTAAGATAAACTGTAGGGATAATCCACACCTTCTTATCAGAACCAATCTCAATAACATCTGATGGATGGAATTGAGTAGGAAAATTTGGAGGTATCCGATACCGTCTCTCTTCAACACTACACAGGTGAGAGAATAAAATTAGTAAAAGGAAGATTGTATAATCGGAATGACAAAAAAAAAAAAAAAAAAAAAAAAAAACTGCCCTGCTTTCCATTACTTACTCTGTGATCCAGGTACCATGTTCACTTCGCAAGTCAGTCAAGAAGAAGGCACCATCCTTATAACTAACACGTGCATGCATTTCAGAAACCTAATATAATAAAACACTGGTTATTTAATCTTGAATACCAAAGGCAGAGAGGAAGAGAGTTTTTTCCAGCAAATCAAATAAAGAAGCTAAGAAAGCAACTGGCTATGTCACCTGTGGCAAGGATATCGCTATCGACATCCCTGGGAGGTCCTTGTGTACTATGCTCCTGCAATTGAAATAAAACATAAGAGAAAGTTCTTTTTCATGAGAAAAATTATTAATAAATATCGGTAATAGAAGGTAGTTGAGAACAGAACAATAAAAAATTGGTGCATTGGGTAGGATTGTCAAATAAAGGGATAATGAACCCTATTTTAATTTAAAAAATAGAATAGTTGCTCAAACATTAGGATTTGTATATGATAAATCAGAAAATCAGGCTTTATCAAACTATAAATAAGTAGGTCTCATCCAAAATTTCATACCCAATAATGCAGGGATTGCTTTCATCTCTGCTTAAACAAATGGGTTGTGAAATGCCTGTTTCATTTCCACATGGCAACAAAAACCACCTACAAACAAACAAGACAGATAAAAACACCAATGATAGTGGCGTGCATACATTAACTAAGATATGCCAAGACATGACATTCAAAAACATATAGGTTCATGGACATACTCTCCATTAGTGGCACGCTCCAATGCATCATCATCTTCAAACCATTGGCGTAACTGATCATTTGCCTTCACAGATAATTGATCACATATCAGCATTTAGATCAAAATAGAAACCAATGCTGCCTTTAATCACAAAATGAATTAGGCTACACTTCTTTGTGAAGTTGAATACAATATTACTTGACCAACATACTTTGTCTGAGAGTCTGCAGGATAGTGACCTTCCTTCAAGTTTTGAGCTGCAAAGAAAAATATGATTCATTGCCGATATAAAAACATTGACAGCAAAAATGGTCTTTCCATTGCTTAATTCAAATTTTGAACTAAAAAATCATGAAATAAACCTTATTTCAGCTCTTATTATGGTTTCTGGTTCTTGCACTTACCATTGGCCCAGATTTCTAATGCATGATGTATAAATGCATAGAAGTATGAAAGCTTAAAAGTGGACAAAGTATGTTCATAATCTGTGTTTAGAATGCACAGAAATTTTCTAAAACATTGAAGAAAATCTAAAATCCTGACTAAACTATTTTATGGGACATCTAAACTTTAGAAGCTTCCAAGTAGAAAAATAGCTTTAACACATGGAAATCAATGACTGTTTTCATAACTAGTCATGTGAAGTTCAGAAATAAAGTTCAGAAGAAAATTAAGATAACAGCTCGAGCACACTAAAAAAAGGGTTCCTAAGATCTTACCTGTTACCACCAAGGACCCAACTTAGCATCAAGGGCATTGCCAGGTCAATAAAAACTCTCCCTCCAACTCTCCCTGGATGTGGTATCCTAAACTTCGTCAAAAACTGAGAGGTTGCAAAGGCATCATCAATATCCATGCAACATACTGGCCAGGTTGATTTAATTGATTATTTTGTGCATTTATAAATAATCCTACCGACAATGGGCCAAGTCCTATGCCCAAGTAAGGCTTGTAAGTTGAAGCCATAAGCGCAGCCATTCTTGCCATTCCATGAATAATGGCAACACGTAATCTTCTAGCATTCTCATATCTGGGGGACCAAAGGGAAAGGGCATGTGTTATCAAAGAGAGTCAGTGATTAATTCTTCATATAATTGTGGTCTATCAAACTCCAAGCCAGCCAAACTTTAAACAAGAGTTTAAGACCATAAAATTTACAATTGAGAATGATGCAAAATGTGATTTATCAATGCAACTCATCACAACAGTGCTATTTCCAACTTTTTAAGGTTTAACCCAAGGGTCACCATACTGACTGAGGACCACACCTCATGGAATGGAGGTCACTGGTTCAACTCTATCCCTCACCCCCTGGGGTCATTTATTCACTTAATAAAAAATGTTCCACACATCCACTTTCTTATACATGTTTTCCCCCTTAATTTTCTTTTATAATGTTTCACAGTTATACAAATAACAGGTAATTATGCAGTTCTAACCTTAAAATTGAACTTTCTTTGTAATAGTAAACAGCATATTACCTCTTAAGAGCAGTAACAACATCGATAGGAGTTCCTGATTCACTACTTTCTTTCCATGATTTATCAAGCTCCACTGCAAGTTGATAACCATCCTGTCATGATGACATAAATGGTTCAAACACATTTGACCTCATTCTTTAATTGGGATTTTCTGAATTCGTAGTCCCATATCCTTTTGACCATCTAATGAAAAGCTGAGATAAACATTGTTTATTTCTGTAGTCTACAATGAAGAGACCAATAAAAAAAAAAATCTGCAGAAGTTTCGGAAAATGAAAACACAGAAGATGAAGAAGAAGAAAGTGCTTATCACATCCCACAATTTTGGTAATGCTTATCTCGAGTTGATGAGGAGTGATAAAACTGTAAACCATGATGATCATTAACTTGAAATGGGATAAAGTGTATCAAACCAAAACATAGCAAGGTATACCTCAATGGCCATGCATCCCCCTTGACCCATATTTGGCTGCATAGCATGGACAGAATCCCCAAGCAAGGTCACACGACCCTTTCCCCAAGTTAAAATTGGTATACGATCATATATGTCACGTCGAAGAATTGCATCTTCATCTGTGGCAAGTATCAGATCTATTACATTATCACACCAGCCCCCAAATATTTTAAGCAACCTTTCCTTTTTACCTGTAAAAAGGAAAACATTAACAAATGATAAGTAAACATCCATTTTTTTTCCTTTTATTTTTCTAAATCTGTAAAAAATAAGTAACAATAACCGAAATAACACCATCCAATTTTTTCCCCCAACTTTCTGGTCGCAGAAAAAATGTCTACACACATTCTATTATTAGGGACAGAATTCTCAGATATGTATTATCTTTTGAGTTTAACCCCCCAAAAAAAAATATATATATATATATATAATGATGACGCTTAAGATGAAACTTGAACCTTTCCTTCATATAGTTCATGCTATAAGGAAGATATAGTAAACCTAGATGTGTCTCTCATTGAAATTTTGGCAACTCCGATTAGGATATGAGTGTTGGCCAATTCCATGACAATGATTGTAATCAGATTTCATGATTGGGTGTAATTGATTCCTGTAAAAGTTTGTTATGAGTTGTCTTGGAGCTGCCTTGAAGAATTGAAGACCGGAAAACTTTACTTAAGCAAAAAATATTCTTGTTCCAGCAAAAGATAAAGCCACCTGATCGGCCTGACTTTCCCAAATGCCCACCACCGGTAGGCCAGTAAACTTCTATTGCAATTCTGAGGTCAACTTGCTACAGATTGAGAAAATTTTGGTTTTGCTCAAGTAAAAGTATAATGAATTGGAGATTTCTTCTGTCACTACCTCGAGTGAGATCACATGATTAGTTTTCCTGTTCCCTTTTGAAATAGGTTTTGTGCTGCATCTTTTAACCCTATTGTGCACCTATATAAATCATAATTTGTACAATTTTTGCCACACCCTACGCAAAATTGAAAAATCCTAGTGCTTAAACTGAAAATCCTTTTTCTTTCACCCATCTTGTGATCCCAAAGTAAGAGATTGTGACATTAATTTGAAACCACAAAAACTTCTCCACCATCCAGACTGAAGATACGAGAATGAAAACCAACTTGACTAACACTAAACAATCTATTATTACTTTGTGTATTCCCTGCAAACTCTGTTTTAATTGTGGCCATTTTCTTTTTTGGCACGATCACCTAAGTCTGTTCATATAGATGCATGAATTCCCTATTCACAAACAGACACATTCACAAAAACAGATATTGTTCTTTTATCCTGGCATTATTTTCACTTTTACTGCCTGGTAGTTTGAAAAGCTTAAGCATCTGAAGAGTGAGTACCACGAGGACTATCAACCCCACCAGGTGCTTCCTTGTGAAATGCATACCACTGCATCTTTCCTGCACCCACATCTGAAGAAACAAAGTATTGTTTGTGTCCCAAAAATACTCGGTACCTTCAGAAGAGAAGTAAAATATAAGCCTTTATACTTGATATAGAATTATATGAAAAAAGAATGACAATGATCCAAATGCTTGTTAGTGGCCTATGGTGTAAGACAATGAAGATGCAAAGCAAACATGTAATTCAAGTGGAATGAAACATACCCAACAGTTTCAATGTCAGCAGGCACAAAATCTGCAATACCAGTATAACAAGTGTAGCCCGAGTAAACAGCTTCCTTTGGTCCAAATAAATTCTTTCTCACCTATTGAAAAGAAAACCATATCTAATATTAGAAATTTAAATTACACCTGTTAGACCATAAGACATCCTAAAAATGGTAGAACATATCATGTGTCTCACTCATCCAAAAAAAAAACCATTTCATTCAGCCTGTCGGCAGATGATGTTTGTCAGGACTTCTGAAATAACAAGGAGAAAATTTCACGGACCAGGTTGCCATGGCTACTTGGTAAGACCAAATTTGAGCTAAGATACCTTACCATACATCATTAATACGTATCCTAATCCCCTCATGCACACTAATACGCTTTTTCATATTGTTATATGTAAACAAAAACTATATATCAAAGAAAGAGAAAGTGAATTACAAATAAAAATGTATTAAAAAAAGGCATGTCTTTATATACAGGGCATTACAAACTACCTTTGACCATATACCATCAGCTCCAACCAGAAGGTCACCTTCATAACTTTGTCCATCCTCAAGCATCACAGTAACCTAAATTTGGGTTTTAAAAAGAAAAAAGAATAAAATGTCAAAATCTAAGATATATATGAAACACTATCATGTAGAGCACATCAATTAATTAGATGCATATTCCATAAAGAAAGAAACAAAACAAGTGGAAAAGAACTTTCTATTCAACACATTCCTAGGTGATAATGGAGGGACAAACTTCAACAAGTTAACAGCTCATACTATATTTATTACCTTATCTCCATTATCCTCGAATTTAGTGACATTACTGCCATTTATAATGACATCTTCCCCGACTGCACGAGCAAGAATTTGTTGCAAGGCAATTCTGCTTATAACTCTAGTGACAGGAATCCCTCGTTCTGCTGCAGGAGTGAATGTGTCAAACTTGACGTACCTGATAATCAACTACATATCAATATATGTGACTAGATGCTTAAAATTAGAATTTTCTAGCAATAGGGACCGTAAAAACTACTACAATCCAAAATAAGACAAGAAATTATGTAAAAAAGGAACATTTCTACTTCTGATGCATTATGGAACTAATCACCAATCTGACTCATCTCTTTTGTTTAAATAACAGTTTAGTTTTATCCTTCTCTCATCATACATGTGCTTTGCAATTCTAGGCTTTTTATTGAAAAACTTGTTGGAATGAAAGCCAGAATCTGGTTGAAGCATGCAAATATGTCTCTGAACTAGGTAAGATTGTCTGAAGAAATGGTAAAATGGATAAAGCACTGACGCTGCCTTACTAGAAATAGAGGCGGTATTGGGATAAAAGAAGCTGCAAAAAAAAAAATAATAACAATAAGAACCACTTTAGATATCTATCTTCGATAGACCTCCCTTAGCCTGAATCACTCTGCTGCTACCTTACATTCATATTTGCAGATGAGAGGATCATTTTGTAGCCATGTAATTTCCTTAATTTGGTTCTACTAACTCATCCAATCATGGCTGCCACTCCTCTTAGATGAATTATGTTTTCTTTTCACCCTCTTAGATATGGGTGAAAGAATATTTAAGATGTATAGGGGAAAGCTCTAATTCCGGTCTTCCTGGAACACAAAGCTATGCCATTGTCAACATAAATTACTGGCTTTCAAATTCACCATTATGGACAAAAAAATCCATGGTAGACTGGTAGTAATTGTTGGCAATTAAATAACTTTAGGACTCACAGAATGCTAGTTTGCTGCAGTATAGTAGCAGAGATTCAATTATCCATGACAGGCCTTTCCGTACAAACTGAAGCAATTGCAGCATACTGATCTGTGGGATGAACTTCGGTTTCCATTGCTTCATTAATTAAATTTGTAAGAATAACTATGTTAACAGATAATGGCATCATACAGACTACACCATGAATTTACCACAAAATGCTCATGAAGAATGTATTCAAATCACAATATCTGTAATTGGTTCACCATCACCTGAAACCACAAGCGCAGACTACAACATCACTACTCACTGCATCAATTCTGAGAAGATACATCGGGTGTGAGTTGTGCGTGTTGAGTCCCACATCATGTGTTTAATAGGTAGATCTTGGATATATGAGTGATTATCATTAACCCAATTATAACTTCACTAGTCCACTAACAAGTATTAAAACTATGTGGTTCATTAATTGGCAACTCCTTCTGGAACCCACAAATAGCTAACAAGGTTTCTTCTCTTTTTTTTTTTTTTTTTTTTTTTTTTTTGAAGAGTAATAATTGTAACTAATTTGTTGTTAAGAGTCATGTGATTCATTAATTGGCAACTCTTCCTCTAAATTCCTTTGACACAAATAAAAAGGAAACAAATTTCGAGCACACCATAAGGTAGAAGAGCCAAACATATAAAAAGCAAAATAATTTCGAAAAACTTACCAAGTACCAGAAATCCCATCAACAAGGCCATTAATCCTATCCCCAGTAATGCACCCAGTGTTCATAACCTCCTCAGCAACATCCAAATCAATAGATTCCAAAGCAGCCAAAGCATTACTCTGTATCTGAATTGGACCCCTATACTGACCCTCCCCCCTTATAGCACTCAAATCCTTCTCAAACACCACCACCTCAAACCCCTTCTTCTTTGCAGCCAAAGCAAAAACCAGCCCACCAATCCCACCTCCAGCCACAAGTAACCGAAGCTTCTTTCGTGGCTCCACATCACTTAGCGTTGGTGGTGACACAGTTGGGGCCTCTGCCACTTGGGCTTTGACTTGCACCAGCTTCCTCTGGTGCCGGCTTGTTCTGGTTTTGAAGTGGTGGTTAAAGTGTACATAAGGTGGGAATTCTACTGGGAAGTCTTTGGAAACGAGAACTGGGAAGTGGGTTCTTGAGAAAACTAAGGTGGAGTTCAAGTTGACTGAGTTGCAAAGGACAGTGGAAGCCATTAATGGTTCTCTTGGGAACTGAAAGACTTGTTGATCTTGTGGTTAAACTAATAAGTTTTTCCGGCTAATAAAGAAAGAGACACAGAGACTGAAAGAGTGCGTGTATTGTGCCACTGTGTGTACGTGTAATTCTGTGTGCGTCTAACTGTGTGTGATTGGGTGCACGCGGTCCATCCAATCCAATCCATTGGAGGATACATAAAATATATGTAAATTTCCACTAAATATTAAGGACAAGGATTTGTGGTGCACTGCGCACCAATCGTGGATATTCCAGTGCCATGTGGCAGTGCCTTGGCGAACCTTGCTCTCACTCTCAATTCGGTACTGTATTTTTCTCCAAGAGGGAAAAAAAATCTTTGGCAAGACGTTGATAGTTTCTGTGGTGGCTATGTCTTTTGAGAAAAAAATAAAATCTATCTCAGTGATACTTTTGCAACCAAATGGAAACTGATGGAGTAACAGCCTTTGTTTTTTTCATTAAAACATTAAATCTGGTATATAAATTCATGTTTTTTAAGGGGGGTGGTGGTGGCGGTAATAACACCATTATCCAAAAAAAGACAATGTCATTGGTGGTTTGTGGGGCCCAATTTGGTCGTAGGCACATTATAGTAATCCAATGCGTTGGCATTTGGTAGTCTCAAGGGCTGACCCGCCGGCCTACCTTACCTAATTTGTAATGCTCCGAGCTCTCATACAAGGGGCGAGTCTCGTGGAAGGATCAATGTATAGAGCTCATTTCTATGTGAGGGCTTGAAACACAGCCTTAAAACTACGTAAATATTTTTTCCAAATTTCAAAGTGTCTTTTACAAATTTTGATTAAAAAAATTGGCCTTTAGCAAAATAAATTATAATATATATTAAGTAATGTAAGAGTACCTACAAATGAGATAATTAAAATAGCTTTTAAGACCAAATTTGACTAAAAATGCTGCTAGGCTGATAAGAATGCTCTTACAACCATTTTGGGACTTGGAGGATAGTGGTTAATTTTTTTTTTTTTTTAATTATTTTTTGTTATTGCTTAATCCAAGATTTGTGTGGAGGCATTGCTAAAGTCAAGCAATGATGATCCCTAAAAAATAGCGGTTTTCAATGCTAACCTTTTATAGTCCCTATATTTTAGAGTTACTGTCAATTTGGTTCCTACATTTTAGTAACGATCAATTTGGTTTATGTTATTTTCAACTTACAGTCAAGTTAATCCCTGTTATTTTTAATTTGCAATCATTATGGGTCCAAATTTGGATTTGTTTTAGTTGCTAGTCGATATGTGTGTCTACCAGAGTTGGAGATTAGTGAATTTGATTTATGTTTGGTTTTCAAGAAAGTGTAGGAAAAACTGTGATTTGACGATAGAGACCAAATTGATTGTAAGTTGAAAAGAATAAAGATCCAATTGACTACTACCAAAATTGTATTTTTGCCAAAATTTAATTTAAAAAGTGGCCTTTAGCAAATAAATTAGTTACAAAATAATTTTATAATCTTTTGATATAATTTTTTTTTTCATTCCAATTCATTTTTCATTCTTAAATTTTAAAAGGTTTTTTTTATACCTATCTAAAAACAATTGAAAGCATTATATTATTCTCTGTAATTATTATCTTATATGTATAACTAAGTGACACTAATATTTCTTAAAAAAAATTGAATTTTATTTTAATATTAAAGAATCAAATATATCTGACTTGTACATTACTTTCTTTAAAAAAAAAACACATGATATTAATTAACACAAGTGGCATGATTTTTTTTTTTTTTTTGATGGAGTAGCATGAAATTATTGGTCATGCACATTGTGTAATAGATCTTTTTAAAATATAAGGGAAAAAAAACATTTTTTAATAATTTAAGAAAAAATAATTTTTTTTAAAGTTGAATGATATAAATCTACTATTTTCAATACACATGTACACGTGTGTAGTCCTCCTCCCTGAAATCCATTAGTTGGGCCTGGGCATGCAGCTTGATATATAACCTTTGGACAGGCCCAACTGTGTCGATCATATATTTTCCAAGCTCCTGGCTGCCATACACTCAATTTTTTTTATTTTTTTTTTGGTAATCGCCATACACTCTAATTGGAAACACCACAAGAAGCAACATCCACATTCACTCATCACACAAAATACTAGATATTCTCGATTTTAAATATATATTTTATTTTATTTATGAAGCAAAGCTAACACCTACTCGATTGGGGGAGGTTACTGTGATGGTGAACTATATATTAAAATCAAGATCATTATCATTTGAAGCGGTGCTATCAATCCTTTAAGTTAGAAACATGAGTACAATTGGTTATTTTGTAAAAAGCTGTTAGACTCAGTGCTTACATGGCTAACAAAATAATAACGTGGCAAATTTTAACTGAAATTGCATCAATTTTAATATAATAAATTAAAAATCACCGCTGACTCGTATAAAAACTCATGACCCATTAGAAAATCACCCGACTCATTCTGTAACCCGTTAACAAACGGTATTCCCAAATCAAACTTCCCCCTTTGCATTGAGGAAGGGGGAAGATGGTGAGGATAAAATTACTGAATGGACATTGAGCCATAATAAAGAACTAAGTAAGGGAGTGAACAACTAAATTATACTTCTTTCTCTTTCTTAATTAGAAGAAAGAATGATCATCCTTTCTTTTTATTATTGTACTTTGAAAACTCATACACTTGACCTTAAAGCGTGTGTATATGTATATATATATATATACATTTATAGTTTCAGTCCAAAATCCAAGTCCAAACTGTTAAGAATTAAATATTTGTAGACATCATCATGTAATAATGCTAAATTTTAAGTTATAATAAAAATGTTTGGCAAGGTTAGGGGTATATGAACTCCATACAAAAATTGGATTCCCATGTGGTTTTTCTATTGAAAAATATTCCTTATTAGTTTGCCACTTTGTTACCAAATTTGTATGTGCATCTACTGCTTTCATTATAATTATTATTGTAGATTTGGTATTTCAGATTTGTGGTTAATAAATCTGTTTGTGTGTGAGATTCATAATAAATTTGATCAAATAATTTTTTTATTTTGCCACATAAATTACTTAGAGTCAAGGTAAGATTTTTCATTTGGTGTAAAGATTTTACTAACATATGCCTTTATGGTATTCATTAATACACAATTTCTTTAAACTTTTTTATGAGAAAAAAAAAAAGTGACTAACATTTTTGATAACTTTTTTAATTTTTCATAAAAAGTTTCCTAAAATTGATAGATGCCTTAAAGACATACATTAACTAGACCCTATAAGGTTATAAAAGCATTTAAAACACTTAAGTATAATTAAGACAGATTTTTAAAGACAAAATGAATTACATATATATATATATATATATATATTCTTTTTCTTTTTCTTTTTTTATGGGAACAAATACACATTTTTCAAATTAAAATCTCATCCGAAAAAATCTTAAATCGTGCTATTACTAATGGTAAAGAAAATCTAGAAAAGTAAAACTTAAGTAATAAAGTATCATTTATAAAAATAGGAACATGTTTTTAACGTTTTCATTAATGTAAGTTACTAAAAATTAAGGGCAAATTACAGTAAATTCACATGTGGTTTGACTCGTTTTCATTTTGCCTACCTGTGACACTTTGTCCACCTGTGTTTAGCTCTGTTTGGTCTTTATTAGCCATCTCTATTAAAAATATGGGTAAATAAGTCTTTTTGCTTATATTTTATATATCTCTCCTCCAAAAACATAAAAATAACAAAAATATAGAAAAAACAAGATCAAATAGGGAATTTGTAAAGAAACTAAATAGATAGAGCTGGGTCAATTTTCATATGCTTCATCCTTTCTCTTAAACTCTTATTGTCTCTCTATTAAGGACTCTTTTTTTGCCCTACATGGCACTACTTCATTGGCAATCCACACCACATCAACATATTATTGATTTTTTGGTAAATCTCTTTAAAGCCAAAAAATAGGCTCATATCTCATTCAACTACATGGATTGGGCTCACATGACCCATAAGATCCTTATTTCAAGAGGCGGATTCATGGTCAACATTTCCTCTTCATCAATTGGGATGATAATCTCATGACATCATCAACATCAACATATGGATTGCGCTCAAGCAATGAATCAAAAGCCCATATTACCTCTCTTACACTCATGGCAAGCGGCTTCTTCAATAAAAGCTCATATTCACACAAAATGACAACAAAACCCAAGGTACGTCATCTCATCTTCGGCTTATGATCCAAGCTCATGAATCTCTTTGGGGAAACTTTGGATCGCGCTCACATGACCCACAAGATCCCTACTTCAAGAGGCGGATTCATGGTCAACATTTCATCTTCATCAATTGGGATGATAACCCCATGACATCATCAACATCAACATATGGATCACGTTCAAGCAATGAATCAAAGCTCGCGGCCCATGTTACCTCTCTTACACTTATGGAAAACGGCTTCTTCAATAAAAGCTCATATTCACACAAAATGACAACAAAACCCAAGGTACGTCATCTCATCTTCGGCTTATGATCCAAGCTCATGAATCTCTTTGGGGAAACTTTGGATCGCACTCATATGACCCACAAGATCCTTACTTCAAGAGGCGGATTCATGGTCAACATTTCATCTTCATCAATTGGGATGATAACCCCATGACATCATCAATATCAACATATGGATCGCGTTCAAGCAATGAATCAAAGCTCGCGGCCCATGTTACCTCTCTTACACTTATGGCAAGCAGCTTCTTCAATAAAAACTCATATTCACACAAAATGACAACAAAACCCAAAGTACGTCATCTTATTTTCGACTTATGATCCAAGCTCATGAGTCTCTTTGGGAAAACTTTGGGAGTCGTGGTTTGGAGGGCCAAGAGGTATGCTAAGTAAAGCTCCAGCAGTTTAAAGTTGATAAAAGAAACATGTTACTTGGCATGTCTTCTCCAACTCCTTAAACTCTGACAAGTCCGTGTGTAACGGGTAACATAATGTAAACATCTCTTATCACATAGCACTTTAGATGATAAAATTCCCCATTACTCTTTTCCTAAAACTTAATATTCATTATATGACAAACACTCAATATCCAGCCATCTAAATTCTGAGAAAATATCTATTCATTCAACCTCCAGCTATTCCTATACAAATTTAGAAACTTTATTATATTATTCTACATAAATCTTATTACTACTTTCAACTAAAATCCAACTTAAACACATGGCCTAATCTGATTGGCTTTCTTTAATCTCCAAATACATAGAATATTCATGATATCTCAAAATATCCAACTGCTATCTACCACAATCAAACCAAATATTTCTCTGCTAATTGTCAAAACAAAGCATTAAATGCTCTTCTTGCTCACCAAGATTAAGTCACAACACAATGAGAATTTAACTAGACCTCTAAAGCTTCATTAACTTTCAACCAATCCTTCTATTACTTACTAATAACGTGTTGCAATAGAACCTTGGACCAAAAATACAAACACTCAAAAAATGAAACATTTCCAACAGGACTTCAGCAGTGTGTTCAGCACTTGACACCTAGCTGGAAGTGATATCATCAGCCTTTTAATGCTCAAATCCCATCAGCCTGACATCTGACCTTATCTGCTTCTGCCCCAAGCAACAGCTATCTTATGACAGTTGTCTCATGATAGTTGCCACATCTTTTCCTAATAGCTGTGACAGCTTTTTCAGAATATATGTAACAGTTAACCCTGCAGCTTTAGCATTACTGATTTTTCCACATTTGGCTAAAAACTAAAACCAACTAAGAAACTATCTTTTTCTTGCTAAAATACTTTCATTTTTTGCTGCTCTTTCCCCATCAGCTCTTACCCAAAACAGTAAAAATACCTTAAAGCTAAACATACCTTTTTTGGTCAAATCTTAAGATGGATTTTCTGAAAATTCATTGCTAATTGGGACAGATTTTGGCTGAAATTCTTTACTAATATACCCTCTTAAACTCAGCTATAAATAGAACCCTTCATCAACACCTCGAAAAAAGACACTAATAGAGAAGAACAACTCTTCTATAAATTTCTCTATTCTCTCTCCCTCCAATTATCTTCTTAAACTCTTAATGAAGTTCTGAGCTTGCTCCTTAAAAAAAAAAAAAAAAAGTTTTGAGCTTCTGAGTTTTTAGTTTCTAAATTAGGAACTAAACTCTTCAGCTCTTAACTCATAAATGCCTTCATATGCCTTCATACATCTTCTAGTAGAAAATCCCAGCAGCTTTACTAAACACACTGCAACACCATTATTCTCTTATACTCATTATCTCACTCTCCTTATTCTGAAAATACGTCTATCTTGCTGCCCATATCTCTAAACATCTCTTTCTCTACCTCTCTTATAAAAGCTCTTCTCATGGAAGGCATAAACTTCTAATACTAAAACCCTTCTCCTAGAAGACACCAAGATCTCATATCAAAGCCCTTCTCATGAAAAGTACAAATCTATCTTACATAAAACTCTTCTTTTAGAAGGCACAAATACTTCATACAAAAACCCTTCTCATGGAAGGCAACACTATTCATAATTTCACAATAACTAAAAGAGCATTGTTAAGGAGGAAACTCATTTAAGTGCATGATAAAAGAGGCAAGCTTAACCAGTATTTACACACAGCTGGACATACTCTCTCTCCCTCCAGTTGCACCCATTTTTCCCTTCAATATTGAAGTTATCATGGCAAACTGCCTCTCTACCGCTGAAGTCATTCTACTGGAATACTATCAATTCACTGATGCTGTACAACTGGAGTTACAAATCATACAAAGATAAGTGACTTTGCTTCCATATCTTTAAATTTACATCATTGAATACACGATTACTTCACATTTAAATATATATTACTTTATTCCAACTACTATTACAACTATTAATCAAATCTTAAACTTATTTAAATATATGATAAGAGGGGCAAGCTTAACCAACCTCTACACACAGCTGGACATACTCTCTCTCCCTCCAGTTGCACCAATTTTTCCCCTTTAATATTGAAGTTATCATGGCAAACTGTCTCTCTACCGCTGGAGTCATTCTACTGGAATACTATCAATTCATTGATGCTGTACAGCTGGAGTTACAAACCATACAAAGATAATTGACTTTGCTTCCATATCTTTAAATTTACATCATTGAATACACGATTAATTCACATTTAAATACATATTACTTTAGTCCAACTACTATTACAACTATTAATCAAATCTTAAACTCATTTAAATACATGATAAGAGGGGGCAAGCTTAACCAGTCTCTACACACAGCTGGACATACTCTTTCTCCCTCCAATTGCACCCATTTTTCCACTTCAATATTGAAGTTATCATGGCAAACTGTCTCTCTACCGCTGGAGTCATTCTAGTACACAGCTAGAGCTACAAACCATACAAAGATAAGTGACGCTGTTTCCATATCTTTAAATTTACATCGTTAAGTATACGATTACTTCACTTTTAAATGCATATTACTTTATTTCAAATACTTTTACAACTATTAATCAAAGCTGTTATATCAAACACATATAACATGTTTATTAAACCATTATCATAATTCTTAGACTTTGGTTTTAATGGTTTTATAGGCTTAAAAGTACGACGGTAGCTATTGGACCACGTGGCCCGATGTTGAGTTCCAGACGCAACTCCCCAAACATAACTCGGGCCTAGCAAGGTCACTAATCTAGCAGATAACATGTGGCTAAGCAACTGAAAAAGGCCCCCGAACACTCTCAAGCTCCCATCTCTCTCTCTCTCTCTCACACAAACTCAGATCCCTAATTTTATTCTCTTATCTCTTCTCTGTTTGTGGCATTGAGGAGACCAACTTGGCAACATAGCGAAAACCCAACTAACCTAGCCTTGAAGAGGCTGATCAGATGAAAACCTAGCAACACCTAGAGTTGAGGATCCCGATCTGACTACACCACTTCGGGGGTTTCATTTTTTTTTTCTTTTTTGCTTTTAGGTTGTGGGTTTGATTTAATGGTGGTTGCATTGGCTATAGGTGGACGAGAGAGAGAGGGGGACAACGGCGAGAGGATGAGATGGTGACTTTTTATCAAATTGAGTTCATTTTTTTTTAGCATCAACTAGTCCTAATCCTAAAGTACCACCTTATTGCTTGTCTTAAGTCACATGTACCCGCCTCAGCAAGTTAAAGAATTTTTTTTAGTCTCTAGCATTGCTCATTACTCTTTGGAAATTATCTATAATGGATACATCAGCAGTCGATGTAGTAAGCCCTGCTCTATAACTAATATAAGAGTTGAGAATTGAGATTGAAGGTTATATTCTGCAATTCCTATTTACTCTGCTATAGTTCTTAGTTGTAACTGAGGCAAAGAGTCACTACTCTAAATTCTATAACATGTTTCCTAGTTGTAGTTGTTATTTGTTGTTTCTAGGTTGTGATTTTGTAATGCAAGGACTTCTCAGGGTCTTTAATTTTAGGTGAAGGGAGAAAACCACTAAGATTAAATTTTCTTTCTTATGGAATATAGGAATTTAAAAAAAGAAAGCACCAAAAAGTGGATAAAAACAGCCTTCTGTATTGAACAATACTTATTTTTATTTTGTTTTGTGGAGCAGTCTCATAATTACTCAGAAAACTTGGTTACACTGGAGATATCACTTTGGGCCATTATGCCATTTTCTATTATGGCAAAGAGATCTTCCAAACAGTAAATTCAACGTCCTACCTCAAGCTTTTTCAAAAAATTCAAACCCTAACTTTTGATTCGTGTTATGTTATTTTTTAGTGGTAAAAGTTGTTTTTAACAAAAAAGTCAAAGGTGGGTAACAGAGATCAAACAGAGCTAAACATAAGTAGGTAAAGTGTTAAATTTTAAACTACGGATAGGTAAGGTAAAAACGAGTCAAATTACCACTTAAGAGTTTACTATAATTTGCCCAAAAATAAAAATAAAAATTTCCAGAAACAATTGTTGTCCCTACAGTCATGTTGATAACGTGAATAGGGCATGGATACTTCCATTGATACGCAATATAATTCCATGTGTTTTGTTTTCTTTTTGTTTTTCCTTTTAAGACCACGTTGTATAGTTCAGATTGGCTATGGTGGTCCCGGACATCTGGGTTGAATTTTCTTCCTCACATATTATCAGGACGAAAAAGACTCAAGCCCGAGAAGTACGAACCGAAGGCATTCAACTCCTGGCCGAAAAAACATTGCATGTGCAATGAAGCTTTTCACGGTGAATGAGTTATATATTAGTTAGACCACCGAACAATAATGGTGGCACTATAAATGGGTTCTTTGCTTATTCGTGGGACAATTTGCAAGAAGCATAAATTATACACAATTTTAAATAAAAGAGAACTTGAATATATCATCATAAAAAAAAAAAATAAAAAAAAAATTTAGGGTACTGTTTAATAATCCATTTAAAAAAAGTTTTTATGCGAAATGAAAAAAAAAATAATATTTTGACAGTTTTTTTCATTTTCCATAAAAATGGTATCAAAACTTTCTTAAAATGGATTATTAACCAGTGCCCTAAGAGCACTCGTTAGCATTTCCCATAAAGTTTTACAATTGTTTTCTACGATATTTCATATTTTGAAATTGTTGCATAATATCTTCATTATTAATTCTACAAACTACATCTTTTTCAATGTACACAACTAAACAATCATTCATCAATTAATCTCCTATTTTATTGATTTATTTCAAATTTATTAAGATCTAAGTGAATTTTTTCTAAGGTTTAAGATTAACAAATTTCTACTTTTGTTGTTAGGCTTATTCATTTTTTTCCAAATTTTATATCAAATTGGTTTATGATTGATTTTTGTATTTTATATCAAATTGGTTTATGATTGGTTTTTGTGTGTGTGTGTCTGCGCGCGTGCGTGCGTGTGTTTAAAAAGACCAAAATATTGTTAAAAGAATTATATTCAAACTTATTTTCAATTGGGCTTAAAAAAAATATAAGGTCAATGTGTTCAAAATTTTATTCTAGGGGTCAAAACCAAAAAAGAGTGTATATATATATATATATAGGGTTGGGTTCAAGTTATACTTAGTGTAACTCTAAGTAATATTACACCACTCAATATTTTTTAATTGGATGCGAATATTGACAAATCCACCGTTAAATTACATTATCTTCATATATTCTTCATACTTGCAAAATTTCAAGGAGATCAAAAATTAATAACCATGTCATCAATCAATTGTTAAAATTCAAATTTTTGTAATTTAAAATAATGCATAAAAGATGAGTATATGGACAAATAGTAAATAGCATCCAATTAATATGAAAATTGGCATGCATGTTAAGAACATATAGAACATGTAATTCAACGGTTAAATTTTCAAAATATTAATTCAATAATAAGTTATTGGGTGGTGTAACATTACTTAGAGTTACACAACTTCACAAGAGTTACACATTTTGTGAACCATTGATTACTATTAGATCTAAGAGTCAAAAAGCACTCATAACAGTATCATTATTACTCTCTAAAAATTAGTGATTTAGGCATTAACTTTTCTTATTAAAGGAAAAAAAAAAAGCATTTAAAATTTATGTCACCTTTCACTTATCTATTTAATGGAATTGACAAGGGAAATGCTGAGTACCTGTCTTCACTCCGAGCTCCAGTAAAGCGATTTAAATCCACAGATTAAATTGCACTTCCTATCATTTTTATAGTCTTTTTACTTTCTTATCACCTAGAGGGTAAAGAATACATGATACTCAAGTATATATGGCCTTGAGTTTGTATAAAAGAAAAATAAATGAGAACATGCTACTAGCATCACCTCACTGGGTGAAATGTATGTGAAATATATATCTTTGCATGTACATTGAATGGAACTCTAATATCACTGTTTCTAATTTTGTTATTTTCTGATTTCATTTCTTTATTTTGCTGCATCTGAAAAACTTCTCTGGCTTATGTAGCACACTTAAATCAAATAGTAATAAATAGCATTTGTAGCACACTTAGATCCCAGGGGTTCAGTCTCTCTTTAATTTAATTTATTTTTCTAAAAATTCTGGAATCTAAGTGTGCTACATATGCTATTTATTACTATGTATGTAGCATAATTCAAATGAACTTCTCTTGCTCAGTACAGGGGGTTCATTTGAACCCCCTGGGCTCCAAGTGGAGCCGCCCCTGGCAAGAAGCAACCAAGCTTCTTTTTTTGCTAAAACCAACTTTTACAATGCATGTGAGCTTGTCAGGATTCCTTTTGTAGGGTTTCAAGAGCCAAAATGCAACATCATGGCAATAGTTTGGATGGCTTAGAACAATAGCCCTCTGTACAGTTAATCCAAATGGTCCTTCAGGCTTTATATAATGGTTCCAATCGATAATTCCAAATGATGCCTATATTGGCTGTTAGTGTTTCCCTGGTAAAAAAACAACTCTGTTTTTAAAATTGACTCAACCATCTAACTCTGTCTCTCTATATATACACTCTTTTCTTGATAAACATTTATGAATTATGCTACTGCCATGTCTCCCAACCCTTTTACTTACCCCAAAAGCACTGAAAAAGGAAGGTATAAGTGTATAGCCACACGAAATCTATGGCTGTATATGCAGACTGGTCTCTTATGAACTGCTAGTCGATGCACGATAATTGCCTTGGTAACTAGCAAAACAATTTCGCTATGCCAATTGATCATGAACCAGTGGTTAAATGATCGATGTATTAATGGGGCACATATAAAGACAACGACTGGTTAGGGTGTCACGGGTCTGGCACCAGCCTAAACACTACCATATAGTGACGATCTCACCCAAAAAAATAATAGAACGGTAAATGACAACGACTCGGGCTAGTAAAAAAAAAAATGATGTTTTTGTTTATTTATTTAGTGAATGAGCCAAGATCAAGGTCAAATTTAGAATTAGATTACATGTATAAAAATATACCTAATATAGAGTTGATATTATATTAAATTGTGTATACTTGACTTTGGGGATGTATAGGGTTGGTTTACAGATTGATTTTTCACATATTAGAAGACAAGGAAATAGGCCAGCTCATTTATTAGCAAAATATGCGTCAAGACTTGACGATTATATGACTTGGATGGAAGAGAATTCTTGCTTTTTAGAGCAAGCTCTTCTCCATGATGTATCTTGCATTTTGTGATTTTAATAAAGTTTGAAGTCTTCCTATCAAAAAAAAAAAAATTGTTTATACTTGACTACTTGTAAACAAGTTCATAAGATATCAAATCAACCACCGCGCTTTATTAGTGTGATGGTCACTCCACGAGTACTAAATTCTTTGGGAGGGGGGAGGAGACTAGAGTTTAAGTTTTCAAGAGGTAACTTCACACACATATACACATAAATTAAATTAGAGTAGAATTTCTATCTTTTATATATATATATATATATATATATATATATATAATAATTATTTGTAATTTATTGATAATATAAATAGTTCATTTTGCAGTAAAAATTATGTAATTATTAACAATACAATGATGAATCTAATTTTTATTAGTTCATAAACAAAAAAGCATTCTATCTAATTAACTCAAATATTATAATTTCAAGGATAAGCTATCACTTTGGTTTTCAATCTTTCTCTCATATTTCAAAATGGTACATAACCTTTTAAATGTATCTTTTTAATTCTTAGTTCTTACTCTTTTGCGATAAAATAAAGCACTAATGCTAACTAGATGTGCCACATGGTATTTATGAAAAAAAAAATTAAAACTAAAAGACCTGCTAATGGAGTTGGGGATGTGAAATCTCTAACTCTAAGCAGCTTGAGAGAGAGAGAGAGAGAGAGAGAGAGAGAGAGAGGGTGGATTGAAAAGAGTTGATGAGGGTAAAGATCAGCTAGAAAATTTGGGGATCTCTCTCTCTCTCTCTCTCTCTCAATGTAGGATACCCCTTGCGGAGCTACTCATTTTATCAACAAATTGAAAGGGACATTTGGTTTCAACTCCCATGATGGGATTCACCATCTATGAACACATTTGTCATTCGCACATGAAAATTGAAAAAAAAAAAAGCATAAACCAAGAAAAACTCCAATTTCACCTGAGACACAAATTATGGCTACGGAGCTCATTCAAACACCTCCACTTGGTTATACTAGGTTGAATCCCGGAGTTTCAATTTTTTTTTTTTTTTTTTATAAACTTATATAATCTAATCTTAAGTCTATACAAGTATTTCTTAAAACATTTATACATATTAACAAATAATATTATATATATATATATATACACACACATTAAAAAAGCCTCATACTCACAAATTGTTCATAAACACATTATTATATTTGGCTGAATTTTTTAATAATTAAGCCTAAACTTAAACTTGACTTATTTGTTTAATTATTGACCAAAAACAAGTATTTTCTTGAATCGAGCCAAAATTGTTCACAAATAGTATGATTCACTTCCAAATCAATTAAGACCCCATTTGTCCAAATAAACTTATTACCCCCTCCCCCCAAAAAATGTATGATAATTGATTTTTTTTTTTTTTTTTTTTTGGATTTCTCATTATTCAAGCCTCCAAGATTTTGTGTCAATATAAATTTAACTTAATTAAGACCTTAATTTGTTTCTCCCAATTATGAATGTGCCAAATAATCATTGATAACTAATTCTCCTAACAATTATAAAAGAAATTTTAATAAAACCAAATTAACAATTTTATATCTCAAAAATAAAAATTATTTTAAACACACCAAGTGTGAGGCCTCAAATATTTAACAACCCCGGCTTATTCCATATCGGGCCTAGGGTCCGCGCCGAGGAGAAGCAGAGTCTGAGGATAAGCGTACGAAACCCAAATCATCAGGGGACCTCGCCGAGGACACTCACGTCCTCGGCAAACCGACATTTATGGTGGGAAGCTGTCACTCACCCATTAAACGTACGTCGGCAACACTCTGGACGCTTTAATGGTGAAGTGACTAGCAAGCCCTGATGCCTTAGTCACTTCAACTAACAGAAAGCCTGCAAAGGCGGCTGGGAACTAACAGAAAGCCTGCAAAGGCAAATGATGGGATAAACCCTTAAACATAGAGTTCGGATAACCGACAAGTGGACGGCAGAGAATTAACTAAACGAGAATATATAACAGATAGAACTCCCAAAAGAAGGGAGGAGAGGATCTTTCAGGGCGTCTAAGAACAACCCTTGTGTTTGTCAGTTCTAAGGAAAAAGATCCTCGGACAGAGCCGAAGACGATCATGCTTCGCAAACACTTAGCCAAAATCATTACAAAGATCCTCACAAACACTTAATCAAAGTCATGGTGATTATCCTCAAAAACACTTAGTCAAATTCTTTTGCTATTATTCTTATGAATTTCATGTCATCCATTGCTTGTTTTGCTGGTGCCTAGCCCTTCTACCCACGCTCTACAAATTTTATTGTTTAAGGTCCAATACAATTTGAGTCCCTACACTAAAAAAAAATATTTACATATATAATATAAAAAAATGAATAATGAATATTGAATTGTTAAATTCTAATATTCAAATGGTTAAATTCTAATAAAATTTATGAAATGCACTGGGCCGACCGGGGCAGACCGGCAATCATTTGTTATTTCACCATGAAACTGTCCAATGTGTAAAAACCCCTAACCTTTTACAACAAAATGATGACGTACGTGAACCCTTTACAATTTGAGTCCCTACACTAAAAAAGAATATTTACATATATAATATAAAAAAATGAATAATGAATATTGAATTGTTAAATTCTAATATTCAAATGGTTAAATTCTAATAAAATTCATGAAATGCATTGGGCCGATCGGGGCAGACCGGCAGTCATTTGTTATTTCACCGTGAAACTGTCCAATGTGTAAAAACCCCCTGACGTTTTACGACAAAATGATGACGTGCGTGAACCCTTTGCAAATTGGTAATCCTTGAAATACGTGTCTCATTCATCAAAAAAAGGAAAAAGAAATACGTGTCTCTAATCACTTCCTACCATTTGTGGTCTAGGCGTGAGATTCTTGAAAATCTGTTGTATCTCTGTTGTACAACATTTATGAATTGTCCATCCATTCGAGTCATTCGACAAAGATTGAAAACAGAACCTGTAGCTACTTATTAACGTCCTACTACTTCGGCTCTATATTGTATATTCTATATATAATTTTTGGGTAGTGTTAGAAATTGCTTTGTATTAAAATTTTGACCAATTTTATAAAATGTGGAGTTAATGATAAAAGAGTTGAAAACAGTAAAATATTACTAAAGTGATAAATGAAGCTAAAAAAATTTATGAAAAATGGTTATTTGTTTCTAATTTATAAATTATGTAATAAAATACTCATATTTTGAAATTATTTAATAAAATGTTTTTGTTTATGTAACTCGATTTTATTTATTACTCATATTTTGAAATTATTTAGTAAAATATTTTTGTTTATGAAACTTAATTTTAATAAAATCAAATTACAAGTCAAATTCGACATTACTAATATCAAGTTCTATGCATATATAAGTTATTACATTAAAAATATACTTAAAACTCATCATTGTTAATGTTGAGTTCCATTTGTAAAAAAATATTTTGTTTAATAATTTCAAAAGATGAGCATTTTACTACATAATTTATAAATTAGAAATAAATACCAATTTTTTCAAAAAATTTTGAATTTCATATATAACTTTAGTAAAATTTTACTATTTTCAGCCCCTTCCGTTAATTCATGCAAAATTTTTTATACTTTTTTATTAGTTAAAACCCACGATAACTCATCCTTAAAACCCACAATAACATTTCCCATAATTTGTATTAACTACGTTTTCCAATCCATTACATTTTTTTATGTAAACTTCGTCCACTTCGTTGCGTTTGATTCTCTGATTTGATGTTTTGATCCAAAATCTGGCAGTGTACAACTTTGGGACTTTCAAGAGTGATGGTGTGGTTCAAATCCAATCAAATCTACGTACACTAGGATTGCTTCCCCTACAAAACTAAGGCCAAAAAGTGTTGTGTCAAAGCTACAGCTGTATTAAAGACAAATGCATATAAAACTGAGCCCAGTTTCCAGTTTCAACCATCTTGTTATCCAGTGAGTTTTTTCTTTTGCAGTAAAGAGTAAGTTGAGCTAAAAGGAAAAGACCCGCTTCACTATTTGGTGAGTCCAAAGCTTTAACTAAACAACCAGTGCTTGGTTTGGACAGAAATCCATGAAGAAAGTTTCGGTTACTTCCCACAATTTGGGAACACTGCCAAGCCCGGGAGCTCCTAGTTACCGGGATAAGAGTGTTGGGAGCCAAAAGGGTTGGAGCTCAGAACGTGTACCACTGTCAAGTAATAGAAGCCGAAGGAATTCAAGTAGTGCTTCTTTTTTGTTGCCATTTAATAGTGGAAAGACTCTGCCTTCAAAGTGGGAAGATGCTGAGAGGTGGATTTGTAGCCCTGTTTCAGGAAATGGTATGGTTAAACATTCAAGTTCTCAGCCTCATAAAAGGCCTAAGTCCAAGAGTGGTCCAATTGTGACGCCTCCGGGGGTTGTGTACTACTCCAATTATTCACCAGCAATGCAGGGATTTGAAGGTGGCAGTGTGAGGAATATGATGGTGGGTTCTCCCTTATCAGCTGGAGTATTGGCTGCTGATAGTGTTGTTGTTCATTATGGTAATTCTAATGGGGAACAATCTTATTTAATGCATTCTGAAAATACTAATTGGGTACAACAATCGCCTAGTTTGCCTGGATGGTTGGAGTTGTTGAGTGAGCCTTCATTGTCTGGCTCTCAAGGTATGATGTTCCTCTTCTTTTTTACAGGCACATTTCAGATAATGAATTGAACCTGCATCAATATTCAATAACTCTAGAGTCACAAATTTTTTCACAATTGTTGAGATGGCTAATTGTAAATGGTTAACGATGAAGTGATGTTTAGTGGGCGCGCATGAGAATCAATAACAACTTGACAGATGTGAAATTTGTTCTGAAAAATTAGGCTAGTATGTTTAATTTTTATTTTTCAAACAGTTGTGGAAGCCGCTGTGAATACTTAAACAGCAGCTATATGTGTCAAAGAACAGAAATTTTGTGTCGTGTGCTAGGGGCAATGCATGTGATCAAGTGCGTGGGATGCTTTATGGACACAATCACTTGTCAGAGTCAGATACCTATCAGCCAGTATTGTATATGGCCTTACACAACATGAAGGAAAAGTTCTCATTTTCCCATCCTCGTCTTAACATTACAAATTTGCCCCTAGCTAGCCAAATCAACTTGACAGGATCATCTTTTAGACAAATTCATAGATTTAGGCTGTAATTTTAGGGGATTGATCTAGGAATCCCACCTAATTAGTAAAAGGTTTGGAATAAAATTGTTCTGTTTCCCTATATTCTTCATGGAGGATATCATCATGAAAATTATTGAACATAATATTGGAATCTTCCTAGAAGGAATAATTATGTTATGCGTCGTTTATACATAACATCCTTCTCAGACTGTGGCCCATAGCTTTAGGATCCACATGCTATGGATCCTACAGTTGTTGGGTCTTCATACTGTAAGAGGGATGTTACGTTTGCCGGATGCATGAGATACCTTTTCTCCCAAAAGGAACTAGGGAGCCGGTTTACAAATTGATGTCATAATTTAGTTACATGAGGTTAAGGTAATGACATTCTACAATCTTGAGAACAACAAATAAATGAACTCAAATAAAGGAGTAATATTGACTCCACTGCTGAATGATGCATTTTTAATTTACTTCAATTCTTTACATGTTAGCTCGTCTCTGTTGGATCATATGCACAGATGAGAAACTTGATGAAACTGAGGAAATCATGGATTCTGGTGCTGTTTCACGAAGAGATATGGCAACCCAAATGAGCCCTGATTGTGGCTTCCACTCATCTCCAAGAGGGAAGTCTCCGTTTTCTCCAACTCATCAACCTTTGCCATCTAATATTGTGGAAACAGAAGGTGACAATTCTGCTAAATTAGAAATCAGGGATGTGGAGGTTGACAAACGAGCTACTGTTATTAGGTGGTCTAAAAGACGTACTAGTAATGTGAATAAGAAAGGGTTGCCACGCGTTGAAGACCTGAATAAAAATGCTGAGGAAGCTCAAGCTTCATCTTGGAATATTGCAGAGTCAGAAATGAACATTTCAAAGTATGTTTTCTTTAAATCCTATCTTGCATCCATTGCTTCGGTTGAACATAATCCTTCTGTTGTTGGGTTAAATTTATGAAGAAAGACCAATCTTTCGGACTGCTTGTCTCTTCATTGCTTCAGTTGAGACTTATAAGGAGTTAAATTGAATTTGTCCTTACAACTGAAAAATGATTGAACTATGTTCCTTCCTTGAGTGCCGATTTCAAAAGTTTAGACCAGAAACAACTGGTTTTCCAAGCAGACTGAAGGGGTCACCCTTTCTGTTTGGTAACAAATGGCAAAGTCTTTTCCAACCAAGTACCTGCACTTGCTACTAGTAAGAATTTGCCAAATCTTTGGAATCTATTGGACCAACATTTTATGGTCAACTGGATTATTGAAGTCTCACACGTGAGTGGTGTGATCAATTAAGTTTTGAAATCTCATATGACATACTAATGAGTAATAACAAGAGTGAATGGTTAATATAATATAATTGAGTTTAAACTCATTGGCTTAATCTTTTGTGGTAAATGAAGTGCTTATATGCTATTTTAAGTATTAACCCCTCAATTGAATCTTTCCAACTTGCGATCTCCCCAACATATTGGCTAATTAAATTATTGGTATTTAATTTAATTTTGTAGAGTGAGGGCTATTTTAGCAATTGGGTTTTTATCTCTGTCTTATTAAGTCCATATGGGCGTGCCTGTTGTACTCTAATGCGAAGTTTATAATTGATAAATAAAATTTTTATTAGAATTTTTCTATAATGGCTTGGTGCTAATTACTAGATTTTCTATTGTGTTTGATGATGATTTCCAGCAACTTATTTCATGTTTTTGTTTTTTTTCCCCCAAAAATCCTAGGAAAATATTGTGCTGCATTAACGTTGGTAAGAGCACTCATTGTACGACATCAACTCTAGCATTAGAGATTCATTGTTCTGGACCAATAATTCTATTGGCTTGCAGGTTGCAAAGAGAGGAAGCCAAGATCACTGCATGGGAAAACTTGCAGAAGGCCAAAGCTGAAGCAGCAATTCGAAAACTTGAGGTTGATTCATTTTCAGCATTATATTTTATACACCAATTCAACTACATTTTGCTATTGGAAACAGCAGAAATGCTAAGATACTTTAAAGAATTCATTTTTAATCTCACTCTCTCATCCTTTTCCAAATTCTTTTCGAGAACAAATAGAAAGTTCAACAAGTTCTGTTTTGAAAAATGTACGATTCTTTCTAATCTTGTTTTATTGAGATCCTGTTATCATGTGTCCTATGCTAACTAGAGCTTGGTTCAGATGAAATTAGAAAAGAAGAAATCATCATCAATGGATAAGATATTAAACAAGCTGAGAGTTGCACAGATGAAAGCCCAAAAAATGAGAAGCACAGTTTCAGTCGATGAAGTCCCCAAGACTAGTCACAAGATTTTTTCCTTCAAAAAGTATGTGCAGATGGGTTCCTTCAGCGGTTGCTTTACCTCCTATGCGTCCTAAATCCTCATACATGTTTTGCACCAGGTAAATGAAATTTCTGACTTTAAACTTCAGAGTTTGTGTTCATGGCTGCTCCATACTTTTTGTTTCAATAAATCTAGAACACACAAAAAAAAAAAAAAAAAAAAAATCACTGACTGTTGGTGTAGCTTGTAGTGATTGGTTACGTAATAAAAATTGTACCAATGATGAGCTTATATGAATGTTGCTCTAACTTGCCACCTTAATAAGTTGTGAAAATTTTGTGTTCTTAACATTATTCTTTTTTTGTTGCAGAGTGTTGATTGGACTCTACATTCTCTGTAGGTGAGAGGAACTGCGTTCACCAGCCAAATTTGGATGTTAAAAGTAGTCTAAGATAAAAGGCCAAATTGCTGCAGTAATATGATGAGAAGAATGACCGCAGTTTCTTTTCAATTCAAAAGCAATGATTCACCACATTTGTCATCGATGACTGGTATAGAAGCTCTTCTAGCTATTGTGCTCTTTAATATGTTTTGTTAAGAAGTCCCATATGTTGCATTATACGGATACATGATGTGTTTAATGATTAAAATTTTGTGCATCAGACCATGAGAGTATTCTTGGATACTTAAGACATTATAGTTTAGTGTGAATACAAATTTTCCTTTACATGGTTTAGTAATCATCCTTTTGTGTATGAGTAATGTTGTGGAGACCATCTATTTCGTAATTTTTTTTTTCATAATCTACTAGGGTGAAATGTAGTTATTGCTTTTATATGGGCACATCAATGACACTGTTGTAAATTTTACCATTCACAACTTGTCAACTTCACGGACGTTAAGATAAAAATATAAAATTAAATAAAATAAACTATGCATGTGATGCATCCCATGGTAGCAGGAATGCTTTTTATTTTATTTTTATAACTAAAAAGGGGGTCTGTTTATTCAGTTATAATAGGTACAAAATAGTTGAGTCCAATGGCAATCCCTAACTCTGGCTAATCGGGGATTACCAATGACATACTACCATCAGTGTTAAGTTTCACAAAAGATTGTTGGGGAGGTGTCCAGTAAATCAACCGTTGAATCTGCGAAGAGGGTGATGGTATTTCGCAATGAGGACGAATTCATTAACATAATTGATAATTTGATGAATCTAGGCAGATGGGGATATGATTTCTTGCTGCAATAGGCAAGCATTACGAGCGAGTTATATGCTTCATATGGTTAAAACAAATACATATAAGTAAGAGTTGTTCTTTGATTCCAAGGTTCTGTTAAGCCAAATAAAGGTCTAAGTTTGAAAAAGGTCCCCGAATGGGGATAGGAAGGGAGGGATGTTCAAATGAAATGAGTCCATCTACAACCCTAAACAATGTTAAGAAAACAACCGCAGTTTCAGGACTTTTGAATACATAACATTTTTATTATAAAAATAAATAAAAGATAATGCATCATTTTCCTTAGTGGCTAATTTGGATGGAGAAAGAGGGATGGAGATTAGAGTTGGTCGTAAATTCTGGTCAACTCTGCTCTGCTCTACTCCTCCATCTAAATTGGCCACAGAGAAAGGCATATTGGCAAAGGGTGTAAGTACCCGTTTGGTTCAGCTTTTCAAGCCTAAAAGTTGGCTTTTCAAAAACGCTGGAGGCTTATGTGTGTTTGGTGAGGTAAAAAGCCAACTTTTTCTAAAAAGCCAACTTTTATATTTCTTCAGCATTTGCGCGTTTTGGAAATGGATGCCCGTAGCTCCATAATTGAAAAGCTGAGCCCAACTTTTATCTTATATCCGTTGGGAGAGTGAATGTACAAAATTGCCCTTGACTAAGGGCAAGGGGTTAAACACTTCACGCAGCTCCCTCATCTTTGTCTTTACCTTTCAAGAAGTTGCCCTCTCATCTCATCACTCTCTGCGCAGCTCCCTTGTGAGATCGGCTCCTCTCAGATTTTGGTAAGTCTCTCTTTTCTTTTGTCTTGAAAACCTTCTTCCTCTTCTTCTTCTTTCATTCGTCTTCTTTAACGCGCACAAAATCAACAAAATCAAACCAAACCCAACTCAAAATCAACCCAAAACAAAATCAACTCAAAATCAAACCCAAACCCAAAATCAAAATCAAATACAAACCCAATGTTTCAATCATCTTCATCTTCATCATCATCATCTTCTCTCTTCCTCCCGGCTTTCGAATTGTCAAAAAAAAAAAAAAAAAAAGAGCTCACCGGACCGGAATGTTTTGGAGGAAGTGAAAGGTTTCAATCATCTTCATCTTCATCATCATCATCTTCTTCTCTATTCCTCTCGGCTTTCGAATTGTCAAAAAAAAAAAAAAAAAAACAAACAAACAAGCAAGAGCTCAACTGACCGGAACGTTATGGAGGAAGTGAAAGGGAAAAAGGGAAAGAATGAAAAGACAAAAAATGAGAAGTAGAATGTTCTGGAGTGGTAGGCAAAAAAAAAAAAAAAAAAGAAGAAGAAGAGAAGGGCACGTGTGTGGAGGTGAAAAAAAGAGGAAAAAAACTGAAAAAAGAAAAAAAAAGAAAAAAAAAAAGAATGAATGAATGAAATGTTACCACGATATTTTCACAATAAATTTTAAGGGGTAGGTTATTATTAGTTAATATTAGTGAGAAAAAAATAATTTTTTTAGAAAAAAAAAATTATTTTAATAGTACGTTAAAATTAAAATCAGTATCAATTTTTATCACAATATTTTCACAATACTTTCACAATAAATCTTAAAGGGTAGGTTATTATTAGCTAATATTGGTGAAAAAAAAAAATTTAGAAAGAGAAAAATTGATTTAAGTATAAGAAGTAGTTGATTTAAGTATGAAATAAACTCACATAAAAAAAAAAAGTATGAAATAAACTTCCTTATATATACATTGTCCTTTTCGGTAATTTATTCTTCAAACTGCCACTTTTATAAGTGTTAGCCAAGCACTCAGTTTTTTCAAAAAGCACTTTTTAACAATTTTACCAAACACTCAACTTTTTGAAACTCAATTTTTTCATTATGTACTTTTTGAAAACTCAACTTTTTCGAAAAGTTCAACTTTACTCACCCGTAGAAGACACCAGCCAAAGCAGAAGGCTAGCAATGTAAAAATGTTGCATTATGAAGAATGTGATCAGCTGGCTCATCTTTCAGAAAATAACGCTTTAGAAGGTACACGTGATATAACCACAGGTGAAAAGAAACCGATAAATCATGTGATATTTGCCACTTGCCACGAATGGCAGTCATAATGTCACTAGGAATTTATGCGATCGTTACCTTTAACACCCCTATCACATGGAGATGGGGGTGGGACCCCACACCCAGGCCACAGGCTGCAACAGCTAACAAGCACGATATAAATGATGGTTCTATCAATTATGGCACTGGGTGTTGTTCCCAGGAATGAGACATGAACACACTACATGCGGCTGATTTTGTGCTGGAAGCTCTGCCCAAACCTGCAGGCCACACGGGCTCTGCTTGGGCTCCACCCTTGTTAGATAATGGAACAATTCAGACCCCACAAATTGAAATCAGGTGCAATTACTATCAATGGTTGAGATTGATAATTGTAAAAAATAACTTTCAATCTCAACCATTGATTAAAAAAAAGTTAACAGAAGTAAAAAGTAAAAGTTCAAAAAGTGAAGTGTAAAATATATTTGTGAGAATGAGGAAGGTAAATTGCACCTGGTGCAATACCTAGGGTATTGCACCGGATCCTAATCCCAGACCAAACCGAGAACACTGACAACCAACAGAACAGGACAATCACCTCCTGATTATTTAGAGAGCAACATTGGAATTTGGAAAACACAATAATTAGTTACTAAACGTGACAGGCAAATAGCCAACCGCGGGTACTGCAGATAGGTGAACTAAACACAATGGATCACTTAACACTTTAGTTTTATTAATTCGGACAATTTTTCAAAACATAAGGGCGGGTTCCAACCTATGTTCCCCAGCACATTACATACATAAATGCATTGGGATGGGTGTAAATAAACATGAGTCTATAACCCATTAGGTCGACTTCGAAAATGAACATCCTAATAGTATATTGAAGTTATACAATGTAACACAAAATGCAATGCATTTTTAAGAGAAGCAATGTGCAAGTTCTCCTGGCCAAACTCTTTAGTATGGCCTATACCTCCAATCTGCTCTTGATGGTCTGGCACTGCCAATTCCATAGCCCCACTGCAAAACAAAGATGGCATCATATAAGACATTACTAAGTACCAAAAAAATAGTAACAACAACAGACATGCCTAAGAACTGTTCATTTATTAATAGCAGAATACATCAAGAACTAAGCATTAAATAAAGAAAACCTACTTTTCTTCACAGGAAAAATTGCGTTGTTCCAAAGATTACAAAAGTATCAACAGAAGTCAACTACTAGATCTGGAATACTTTGCAATTATTGCTACATTAAGAGATCAATATACATACACTCACGTCATCGAAATCCAGGCTTCCATACATCCTGCCATAAGTGCGCATGGGACCGCCATAGCCTCCAAAGGATTCAGCACCATTCATCATAAAATTTCCACTGGGACCAGCATCATCAAGCGGTGTGGCTGAATCTATTGCAACCTGCCGAGCAAGTTGAAAAGTCAAAACCCCGACATTCTACAACTGCTTAAGGATGGAAAATGGTTGCAATATGACTAAAAGAATTCGATTTCATACCTGATGTCCACAAATTTCATGAGCCCTTCGAGATACACGATCTGCTACACCTTCTTCAGCAAAAGTTACAAAACCAAAACCCCGGTGTCCAGTTCTCTTAGGGTCCTATATTTATATGCATTTCACAAGATCGTCAGTTACCTTAAATCAATTTTTCACTCATAATATGTAGGTAATAGCAATCTTACCTTGGGAACATAGACATCTAATATACGACCAAATCTACCGAAATACTGACGGAGATCATCAGCAGATGCCTCCTGAGGAAGCCTACCAACAAAAATCTTTTTGCCCATTCCTCGAGAGGGCTCACCCCCTGCTCCAACATAATAAGGAAAAATAGAATGAATCAATTGATATAACTGGTATACATTTCACACATGTACATTAATACGTTACTTACTTCCATAAACAGGGCCTGGATGATCATATAAAGTAGGTGCACCAAGAGCTGCATATCTAGTGGCTGCGGAAATATAAGCATTGTATGCACCATATCCACCCTGTGCCACTCTGCCTATTGGCCTGAAGTCATCTTCCTGAGAATATAAAATTATATTAGCTTAATTTAGAAACACAAGCTTACTGCGAATAAAATTCAATTGTAAGCTAAAAGAGATAGGACGTTATACTTTCAGGAAAAAAGCAGAAGGTGCAATTAAGAAAGAAAAAGACTACTCATACTGTCACTTGCCTTTGGTGTTGCTCGATCAACAACTACAGTTGAACCTCCTAATTCATGAGTTTCAGCCATCAAACTGTCCACAGATTCTGGAAGACCGGAAACAGATAATGCCAGTCATTTTGCAAATAATCTTGGTTTTTTTTTTTTTTTTTTTTTCTTAAGAGAATACTAACAGGGTAACAAAAGCTATCTCATGTTCTAGTGTAGTTTTCCTTTTATTGGTGAGCTATACACACACACCTAGTGGGTCTTAAATCCACAAGGCCATGAGCTCATCCTCCACCTTGTTCTTCAAAGGGGAGGAGCTGACATTTGAGCTAAAGCTCATACCTTCTAGTATAGTCAAATTTTAATATTTAAGAAATCAAGATTGTCAATAGAAATCACTTAAAAAGCAGATACCTTAAATCCATTCACATTCGCCATTTCCCCTTTTCTGGGGCCTGCCAGAAGAGGGGGGGGGGGGGGGGGGGGGGGGGAGTTATTTCTAGGATTTCATATATGGAGATATACTGAACTTTATATCTCACAGACCAATGATAAAAATTCAAAAACATATCTTCTTTTGTAGAACAATAATTGTTGGGAAGGTAAGATTATGATGTTCAAAGAACCAAATGTCATGCAAAAACTAGCTGTATAGCATCAAGTTAAGTAAGATGGTCTGACCTGCATTTTCAAAGGTGATAAAACCGATTCCACGATGCATTTTTGAGCCTTGATCCTACAGAACAAAGACATCAATTACATCTTGTTGATTACAACCAGAGCAATCATTGCAATATAAATTTGTGTGTGTGTGTGTGTGTGAGAGAGAGAGAAAGAGAGAGAGCAGACCTTAGGCATGTACAAGTCCGTTATCTCACCATATTTCTCAAAATGGCTGGTAGAAAGAAAAAGAAAAAGGTTAGGGACCAACATGTTTCCACAACATACTTCATTGAATCATGCTGTAAAATTAGCAAAGGTATGACAAAATAAAGTATCTTGATAATCTAGCAATCAACTCCATTACCTTCGGAAGGTTGCTTCCGTCACAGATTGTGGGATCCTGGCAACAAAGATCCTGGTAACTTTCTTTGCCGGCGCCCTCATTTCCTCCTGCCAAAAGAAACCATCACATATAATTGTCAGCAGAAAATTATAATTGGATCTCATGAGGAAAAAGTGAGAGAATGGAAATCGCAACAACATATAAAATGTACTAATTTTAAATTCTGTAATGCAACCTTCGGGGTAGCCACTTTAACTTCCAGAATTCTGTTGCCAAGAAAGTGCTCACTTGACAATGCATTCTGTAGCCAGAAAGACATCATACATCAAACATTATCATAGACATAATACATATTCAAATTTGTACAACTTCAATATTTGTCTAATCAATCAAAAATATCCTGCTAAAACAAGATAAGTAAAGAACACAACATGAATTCTAATCAATTCTAAATTTGTACTGACCTTCGCATCTTCATCTGATGCAAATGTTACATATCCAAAACCACGAGACCGACCCGTTGACCGCTCCTAAATCATAAAAACAAATAGAATTGCATTACTTTTTAAAATAAATTCCAAAATAATAGGGGAAAAAGAAGAAGCAAATATTAAAATTTTGTACAATAGTTTATGTATAAAAGTATTTATGGAACTTGCAGTCTCCAAATTGCCCATCCTTGAGGAATAGAGAAAACTGAGGACAATCAAGAAGCCTGCTAAAGGTCCAATTCTAGCCATTTTGTTAAATCAAAGGCTCAACCATATCCTGGTCTAGTCTCTACCTCTTTCACATAAACCACTTCTTATGACAGCCTAACTAATGACCATGTAATATTTCAATTGTAATTGAGATGCAGCATACAAGATCCTTTTACATTTGATCTAGTGTGGGAAAAAAACGATTTTAGTCAACTTTCTCTGACAATTATTCAATCCACATAAAGGTTTCATGCATGAGCAGGAATTTCACGTGTTAGGTGGTAAGCTAAGATGCTCAACTGTAGAAATAAGTGTTAAAGTACTGGACAATGCTAAGACATGTCTGATGTTGTCAAATGTCTCTATTGTATATATCAAATTAAATCCATGATTATTTGTTCTTGTATGATTTTGTATTGAATGTACAACGAAGTAAAAGATGTATCAAATTAAACATCTACTACTAGGAAAATAACTAAATATGTTCACTGGTCACTTCCATTTTGAGAGAAATTAAATTTGTGGAGTTGAGAGTTGAGGGTCCCAATGCCATTCCTTATATTTAAATCGATAAAATGCCTTTTCCACTGAAAATGAAATTTAAATATTTCACACAATTATTTTGCATGAATTCTTCAACGCAGAAACCAATTTCAGCCAAAATTTAATCCATACAAAAACTAAGCACAAAGAGGAAGCAGGAAACCACAAACTGCTGTAACTGATAAAGCAAGTCCAATCCAAAGAAATAGACAAACAGAAGTATTAAACTTTGACAATGCAAGTTCATAGGAAATGCAAAAAATACTAGAAAAACCAAAAATCCCATTGATTCCTCTAATCCATATACTCTAAAAGCCGTATCTACAAGAAATCATCTTAAGCTAAGGTTGTGCACTACCAAGAGAAAATCAAGACCAAGCTTAGGCAGAAAGAGATCATGGAAAACTTGGGAAGAAGGAAAATAAATTAATTATGCCTGGTTGGACAGAAAGTAAGGAAGCAAATGCAGTAAGAGTGAAGGAAGTGATTGCATCTGGATGAGGGTTTATACAAAATTACCTGCATCAGAGCTTAGGCAGGATTTGGGTGCATTGGGGCACTCTGGAACTAGGTAGCACGGACATGGATACGAGTACAGGTATGACACAACGATATGACAATTTCTGAAAAATTAGGATACAACACGACGGGAATACACGTTTAATTAATTATTACATCTATTTTTTTTATATATTGTTAAGCATTTATTTTTCATATATTGTTAAACATATATCAATTTAAGAGCAATAATGGATAATAAAGTGAATCCATGGCTATTAAACAATGTTTAGAATACAGTTAATTTTTCAAAAAAAAATCCTAACCCATCAAATACTAATAGGACCATCATTTATTAAAGAAAATTATTATTGTTTGGCAGGACACATTTGGGACACACATGCAGCTGTTTCCAAAGAGTATCCAAGTCCGACACAGACATGCAGCCCATTTTGCCGTGTTTATGCTTCCTAGCTAAGGAAGTGACGGTGTCCTCATTGTATCAATTTGACCAGGTAATTCAGTATCAGGTGGAAGACAAGCAAGGGTTTTTTAGATGGCTTTTGTTCATTAATGCATGCTTCAAACAATAAAGTGCAAGGAAGACAGCTATGGACCAGTCAGAGTCCTTTAAAGTTCAGATTGAAGCTAAACCAGGGTTGATCACAGGTGATTTTAATGTGGTCAAGATTATTGAGGAGAAATCTGGCAATGAGACTTTATCCTAGTATGAATCAGAATTTGGTAAGTGTTTATTCAATAACAAGGTGATGGAACACAGTTTTGTGTGTAACTTCTTTGCATGGGGCAACAAAGGAGATGGTGGTGAATTTGTAGCCTAGAAGTTGGACAGAGTGCTAGGGAATATAGAGTGGCTAACAGCTTTCAATTAATCTCCTGTTGAATTCTTAGCTCCCGGGGTCTCAGACCATTCACCAGCTGTAATCTCAATTGTTGCTAAGCAAAACTATGGCCCTAAACCCTTCATATTCATCAACTTTTGGTCTGAGTAATTCTTGAATAGATGAGGGAAACTTTCAGTGGCAGCTTGGTGGGACATTTTAAGACTGGTGGAGGATTGAGATAAGGAGGTACTTTGTCTCCTTATTTGTTTGTGATAGCAATCGAGATATTCACAAGATTATTGCAGCAGAAAGTGCAGCCTCCTATGTTATTCAAATTTCATCTTAAGTTCTCTAAATTTATAGCTTACCTCAGCTTTGCTGATGATCTAATTGATTTCTACGGTGCTGATTTGGACTCAATTAAGTTCATTAAAGATGAGTTGGATGAATTCAAAAATATCTCTAGATTGTTTGCAAACTCATTGAAAAAATGTTTTTGTGCTTACGTGCAATCTCAAATTTGAAGAAACAACTGCTAACTATTTTGAATTTCAAAGAGGGCAGACTTCTAGTGAGATACTCAGGAGTTCCCTCGACATTTGCAAAGTCTAATGCTTCTTACTGCAAACCTCTTATTGATAGAATTACAGCTAAAATAATTTATTGGTGTCCCTTTGGCACTTGCTCATTTGGCTTTTTGTTGATTGCATTTTGCTGAAAGTTGGTTTAAGTCTAGTTGTACCTAAAAAAATGAGGCTTAAAAAAGTTGTACACAAGCAAATAAACTAAAAGGCTAAACAAAAAAATTGATGGCAAATAGACACTTGGTCCATCTACGCATCTCTCATTTGCTAGAAGACTGAGGTTAGTTCAATCATTTTGGTATGGCCTCCAGATGTATTGGTCCAGCCTTTTAAAGGTGGTTAAAAACTTACAACTATTGAGCAAAAGTTTAATAATTTCCTTTGGAAAGGCAATGATGATCCAGCCAAACGTACTAAAGTGGCATTGGAGCTGGTGTGTTGTCCAAATAAAGGAGGGCTGGGTTTGAAAAGAAGTGAATAGTGGAACAATGATGCAATCATGAGGCCGATCTAGAACCTATTTGCTCAGACAAGTTCTTTATGGGTGTCCTGCTTCAATTGAACCCTTTAAAAAGAAATGAGTTTCTAGGGTGTAAAGGCAACTCAAGATGGTAAATGGGGATGAAGGAAGATTTTGAATTTAAGAAACATTACAAGATCTCTTTGAAGTTTAAAGTGGGCCATGGTTGTAATATTTTCTTATGGCAGAACTAGTGGCATCCAGATGGAGCTTTTGCTTCAGGTATGGAGGGTTGCGTACGATACAGCTAGTAGCATTGATGCTAGGTTGTCTGGTGTGTTTCATGATGAGGTTTGGCCATGGCTGTAATAATTTTTTATGGTAGGACTAGTGGCACCCGGATGGAGTTCTTGCTTCAGAAGTACCGATTTAGGATTGCATATGATACAACTAGCAGCATAGGCACTAAGTTGTCCAGTGTGTCATGATGTGGTTTGGATGTGGAAACCAGCAAGGTCAAAAGAGCACGTTTCTATCAAAAGCAAGCCATTATAGTAGGGGAAGCAGATAGAGCTATTGGGATCCCATTTAAGTCAAGTAAATATGCTTAATACAAAGACTTGGATAGCATCAGATGCAGATTTCCAGATATGAGTTGGTGGAAGGTGCTACAGTTCTCTGGAGTTATTCCTAGACATGCCCTTATTGGTCGTCTTGCCATTACAAATAGATTGGCTACTAGAGACAGAATGGTGCAATTGGGCTATTGCACCATTGGACCATTCTGTCTCTAGAAGCCAACTATAAACGAGACCAAGCTCTATGCAGAAGTACAATTGAGAGTAGGAACCAACTGATTTTAATGGCCTTTTGCTAAAAGAATCTGGAATTTTATTCTGCGTTCTTGTTTTATCAAGAACATTAAGTTGTTGGCATGAAATATAACAGTTTGGGGGAAGGAAAATCTGAGGGAAAAAGTTTGACAGTTCAAACTTTGCAGGTTTGCTTTGTGGGAGGCAATTTATCAAAATTTGGCAAAAGAGATATGCCCTTCTTCATGCTGGGGAGAGCAGGACAGAGGAAAGGATTATGCAGATTATTAGTTAAATGGGAAGTCAAAAACACCGTGGAAGCAACTAGGATCAACTGCAATTCACTCCTAAATAGGGCTATTTGCTGCAGATGGGGGATTTCTCTCTCTGTTATAAGTAAGATATATATTGTAATAAACTTGCTAGGGTCTTAAGGATGGGAATGTGAATTGGTGATTCTGGCTAAGCAAAGTGGGAGGAGAATTAGGGGAATTTGACTTAGTTCGAGCTAGTCACTTGAACCTAGAGAGAGTAGAGGAATTTGCATCAATGATCATTACAAAAATTGTTACATGGCTCATAGTATTCATACTAGTGATCTTATTTTTTTTGATAGGTAAGTATTCATACTAGTGATCTTACAAAGCAGGTATCAAGAAAAGCTCAAGATTGTCCTTTTAACTAACTAACAACTAGTAACTAGCCAACAAACTATTATTGTGCTCATCTTGCTCTTTGTTTTTGATAATCCAATAGTTACAACAATGGGGTAGGGGAGATTCAAACTCTGGCTCTTCTCATAAAGAAGAGCAGGTAATGCCACTGAGCTTTGCAATCTTGGCTTGTCGAACTCTGGTAACCTTATCAATTCATTCACACAGTGTGCCTTCTTCACAAGTGTCCTTCTTAGCCGGGTTGAGCTTGACTTGTTGCACTCAGGTTTGGGTTCATTACATTTGTTTATCCATTCTTTATATTGGTGTTAGTTCTTTTTCTTTTCTTTTTTTCTTTTTTTCATTTTGAAGTTGTAATTGTGCTGTAGAGTTTGTTTGTTAATAACATTTCTCATTCAAAAAACAAAAAAATCCAGACCAAGCTTTTGTAAAAGAAAATATCAAAGATCAAGCAGTGAGAGTAAAAATCAAAGCTTGAGCTAACCTTCATGACAATGCAATCCTCCAAATCCCCAAATTTGCTCATATATTCTCTCAAACCCTCCGTATCCACATCCCATGGAATACCCAGAACCTATTATCCAAACATTTATAACCACACATAATTAATAACCAAAAAAAATAAATTAAATTTTTTCCTCCTACACCTACAAAATTGAATGAATTAAGAAAAAGCAAATAAACCAAAACATAGAAATTATAGTAAAAACTAACCACGAGTTTTCGATCCATGGAGAAGGAATTGGTGAAAGTAAAGAGAAGCGAGAAACCCTAACACAATAAAAAGAAGAAACCTCCTCTCCTCAGTCCTCACCACTCTCTCTCTAAATCTCTCACACTCTATTTCTCTTTCTCTGCTCAGCCCTGCACATGATAAGCACACCTCTTTCTCACAACACACATACGTCAAATACCAAATCAAACTCACCATTTTTGCTAAGCTTTTTTTGGGGGTTTTTTTTTTTATAATCTTTGAGTCAAAAAACAGCCCAAAGTAAAAAAAAAAAAAAAAACCCAAAATTAGAGAAAAAGTTGTTAGTTTTCGTTTTCATGAATAGACGCACTCACTGACCTTACTTTTCTGGAAACCCTAACGCAGTGCAAAGGCAAGCTCTCGCCTCTCGTCTCTGTGTCTCTTTCTTACCTCTGTTTTTCTCTCTCGTTCGCTCGCACGCACGCAAGCGTAGCTCAAGACCTTCTCGCTTTCAAGGATTGAAACGGTGCCGTCCCTTGTGCCCTTTTAAAAGGGATTGAGAGCAATTTCTGCGCAATAATAAAACGCCAAGTGTAATAAAAGAAGACACCTCAATTTTTAAATTTTATAAGTAAATTGGTGGATGACAAGAACATGGTAAGTAAATGAATTATAATTTTTTTTTTTTTTTTAGTTGTGCGTAACCAATGAGTATTTAAAGTTTATCCTTTGTAACACTCTTCCTTTCTTTCTCTACCTTACGCTATTTGGATAATTAAAAATATACTTATATTACAAATTTTACTATATTATTTTTATAAATTGATATAATAATAAATGTGATGGATGAATTTTTAAAATATAATAAATGAATGTTGACTTGTTTTTTATGATTGATGACATAGGGTTATGGGCAAAATTTGTTCAACAGCATTTTTTTCAAAAATATATTAGATAAACAGCACGCGTTTGAAATTATTTAGTAAGTTAGACTGTTTTTTGAAAATAAAGTTTGTGAAACTCGAGTTCCAACCCAAAATCAAGTTTCTCAAACTCGATTTACGCCTGACCTTGATTAAAAAAAAAAGGTGAAACTCGAGTTCTATGCTTTAAAAAAAAAATAACCCAAATGGAACTCGAGTGTAGGAAACACAAGTTCTGTTATTTTTTTTAAATTGAACTCGAGTTTACTAAACTCGAGTTTCACCTTTTCTTTTCTTTTTTTTAAATAAAGTTCACGCATAAATCAAGTTTGAGAAACTCGATTTTGAGTTGGAACTTGAGTTTCACAAACTCGATTTTCAAAAAACAGTCTAACTTACTAAATAACTTCAAAAACGTGCTAGGCACCGAATTTTTTCCAAAAAATGTACTGTTGAGCAAATTTTGCCAGTGTTATGTATGGTAGAATTTGTAATTGAGATTTTTGTTTGACACATCAGTTTATAGAATATTGTTAAGGTGTGTTTTTAAAAAACTAGGTGTTTTATGGTATGTTTGGAATGAAGGGCGAGGCTCTCTCCACCTTGTAAAAAAATTTGAATAACACCTAATTGCACTTGATATGGTACATGTCCTCATTATTTAAGGTTCTTTGACAAATCACCCTTATAGAGTTATGGTCTTGCCTCCCTAGAGTTTGTAATCGCCTCGATCCCTTATAGTTGGAAGCTGACCAAATGGTACTTTTGGTAGTATAATTATATATCTAATTTCTAACCTTTTAAAAATAATTTTTAAAAAACTTCATCAATTGGGCAATTTTTTTTTCCTAACTCCATCTTATCCTTCAATGCATTGATTACAGTTGGATCGATTAATATCATATAACATATAATACAATTTTGGTATTATTATTTGTATTTCATTGGGTAACTTGGGAAATTCATCAAAACTAGATAACCAAAAAAGTTTTAGGGCAGAACTTGTTAAAGTAAATACCATTCAAATCTGAATTACAAGTTTCTAACATGTCAAAAGGAGCACTATCATTGTCACAAAATCATTGTTTGAACACCTAGTAGCATTGCAATAGAAATGGTTGATCCGAATCTCGGAATCTAGGAAATCAATAGTCTGCGGTCATCCACAATTTAAGAGACAACATTGTTAGAATAGTCAAAGTTAGCTATCAAATCTACAATTTCCCAAAAAAAAAAAAAAAAAAAAAAAAAAAAAAAAAAAAAAGCTATCAAATCTACAATAGCTTAGGCATTTAACTCTTCTTCAATGACTGTTAACTGTGAGTTTTTACACTTAGGATGCGTTTGGTTCAACATAAAGTCAATTCTGAGCGTAACATAATTTTAGGGAAAAATATTTTTCCGTAAGGAAAATGTATTCAGGCTGTTTGGTTGCACCATGGAAAATAGGGCAGAAAACGAATTCTAATGTTTGGCTACCTCGGAATTCGTTTTACAGTATTCATTTTCCCACGTAAATAGAGGGTGGATCTGAGGTGAGGTGAGGTCATCAGATTGAAATGAACTCAAACAATGGAGGAAACTCACCGTGGGTGGATCAGCAGCGCTCGTTAGACTATGGGTGGAGCTCGGACTAGCGTGAGGAAGAGGGTGGAGCTGCGTTTGGCTTGAGGGAAGGGGTGGAGCTCGGTCACAACTGAGCTTGGAGAGTACCAGTGATGTCTGTGAGGAATGCATGTGAGAAGTGTAAATCATTTGAAGGTAACATAAAATCTAAAATAGTTTTACGGGTGAGGAGGCTTATTTTACGGTCAACGCATAAAATAAGTTCCATTTGACCCAATTTTATGTAGATACCAAACACTTAGACTGGTGTAAAATAATTTTCTGAAATCCCTTTCAAGTGAAACAAATGCAGCCTTAATATATCATGTTCTTACATTCATTCCATGATTTTAGAGAAGGTTTCCAACAAACGGTTTGGCGTTTCGAGTGCTTTTGAAATTTTTTAATGATTTTTTCTATTTTTTGGCTTCCGAAAATCATAAAAAAAAAAAATATATATATATATATATATATGTTAAATCTGGCTTCCAAATTTTGGCAGGTTAAAGGTTATATTTTTCTTAGCATGTGTGCAAAAAATCAAGGTAAGATTTGAAGAATTACTCCAAAAAAGACTTGAATACGCGACAGGATATTGTAAGTAGCAAAGTGACCTTACTACCACGATCCACTGAGATTCAGTCCTTTGTCTCTTCGATTCATCCATCCCCCTTCCTCCTCCTCAAATCCCCTATCTCATCAAAACTCTTCGCCCCATTCTGTCCGGAAGTTAAACGGCAGCCTACCCTTGCTTGGCTGCATGACATATCTAAAAGTTCTTAACGTTAGAACTTATTTGTTTTTGAATGGTCAAAATTCTCATTTTGCCCTTACTTCATGAAATGACTATTTTACCCTTGAAACGAGGTTAATAGAAAATTGTAAAATGTGGTGTCTACACAAATTCTATTTTAATAATAAATTAACCCAATTTGTCAATCATGGATCACCAATTTGCCATCATAAATTTATTAGAAGTCTTGAAACTAAAAATTCTAATTTTATATGCAGATTAAGAAAAATTACATTTATAAAACAATCAACAACAAAATATATATATATATATTGTGGAGTTCATTTATCTTGTGCACAAATTAGTTCGTATAACGGTTTAAGAAGATCGCAGTGAGCCAAGCCCAGTCAAACTAATATCCATTAACCCCTTTTGGTTGCCCAGGATCCTCTATCAATGCTGGGCATAAGAACCTTCAAAAGAAGGACCCACACCATGCTATTTGTTCATTCATGATTTATATATTTATTATATTTTCTAAAAGAGAAACATGAAAAAGCTTCGCTCTTCACCCCTACTTACCTTACCTACACTACATTCTTCAAGGTCTATTTTCTTATTTACAAAATTGTCCTTCAACACGTCACAATTTTATTTTTTAATACTATTTCTCACTAAGTTATTCCTTTTGTATTAGCCAATATATATGTGTGCTTTTATGTTTGTGTATTTTAATAAGTATTACTGTTTTCTAAAAAAAAATATCTTTTTGTCACGTAAAAAAATGAAATGAAAATGAAAAAGAAAAAAAGAAAAAGGAATGGGTTAATAAATATTTGAATCCAAATCTGCCAAAAATTTAGTAGCTTAAGTATCATTATTATAAAAAAAGAACATTATAAATTAATTAGAAAGCTATTTTTCACACTATATGATTCAAATATTTGATTTATTAATAACTTTGGACAATTTTTATTTTATATTTACAATTTTTTTTAAGAATCAACTATAAATACAATTGAATTTGATATGCATCTAAATGTAAAATAAACTAGTAGTATGCCTGGGTGATACACAAATTAATTTAAAACTTTATGTAAAAAAAAAATTACAAAAAGATGTTAAGATTATGTTTGGTAACAGTTTTTGTTTTCTATTTTCAAAAACTTGTTTTTTTGGAATATAAAGAAAAAAAACTATTTTCTTATATTTTTAAAATCAAAAACATGTTTGGTTAGTTGAAATTAAAAAGATAGCTTTTTAAAGAAAAAATAGAAAATACTAAAATATGTTGTTATTAGGATTTGAACACTAATGCCAACTCATTAAATGAGATAGATCCATTAAATTAAATGTGTTTTCATTGACTAATGAAAATTAGAAACTGAAAACAGTCTTTTGAGTTTTGAGAACTGTTTTTGTTTTCTGTCCCATTTTAGGTTGCTAAGCAAATTTTTTAATCTCAAAAATAGAAAATTATTTTTGAAAACAAAATATAAAAGAAAAACACAATTACCAAACATACCCTAAGTGTTATAAAAAAGGCCTAATCTCTTAAAAGAAAAGACCATAACTTCTTTTGAAACAAAACTTAAAATAAATGTTACTTTTATCGTCCAACAAATAATGATTAAAACAAATTAGTTTTTAGCATGCTTCACATAATAAAATTGACTTTATTCAATTATTTGCATTTGCTTCAAATTTCAAGACCACGTGATGGTCTAGGGTCTTTGTTGAATTACACGTGGTAATTAAATCATACCGCAGAGACCAGTAAATTTTTTTGGCACAGATGGGTACTCACAGCTTCTCTCAAACTCATTCTTGGTGGAATGCATACTAATTTTTTTATTCTTGAAGTTAAAAAGAGATTTTATTTCTTATTTTATCTTTCCACAAGAAATGGGTTTTTTTTTTTTTTTTTTTTTCAGAACTTGAAAATATAATGTAGATTTGGAAGGAAGAAGAAACTCCCTTCTAGATTAATTAGTCTGTTTTAAAAATCGTTTCCATCATTTAAACACTAAATGTGGGGGATCCACATAAAAAATATTGTTTGTTTGGGTTCATTTTCTAATCTCAAAAATGTGTTGTGGTTAGGGCTGTCCAATAGTTCTCTGACCCGCCCAAATCGATCGGGTCCGATCGACCCAAATCCCAGCGGGTCGACCCGAAACCTATAGTGAGTCGGATTTGGGTCTGCTTCTTTCAAAACCCGATTATTCGGGTCGGGTAGCGGTTTAAGGAAGAAAATACCCCGTATAAACGACCCGACCGATATTTTCAAAAAAAAAAAAAAAAAAGTTAATTCAAGAATTCAGGAACTCGTGAAGACTGAAGAGAGAGGACTAATTGGACTTAAAGCACTGAGTTTTTTTTAGTTTTACACACAAAGTCTCAAATCAACAGCTTGTTGCTAAGACTTTTACACGCAAAGCCTAAGAGTGATTGGACTAAACACTATATCTACACAATTACACTAGTGGGATGAACCATGGCCTTGCGATTTGAGCGTGATTGACGGTCTTGATCCATCTGAAGATGAACAAAATTGTTCCTACACAATTACACACAAAAGAAAATCAAAGAAAATCACACAAAATCTCTCTCTGAAGGTTCAGAACGGCTAACCCTCAAATCATAATCAATTTTCCACTTCCCCAAGCCATGGCCGGCTACCCTCCCTCTGCCTTAAGAGGCCCTCAACCCTCATCTCTCTCTCTTTTAAATCAATCTAATTCTTCTCTCTGTTCTACTTTTCTCTGCTCTCTAGTCTCAAAGGCTAATTCAAAATCTCTCTTATATTTTGAAACACTTGACTTCACTCCAACTCTCCAACAGACCAAACACCAAACCTTGCTAGTTCTTATCTTCACACGTATCCCCGCTGAACAGAGGATCGGAGTGTTATCGCTGGTTTTCAAAATAGACTCCGTTGTCTGTAAGCTCGTCCGTCACACCAAGGGCACCGTCCACCGCCTCTCTGCCTTCAAGCTCGGCGACCACGGTTTCACTTTCCACGCCAACCGGTTTGTGTTGCACAAACAACCTTAAAAATCTGTTCTTTCACTTTTTTATTAGTTATTTAGGTTCTTCTGATTGTTTTTTTTTATGCTTTTAAGATTATTTGATTGCCTTATTGTATAAAGAGTGGTGAGGTGATGGATTGTGATTAGTGCACCGTTACTTTTATTGTACATTTGCATCAACATTTGTGAAAAGTGAGACATTACAACAAATAGGTAGTGAGTTTGACCTCAAGCACCTCCTTTCCTTGTAAGAATACTGTGATGTTAAGGAAGTTTGTTCCAAAACCATTGGCTATGTGTAACTAAGCAATCTTAAAAATTAAAAAAAAAAAAAAAAAAAAAAGCCCCAATCTGATATATCAAAATTTAGAAACTATTAGTTCCTTGAAAAGACCAATAATTTCAGCAAAAAAGGCCCAAAAAAATTAAATCCAATAAAATTTACGAAAAGGCCGAATAAAAGGTCCAACCTGCCAAACCGTTGAATCCGACCCGTTCTAACCGATGATCCGACCCGGTGGGTCCAACCCATACTTCGGTTGATTGCGGGTCAATTTTTTCAGTGACCCGACCCAATCAGGTCAAGTGCGGATTGGGCCCCAACCCGGACTGACTCGACCCATGGACGGCCCTAGTTGTGGCAATATGGACTAATGGTAATAAACAAAGCCCGGCTTCTACTCCTGGCAGCTTTTTTTTCTTTTTCTTCATTTCTTTTTGTTATTAGTCGTTTCCTTTCTCATCACATTCTCTTAAGTTACGTTTGGCATTGGCTTAAAAAGCCAGTTTTTTTACTACTTAATTTATTTTTAGTACTATTCAGTTTATTTTTAATACTATTCATAGGTCTCATTGCACTTTTTAGTTCTATCCATGGGTTCCACTAGCATACTATTTCAGCTACCTCCATGGGTTCCACTAGTATACTATTTCAGCTACTTTTTAACTTTATCTACAGTATTTTCAACAAAACATTTTCAGTTTCCGCTAAATAAACTGTTTCCAAAGAGACTGTTAATTTCATATAAACTAGTTAAGTGAAGCTTGTAAGAACTAAACACTTAAACAGAAGAATTGAAGCCACCAAAAAAAAAAAGGCTTCTAACCAATGATACAGGAATAATTGATTCTGAAAGGAGCACACGATCGAATTGATATAATGTAAAAAAACTAGTACAATTCCTTGATGTTTTCAATTCCAAATTAAGTCTGCATTTGATAAAGCTATCTTTAGCTAGAAAAACCATGCACACTCATTCACTCAATGACACCAGTATAAGGCCATGCAAAACCAATTTCTACGTCCTTGTCCTGTTCAAAACATATGCAACATAAATTAAATTGGATTTTCTGGTTCTTTGTGTGGGAGAAATAGTTCAGAGGATCCCAGTCGAGTGGCATTTACATAATCGAGGGTGGAATGGGCTGGTATTCCGGGAATTACCAATCCAATTATCCTAAATAATCTAAGGACTGAACCTTCTTGGTAGTCTGGTCCCTTCTTGTACCTAATAGTAAAGCTTCTGATCAGTTCAAAAAATGCATTTATCATCATAGGAATCGCTCCCAGTGGTGAGAAGTAGTTCTTGTTTGGTTCTTCCTCAACAATCTGCATCAATAACGTAAAATAAATATAATACACAATTAAGAAGAATTTATCGTACACACTTGTTCTTTAATGTATCATATCGATCTGCTTAAAATATTGTCTAATTTAATATATATTTTATAATGATAGATGAACAGTTAAAATTAGGAAGGCATGTACGATATATCATATATATACCAAAAATTTAAATTAGTAACAAGAAAAAGAGGTGTTTACCTTCCCTTCATAGAACCTGTTATAGTAGAGGCAAGTCCCAAAGTGCTTGAACATTAGTGCTTTGTCATCATAGGGCAATCTAGGCACTATATCATTACCATAAACGAACCTAAAATAACGAATATTATGATCCTTCAAATTTTGTTCCATAAACTTCCCAAATGTTTCATCTCCCACCCTAGGCTGCCCAAACGTATAAATCCCATCCAATCTCTCCAGCAACAATTTCTCCTTGTGCAATATCAAAATAGCTGGAAAGAGAATTGATAGAGCCCCACCAAAACTGTGCCCTGTGATTATATACCTTGCTTTTTCATTTTTGCCCAGAAGTTCTTTTAGCATTTCTCTAATGGCATAGTAAGCTAAATCTGGGTGGCTATCGTCTTTTTTGGTAATATTTTTAGGCCAACCGACATTCTTTTGTAAGCCTAGTGATTTCAAAAAGCCACCATGGATTTTTCCAACTCCTTCGGCTTTGAGTTCATACCATGAGATGTCAAAGTCAGAGCACCATGCATCTGAATCGAATGGTTCAGTACCTCTAAAGGCCACAACAATGGTATCATAGTCGGCAGTTTTATCACGAAGCAAGAAGGCTTGTGTTGTGGCTTTCTCTTGATAATCTGCCAACACATGCATAAAAATCATTTAGTTTTACATGTATATATTATGAATCATCATAAGTTTTGCACATAATTTTGAGAATACAAAATGGGCTTTGATTGATTCACACTCAGTTTATATATTGTACATATGTTTTATAATGTGTTAAATGTGAATATTTATAATTAAAAGAAGTCGACACCTAGTATGAAAATGTAGATATTGTTTGTGTAGAATATATATTAGAGGGTGTGACCACTTCGTACTTTTAGTGCGATGGTCACTCCACAAGTGTGTAGGGAATAAGAGTTGAGGTACAAATTTCTAGGAGGAAGATTCACACATATATACACTTAGATTAGATTAAAGTGAAATTTCTATCTTGAAAAAAAAAAAAAGAAGGTGTGAAACAATAATTTTTCGTATTAAATTGCTGTGTTTCAATGAGTTTAAGTTGCTTCTTACCGTTCCAGAAGTCATAAAACCCCAAGAACTCCATCTGCACAAGACACAAAAACATAATATTATATCAATGTGATGGTCCAACATAAACAAATTAGTAAGAGCAAGATAGAATCATAGAAGCTAGTAAAGATGTAAACTTTGATTCATACATTCCAATGATCCTTGACTATGGCTTCGATGTAGGCTTTGTTCTCATATGATACTTTAGAAGCCATCATAGACAGGGCTGCATTGTACTTTCCATCCCCGCGCTCGATGCTACTGTCCAACTGAACTCGCTTGTCCCAATAACCAAGAAACGACAAGAAACTTGCTGATGTTTTATCGGGTTTTACTACATTCCCTGCAGATCATATTAACTGTTTCCATTTAATTTGAAGTTTGAACAAGGTAAAAAAAGTAGATCATATTCATCATGAATTTTCTTTGTTAGTTTTGTGTACTTGAAGCTTTCTCGTGCATTTTATTATGGTTAGGATTTCAGTTTGGGAAACTGGTTCTTCGGACAGTAATTCAATAATTGCAATGACCCAAAGGTGAATTTACAATTACTATAATGCTGCCTTTTTTAGAAACTAGTATGACTTGGATTAGGATTAATTAAAAGTCATATGTATAATACAGGAAATATTTAATAAATTTCATCAAAATTGAAAAATAGAATAGTTAATTTAAAATCAGTATCAAGTTGTATAGACGGAGGCATACATACACATAAAACTGAATTTTTTTTTTTTTTTAAATTTTAAAAACTAGAAATTTATTAATAGAAATAGTTATGACCTATTACATAATTAATAATTAAATATGTACCGTAAAAGAAATGTGTAGTGACCAAATGGGCCCAGGAGAGTTACTTATGGTAAAGTGTGTTGTTAAAGTTGATAGTATTAGTGGATTACATTCCTTCTATTTGTAATGGTAAATTTTTACCATATATAATGTAGACATTCCATCCAATAGGTTAAATATTTCTTGATTATTAAGTGAAAATTACAGATTTAACGTATTTTTATTATAAATTTAATTTAATTTTTAATATTATTCATTATGCAAATATGAGTAAAGATAAATATTACTTTACTTCATTTTTAATAATCACTAATTGATTTGTATACATTTTATGTTTTCTAAAAGTTTTATTATACTCTAATATGTGTTCATCGAAAAAAATTATACTCTAATATGTAACCTTTAATTTATTTAATAAAAAATATTGAATTTGAAATGTTTAAAGAATTTTTTTTTGAGAATTTTTTTAAAGAATATAAATTATAGTTTTTTTTTTTTGAGAATATAAATTATAGTTAAAAAGATATTTAAACATAAAATATTGCTCTTGAATTATATAAAAATGGCTTGATAAAATATATATATATATATATATAATAAATCATATTAAAGAAATATTTTAAGTTATAAATTATATATACGTGTGTTATTTTTGTGGTTTTAAATTTTTTGATACATATATAACTTGGGCTACTTTTTTATATAAAAAAAATCTAGATCTAAAGTAAAATTTTGTGTCCGATAATAAAAAGATAAAAAAAAAATATGTTTTTTTCTATAGAGGAAAGATGATAAAAAAAAAAAAAAAAAAAAAAAAAAAAAAAAAAAAAAAAAGCTTAACTTTATCTTATACAACCAAATTTGTGAGTACTGCCTTGATTTTGGAATCTAGTGGTCCATCACATCATAATTCATAATAACGTGGCCAAGACTTTCTCATAATTGCTTCACTCTCAAGCCCTATATGCTACATGGATTGATGCCCTACGGCCCAACCTTGTTCTAAGTTTGGGCTTAACTTTTTTTTTTTTATTATACCTCCCCCGCGGCCGTGGGTCCACAAATGACACTTTGATGGAAAAGACTTACTACATTTTTTTTTTCTCTTTGTTAAGACTCCAAGCCATTGGATTGTTTGTAACTAATTAGGACATGTTGTATAGATAAGCTGGTACAGTTAGGATGTTGTTGAGGGAAGTTAGTTAGGTTAGTTAGTTATAATAACTAACTGAAACTAACTGCCAGAAGCTATAGAATTAGTTATTAAAGGACTTGTATCTTGTACATCAGATTCATAACAGAAATAACACAAGTTTCATTGTTCTTGATTCTCTAATTCTTCTCTCTATCTGTTCTCTATCCTAAGGAGGACTGGTTCCCTCGAAGCAACTACTCATAATTCCCCATTCCACCATTAATTCCCACCTAGAAGCTTAACATTTGGTATCAGAGCAGTTCATCGTGGGCACCAATGGCTAAAATCAGATCAACAACACTTATCAATTACACCACCGCTTCACTCAAGAAAACCTCAAATTACCATACCCATTATATTCAAGAAATTGACCACGAGATCCATCAAATGAAGAAATTACATAGCCAGCATTTCCAAGAAGTTCAACAGTAACTTAGTGTGATTCTACAAAAGTTGTCTAATTCTAATTCAGAGAAATCCTCAGTGCAAACACCACGATCTAATGAAAACCATCCCTCAAACAATACTTTGGCATTGACATTTCCAAAATCTATCAAACTGGAATTTCCTAGGTTTCGAGGAAAGGAACCTGCAGCTTGGGTGTATAAAGCAAATCAGTACTTCAGGTACTACAAAACCCCTGATCCTAAAAAGCTTTTAATGGCTGCATTTTACATGGAAGGAGAAGCTTTGATATGGTTTCAAGATGGAGAAGAAGCAGGTCTATTTGGGGATTGGTCAGCTTTCGTTCAAGCATTGCAAGTGAGGTTTGGAAGCACTACTTATGACGATCCGATGGAGGCATTAACAAGATTGAGGCAGACAACTAGTGTGATTGCTTACAAAAGTCAATTTGAAGCTCTCTCAAACAGAATTAAAGGTCTCTCTGAGTCTCACAAACTCAGCTGTTTCTTAAGTGGGCTCAAGGATGAAGTGAGATTAGCAATAAGGATGTTTGCCCCTCAATCCTTAAATGCAGCTTTTGGCTTGGCTAAAATTCAGGAGGAATACTTACTTAGCTCCAAAAAAGGATCTAAATCCTTTCAAGAAGTTATCAAACCTTCCATTCTTGGAGCACCTCCTAAGCTAGATTTGAAGGGAGAGCAAAAAATGAGGTTGTCACTAAGAAGGTTGACACCTGCTCAGATCAAAGAAAGAAGGAAACAAGGTCTCTGCTTTAATTGTGATGAGAAGTACCAGGTTGGTCATCAATGCAAAGGTGGAGCAAAGGTGTTTTTGTTAGAAGGCTTTCGTCTTGCCGATGAGCCATCATCTCAAGTCAAGTTGTTAGGATTGGATGACAATAAAGTAGAAGTTCAAATGGAGCAAGAATTGGGAAATAATGCCTTAGAAGCTGAAATTATCCTCTATGCTTTAGTGGGTAGTCCTTCACCAAATACAATGAAGGTTTAGAAGCAAGATTAGGGAATTGGGGTTAGTTTCCCTCATTGATTCAGGGAGTACATATAATTTTCTTGATCTTTCTGTGGTGTTGACTCTAAAATTGCATATAGATACTTCTCAAATGATGGAAGTGAAGATGGCTAATAGAGCTGTGATTAAAACTAAGGGTGTTTGTCCTAGTGTGTCCTTATGGATTCAAGGTCATCAATTTTTTGTTGACTTGAATGTTCTTTCCTTGGGGGGCTGTGATGTGGTGTTGGGGACTTAATGGTTGAGCACTTTGGGGGAAATCTCATGGGATTTCAAATTGATGACTATGAAGTTTTGGTACTTGTAGAAATTGGTGCTGCTACAAGGGTTATTATCATCTAGGTCGTCCATTTTGGGAAGTGATGAGATGTTTAAAAACCTTGTTAAAAAAGGTTTAATCTTGCAAATCACCACACCTGATTCAGAGGCAACAACAGCTCCAAGTCAGCTTCCAGCAACTTTGCAAGATTTGCTCAATGAGTTTGGTGTTGTTTTTGAAGTTCCAGTTGGTCTACCACCCATCCGAGGTCATGAACATGGCATTACACTCAAGGAAGGAGCTCAATCAGTTTGTGAAAGACCTTACAGGTACCCTTATTATCAGAAATCTAAGATTGAAAAAAATTGTGAAGGAACTATTAGAAGTAGGCTCAATTAGGCCTAGCCAAAGTCCTTTTTCATCACCTGTTTTGTTAGTTAGAAAGGCAGATGGTAGTTGGCGAATGTGCATAGACTATAGGTCTCTCAATAAGGCCACTGTGAAAGATAAGTTCCCTATCCCTATTGTGGATGGATTGCTTGATTAATTCGATTGGGCTAGTATCTTTTCTAAACTAGATCTAAGGTCTAGTTATCACAAGATTAGGATGAAAGATGATGATGTGCATAAGACAGCTTTTTGTACTCATGAGGGTCACTATGAGTTCTTGGTTATGCTCTTTGGTTTAACCAATGCACTTTCTACATTTCAAGCCCTAATGAATGATGTATTCAAGCCATTCTTGAGACACTTTGTTTTAGTGTTTTTTGACGACATTTTAGTCTTTAGCAAGAACTTACATGATCATTTAATTCATTTGAGAGCTATTTTGGAAGTACTTCTTAAACATCAGCTCTTTACTAAGAAAACCAAATGTGTTTTTGGCTGTTCTAAGGTGGAGTACTTGGGGCATGTCATTTCTAGTGAAGGTGTCAAGGCTGATCCAAAGAAGACAGTTGCTATGCAGTATTGGCCAAGACCCCAACATGTTAAGGCTTTGAGGGGATTTCTGGGCTTGACAGGATACTACAGAAAATTCATTAGAGTATATGGCTCCATTGCTCAACCTTTAACTGAGTTACTCAAGAAAGATTCATTTCACTAGACTGATGCAGCTGAAGCTGCCTTTAATTAATTAAAAGAGGCAGTCTCTCATCCTCCCATCCTAACTTTGCTAGATTTTACCAAGCCCTTTATTATTGAGTGTGATGCATCAGGGGTTGGACATGGGGCTGTCTTAATGCAAAACATGAGACCTATAACTTTCCATAGCCAAGTTTTGAGGGGTAAGAGTCTTCATTTTTCTACTTATGAAAAGGAGTCGTTAGCACTAGCTACAACAATGAAGAAATGGAGACCCTATGTGCTTGGAAGTCTTTTTATTGTTAGAACTGATCATCAAAGCCTAAAATTTTTACTAGAGTAGAGGGTAGGTACTCCTGCACAGCAGAAATGGATCACTAAACTGTTGGGTTATGTCTTTATTGTAGAATATAAGAAGGGGATTGAGAATAGAGTTGCTGATGCTCTTTCAAGACAAATGGAGTCAGAATTAAAGCCTTTTACAGATAAGCAGACCTCACTCATGGCACAGTTAACTGTTTTTTGCTGTTGTCATTTCTAGATCCTACTTGGTTGGATAAGCTCAAGGACAGCTTTCATCAAGATGAAGAGATTATGCGTTTGATTCAATCTTTGCATTCGGGTGTAGCCACTCCAAAAGGGTTTTTTCTACATAATGGTTTTCTCCTATACAAGGGCAAATTCTATTTAGGCTCTCAATGCTCCTTAAAGCCCTTGGTTCTTGCTCATGTTTATAGCAGCCTTGTTGCAGGTCATTCTGGTTTTCTTAAGCCCTTTCATAGGGCTAAACAAGAATTTTATTGGAAGGGCAAGAAGTCAGACCTCAAGAAGTTCATTAAGGAATGTGATGTTTGTCAAAGAATAAAGGCTGAAACTGTTGCTCCAGCAGGCTTGTTACAACCTTTAGTCATTCCTACTAAACCATGGACTGATGTGAGTCTTGATTTTGTTAAAGGGTTACCAAAGTCTCAAGGGTTTGAAGTTATCTTGGTTGTGGTTGATAGAATGACCAAATATATCCATTTTATACCTTTGAGTCATCCTTATACAGCTGCTAAGGTTGCTGGGTTATATATGCAATATGTCTTCAAACCATGGTCTTCCAACCTCTATAGTTAGTGACAGGGATGCCACTTTTACTTCAAATTGCAAGGAGTTGATTTGGCCATGTCTACTGCATATCACCCTCAATCTGATGGCCAAATTGAGATAGTGAACAAGAGTCTAGAACAATACTTGAGAGCCTTTGTCGGAGATAGACCTCACAGGTGGGCTGATTGGCTTTCATTGGCTAAGTATTGGTTTAATACCAATTTTCACACTTCCATTAAACTAACTCCATTTGAGGCATTATATGACTATCCTCCTCCTAAACTTCAAGACTATATTCCAGGCACTTCAAGGGTGGCAGCAGTAGATTCTCTTCTTACTCAAAGGCAGCAGATTTTAGCTACACTCAAGGATAATCCAGTGGCTGCTCAGGAAAGAATGAAGCTTTTTGCAGATAAACATAGAACTGAAAGGTATTTTCAGATGGGAGATTGGGTGTTTTTGAGGTTGCAACCTTACAAGCAGAAGTCTTTAGCCTCTAAGGGTAAATGGAAGTTATCTCCAAGGTTTTATGGCTCCTTCCAAGTGCTTCAAAGGGTGGGGGAGGTAGCCTACAAGCTGGATTTACCTAGTGATAGTAAGATACATCCAGTTTTTCATGTCTCTTGTTTGAAGCTGAAGTTGGGACATCAAATCTCTCCATTGCCCACTTTACCACCCTTAGATGAGACAGGTCAAATTATTCCAAAACCTGTAGCTGTTCTACAAACCCGAACTAAGAGTTTGAGGTCTAAGTCTATTACTGAAGTTCTAGTACAGTGGTTGGGCACTACACCTGAGGATGCTACTTGGGAATCATTGCACCAGTTGAAGCTTAAGTTTCCTTACCTTGTGGGCAAGGTCTTTTAAATGGGGAGAGGTATGTTAAGACTCCAAGCCATTGGATTGATCATAACTGATTAGGATCTGTTGTATAGATAAGCTGGTACAATTAGGATGTGGTTGAGGGAAGTTAGTTAGGTTGGTTAGTTATAATAACTAACTGAAAGTCACTGCCATAAGCTATTAAAGGACTTGTATCTTGTACATTAGATTCATAACAGAAATAACACAAGTTTCATTGTTCTTGATTCTCTAATTCTTCTCTCTATCTCTTCTCTATTCTAAGGAGGACTGGTTCCCTCGAAGCAACCACTCATAATTCCCTATTCCACCATTAATTCCCACCTAGAAGGTTAACACTCTTAATATTGAATTTTAAGAGCATTATATCATACCATTTTACAAAAAGTATTTCATTTTACTATCTCAAACGCTGTTTTATCTATTATACTATATCATTTTACAATACATCCAACATCCTAACTTTTATTTTACCATACAACACATCAAAATAATATATCTACACAATAAAATAATATAACACAATACCCAAATAAAACCCAAAACCCAATGAAATATTATTTCAAAAATATACCATCTTGCCCATCTTATTTATAAGATGATACTGCAGCAGAGTTGTAAAATATTTTTTACAACTACCAATCTAGATAATGCTTAATTTTTGTTGGTTGATGGTATAAAATACCATTTTGGGGGGTTCATAATCCCCAGTACTGATGCTCTAAGTTTTTCAATTAAATTTAACCACACTAATATAACAAAAATCATTTTTATCTTTTTTTAATAATAATTAAATTTAACTATGTGATTCATTAATTAATGCAACCATACAATTGAATTTAATTAAGAAACCTAAAATAAAATACTTAAAAAATTATACCTAAGTGTTTCACTAATTTCTCTTTTTAAAAAAAAAGTTTTACACCAATTTAATATGCATGTATCTGCTTACGATTTTTAGATAGGATTTACTAGTAAATGTACTTATTAATGCTAATTCTTTAAAGAGATTAAATTCTATAAAGATGTAATATAAAACTTAAATTTTATACCCTCCAATCTCAACATGTCTTATTATCATATCACATATTAAAAAAATAAGCAGAATCATATCCAATTAATTCTAATACCCATCTAAAAATCGAACCCAAACTAGGAGTTTATTGAGATATTATTAGGTGTGGTATGATATATTAAGTTTTAAGTTTTAAAAAAAAAAAAAAAAAAAAACTAATGTAACAATCTCTTATTTGATAGTGTAAAACATGCATTTTACACCTAATTTTTACTAAATTCGGACTATTTCTTCAAATACATGGAAAGAAAATTCCATTGCCATAATGGTTGCATTCACGCACAAACTAGAGAACTAGTTGGGCTAGCACAAAATTTTTACCGTGTATGAAAGCAATTGATCAAATATACTAAAAGTCATCTAAAAAAAGAAAAAATGACGAATTTTCCAAAGCACCAATCACTTTGTGTCTTTGTCTATCTTTTTGACTACATAACCAAAAATAAGAAGAAGACAGGATGCCATGTCCCCGATTTGTCAAATGCATAATGTGCAGGACAACTTTATAATAAAAATTTATTCGAATACTTTATCAAAAAAAAAAAAAAATTATTCGAATATGTGTCAAATATAGGTGTAGCTTAAGAAGCATGTTGAATCACTCCTTTTCCTTCTCTTCTTATCTTTCTTGATCAATTGATTCATTGTGTCAAAAATTCAATCGTCTTTGGGCCAAATAGCATCTCTAAAGTAAATATGGAGTGGTGAGTAGTGTGAGAGTATTTTAATCCGCCTTGAGTGCGTGAGTATATTACTTGGAAACAAATTTTCATTGAGCCAAGGAGCGACAAATAGGACTTTTGAGTTATTACAAAAACTTGATTGGTTTCTAAGTTTGGTTCTGGCTTAGGCATTTTATTAGTTAGTCCTTACCAATAACACGTTTTCTATATGTATTGTTGATATAGGTTGTCAAAATCGCAATCCGCCTCATAAGATTGTATGACTATGATCTTACAATCCCACCTGACAAAAATGATTAGAATTGCACTAGGATCACATATTTGGTAAGATCGTATAGGATCTTACCGATCCCTTATCATTATTTTGAGTGTTATATTTGAACTTTGATCATTGTAGGCCTAAATACATATTGTGAGCATAAGAGATTTGAATTTTAATCATCTTAAAGCTTCTATTTCATGTATCAGTCAGTGAAATTATTCAAGTATTAGTTGGTCATATTTATAAGATCTAATTGTTTTAGGTTGCTTAGATATTAGTTTTTGTTGTTTGTATATTTGAGGGGAAAATGGGAAATTAATTGGTGTATTTGGTTAAGCTAATGTTTTGACCATTTGCTTGGGTTATGGCGTTATGCAATGTCTGTTTTTTTTTTTTTTTTTTTGGTAATAGTACTAATGTGTGCTTTGACATAATTGTTTTTGTTAGTATAGACGTAGTGATGTACAGTATACAATTTATATCATATTTGATGCAAATCTTTGGTTTTTTGTTTTTTTACAAATGAATTTATAATTTATGTAATTATTTATCATATAAATTCATTACCAAAATAGGATCTTACAATTTACTGTCCACGATCCCACTACTTTGATCTCACTTAGGATTTGACTATGACAACCTTGATTGTGAACAAATAAGTGAATAGTCCAAGGAAAAAAATATTAGAAAATAGACCTAATACAATTTAAATTGAAGGCTTTCATATTTTCATCTAGAATGCACATTGAAAAATTAAATGGGTATTTGGAAACATAGTTTCACCCCAGCTTCACCCATGATTCTTATATTCGGATCCAGGCTACAGCCTTTTTTGATTGAATTATAATAAAAAATAGATTTCAACATTGGCATAAATCACTGTGAGAACAATTATTTATATCTATATATTCCACAGCACCTCATCTATGACTATGAGGTCCTCGATGTGGAATGAATCTGCTTATCTCATTCTTTCTCTTGACTCGATTATGGGATTAAGTTTAACGTGACACATTCTAATCTAGCTAGTAGTTTTCCTGGCATAACAAATTAGCAGCCGAATGTCATATATATCATGAATGCAAGCAATCCATACAACAAAGAAGCTACAGAAATTAAAGAGCACACTGACCTCGTAAAGCATTTAGCAAGAGCACAAAGAGGTTGCGATTACTTGACACAAGGTTCAGCCCCATCTCAGTAGTTGATCCAACAAATGAGAGTGGCTTTGCCACAAATTGTAGGCACTTTTGAGTCAATATAGAGACGAACATGAGCCACCTACGCCCGAAGCTCTCCTCGGTGGTGCCCTCAGACGCATCCACAAACTTCCTTTTCTTTATATCACTGGAAAATAAGATGTGTATGAGATCAAAGAAACGTACTTCCTCTGGTTTCAATAACATATAACTGCTAGAAAAACCCTTGTCACAAGCCATGGCTACGTTACTAAAAAGTAAAAACAGAATAATAAAACTTGGTGTTTTGCTATTCCTCCAACTATGCTTTAAATCTTTATATAGAGATTGCAAATGTATATAGCTATGGAGGTATATAATTAATTGCCAGGATATTTTCTGAATGCTGATCGTCAATGATGGCTGGACTGCTATTGACCCATAAAAATAAAAATAAAAGTCAAAAGGCATGTGGGAGTGGGGCAATCCTGCTGGTTGTCACGCAATTATAAATTAAAGAAACTTTGTAGATTTGAGTTACCTTAACTTAATAGGTTAAGTTATGATGCTGCAAGATAAAAAATTTGATGTTCAAACTCTGCTTCTATTAAAAACTAATTGATGTTTCAGCTTAATAATAAAAGTCATCATAACGTTGAATTCCATCTATTAAAAAATAAATAAATAAATAAACTTTATACAATCTCATTTTACCTCTTATTTTTAATTATTGACTTTATTAGACCTACCGAAATCATAATGTTATATTCTTTAGTAATTCTTACTAGTAATGTGTACAGTGTGTACGTATCAAGTTTGTTTATTCTGGTTATTCTTTCATTGAACAGAGGTCCAAAGCTCCATTATATTAAAAGAAAAGAAAAAAACGTGCTTTTTGTTGTTGCTTTTTGTTGTTGTCCAATAAGAAAAAACATTTGCTTCTCCTTTGCTATTACATAAAAATGAAAAATTTTCAAGCGGAAATGATTGTTTTACTTTTTCATTCCTTGAACACTAAGGCATGTACTAAAGTAAAAGATGTTCATGTCTTTTGACAAGGCCACAACTCCTAAGGCATGTACTCTTTTTATTTTCTTCAAGAATACATAGCACATAGTTATTAATTTACCAAAACCTATTATAAGTTTTTCTATATAACTTTCACAATGTGATTATAAATAAATATCAGAATTATTTATTTTATTTGTGAAACATCAATTTATAAATATTAATATGATACAAATTGCAATCCCTCTATCATTACTCTAAATTTGCCTAGTGTTGTCTTTAATTTTAAATTTTGATGCATGAGCTGCCCGTGTCAGTGTGTTGTCTTTTTATGCACGAGTGGAGAGACTTTTTCAGACAAGCAGAATCCGAAACCTGCTCAAATATATTCTGGATCAATGTGATCTCATTTGATTTCACCGGTTCCCTTATCTTTCCTTTTTATTTTATTTATTTATTTATATTATTCACTTTCAGCTATATGTATAAATATATGCAAGTTCTATGTAAAATTTACTAGAAATAATATCATTTCATCATGAAATAAATTTATATATATATATATATATATATAAATTTTACATAGGAAATATATAGGATCTGTTTGGTAAGAGATTTCTAATAAACAGTACCAAACAGGCCCATAATATCATTTCACAAGCGATAGATTTTGTATATTCCAATAAATATGATATACCCTGTGAGAGCATTCACATTAGAAATAGTATATGTCATATGTTGGTTTAAGAGCATCCACAGCAGCTGTGACATAATTTATGTCATTTTGTCACACCAAAGACCTATTTTATTATTTTTCCACATCATTTTACAACATCTCATTTATCAAATGTTTTATTATTCAATTCTATACATTAAAATAATATTTACTACACATTAAAATAATATAAATAACACAATAAAATAATATATCTAACACAATAAATAACTACCACAACACTGTTGTCGCCGCCGCCACCATCGTGGCAGCCACAATCCATTGCAAAACAAAAAACTGGAAACAAAACCACCACCATAACCATCGTCATTAACAACCCACCACAAAACCCATTAAAACACACTTAACCAAACCCAAAAAACACAGCAACTCAAACCCAGAAAACACAACCAAAACCCACTAGCACCGACAATCCAAACCCACAAAACTACTAGCATCGCCAACCCAAAGCCATGAATCCACTTGCACCGGCAACCAAAACCCATTAGCACCGGCAACCCACGATTCCGATCTCACCTCAACGCCGATCTTCATGGCTTTGTTGTCCCTGGCACCAAGCTCTACCTCGCCTCCATCACGGATTCCTTTGTTCTTTCTGGGTTTGTGATGATTCCATTTATGGGTTTTGTTTTGAACTAAGAATTGGAGTTTGATTTAAGGTGCAAAGAGAGAAGAAAGAAGATTTTTGGGTTTGATTTGAGGAAAGAACATCGGTTGGGAGAGAGAGACAGGTTGTGAGGAAAGAGAAAAAATCAATTAAAGAAGTGAGAGGAGAGAGAAAAGCCGGATAAAAAATAATAAATCATATGCCACATTTCGTCCATACCGTGCCAAATTTGTGAGGGTACTGTAGCATGTTGCAAAAAATATGAGATATGGCACATCTAATAAATGGGGTCAAATGATGTTTGATGTGCCAAATATTTAGCATTTGGCACATATGACACATCTGATACAGATGCTCTAATTTAGCATAAAAGCCCAAAACAACCTCTTCATCCAGACTTGTAAAAAGCTACTATTGCAAAAAAAATTTGCAATTGTGCGACAGTGCGATTCTAAATGTAGAATCACATTATAGCTCAATTGTAAAACAAAATATAATATTTTATTCAATCTTCACTGTTTACTTTCAACTCCTCTCTCTCTCTCTCTCTCTCACCTGTCACTCTCATCTCCTATCTTTTTTTTCCTTTTCAGTTATGATTCTCTCATGGCAAAACTTGTTTACGTTTACAAAACACTCACATCCTAAACCCATACCCCCCACACATATGGCAAGGTCAGGTTGTCATCTCTGGCGAAATCGACAACTTCAGCAACATCGGTAGCGACTTCAGCGACAAAGGCGAGGTCATGTCACAGTGGCCTGTTTCTCTCTGTGTGCAGTGGTGGCCTGTTTGTGGTGGATCTCGACGTGGCAAGGTCACGGTGGTGGTGTTTTTTTTATTTTGCAAGGTCACGGCGTGGTAGAGGTGGATGAGGCGAGGCAGGGGAGGGTTGTGATAGAGGTGGGTGCGGCACGGCAGATGTGGGATGTGGGTTTATGGGTTTTGTTAATCTATGGGTTTTTGTAAAGGGAAAGTTGTTTTGAGTTTCGATTTTAGTTTAGATTGGATTTTTGAGCTATTTTTTGGAATCTGGAGGTATGAACGGGTTTACTGTTAAGATTAAATTCGTGTTTTTTTAGTTATAACTCATAATCTATCATGTTGAGCTTTTCTTTAAAAAAGAAAAATAAATATATGAAATTTAGTGGTCAACTGTTGGAGATGGAATATTTGGAGCATTGGGTTTTGCTTTTTAAGGATTGTGGAAGCAAAAGAATAAGGTTTTGCAAGTGTTTTAGTTTGAGATTTAGTTACATGGAGGACTTTTAGTTTGGGTATGTTCTTCATGGTGGTGGTAGGAGATGGTTGCAGAGGTGATTTGGGTTTTAGGTTTTTATTTTTATTTGGGTTTTGGGATATATTATTTTATTGTGTAGAAATATTATTTTAATGTATTGTATTGTAAAATAAAAGTTGAGATGCTGCGAGTATTGTAAAATGGAATAGTATAATTGATAAAGTAACTTTTTAAGATGGTAAAATTGAATATGATAGAATAATGGGATGCAAATGCTTAAGGTTTTTTTTTTTTTTTTCTCCAATTCCGTTTTAATTTGGCCTAATCTCATGACATTTCTGTCAGACGATAGACGATAGCGGTTGTTTCTGCCATTTAGCTCTTCATACGGTCCTATTTTAAACATTTATTATTGTTGTTTTGTCCTCAAATAAACAATCCCCTTTTCTCAAAAAAATAAGAATAAATAAACAATCCCTTACCTACTATACTTTTATTTTAGATGCTCCGAATTATAAATTTTGCGGTTGCGTGGCCAGGCTATCTTGTCAAGAGTGCTATTGATTTTTTTTAATCATCAATTCAGTTAAATAAACTTCTTTCTTTTATTAAGAGAATTGATGCACGAAACCTCCCTCCTCAAGTTATTACTATTGAAAATAATATAAAAAAAATATATATATATATATATATAAAAATTAATATTTACATTTTAAAAAGTAAATATTTTACCAGATACTACTTATGTAACTTGCTTTCTGTTAGAATTTACAGTTAGGTCACCTATTATGATATGTGTGGGCATGGCCCTTGACTAGCCACATTTAATGGGATTAACTCTTACTTGTAATATAAGTTACATTGGAGTGAGTTGTAAAATGATGCAACCTCTCTTATTTGTGTATCTCAAGAAAAATAAAACATTTATTCCTCTTCACCATTCTCTCAAGCTTTTGGATTCCATCATATTAATTGTTCATTGGCTATGGATATCGTGTGACTTGCTATAATAACAAACACTACCATAAAAAATAATCGTCTAGACTATGAAGATATGGTTTATAATATAGAACCAGCGAATACATGATCCTAGAGAGTTAAAAACTCTATTTCTTACATTTTCATTACAAACCAGCAGTCACATTCATCAACGTGACTTTTACCTAATGTTACATATATTAGATAATTCTTCCAAATAGAAATTCGACATTTTTTCACCTAATCTTCCCATGAAATTCTTTGCAAGAGAATCCAAATTCAATTATATATTCCATCCATTTCCTATCAAAGAAAGCCTGATTTGTCCATGTGTTCAATTTCACAGTCCCCAAGACTCAAGTCCCCATCTTCTTTTTTCCTTTGTATTTGACATTAAATTGATAAGCAATTAGTACGTTCAAAAGCAGGCTCAAATAATCAAGTGTGGGATTTACCAGGACATGTGTTAGTAAATTATTTTAAAATTTTTTTATTGAGAATAAAAAAAATAATAAAAATTTTATATACTTTTTTTTAATTTTTAATAAATTTTTTTAAAATTGATTATTAATATATACCAACAAGCATATATTAACCAGACTCATCAAGTATATTTCACATCCCTCGGTACATAATTTGTTGCACAGAATTGACAACAGCATAGGTCATTCTCTGGGCCAAAGATGTACGTCACAAGATGATGTCTTTGGCAATGGAGTTTAATCGAGTGTAGTACTGTAGCGAGGTCAAAGTCCTTTGTCATTTAATTTCGTTGGTGGAATTCGTTTTCACATGTGGGATATGGGTGCAGCGGTAGGTTTCTTATCGGACATTAAAGAAGAAATACCAACTGTTGAGGATGGAAAATGATGAAATGAGAAAAAAAGATAAGGACAAAGTATATGCAATTATTATTTAGATTAGATTAGATTAGATAATGGAGTACCCGACAAACTTCTGGTCAGTGCGTTTCAACAAATTATTAATTTTCTTTAATTTTTTGGGCCCCCAATTCTCGTGAAAAATGTGGGCATATAAAAAAAAATTGTAATTTAAAAATAGGGTTGGTAGCCAAAAGCTATGTGAATTGGGCTTGATCACCTTGTTATCTGTTTGACCGTTCTACCATGAACTCGAGCTCAATTCACAATTTCACATTAGCAAAGCGAAAGCCCAATACTGGGCAACATGGTAATGACGGAGAAAAGTCAGAAAGCCAGATACTTCTTTTAATAATAATAAAAAAATCCATTACTTTTTTTGAAAAATTTTTTGAGTGAGATTACTTTTAACATTTTTTTTTTGAAGTTTACTTTTAACATTTTCATACTAAGATGAAATTGGGATCTAATGCGCTATTAGATGAAACTTAGGTTTTTAAGTGACGATAAGAAACTCACATCATCTTATCAAAAAAAAAAAAAAAAACTCACATCATATTCTTCTAAAAGTCTTCTTTTCTACCAATAAAGAAGTTCTCTTGGGCCAAGGGCCACCAACCTTTATAATATATTTTCTATTTATAAGATTTTATCACTTCTTTTTTAGTAGAACATTCATTTCTTATGGGATTTAGAATATCAATTCACTTCTTTAATTCTTCTGACAAAAATTTACTTCTTCAAAGGAATAGACATTCCTTTCATGTACCCAAAAAAAAAAAAAGAAAAGAATTTGTTAACAGGTGCCGGCCAGCATCTGTTAATGCACCAACTGTGGTTTATTTATAATCTATTACAAATCTCACCTGCATTGAAAATTAGTAAAATTTCATTTTTTAGTTGTGATTTATGTTAGACGTGTACTTTGATTTCTCCAATACTCTATCTAAACTGACGCACATTTAATACATATTTAATTTTTTTCATATCCCTAAAAAAAGTGAATAATTTATTTTAAATTTTATCACATTAACGAGTATTGTCCAACAGCTGTTAATAGCACCCAATAAATAAAAGAAAAAGACATTCCTTCCATCTAAGAAAAAATCCCAATCAAGTGAAATTTGGGATTTGAGACAAATTTTAATCGTCCTCCACATTGATTCAAATTCTACCAATCAATCTTCATTCTTTTTTTCTATGATTTACACCTTACTCCAAAACAATAATAGCCGCAAATTGAATCAAACTCTACACAATGAAGTTCTTAGATCATTATCATTAGGCACAACAGAGTTTTGACTAAATTTAAGCTGACACCCAAACTTTTTCTTTTTTTGCTAATCCACTATTAATACACACCCATATCAACCTCTCTATTCTATCACTATTCCATTTAAATAATATTTATTAATTGTTTCTTTATTAAATATACAGTACACATCCAACACACACAATCACAACAATCCACAAACTGTCAACTTCCAAATTACACTTTCAATTGATTCGCTATAATCCATAATCCTCAACTCACAATAATCCACAACCCATATTATATATTCAGTTAATTCAAGCTCATATTGTAAATTTCACTATATGCAATTTCCTATCATAGCTCAATGAACCAAGTTCTCTCTGATTCAGCAATAATTTAACTGAATTAAAAATAAATTAAAAAAAAAAAAAAAAAAGATGGCTGAAATCTCAACAGTAAAAACCCCTTACATAAATTTAAAACCCAATACAACAAATTAGCTGCCAAACACCATTAAAAAACAATTGAGCATCAAACCCATCATCAATTGCCTAAAATTTTACTCTTATTCATCAAATAAAAAAGTTTATGAACAATTTTAGAGAAAACCTGAGTTTCTTCTTTTTTTTTTTTTTTTGGGGGGGGGGGGGGGGGGTGGTGGTGGTGTTTGTGGTGTGGTGGTTGAATAGATGGTTGGACTATTAACTACGAATGATGGTTTGGGTTTCTTGTAAATGACGCTTATGAGAAGCTTCAGAAAGGGAAAAAAAAAGTTTAGCAAAAGTAACTTGTTTTTTTTTTTTTGCTGAAAGCAAAAGTAACTTGTTAGTACCTCATTCAATAGGACAATGTACTATTCATTATATATATGCGTGTGTTGTAAAGGCTCTAGAGTTTAAAGCAAGGGGTCCGAAGATAAATTTAGCAAAAACAATGAAGTAGAGAGCGTGATACTAAATGCTCTTAAATATAATTCAGGTGAAGAGTAAGCACCTTCACCCATATGTGTTAGTACATTGATGATTGAATCGTTCCTCAAAACCTAGCAAACGAGTTGGGTCAATTAGGTTTGGGTTTGACTTGATCAATTTAGGATTAGAAACTTGTTAGACTAAAATGGGTGTGGCTGTATATAAATTTAACATAATTTGTAACCTATTTTTCACATTTCTTTTATTGTAAATAAAACAAAAACAAGAAAGACTGTCAAAGATGAAAGTTGAATAATTTCTGACTTTTATAATTTGATAATTAATTTTAATAATTTACCAGTCTAATAATTTATTTCACAAAATAAGAAAAATAAAATGTGTATACCTATTATACATTAAACATGAAATAAGGTTAAAATCACCTATAAAATAAGTGTGGTTTTGGATTAAATTTTTGCTAAAAGTTCATTTATCTGTTTGTTGAAAGTTGGCAAAATTATAATTGTAATTAAAGGGGGAAAAAAAAAAAAGAGGTTTTCAAAAAATTGAACATATGCAAATAAAATAAAAAATTTAAAATAAAAAACTAATCTAAACTTATACAATATATACATTTTTAAGAGTAAAATATAACATGTTAGCTAAAGAAAAAAAGTAAATAATTAAAAAGAATATCTTTGATGAACTTATGAAAATTAAAAAAAAACTACTCAATGTTAATAGTAGATCCGACCCTAACATTTGTTATATTTGAGAATTGCTTGCCAAATCGATGATTAATGTCATTAGTATTTTTATCTACAACAAATATATATAACTTAAAAATTGAAAATGATACTATTAAAAAATTCAGTTTAAAATTTTAAAGTAAAGGCTTGATGAGCAAGTCTGGTACCGGTTTGTTGTACTAAAACAAGTTACTAATCCTATGATCCATATCCTACCTTTTCGTTTGGGTTCAGGTGGATAATTGAGTCCGGATTCAATTTTGCCAATTCTAGTTTGGGTTGAGCTTGGAGCTCGAACCCAAAATTTGGGTCTTTTTCTTTGATGCTATTACACAACCTTTTTCATGGTTGATGGGCTACCTAAATCCTTATATTCCATTAGAGGCCCAATAATTTGTCCTTTTATATGACGACATTAGAATTCTCCCGAGTTGGACTGTGGGCCGAAAGCGGTCAACAAGTGCATAGGGACGTGGGACCAAGAGTAAATAGTAAAGACTACTGGTTAGCAATACTGGGTGTATACTGGGTGTAGGCCATGAGAAAATGTTAGGTCGACAATTTTTTTAAAAACTTTTGCTACAATTTACTTTCTGTCCAGTCATGGGTGGTAGAGTCATAATACTACTGGTTAAAAAAAATACTCTATTTAATATTGCTGGTTAAACAAATCAATTGTGAAAAAAAATCAATTAGTTATAATAACTTAAAAAATTAAGTTAATAAAGTTTTTGAACTTTAGGACTGGTCCATTACTTAATAAGGACCCTATAAACTAGTCTAAGTATTATGTTAAACCGATAATCGAGATTCTTCTTCTTCTTCTTTTTGTTGGATTTCCACGTTAAAACTTATCTAAATTAATTTTCCATAGTCTAAGTTAATTGGGCATATTTAGTATGATTTATGAGATATTGATCAGATGAAAGGTTTGCTCTTCTCTTGTGTCGTAAATAATATGGTGCTTAAAAAATAAAATAAAAAATAAAACATCTAGCAAACTTGAACTGAGAAACCTAATTAAAAATTTTGTCTAAATTTTGTGTGTGTATATATATAAAACCTAACATAAGGAACGACGTCGGTAAAGAATTTTGGTCCAAGATCTGTGTCCACCTGTCCTCTTAAATTGGACAATTTTGCCGAAATCCAATCTAACAAACTAACCAAAAAAGTCGTTGACTATTGTTTGTATTTATGATTCACCATACGTATTGTAGAAATGAATCTCATTAAACTCTTAGCTCATTTGATCTTATCTTCATTTATTATTTTGTTTCAAAATGAATAGTCAGAATTCTTTTCTTTACTTAATATATTAAATGATTTGAATCCTTTATATATATATATATATATATATAGTGTTCGTGTTATAACTAGTTTAGTGTAATTTTAAGTAATATTATATATCCCATAAAAAAAAAGTAATATTACACAATTATAGTACATTTTTTTTATTAATTGAATGCGAATTTTAACAAATTAATTATTAGATTACATGATCTTCTTAATAAAAATTATTTACAAAATTTCAAGATAATCAGAGATAAACAACTATATCATTTATGCAATATTTAAATTTTAAGTTATTATATTTAACAATCTACATAATAGATGAGTTTATATAAGAAAATAATTTAAAAAATTCCAATTGGCACAAAATTTATCATGTATGTTAACTTTTAATAACATAGAGAGAACATAATTTATGGTGGGATATTCAAAATACTAATTTAATAAAAAGTTATTAAGTGTTATAATATTATTTAAAGTAACTTGACCTTAACCTTATATATATGATTGCTTTTATCGCTAAATAACTTTTGTGTTTCTCCATTACCAAGCCTAATATTTAATGTAGTAATTTTGTTTCTCTCAAGCTAGGAGCACAAATTCAAAACTAGATGTAAATGTTTTGTTGCTCAACCGAAACTGAAATAATGAGGCAAAATTATACTTTAGCCCTTAAAGTTTGGGGTTGTTTTCTTTTTTTTGGTCCTTTATGTTTTAGATTTTTCATTCGGCTCATCGTGTTTGATTCCATTTTCATATTAGTTATGTTGTTCAAATTATTAGCTTTGCCGTCCAACTCTGTTAGTAATTTTTGATCATTAAGTATTAGATAAGTAGAGTCCATTAAGATACGTCATCTATATAATGTTATCCCTAAATGTCACTAAATTACTAACGGAAATAGACAACGGTATTAATATGAAAACGTATTATGAAAGGCGAAAATGAAAAAGATTGAAATGTAAACTTTAGTCAAAAATCAAGTATTTCGTTATGAAAGTTCTAGGGCATGGACACGTGTTAGATCGATATTGGGTGAGTTAACTAAACACATAAGAGTTTGCTATAGTTGCTGTGTAGTGTCTGTTACACGAATCAAAATAATACCCTTTTATCACTCACAAAGAATATTTAAACTTATCTCATCAAAGAAAAGGATAAATTAATAGAAAGAAAGTGTCAGAGAGATACAATGAACTTAGCAGGTTGGAAAAGCCAAATAGCTATAGTGAATGCATGCAAGTCTTTAAATTTATGAAAAAGGGAGCCTCCCCCCTAATAACACAAAAGTGTCTTTGGGTATGTTGGGAACTTAGTGGGACATCTCACATGGTGTATTTACTAGATGTGGTTTGACCCTTTAAAAAATTGCTTTCTTTATTCTTGCTTTGGATTTGAATCGGATAGACGGGAGAAATGGCTGTTTGTGAGGCATGATCCTTGAGACATGAACACTTCTATTATCCGACCCTGCCTTGGGAGGCAACCTACCTCACCCACCAACTGTCTTTTCTCTCTCACATGCTGCAGGGAAAAAGAAAAAGAAAATATGAAAAAGGAAAACCGAAAATTAAGAGAAAAGGTTTGTCTTTAGTTTCTTTATTATTCCAAAGGTTTCTACTCCCCAATTTCTTCATTATGCTCTATTATTGATGATTTTTTTTTCATTATACTCAAGAATTTAGATGTTATTGTATACTATTGGCGTGATGGTCACTCTACAAATACAAAATTCTTGTGGAGGTGGGGGACAAGGATTGGGATTCAAGTTTTCAAAAGGAAATTTCACACATATATATATATATATATATACTTAGATTAGATTAGAGTAAAATTTTTATCTTGTATAAAAATGAAAAGAAAAAGAGAAAAAAGAAAGGATAGAAATTCTAATCCTAAATAACATTTACTCACAAAATTTACTGGGCAATCGAAAACATGTTATAAATTGACATTTATTTTTTTGATAAGATTTTGTAGTTTACTTTTACAAATAGTATAGATCTTGGTGTTATACAATTGTACTAGGGAAAAAACAATTGTAGGTTACATAATCATTTTTTTCCTTGTTTTTGCCCTATAAAATCTAACGCTTAGCTGTTTGACTTGTTTCTTTTAGTTGCTCTTCTTCCAACCATTAGATAATTACTAAACTAATTCAAATAAGAAATGTAAGGACACAAAAAATCTGGCGGCCCAAACTCACTTAGAATAGTGAAATTTGTGCTATCCAACTAGGCCCAAACCAATAGATATTTATTTAGAGAGTGGGGTAAAGCAAGTCGGGCTTAGCCTGAGGATTCAGACAAAGAAGGCATGAATGAAGGGCTTAGATCAAGGGAATAAATGGTTCTTTACAATCTCGCCCGAGGACGGTGTTCTCGCACAAGGATGTACACTCTTCCTCTCTCTATCACTATCACTATTCTTGTTCTTATCCCTTTCTCTTGATTTTTTTGGGAGATCTCTTCATTTGGAAGTTCTCTTACTCTATATACTCCTCAGCTAATTGCATCCTAACCTTCCATCTACAATCCTCCAGACTTCCTTTAGGACACTTGTCCCTTTAAACTTATGTTGAAGGTTGTAGAAGGAGATGCTTAGCTATGAATTCTACTGTTCAGGTCATTTCCTCATCAATGCAGCTGATAAAGCTATTACCAGTCATTTAATGCAAAGGCAGTACGTGAGCTATTACTGGAAACTTCCTTCACATACCTTAACTCTCGCTTAACACCATCCTCTCCACTCGACCTTTTAGGAAGAATTTTGTTTGTCCCCTCTCCTCCTATCCTCGGGCGGGTCCCCTTCTTAGGTTTAGAATGCTTTTATGATGATAGTCACAGCTTGTTGTATCCTTCCTCAGTCTTCGGGTCCCCACAAGAAAAATTTTAAATTAAAATATGGTAATAATTCAAAAAAAAAAAAAAGTGCCACTTTATTACAAATAGAAAGAAATTATCTGGGAAATTTATATCCCTTGGATGATTTTTTTTAAGGTTAAAATATTAGATTTAATGATTGTCTCTACTATTTTTTATATTTTGATGCTTCAATTACCAAACCTTTTTTATGAGCAAATAATCCAAATATCAGATTATTTAATTTTTTTAAAAAAGAAAATCCTTCTAAAATTATAATTTTGATAATGCCCCTACTAATTTCGGTACCTATTCTACCAAATAAATAAATAAATAAAACCAAAGTAAATTAATATTGTAACAAGAACGTACACTCAAAAAGTTCTATAGCATAAGGTCTCCTATATTTATAGGAATATTCTCACCGATGTCATAGAGATTTTGTAAAAAGAAAACAAGTCTCAAAATAGTACAAAACTATTTTGGAAAACAAAACGTCCAGATTAAATCCAACTGATACACTATAAATTTTCCAAAATATCCATAATCTTCTTGTTTTCTTCACATAAATCTCGATCTACGTTGTTCTTCTCTTTAACTTCATGCGCGTTTGGTTCTAACTTAAAAAAGTAGCTTATTTTACTATTCTGCTTATTTTTATTATTATTCATGGGCTCTACTGCACTTTTTGGTACTATTCATGGGTCTTATTATATTATTTCAGCTAATTTTTACTTTTATTTACAGTACTTTCAGCAAAAAAAATTTAGTTTCAGCAAAATAAGCAAATCCCAAATAAACCCTTAATCATCATTAATCAGACAATTATGATTTGCTTTATTGTATTTTGTTGGGTCATCCACACGTGTCCAGTTTACTCCCCATAAACTCATCTTCCTCCAATCGCGTTGCTCCGCAGACGAAGCTTTTTTTTTTTTTTTTTTTTTTTTTTCTTCTGCAAGTCCTATCTCCCACATCTTAAAAAAAAAAAAAAAAAAAAAAAAAAAAAAAAAAATTATCAAATGTTGGGTTGCTAGACCCCCAAAAGCACCAGTTAAACAATAATGGGCAAGTAATTTTTTTTTGGACTCCGTAAGGTAATTATATAGTTATGCAAACAATTCCAACATTGTGTAAATAAAAAAAAAAAAAAAGCATTTGAAAATAACATAACAAACAATATAGTTATTAACCCGAATAAAACTGCATAAATTTTAGTTTCTTCTCACGCGAGGTGAGTATTTTTTCTCTCTAGGGAGAGACATTTCTTCTCACACTTTGGGTGAGGACTAGTTAATTCATAGTGTTTGTCTGCAATTTTGTTAGAGTTCAGTGGGATCTATTTAGTGTTTTCCTATTCACATGATGGATTCGGATTTTATAGACAAGTTGCAAAGTATAACCTTGACGGAGGAGGAGGGAGAAGTTATTAAGATTAGGGTTAAACAGAGGGAAAGGAGATGTTGGAAGAATGTTCCCTTAGTTTGTTTGGGAGATTTCTCACAACACAAGCTTTCAACTAGCGTGCGGCCAAGGCTTTGCTAAGGTCTGTGTGGAGGATGGGCTTGGATTTACACATTGTTGACATGGGGGATGATCTTTTTCAATTCAAATTTACCATAGAGAGTCAATTGAAATGGGTGCTAGCAAATGGTCTGTGGAGTTTTGAGGACTACCCTTTGGCGTTATGAAGATGGGAGAGAGGTATGACAGCCACTTTGGTTAGATTCACTTCAATGCCGATGTGGGTTCAAGTATGGGGTTTACCTTCGATTTGTTATTGGAGGAGGAGGGTAGGGATATTGGCAGTGGTTTAGGAGAAGTATTGGAAGTTGATTTAAATGTGTTTTCGTCTGACCAAGCTCGCTTTATCAGAGTAAGGGTGGAGTTGCCGTTGGATAAACTATTACGTCGAGGAGGAGTTGTCGCCATCCCTGAAGGAGATAAGGTTTGTATTGGTTTCAAGTACGAACGTTTAGTTAGGCTCTGTTATCAGTGTGGTCAGATTGGTCATGAGGTTAGGGATTGTTTTTTCCAAAGGGATCGACAACAGGGAGGTCTTCCTTATGGGGAGCAGTTGAAGGCGGGGTATCGTAGAAACTACGTTAATGCAAACAAAGTAAGGAGTAGTCTGGGGTGGCGAGATGGTGATGTCCAAAGCTGATTAGGGGTATCGGGTTTCTTCACAATGGCAGGTAAATGAGCAGGGTAATCCGACAATTTGAAGTGGAAGTAGGAGTACGTCACTAACATAGTTGGGCAGTTTAACTGAAGGTGGTAGCTTTGACGGTGCTCTGGCAAACGGTGGTGTTATGGTTGATAAAGGTGCAATCATGATTGTGAAGAAGCACGTTCCAGATTTGAGGAGTTGATTATGGAGATTGATTGTGCTATCCAAACCGATTCAGATTTTTCAAATTCAAAAGCAACTCCAACTGATTGCATGCCAGATAATAGCAAGATTTCCTCTTACTTGATTGAGGTGGTAGTCATGGATGAGGATGCAGTCATCCTCAATCGTGACTTAATAGGGAAACAAGGTGAGCAAATATCTCCACCAGGTTTTAAGGGATCAGAGATAAGTTTTAAGGTTGGTTGTGGTAACGGGCAAGGTAACAAGAGTACTAGTAAAGGCCGGCCCAAAAGAAGTGGTAATAGAGATAAGGGTGTGAGTCAATCCATGCACAGCCCAAAAGAAGTAGTTTTGTCCGTGGAGAAGTCTATAATTGAAAGCCTAAAAGCAATGAAGAATTAGAAGAGACTTACCACAAGACCTCAGACTCTTATTAATTCTTCAATTGTTGACATGGAACCTAGGCAAAAAAGGAAGCAAGCAGAAAGTATGAATAAGGAGGCTACGGTTGTTAAGGGAGAAAAGAAACATAGAATTGAGGAGAATGAGTAAGGTGTTGTATCAACTATGGGATTGGCAGAGGTTGCAGGGCAACCGTGTTAGGCATGAAGACGCTCCTAAGTTTAGGATAAAAAAAATCACTTTGATGTCCATGTAAATCAAGAAGGTGTCGTTTGGCACTTTTTCTGGTCTTCTGGGCATTCAAGTGAAGATTCGCTTTTCTTACAGTAGTTTGGATTTTGAAGATTTTTTCTTTATTCTTTTTTTCTTTCTTTTCTTTATGATGTAATCGTGCTACTTTAACGTATGTTAGTGTTGCAAAAGAGAATGAGGAGGTCACATGTCCCTCTTTCTCTTTCCCATTGCATATCATATTTCTCAATTAATAAAGTCTACTATCGTTTCCTCTCAAAAAAAAAAAAAAAAAAAAAAAACCTCAGATAAAACTAATAGAATAGCTTGTCCTAAAGTAAAATCACTTGAATAACTTTTCAAAAAAAAAAAAAAAAAACTATTATAATAAAGAAAAGTTTACAAATTTAGAACAAAACTTGTGTCCCTAGACTTTATAATTTTAGTAGATTAAATTACTGCAGAAACCATCTACAACTTCAGAACTCTTCTACTGTATAAATGCTCCACAGATGATATACTTGCAATCACAATCGGAACCTCCGACTGGCTCTAAGAAACTCTTGAAGATTTGATTCATAGTAGCAAGTTTATGATTGGAACTATGACTTCAGCTTCTTCATCAACTAATGTTTAGATTTACTTGAATGCCTCTAGTATGGTGAAAATATATTGAGATAAAATTAATTATAAAGCGTAGCTGAGCAAACAATGTTTCTCTTTCTCTAAAAATCCTATTTTCGTGTTGTTGTTTTTTTGTTGATTGTGCAATCTCTATTGAACAAAAAGGTGTCAAAAATCCAAAAACTTGACACTAAAGTACAGAATTTGGCAACAATCTTTTCTTTAGAAATAAACTACTTAAACCATTTACAAAATACATTTTGTTCACGGTTTACCAACCTAAACGAGGAACTTATTATAGATGAAAACATGGGTAGGGGGTTTTTAGGTTGAGTTGAGTTTAGATTTAATTTCATTTTTGGTGAATTAATTTTGGAAGGTATTATAGTTTTTGTTTGTTTGTTTTTAATTTGGAATCTTAGAAAAACCTAAACGCGCGAACTTGGTTGGGAGGGCCTAAAAATGCAATTTGGAAGGATTTGGACAGAAGGATTACCTTGAAAATGGTTAAATTTAATAGACTATTTAAAAATAAATAAAAAATAAATGACTAAATTGAAAACATGCTAAAAATGAAGGTATAATTTGTACTTTTGTCTAGATGTCTGTCTGTTTTTGCTTGTTCTCTCAGGTCACGCCCTCCTCTTCATCCAATAATGTATGAAAGGTTCATGATATTTCCAAACAGCCAAATTCGGTAAAAGTATTTTTTTTTTTTTTTACTTTAATGTATTTGAGGGGAAAAAAAAGTTATTTTCCATGACACATACACTTTAACCTACCATATTGATAAGTCTTTAAAAACGACTTTTATGACTTTTGAGATATAAGTATCTTCGCATACACAAAGTGTTTAGAGATCTAAGAAGAAAAAACTCACATAATAGAATTAGTAACATATCGTAATCATCTTAAAAAAAAAAAAAAAACCATAATTATTGCTGTGTCCCAATTTGATTGATTGTGTGATGTGTGTGGATGTGTGATGAGTCCCACATTGGGTATTTACTGGATTAAACTGGGCTTTATTAACAACTACAAGGAACCTCAATTGTGACCAGTTCTTTTAAGGTATGACGCAAATGTGGCTAGCGATTTTTCTTCAGTCGTTACATATGGTATCAGAGCCAGCCCGATAATCTCGTGTGGGCTTAGAGACACTACCCCAGAATTTGGGCCCTAACGAGGACGTTAGGGATTTAAGTGGGGAAGATTATAATGTCCCAATTTGATTGATTGTGTGATGTCTGTGGGTGTATGATGAGTCCCACATTGAGTATTCATTGGGTTGAACTAAGTTTGTTACAGTTGGATTTTCCCAGATTTGTTGTGCAAGCTTGTTAACTCTACTAGGAAAGATTCTGAAAATTACTTCTCTCTTTTTACTTATAAGATAAAATAAGAATATTCAAAACCAAAAAAGGAATTCTCATATATTTCAACTTTTCCATTCTTATTTTTGGTAAAATTATTGTGCCGTACAGGCACATTGCACGATGAGCCCAACGTCTCTTCTACCCATCAAAACTTCTTTCTCTTTCTCATTCCCTTCTTAGATCTTCTTGCTATATGTTCTCCGCTTTCCTCAATGTGTGGTTAGGATTTGGTTACTCTACTATTTTCTCTCAATTCCAAACGTTTTATTTTTTTAGCTGGGTGTGCAATAAGCTTTGGATTAACAGAGGCAATGGGTGATTCGTAGATTGTGTATAACGACTTGGCTAAGATCAATTTTGTCTTTAATATCATGTTAATGTTGTTGGGTGATTGAAAGAAATAAATGGAAAAAGTGGAAGCCAGACAACAATTTTAACTAGGTTCAACTTAACAACCTAAATTCATTAGTAAAATCGCTTGATGATTATATTTTTTTTATACTAAGATTTTATGTTACAATAAACCCAACGTATAAATTACTAGAAAATAATAGGTTATTTTTAAACTAATATATTGTTAATTTATTAATTCTACAAGTACATGAATTTACAATTAATTTGAGTCTCATGAAACCATAATATATATAATAATAAAGACTCAAGATTCCAATCCTCCTATCCCATTATTGTTAAATGGAATTATCACAAAAAACCTCCAACTACTGTATTCCTCTCCTGACATCCAAACATAGGCTAAGAGCATTGTTGAAATATATTGAGCCATTTTCTTATGTATAGTTAGCATGTATATACTACTTTTTTCTCTTTTATTTATGAATTTTCATAACATGTTAAGTATAATATAATTAAGTAATACTAAAGATACCACAATTTTATTACAAAAAACTTATAAATTAATATATGACCGATCATTAAAACAACAATTTAAACATTCATTACGTCAAAGTGGTTAAATCCCACCAATTACATTCATTTAACATTAATACACTAATAATATGAAAAATTAAGGAACTACATTTTCTTTACAAGCCCACCTATAGACCATTACTATCACTTCTACACCATACATGCATGTATCAATAGCACTTTCACCCTCCTCTCACCAAGACATTAGATCTGCATAGACCCCACCATTTGAGCAGGCTGGCCGCTGGTAAGCCTTCATCAAAGTAGCGTAATTCACACCACCTATCGTCATCCCAACTGCAGGTAAATCAACTCCATTGATTGTCCTATTAGCCTCGGCTTGTTCCAACTTTTGCACTTGTTTCTTCAAGAACTTCACGTAATGTATAGCCTCATCCAACATCGAAGCCGTGTCCATTTTAGTCCCACCAGGAACAAGCCTTTGCAGTATCCTTATCCTCTCACTAATCCTTTCCCTCCTATGCCTCGCTGCCACGCTCTGTGGATCCTTTGAAATCTTCACGTTCCTCCGCTTAGGTGGCTTGATTGATTCCGGGTCTATGTGAATAGGTTGCATCGCAGCTATCCGGAAAATCATCTCTCTCATTGCTGCCACTGAGTTCTTCTTCTCATATGAGTTTGCAAGTGATAATGCACCAACATTATTAAACCTGAATCTTCCTGACATCACATGGGGTTGAAGAGATGGTGTCATGGGGTCCTGAATTGGAGTGCCCAATAATGGTATGGAAGAACTTGGGTTTATCAATGTGTGTGGGACAGGGGCTACATTTGGGTTATGGATTATGGGTGGTGTGGTGGTGGCAATGTTACTAGTGCTTCCACTGGTGAATTCGATTTCTGGGTATGTAGGAATGGGAGTGTTATGGAAAGGGTCACAGAATTCAGGAAGCTTTTCCATTTGCATCATCATTGTCATCACGTCCACGTGATCCTGATCTGTAAATGATTTTAGCATGTCACCATCCATATTGTTTCTCACACACCCTTTTATTAACGCTCGCCCCACAATAGAAGAGAGAGAGACAGAGAAAGAAAGGTATAAGGTCACAGAGCAACAGAGGTATGGGGGAGGAGACAGTGGAGTGGAAGAGTCTTATAGGGTTTTAGTGTTATCAGAGAGAGATAAGAAAGTTGAGAGAGAATAAAATAGTGATAGAAACTGTAGAAATCTCTAGAACCGACCACCAATCTTGCTATAGCAGGCTCACTGTAAGTGGAAGAGAGGGACTTTATTTATATAACAACTAGTGACTTAATATTTTATTCTTTGGAAACATATGGAAGAAAAAATCTCAACTCATTTATGAATGAATTTATGGCCTCTGATAAAGACCACCCATCGTTGTGGGGAGACCTCTAAGTACTGTCTCAACCATCTGATCTAGTGCTCAATTTAAAGGTCAATGTTGCCTGGATATGGTATCAATGGCAGATTTTGAATTAGGTCGACTAATTGGAGGGCTTAGATTAAAGTTATGTTTCAATGAAGGTGCATGCACGAACCATTTCTCTTTCAAAGTTATGATTCTTTTGACTGGAACTTTGTATTTGCTTTGCCTTAAAATTTTATACTTTCTGATTAAAAAAGAAAAATAACATGGCCTTGGAACCCCACTGTCACATGAAATCTGTCAGAAGAAGAACCTTCCTTCCCCAAAACATTTTTACGCTATAAATGTTTGGATATGTGGGATGGTGATAGAAAGGAAAAGAAAAGGAGAGAAAAGAAGTAATTTTCCTTATTTGGTTAGGAAGTTGAGAGAAAGGGGAAAAAAAAAGGAGAGAAGAGAAGTAATTTTCCTTATTTGGTCAGGTGAGACTTTTTTTTATTTTTTATTTTTATTTACAAGATATAAATTTTATTCTGGTTTAACTTAAGTATATATACGTGTATGTAACTCTTTTTTCAAGATTGAATCTCGACCCTTGTCTCTATTCCACAAGAACTTTGTATTTGTAGAGTGATCATCACATCAAATATGCGCGATGATAAGTTAGCTGAGACTTGAGAGAAGAGAAAAATAGGTTGATTTGCAGTGATTAAATTTACATGGGGCCTACCTTTTTGCTATCATCCCAAATTAATATTGGATGGAATTAAAAAGAGGGAAAGGAAGAGGAATTTAGGGGTTATTTTAAATTTTTATTATAAAATTACCAATATGCCTTTCTATTATTTTTTGAGTGATGCTAAGCTCGCCATTAATATAACTTTTTCATTTACTAATAATCACTCATTATATCAATAGTTTGTAAAAAACTTTATATCTCTAGTATTACTCTTATTTTTTTTCTAATCATACATTAATTTAAGGTAATAAAACTATAATTTTGTTCTTTCTTTCTAAGCTCTTTAAAAACCAAACAAGCGAAATAATTTGTTTTCTTTCTTTTCTTTCTTACATCCAAATGCATATATAGAGAAAAATATATATATATTTTCATTTCCTTTCTCTTTAATTCCCTTTGATGTTTTTTTTTCCTCTTTCCTTTCGTGCAACCAAACACAGCAGCAATCCCGATATATCCAATTTCGTAATTTAATGAAGTGGTCCAAAGGTAGAAGATAGAAAAATGATGAAAAATTTATGAAAAAGTTGTGAGTAAAGTATATTTGTACTTTAAAAATATGAAGAAAAGATAAGAAAAAATGAAACTTAAAAAGCTGTATATAAAAATTAAAAAGTAAATATTTACTTATAAACTAATACCAAACACACACAAAATTATTCTTGTTTAGCTGCCGGTGCAACTCATATCATGAGGAAGCTGGTGGTGCCGGTGGTAACATATTCTGGTGTGTCAGTGGCTTTATCGGATATAATTTTTTTTTTATAATAATCTAGAGTGAAGTGAGTAGGGGACCTAGTATACAGTAAGTAGAGCTTCATGATGGCTTGCTATTTGATCTTATTGCTATTCCATCGGCACGCTTTTCGATGTAGATTAGGAGCTGGCGGTGATGCTGATTGCTCAAACCCAATCCTCACCCCTCCCCACTTAACAAAAAAATGACCCTTCTGCTATATTAGTTAGAAAATGAATTCAGAAAAGAAAAAGATGAAGAAGAAGAAAAAGTCATTTACTGCTGTAATAATTTTGTACTGATCATAAATTTATTGCTAAAGTATACTGGTACACAAACTTTGCATTCTTGAACCGGCTTTTCAGTTTTCACGAAAATGTTTCACGGCAGTATGGAAATCTTTTGAAAACGTTTCACGACAGTATGTTTCACGACAGCTGATCAATGCGAAGAATATAAAGCACGCAAGTGAATTTGCAGCATTTTAAATATGAATATTACTGTCAAAAATTTGTTTATTTAAGGCTCATGTAATGTGAATGAATTCTCTGTGATGACCACCAGATCAGAAGGGCTTCGTACTATGGCGATGACAACAAAAGAGTTCCACAGTTATGAATTTGCCTAGCTTTCATTTATATGCTACATCAGTCACTCAACATCCAAAATGACATGTTAATAATTATAAGAAGCATTTTATCTTTCTAAAGTTCTATATAATGAAAAGTATGTGAAATACAAGAGATTAATTTGTAGCTCAGTTCTATTGTTTGAGGATAAGGTAAAGCTAATGATTCTAAAAAAAAAAAAAAAAGAAGGTAAAGCTAAGGCGGAAAAAATATAATGTATATTGTTAATAAGAAGCATTAATTTTATCTTTCTAAAGTTCCATATAATGTATATCGTTACACTTTGTGTCATTTTTATCAATGTTGTATTACTTAGTCATTTTATATTGAATGTGTTTGTTGACAATTAATCCAATAGTGGATTATATCCTGACACCCTACATGCATGCACAATATCAAGGAAATTAAAGAGTATATAATGACTATCTCATCTACAAATAATTTAAATTTAAAATTTTCAAAACTTTAATTTATATACAAAACATGAGTTTCATGAATTAATAAGGAATTTTCCACAGTGGACAAAAGCCCGACAAAGAAAATAGCATCTAATTCATAAGAAATTTAAACATGTAATGAATATAAAAAACATGTAAACTAATGGTGTGCTTTTAAAATGTTAATACAATAAAAAATTATTAGGTGATATTAAATTAACATAGAGTTACACCCTACATGCATGCATAATATCAAGACAACCAATGAGTAATAATTATCTCCTCTACAAAAGGTTAAATTCCACTTGTTTCAAACTTTAAAATTATTTACAAAATATGAATTTTATGGATTAATGGGAAATCTTTTTCTGCAATGGGCGAAAGCCTAATGAAGTAAATCACATCTAATTGACAACAAATTTGACTTGAGAGTTAAAACATAAAAAAATGTTCTCCAATGGTAGTATATTTGAATATTAGTATAATAAAAGTTATTTGATGGTATAACATTAAGAGATAATTACACTAAGTTTAACTTAATCTGAACTCTATATATATATATCAATGAAATGTGATTTGTTATTCGATCAATAAATACATGTTTTATTTATAATTTTAAAATAAAAAAATCTTGAAATTTAAATATTTTGCGGATGAAACTGTTATTAATCTTTAATTATGTTGATATATTGAGTATGGAAAGAATAAAAATGTAATGTAATTTAGTGATGGTGGAATCTTGAAAATGTTCATATAATAGAAAGTTAAGTGGTACAATATTGACAAAAATTACATTAATTGTAACTTATGTTTGTGTGTTAAGATTAATGAAAATTTGTAATTCAGCGTTACAATTTTGAAAATGATTTACATGTACATGTGCGTTAAGAATGATGAAAATGTTCAATCAAACTGTGAGAATTTTCAAAATTGTAATCCACAATTAAAAGTTTTTAAGTAATTTAATATTGAAAGAGTAAAAATATGATTTTTTTTTTTTCAAATTATAAAAGGATGGTTAATGCCAATAGTATTAGAAATTTTTTTCCTTTTTTGGGTACTAAAGGTTCTGAAAAGAAAGTATTACACAACTTGGGAGCATTTTCGCTTGCACTACAAGCTAAGATCAGATATCATTCAATCTTTTCACCGTATATAGAATCTAACATAAAGGCAACTGGTATGTTGTAATAATCAACAGCAACGTGTACATTTGGTAGATGAACAGTGAGGCTTTGTTTTTTTCTATTATCTAAATAGCAGGTATATATGCTCTGTAGATGAACATACGTTTACCCTACTGCTAAGGGACCCATTTGAAAATGAAAGAAAACATTAACTTGTAGAGATAATATAAATAATAATGAGGAAGCACAATGAATAGATAATTGCAGAGCTCAGAGGGTGGTCCCAGTTTTTTTTTCTCATCATATACATGCAAATTCCTATTCCTTAATCTTCAACCCAGTTGGTTAGTTTTACTTTTACCTAAAATGCACAAAACAACGATAATGCAACCTTTCTGATTGTCTGGGTTTCTGGATTTCATTTAATTTTACCACTACTACGCAATCAGATTGCCTTTTGCTTTGGTTTTCATGCTATCATCATCGATCATGGCTAAAGCAACTTTTTCATCAGCAAAAGTAAGCATGACACAGCTTTGAAACCCTATTCGTTGACAATAAGAACTTTTGATAATTGGGACGGTGCACGGAGTCTAAAAAACTTTCAACTCCATGTTGCACTAAAATGACAAGCGCTTCATCTACGCGCTTTCAACGAATGTACACACAGTGCAGAGCTAGCCAACTCCCAAATTTAAAGCTCATGGAATTAATTCACACAGCTTTGGATGATAAAATAGTTGAAGTTGCTAGGGATGGAGTTAATAACTTAGATTGGACTAATAATACACAGACAACGCCTAGATCTTTCTGTTCTGCCATCCATGCATATAGGACGGAATCTATGACAATGAGAACAAGAGAAAAATGGACCACAATGGTTCGAATAAATCGTGATAATTAATCAAAAGACATGATTGAGTCTATGCCTCTGTAGCAATAGTTGTCATGATCTCTAATAAAGCCATGGCGGCACTGATAAGCATGAAGCACATGACATATTGATATAGACGTTGTCGATTGAATTTCCGTTGGAGATTCCAATGGCAAAGTTAAACTCAAATGGGTTATTTTAAAAAAAGACAAGGATTTCTCAGCAGAAACAGAGGGAAACGTACGTAGCTAATGGAAAGTTGTTCCATATGGCACGATGGTAAAGATTGTTTGTACCTATGTCTTTGTATGCTATCAAAACAACTTCGAAGCCTTGAGAAAGACTCATTCTCACATGTAGGAAACCATTTCACAATCTCTGTTTGGATATATCTGGTAGTTTTCCATAGTTTATTTGTAGAGTAATGATATAAAAAAATATATAATTTTTGGTAATTTAAGGTAAATGTATGATAAACGGTTTAAAACTAACTTATTTCAAATCTTTAGTTCCTATTATGTTATATTAATTAACCACTCATTCTTTTTACTAGTATTTATTAGTGTGAAACTTTACTATTCAATTAACCACACATACTTACTCATGAATATTCCAATAAAATTTTAGTAAGTTCTATCTAGATCGTGGGATCGAAACGAGCTTTAGCAAAGAAAATTTCATTATTTTACTTATGTTATTTTGGATTGGCCATTAAAAACAAGCCAATATTCTATGATGTAGAAGCTTGATTTTATATGTACTAGATCGAATGATAATGATGAACTCAGAATTATTATAATTAATATAAACTTAACTTAAAATAGCAAGGTTTTTATGTAACTTGCTTGCAAGAATTTTTATGCAATCTACTACATGAAGTCAAAAAAATCATTCATATGTATTATTTAAGTAAGTTGCATCATGCATGACTTGTTAAAAATGTCATGTGACATATGAATGATTTTTTTTTTTAAACCACCACGTAGTGGGTTGCATAAAAATTCTTACAACCCAAGTTGCAAAAAACATTTTCCAACTTAAAATAGATGAAAAAAATCAGAAGATAATAAGATAATTTGTTATTATTTGGATTTGTTTTCCCTATTTCAAGGCTAGCCCAACATGACACACATGATAGTCAGACCCACTTTTGGCTGAGGGCTAGTATCCATTATTAAAGCATTCATATCAGCTCATGCAAAAATTCTTGTTTATTTTAGTATAATAACCTACTTTTTATATTGTACATACTTACTTTTCAAGACACTTCATATTAGGTTATCTATTTTATATTACATTTCATTAAAATATCAAATTTTCTTAATTTTTTAACTGCTTCTCTTTCTTTACATACAACAACTATTATCTACTTTATACTCGAGATATGTAAATAAAGAATAAAAAATTAAATGCAAAATAAAAAAGTGCCAATATAAATTTACGTAGTTACTGTATCAATCATATATTTTTATACAATTTTGTATTGTCTAAAATGTGGGAAAATTATGAGTTTAATTGGCTAAAAGGATATTTAATATTTGCAAATCGGTCAATACATTGCAATTAGTCGTGTTTAGTGAAGGGTTTCAAGTATAAGTGTCCATTTTGGTACTAATGAAAATTATTTCACTATTCAGTTTATTTTTTCTACTATTCTAGGGGCGGCGGTACGTTATAATCAGGGAGTTCAAATGAACCCCCTGACCTGAATTTTTTTTATTTATATATATATATATATATATATATATATATAATATTTTAAAAAAAATTGTTTTGAACCCCTGTTTGAACCCCCTGACCCAAATTTTATTTATTTATATATATATATATAATATTTTTTTAAAAAAATTGTTTTGAACCCCTATAATACAAATTTGCACCCCCTCACCATGAACCTGACCCTTTTTTTTTAAGCCCAACTTAAACTCCAAAAAAAAAAAAAAAAAAAAAAAAAGGAGAAGTCCAACAGAAAATTTTGGTCTTTAATCTCAAAAATAAAAAGTTCATAAATCAAATTTTGAAAAATCATAAATTAAAAAAAAAAAAAAAGGTCAAATAAAACCTAAGAATTTTGCAGCTGCCTAACCCCCAAAATCTCTCACTATATCACATCAAAAAAAAAAAAAAAAAAAAACTTTCACTATCCTTCTTTGCTCTCCAAACCCAAAGGAAAAAGGTTGCCTCTACTTCACACACAAAATCTGCCGCTGCATAGGCATAGCCCCCACGATCTGTCGCTGCTGGACTGTCCCTAATCTACCGCCGCCACTGCTGCTTGGTCTGCTTTCTGCTGCCGCTTGATCTGGTTTTTTAGCTCTCACTTTCTCTCTTTCTTTCACTGTGAGAGTGTGTTTATAGTGTTTTGATATTCTCTTTCACTAAATCTGTGTGAGTGAATTACCGTGTGTGTGTGGGGGGGGGGGGGGGGGGCTGTGGGGTTATAGTGTTCTGATTTTTGTTTTGAGTTTTAAGTCTCTCTGAGTCTGACCGTGTGTGTGTGTGGGCTTGTAGGGGGTTAATGGGTTATAGTGTTTTGATTTTCTTTGCTATTGCAGTGTTGCTGTAAGTCAGTAAGTGGTTGTATTGATTTGATATAAAGTTGAGTTATGAGTTGTCTTGTGCACTTTGGCTATTTGACTAAATTTGTGACTTGTGAGTGGTTTTTAATTTTGTTGAATGTGACTTATGAATGGTTGTTGGCTATGTGACTTGGTGAATACTTTAACTCTAAATGATAATAAAAATATAAAACATTTAAAGAATTGTAAACTTATAAATTAAAGAATTGCAAAAAAATCACTTAACAACAATAATTAATATGTTTATTGTATTAGAAAAAAATATGTTAAATAAATTTATAGTTTATTTTTTATTCTTTTGTTAGTACTATGGACAAATTTGTAATAAGAAAATCTCATAGGCCGCAAGATTCTTATTGACCCCCCTAAACAAAAGTCTTGGAGTTGCCCATGTACTATTCATAGGTCCTACTACACATTTTGGCACTATTTATGAGCTCCACTATACTATTTCAACTAACTTTTAACTTTATTTACAATATTTTTAGTAATAATATTTTAATTTCAATAAAATAAACGGTACTCAAACACGCCCTAAATATATTTGTCTGCGAAGAAAATTTTTGTAACACCTTTTAGTTGGCTATTAATTTTCTAAAACGAAATAGTAATTGTAATATGTCTGGGCCTTGTGACACCTAGGCCGAAGGACTAAAAGACAAAAGTAATAATAATAATAATAATTAAATACGACGGGCAAGCAAGCGCCTGTGGCCTAATGGATAAGGCGTCTGACTTCTAATCAGACGATTGTGGGTTCGAGTCCCACCAGGCGTGTCCTCTTTCTCCAAACCTTTCTTATAGTTTTACTCGAAGTCTGATTGCTACACCTGGATGAAGAATTACTATGCAAACACTTCGGCCCAATGTAAAGCCCGTTTTAAAGCATTTGGGCTGAGATCAGGTTTACCAACTCAACAACCATGCAAAAAATAAATTACCCAGCTCAGCCTCAGATCATTAACTGAGAACGTCGATCGAGCTAGATTGTAATTCAAATAAAACTCGGCCCAATATTTGGGGCCTTCATGGCAACTACTCGGTCCAATAAACTCCTATCCTTCCTTTCCCTCGCTCAACAAGTTTTTGTCCAAACGGTTGGACCCATTGTGTGTGCATTGGGTCAATATCGATTTCCGTGGTTTGAAAATTGAAAAATCCCCCAGATAAAAACTCTGTTATTCTAAAAAATAAAGATAAAAATTTAGTTGGATGTTGTGTCCTTGGTTCAGCCCCTACTGCTCGCTCTTGTTAATGTAATTTTAAAGTATCAAGCCTAGCTTGATGATGTTTCTCTGTTGTAATTTTGCCTTTTATTTCAATGAAACTTTTTAGAGAATACCATGATTTGTTGAATCCAAAGTTCATATGCCAAGTTATCAACCCTTGAGAGTTTTATTATGACAATTTGGGTGTGTGTTTTGAGAGTCTTCGGCCCAACTGTTAATTAGTTCTATTAATTAACTAATTCATTCCTTTTTACAATATTAAAAAAAATAAAAATAAAAACCCTTGAGAGTCCTGCTGGGTGGATGGTATGCTGAGATGCATTTTTTTTTTTTTTTTGATAAATGAGATAAAATTACAATTTTTAGGTCTATTTCATTCTGATTAGTCTTTATCATTTAACTCAAAACACCAATTAAAAATTTGAAACCTAATGCCATGTTTGGTTTGCAAGGTTTTCATTACTCATTACTCAATTCTCATCACCCATCACTCACTTTTGCTGAGACCCACACCATTTCTGCTTAGTTGGCTTTGTTTTGCTTTCTTACTTTCCATTACTCATAACTCCAAAAAATGAGTTTTTTTTTTTTTTTTAACCTCGAAAAAATGAGTTAGAGTGAGTGAAAATGAAAATAGCTTTTAGGAGTTTCCGGATCATGAGTTATGAGATTTGATGGCAATCTTGTAATTCTTTAGAGCCAAGTCCCACCCGTATGTTGTTTCTCCAAAAAAAAAAAAAAAAGTCCCACCCGTCTGTCTAGTCACATCAAATGCCAGAGAAGTAATGGTCACCAACGGTCATATGATACTGTTCACTTTCAGCTTTATTGCTTTTCTCTTATTTCTCTCATTCACTCCCATTTCTCTATGTACTTTCACTTTAGAGCTCTGTTATTGTTTTTGAAAGGTGAGAAATTTTTTCTCATATCTACTCTATTCTTCATGAAGCTGGGTTCGATTTTATTTTTTTTATTTTTTTTTTGAAGCTATTTCTGGTTTTATGATTATTGAACTATACATGTGTTTGATCATATCTCTCTCTACTGCTTCACATGAGGGAATTTCTAACAAATGTTTTGCTTTCTCACTTTCCATCTCAGAGTTTATGATGTTCTTGGTGGATTCACTTTTCATGATTTCTATTGGTCATGGTCAAAATAAGAGCTTAAATTTTATTTGTATGAGATTTTAATTATGTGATCTACATGTAGGGGTCTTTTTTGTTGTGTTGGGCTGAGTTGCCCCTTTGTGATAGTAGGCCCAAGTGTTCTGGGTTACAGGAGTCGAGACCTGTCCAACTGGAACTCAATTTGGCCGGCTTGTGCGCAAGTTATGCTTCGTCTGCTAGGAGAGTGCTTACGATAGGCAGAGCTGTTTCAGAAAAGTTTGTGGCAGACAGATACAATAAATAGAACACAGCTGTATATTCTGGAATGACCAGATAGCTCTTGAATAGGAAATGACCAAATAACCCATAATCGCAGTAATATTGACAACTTTCACAAGTGAATTAAGAGGGGCAAATGGTAAAAGAGGCTAATCAAAACATAAGTTAATCAAAATATAAAGAAGTTAAGTTCAGTCTGGTCTGCAGGAGCAATGCCAAAGAGGAAGAACACTTCCTCTCAACACAATTAACTTCCGAGGAAAAGGAAATCATGCTTATGGAAATTAATGGATTTGAGGAAGGCGAACCTAAATGGACAATGCCCAGAACGATTGTTTACGGAAGAGAGCAGGGATTTGAGAGGGAGAGAAGGAAGGGGACCTATCGGTGCATGCCACTAACTCTCGTCTCTTTCTTTCTACCTTACTCTCTCTTCTCTTTTCTTTCTTTCTTTTCCCCAGGTTCCCTTTTTGTTTTTCTCCCTTATTCTTTTCTTAGTAATTTCTATAATCGTGAATTTTCAGTATTGTGTTTCGTCTGTTTTCCTGTATATCTCATTGTTGTTGTCATGTCCCTTATACACGGCAAAGGACTCCTTTTTATAGTGCTTACCGTGACTGGATTGTACTATTCTACCCCTTAACCACCTTTGTCTGGTCTGACGTACTCACCGACCATTACTGTTCCGTCTGCAAGCCACTCCCCATTACCAGACAAAGACAACTATTTTGTCTGTTAGTCTGTCGTGGCTCTTCTTCCTGTTGCAGTGATGTTTTTTCTCTCTCTATTCCTCATGGCATGCATCTAGTAGTTCCAACTCAGCCTTGCCTCTTTTGGGAGGTATGTCATCCAAGCAAGACGTATCCCACAAAAGAGCTTGAGCAAGAATCCCAAAACAGGTCTTCCCCTCTCCCCACCGCCAAACCACGCTTTCTTACCTCTGACCATGATCTCACCATGTCCCATATTGGCTGGGTACAAGCTGGTGGTGCCTGGACTTTGCGCGTGCCTTCCATTTGCATATATCTGAAATCTGTCTGTAGTTTATGCATATGCCGCAGACTGGAGACTTTGCCTGTACTTCCTGCCGTCCGTTTCTGGCTTTTCATGAGCTGCTACTTTGATTTCCCACTCCTTTAGAGTCTGGGCTTTGCATTCTTTTCAACCCAATTCTTTAATTGCCTCGGCCTACTTGGCATTTTCTGCTGCGGCGATTTGTTCTTGCTATGCCTTTTTTCAGGCCTGCCATTCCATTCTTTCCCCCAGTGGCCTAATATGGCCACTGATGTTCTTGCTTATGGGCTCCAGTGTCCCTTTCTTTTCCCTTAGGCCTCTCCGACCCATTTACTTCCTTTGAACTTCCTCGGCCCATTTACTAACTCTGCATCCCATAGGCTTTTACTAACTTAATTGGGCTTTCTCGGCCCAATTTCCTCATTCTCATCTTTGGGATTCATGAGCTTGCCATTATCCCTTACTTTCTTTGTTTACATCACTTTGGGCCTGTCGTGGCCCAATCTCTCTTTTTCATACCATATACTGCCCATGAGTGCCATTTCTCTCTTTCCGGGCCTTTTTGGCCCATTTGCTTCCTCAAGATCCAATTGTTTATATTATGGGCCTGTGATCTATTATTCCTGCCGCTTGGGCTTAATGGTTTTGCTTGCCATTCATCTGCTACCCGCATTGCTGGGTTGGGCTTCCGTCTTTCTATTCGAATTTCCAAAAAATGACCCTCAACACTACCTTAATAACAACACCTTACAATCTTCATATTAATAAAAAACCTTACATAAAAAGTTTCAAATCCAGCCTCAATTTTACACCATCTGATTGTTGAAGATAGATGTAGGAATGTACAAGATCGAAAAGAACAAATTATCAAATATAGACTGAAATTCATGAAAATGTTTATAAACATGCAAAATACAAAGGTGGACAAATTTTTCTTCAATAGACCCACACTTCCGAGAGGGGTTTAGAAGTTGAAGCTGATAATGACAAGGAAATAGGGATACTTGGGTTGTGTTCGGAGTTGGGCTTTGGAATTCCTTCGTGTGGGTTTTCGGATTTCAAACTTAGAGAGGAGAGGGGAACCTCTAAAAGTCCTTCAATCTTCTTGGGCAAAAAATGAGGGGCAGAGTGAGGGTTTGAGGAGTTGATGCTCAATGGTGAGAGAGTGGAGAAGCTGAGCCTAGGTATTGTGGAATGGGCGAATGGCTGTGAGTGAAGTGGAGAGAGAGAGACTTGACGTGGGTAGGCTTGTTGCCATTTTGTGCACTTGCTGAGCAATAAATTTTCGTGGGTCCAAGTGATTGACATAAAGTTGTGTTTTTGAATTTTAAAACCCATCAAGAATTTCCAGCCAAATGAACCAAAGAGTAGAGTCACGGGTAATTTTGAGCTAGAGTTATAAGAATTGATTATAAGTTTAAGTGATAAGTGTTAAGATATGAGTAACCTCTAAACCAAACAGGCCTAAATATCTTACTCAACATTACAGCTAACTAAAATCCACTAGTATGGTAGGACACAATTAATCATTAATAAAAGGGTGAAAAAAAAAAAAAAAAAAAAAACCCACTTATTAGTGTAGATAATGATAAAAGCAAAAGAAAAGGGCCATTTTCATGTTCAGTCGGAGCCCATCCGACCAGAAGCGCAATTTGGGAGCACCAGGCCAAATGAATGTACGATCAACTTCTGCTTCTTGTCTTTATTTATTCGCTAATTTTATTGCAGCTAGAGCAGAGTAAAACAAAAAAAATAGTAGCAGTCAAAAGATTATTTTACAACCAAGTAAAAGTAAAAGGAAAAGGAAAATCTCAAAACCTTAATAAATTTGTATCTCTCGCCGACTCATCAGTCACTGTCAGTACTGCGAATCACGGTCCCACCCATTAGAAACCCCCAAATGGCCTTAATATCACAGCGTTCACCTCTCACCCCTCAAACTTACCTCGGTTGGTATTGATTTGTATTTTTTAAAAATATAGATAAAAAAAAAATTAAAATATATATAAAATATTATTTAAAAATTAAAAAGTATAGCTTAAAATACCATATTAAACGGCCCTTAATTAGTAGTGCTGAGCTGATCATATTTACGTATAGAGCAGACGGACGAGAGAGAGAGCAAAAAAGAGCAGGGCTTTCACAATGCACGAGGTCAAGAGCTAGGTAGAAAGACGTCAATCAGATGCATTGAATATTCACAGCTGTAACCCAATAATCCCTCAACCTTTTCTCTCTCTAGGCTATCACAGCTGCATGTGACCCCTTGTCCCCTTCTTTCACTGCCTCTTTGTACGAAGGGCTCTCAAACCCTCCTCACTTCACTGCAATAGAAACCGACTCTCAAATCACAAACTAAATTAGTACTAAAACGGTAAAACCCACCGCTACTCTTTCAACTCTCGCTCTCGCTCTCTCTCTCTCTGCTTTATCCATGGCATACCCATCTCCTTCAAACCTTCTTTTCCTCTGTTTTCTGCTCGTTTTCGTCAACGTGGGTCCTTATGTTGGTGCTCAGCTTGAAGATTCGAGCTTGAATCTGATGAGTAGTAGTGAGGCATTTGAGTGGCCCACCACAACAATGTCATCTCCGTACGACAGCGACGAGCTAGATGAGGAGGAAGAGGATGAGAACAGCATGGAGGGTGGGCTGAGTCGTAGGTCACTGTTCTGGAACAGAATGAGGTACTACATTTCGTACGGTGCACTCTCTGCCAATAGAATCCCATGCCCACCTCGCTCTGGAAGATCTTACTATACCCACAATTGCTTCAAGGCCACAGGCCCTGTCCACCCTTACACTAGAGGCTGCTCTAGAATCACTCTCTGCCGGAGATGAGCAGAGAGAGAGAGGTACTGTATATCTCAGCCTGGAGTTGGATTACCACCTACGTTTCGAGGTTTTTATATATGTTAGATTAAAATGCTTATTATTTTCTTCTACTTATGTTGAGTGGGAAAATTGTGTGAGTTTGGCTTTTTAGGCTGAGAATTGAGATTGAGTAGTATTGTAGCTTGTTTAATGGCATCGCTTTGGTGCTAATTAAGTATTGAGTATTTGTATTTTATGCTAGGCACTCTTGTTTTTATGGGAATTTGTTTTAGTCTGATTCCTGGTTATGAACGGGATTCTCCTGGTTTGGTATTTTTTTTCCCATTTGCCTGATTACATTGTAAGAGTTGAGCTTGATTATCATCGTTTGTCACTATATCTCATATCATATCTGTGCTATGCTTATTTATCAGATGGGGATTGGGAGTAACTTGAAATTAATTAGGTGTTATCTTAGCTACTTAGACGGCCAAAAGTGACTAGTACATCATGACGTCTATGTGCCCACATGAAAGTGATTAATACTATGTAGCATCACTTTAGCTGGCTTCAACTGCCGTAACCACTCCCCAACGACTTACTACACTGTCACCAACTTTATTCATTCACGAATCACGAAATATTGACTGGCAGAAGTGCATTTACTCAGTGCACCTGCTAGGACCCAACATGTAAAAATTACTGATTAATTGCTGGGTAGTTTGATTCAATTATTTGTTCGGAAATAGCAATATTTCAATATGCTTTTTAAAGGTTTTGGGTATGTTTGTTTTGGGTGAAAATGATTTCAAGAAATCATTTTTTGTAAAATAGGCTGTTTTATTGGTTTTGAAAATTGAATTTTTCGGAAATCATTTTCATTTGACCAAAAAATTGAGCTTTGACCATTGAAATGCATTTTCGTCCCTATTTTCACTTCAAATGATTTTTGGAAAAAGAGAGAGAGAGAGAGAGAGCAAGAGGAAGAAGACGAGCCCAGATCACGCTGGAGACGTCGCCTATGAACCCAGAGCACCGCGCCGATCTCGCCTTCAATCGCCTCCGCTCGATCTCGCCACCAACCCAGAACCCATCATCGATCATCGATCGCCACGAACCTAGAATCCATCACCTTCGCACCGGCGAACCCAGAACTTGTCGTGAATCGCACTGCGCTGATCGAACCCAGTCGCCTCACACGCCTTCGCCTTCGCCTTTGCCTTCAAACCCAGTCGCCTCTCCGCAACGATCTGACCGGATTTGATATTTTTTTTCTTTGGTTTTGTTTCTGCTTTTGATTGCCAGAGTTTGCTGTGATTTTGAAATTTTTTGTAATAAAATTTGTTTGGATGCTGAGAAAATAGCTGAGAAAATGTGAAAAATGTGTAGGAAAATAGCATTTTCAGAATAGAACTAAACATATGAAAATATTTTTTACAACAATTTTTATTATGCAACCAAATACTTGAAAATATTTTCCTTTTCCGAAAATAGCATTTCTGGAAAATAGTCTTCCGAAAAATAGACTATTTTTCGGAAAATATTTTACGGGAATCAAACACAGCCTTGGCATTGAATTACACTATTCATTGAGTAGTGATTCTAAATCTCAATAAGGGCCTGAAGAAATGAGTGAAATAATGGGCTTAGGATGAATCCAGAAAATCAATTCTTCGTCAAGTCAGGATGAACGGTTGTGTTCTGTGTTTTTCCTACTGAGACCATTTATATTTCGTTATATTTTAGCACAATATGCAGTTTTGCATGTATCAATTGATTGCGGATCTGCGACAAATGGGAATGCACACATCAGTAATCCATGATGATCTTAGTAAAAAGGCATGTTAATAACAACAAATTAATATTGTTGTTGAATTATTGTTATACTATGCCTATTTCACTAATTGTTATCTATTGGTAGAAAGACATTTCATTAACTAACCAAAAGTAAAATCTTTAGAGAGGCTGCATTGTAGAAACTTAGGAGCCACCTGGCTCCAACCAGACAGAATAAGTGAATAACCACTTAAAGTTTACGGGTTGGGATGGTGTCCAGTCCACCACACAAGCCATGTCCAAAATTTACTGTAACTATCATGGTATATATTTAAATTATTGTTTATGTATTAAAATTCACTTAACTTATTTCAAAATGACTAAAAAGGATATTCGGAACGCCATAATAGGATTAATGAATCTAGAGGGTTCTAATTCGAAAAGTAGAACAAGTGAAAACAAGAAAACCAACTATTTGGTCAAATAGCACCCAAATTTTTTTTTGCAGCATGTGCTTACAATATATTTTCACTACAGCTAACATAACATGTAATTGATGTCTAATGAAAATGGCTCCACCGAGGGTTAACGTAAAAGAGTGAAAAAAAAAAAATGTCCTTAACATTGCTCAGAATAAAATTGTATAATTGAATATTTAGGAAGTCCAAATCCAAGTTTATTAATTAGGTCCATATTCGACCACCAGTGAATGTTTAAAGGGAAGACAAGGCAATAAGTTAGCTTTTGTTTGTTTTATTTTTTTTAGGGCAAAAAGTTAGCTGCCAATCGCACTGACATTTCATCTTAATGCATGTTTCTTACAATGCTTATGATGCTTCTTCTTCTTCTTTTTTGTGGAATAAAGCTAATGATGCTTATAATTCAAAACTCCATGCGGCAAAATCTTTTTTTTTTTTTTTTTGGAATAAATACTTTATTTATAAGAAGCAAAAGATATTCAATTAAGGAAGGGTCTATGACCATCTCTATCTAAAACCTTAGTTAATTAGAGATGGAAACTAACTCACCCCAATTCAAAAGAGCAGTCCATTAGGTTAGAAGGTGGGTAGTAACGTTGCCCTCTTTACATATAAAAGAAAATTATACATTATCAAAAGATTTGGCTAGGAACAAAATATCTTCTAGGACTACTTTAATATGAGAGACAACTACTTTGCTTCTTAATGGCTCAATGTCATTCAGTGCATCCCCTTCAAGGATAATACTCTTGAATCCTTTATTAGCCGCTTTTTTGATAGCTAACCAAGCTACTTTGGCTTCTCCCAACAAAGGCTCTGTCTAATCCAATTGCTTTGTCCATGTTGCAACTAAATTTCCTCTTTGGTCTCTTGCCACCACAGCCACTAAGGATTTACCTTCCCTAATTATAGCATCAAAGTTCAGTTTTATCCAATTTAAAGGTAGGGGAGTCCAAGATGGGTCTTTTGGGGGTATTTTTGGTTGATTTTTTCAAGCATTCTTGTGCTCTTCATAAGATTTATTCACCTGCCTTGCCACCTCTTTTGAGCTTGTTTTGATTCCCTCTAGTCTAACTTTATTTCTTGTCATCCAAATCTGATCACATAAAATTGCTGCATATAATTGGAAATCTTAAGCTTCTTCGCCCTCTAAACCTGGGCCATGCTTTGGGTTGATTATCATCTTTACCTAATTAGCTATAGATACATTATACATATGGCTCATATTTAATGGCCAAGGACTTGTAAACCAAATTTGGGCAACCCAATCACATTGTAGAAAAATATGCTTTAAAGACTCAATGAAATTATTGCATAAATAACAATCTATCAAAGATAGAGAAAACCTGGAATTTAGGACTAAGGTTGTAGGTAGAATCTCCCAAGTCATCTTTCACAACAAATTTTTGAGCCTAACATGAATTTTCAGCTTCCGCAGCTCTTTCCAATCTTTATTTTGCAGCACAGGGTGAGGTGAATAATTGATAACCCTTAAGACATTATATGCTGTCTTAATTGTGAATTCACTTAAGAGATTAAGATACCAACAAACTTGTTCTTGTTGTGACAGTTGGGTAAGGTGGATGGTTAGAATCTTGGTTATTGTATCTGGCTCAAATAACTCATAAAGCTTTCCTCTATCCCACTGTTTAGATCTTGATCAATCAACTCGGCCACCAGATGGGCTTCAAGACTAGCTCTATTTCTTCTTAGAGGGATTAGATTTGGCTCATTTGAAATCCAATGGTCTTCCCAAATCTAAGCATTCAAACCATTCCTTATCTTGTGGCACATCCCTTTCTTTACCACATCTCTACATTCAAAAATGCTTTGGGAACCCCATGATGCCCCTTGAGGGCATTTTCTGAACCCGCAGTTTGTCAGCATTACTTGCTATTTCCCATGCGCCAAAATCTGTCTACCAGTCCTTCAGACCAGCGAATATTTGCTCCAAATGAATGAAATCATAATTTTTTTCACTGTTTTCCCAGTCGAATTACACATCGGATCTAACCTTTATCTCTTTTGTCTTTCTATGCCATGTTTTTTTCTTTTCTTTATCGGTTCATTCACTTACTCTAAAGTCTAATCCAACTTCAGTTACGTTTTGATGTGTAATCAGAGAGGGAGTACAGTGGGTTGATTGGGCTTATTAACATAACAGGTGGCTTGGGCTTTTTAAATTTTAATGCCGCGTATCCCACATTGTAAAAATCCGGTCTTGTTCACGGGCCACAAGAAAATCTACTCTTGTCATGGTCCAAATGGAATCTGGTCTTTTATATAAGCATTTTTTTTTTGTTTGTTTATAATACAATAGTTGAGAACAATTTGAAGAAGTATTGATTCTAACAAGGTTGATCATTCAGACTTTTTAATACATTGATGTGGAGGCAGAGAGTTTTGACCTTGACTCTCTTAATAATGGAGAGCAAATAATACTACTAAAATATAAGACTTTTGGTAATAAATAACACTTTTATTTATTATGTGTGTCAAATTCTTTAGTGGTGTGTTTAGATGGCAGGATTTGGGCACATGAATTTGGATTTAAGTGATTAAAATCCAAATACCGTGTTTGAATAGTTTACAAAGGGTAAAAGATTTGGATTTAATAAATCTATCAAAGATTTTAAACCTTAAAATCCTTGAATTTGAAATAACTTTTAAGACCATAAAATTTTAGAAATCCATTTGAGATACTTAAACATTTATGGATTTAGAATTAAGGCATTTCAAGTCCATTACTTTAATCAAAATCCAAATTCAAGTATCCAAACGCATCCTAGGAGTCATGAGGAAATCAAAGAATTGGACCTAACGTGAAGAGTATAACATGTTTTAAAATTTTTATTATGTCAAATCTCGAAAAACATGTGTTTCAAGCAATGGTTCAGTGGTAATATCATCTTTTGAAAAACTTCATGTCTATGGTTCAATGGACATGTGCATTATGAACCACAAAATCCAATGCTCCTATTTTCCTTCTCTTCTTCAAAAGTGTACCCCTTACCTTGGCTAGGTGATGTTTCCTAGTTAGAGGTGTGCATTCAATCCACCACCTTGATAAAGCTAATCCAATCCAAACCAATCTAATACTTTTGGGTTGTTTTTTGTGGGTTGATGGTTTAATTTATGTTTTATTTATATATTTGTTTAATTATTACTATTTTTTGGGAATTTTGGGATTTAATTTTAAATTTCTAGTTTATTTTTGTTATCAATTCAAGGTCCTTTTTTTTGAATTTGTGTACAAGTCATACTTGTGTAAATTATAACAATTTATTGATTTTTTTTATTATTAAATTAAGCTTGAAAAAATGACGCAACTCAATGACTCAACCCAACCAAATTCCTACAGATTGGGTTGGGTTGGGTTGCTTTTTAGAGTTATGATGGTTTGGGTTGGAGATGTCTCAACCCAAGGATGTTCGGTTGGATATAAAAAAAAAATCCCAATCTTGCCCATGCACACCCTTGGTTTTGCTTGAGTGATTGTGCTTGGTAAGAAGAAAAGGTTTGCTTGTGGTTCAAGTGTCGAGGAAGTTTGTGTGCCCTACTTTGAATACAAAATCATGTATGTCTATTTCCCCCCTTTTCTCTTTACTCTCATTTCCCTAATATAAACTTTGAGTCATCATAGCCTTTTTTTGACTCGGTCTAGCCCAATCGCCCAATGCATGTGGTGTTTCAAACTTGACAAATTCATCTTTTTTTCTGAAAGAATGGCTCGCTCATATTTTTCAAAGATCCAGCTATTGATTTGTCAATTAGAGAAAGTGGAAGTAACAAGTGCTTTCTTAGTAGGAATTGATTCATTGTAAACGTATAGTGCTAATATCAAAGTTGTAGTTGTCAAGGACTTCCTCCGTGGAGGTAAGTCATGTAATTCTCTTTGTTCTTGTGTCTTTCTCTCCCTTTTAAATCTATAATATTTTCCTATTCCATTTTTGATTCCAACAAAAATATTAGTTAAAAGTTTTTGAGGCTAATGAAAGTTATCATGATAGAAGTCATATTAACAGAATTATATTTATTTGATCCAAAAAAGAAAAAGAAAAACAGAATTATATTAATCTATTACATCATTGACTAATATAACTAGAGTAGTCTCGTTGGTTTGATTATTCGTGGTCAACACAGGAACACACACATTGGACTCAAAAAATCAATGTCATACATGCACTTCCAATGTTGTCTCAGCTTTCGGCCAACACCAAAGGCCAAGTTAAAAGGCATCAATTAGCGGCTGAATCTATTTTCACTTTCCATACAGTCCCGACCAATATATATATATATATATATATATAGTAGTAGTAGAAAGAAGATTCCTACTAAACTTGTACCACTTTATGTTCACACTGTGCCAGAAAACCAGAAGGGCTGCAATCCAAAAAAACCTTTGACCCAGGTTAACTATTTGTACTTCCTAGAAAGTTCATGTTTACTTATAAGAGTTTGAGAGCATTGAACTTGGTCTAGCGTGAACAATTACAAAACATGGGTAATGTGAAGTTGGACCAATAGTTTCACTATCTTCAATAACGTGAATCATTTCTTTTTCACCTATAAAAAGATCTAAGCCAAATAGACGGCTGCAAGCCTGCAACTATCATCAAACTTTCTTTCTTCATTTATTTTTTAGTTTTTTTTGTCTTTTTAGCATTAGAAAATCTAAAAAATGGAAAAGCCCATCAAAGATAGATTGAAAAACCAAATGGTGTGGACCCAAGTTTAAAACTTGAAATCATAACTGGGCCCCAATGTAACATTGTGCCCAAATTGAAGCCGCAAACCCCACCAATTAATAATGGAAGCCGAAAGCAAACACAATAGAGTATTTTCACTATTTTGTGTTGAAGCAAAAATAAAGGGAGAGCTGATCTCGGGGGGTCAAAATCAAACACGGCTGGCTAGTGGGCCACCACTGAAAATCTTTGAAGCCCAGATGAGCCCAATTGGAGCTAATGGGACCCTTTTATCACACAAAGTTACAATTAGGACACTGACTTAGACATGACACAAGCCCTGACCTCTGTTGGTGCGCCATAATGATGGGTTCATGTAATTTGTTATGGACCGTGGGTTCATGAATCTTTGGAATTGACCATTCGCGGTGGCACAGTGGCACTGCCTGCGCTCACGTGGGCTTCTACGTGAACCGACAAAGTCCTACCATTTTTATCGAAGTCTTATAAAAGAATTGACACTTTGACGGCGAGCCAGATCATTTTTTTTTTTTTTTTTTTTTTTTGAGTTTTGAGTACTAGTGGTCTAGCAGCAGAGCATATCTCAACCTAGTATTTTAAATTTTTCATGCAAGTTGCTACGAGGGGCTCGAGAAATAGTCCCTGATACCCCAATTGTGAAAGAGTAAGGTTTAGGTACAGTATTTAGATGTTATTTTTAAAATTTTTATTTTAAAATTCTGTCATGTAGATTTTTTCTCATGTAATGAAAATGTATTTTTAAGTTAGCACATGACTGAATCTTAAAAAGAGAACTTAAGATACTATAACTAAGTTTTGCCCATCATTAAAAGTAGCTCAAAAAGAAAAGGTGGTGAAAGTTTTCATATCTTTAGGTTGAATACAATTTTAATTGCAATTGTGAAGGGGAGAAAAATCAGGGAGTAGGGGGTTGATGTAGATCAACATTTTAATATAAAACCAAGAAAATAAAATACATCAACCCCCACACCCCCCCCACAATTAGGTCACAAGAAAAATATTAATTTTATAGATTTTTCCTATATGAGAAAAATATTTTTTTAATGGAATTTTTTTAATGAAATTAAATGGAACGCCTGAATTGAATAATTTTGAAACTTAGATAACCCAATTGAATGATGGAAAAGTTAGAGGTCTGAAATGAATTTTAGTCAAATTTAATGGTGCTATAGAGGCGCAACTAATGATCAAGCCCAATCAAAAGAGGAATGGGCTGAAAGGCAAGCCCAATGCAATTAATTTGTAGAGGTGGGTTATCAAGGCGAACCCTTCAAGCCTTAATAGCTCCACTTAGTGATTTAAAGAAGGAAAATTGTCTTAGGATTCTTATTCAAGTTCTTCCTCGGGCTGGCCGAGGAGCAATGGTTCTTAGGATTGTATACTTCTCGGTTATAAAATTCTTAATTCCTCTCTCTTTCCTTTTTATTTCTTTTTCTGGTCCCCCTTTTAAGATGACTTCCTTATTGTATATAGTTACTGGGATTGCATCCTAACCTTCCATTGGGATGGTCATTGATCCTTCCTTGGATACTTGTCACACCATTGCTTTGCTAGTGGTGGTAGGGTAGAATGAAGGTTGTGGGGGCACTGTTTAGGGGTCATTCTATCATTAATGCGGCAAATTAAGTTGGTATAGTACATTAAATGTGAAGGTGATAGGTGCCCTATCTGGAAGCTTCCTCCTCTCATTGTCTACACATCTCTACTTCCTTCCTAGGCCTTCAATCCTATGACCTTGGTGGTTTGTCTAAAGTCTCCCAAGGAGTGCATGCTCCTCGGGCTCCTCAGGCAGGCCGTCTTCCTCGATTTCATTATCTTAATTATCATGACTATGCTGGGCCTAAGTTAATGAATAATTGGGCTCAATTGCTCCTCGGGTTAAGCCCATTTGATGATCTTCCTTCTTTGGGCTTCCCCCTCCCACAAGTGCAATTTTTATTTTAGCTAGCCTTATGTATGTTATGATTATCACAAAATTTAGGGAGTGAATTGTCATTTTAACAAAAATTTGGGAATTATTATTGTTTCCTTATAATTCAAGATTAGGGTCATCTTTTTTTAAATGAATAAATTAGATTTTCTAAAATTGTATATTTAATTTGCAATTTTTCTTGTATTTAATTTGGTGTTGACGGCAAGAGATTGTCGGATTGTGAACTTTATGCGATAACGGTTAAAGTATACCACGTAGTCAACATCCGTGTAATTCTAATCAAGATCTTGACTATTTCGTAAGAGGCTAGCTGGACCATGGCCACGGCTTTAACGTTAAAATAATGAAAATTGTGAAAAAAAAAAAAAAAAGGTTCTATTTTACGGCTGTTGCTTGTCTTGCGATTTTCAACATCTTTATGTCAATGTCTACGCAACCAAACGAGTAAATTCCGAAGATTGGGTTAACTCAATTTAACCATCTCAAGCAAGCAAGAAAGTTGAAATCATTTTCCTCGAGTTGTAAATTCGAGACCCATGATTCATGGTGAATAGGATATGCATTTAGATCCAGCGACCAGCACCTAATTACAAAAAATCCATCCATACCCTAACACTTTCAAGTAAAGGAATTGCAAAAGATTGATAGGAAAATGTAATCCCATCATGTTTCACGCAAATCTTTATTTTTATTCAATGTTTTTATACTGTATGTGACGTTAAACACATTAAAAGTTGGTTGGCCCAATACGTTGTCTTCATGTGAACTGTGGAAGTGATGCAAAAATAAGGTCACAGTCTCACAGAGACTTACAGGTCCAAGTGGGCTGCCCTTGTATATATATTCAATTCATCTACTAAAAAAACAAGCTTAAGATAGTTAAAGCACGTGTGTCAGTCTATGGTACTCGGAATTTAACTACTCGAAACAGCTTCCACACGATTCTGATTTTTGACCTTGTGACACAAAAGGAAAAAGAAGAAATGTCTAAGACCATTGTGTTGCGCCTACCACGATAATCTAATTAAAACCTTAATAATATACGTGGTGTTTATCGTCATATTATGTGATGTTGATGGGTTTTACACTAAACATTATTTTTTAATTATAAAAAATAAAAGATAATAAGAGAGCATAGAATGGAGATATAATGATATATTGTATGTGTATATGTATATATTTAGATGGACAAAATTTAGGTACAGTACTTAAGTGTTGTTTTTTAGGCTCTCATCTTAAAATTATGTCATATGAATTTTTTATCTCCTAAGATTATGTCATATGAATTTTTTTTTCATCAAATAAAAATGTATTTTTTAGTTAAACAGTCACATGACTGAATTTTAAAAGATGAATATAAGTAGCAACACCTAAAATATTTTATCTAAATTTTATATGTAGATGGGTTCAAGGCTGAAGGTGCGGTGGAACAGAGTCTGATAATATATATTCTATGATACGTAGAACGTGCCCACATGTGATGGCTAAAGTTGGCAGATAAAAAACGTGAGCTCGCTTCCTTTACTCGTCCAATTTATAGGTACTGTTGCAGCTGCCACACACTGATTCATGGTATCAGCTCACAGTTGAGGGTATCATCTGAATTGAGAAATATAAATTATAAAGTGTATACCCATATCAACTAAGTAAATTTAAATAGACCAAAATAGTTAATAATAGTAGAAATGATATCTTATGAGAAGGTTTCATGAAACCATCATCTCACAGCATATAAATTCTAAACATGTTGTGAGAGAAGGGTCTCACAAGAATGTCTTACGAGATAAGTTTTCATGATAATGAATGAGCTACTAGTCCAAATGGTATACCGTCCTTGATGATATGAATGTCTGATCATGTTTGGAGACAAGAGTTACTTTATATTAAATAAATAAAAATCTGTAATGGTATGGTTCTAGCATCTCCAGTAATAAATGGGCTAAATGTACACAATGCAAAATACGTATGCAATTCATTTGGTTTAAGATTTCATAATTTTTTTAAAATATGTGATAAAAAACCGAAATGAATAAAAAAAAAAATGTGAGCACACATAATTATGGATATTACGAATTTGAATTAAAAAAATTAGGACAAAAAGAATAATTGTGTGTCTGTATATATATATGTTACGATACCTCTTTTATCATATCTCAATTTGGTGACATATATACAAATATTATCTTATAGTATAATTTCGTAAGATGTTCTATAAAAATAGATTAATTTTAGATGTCTTAAAGTAAAATAATAAGTGAATAAACGAGATGATGTTTAACATGTTCTTTCTTCACTCACTTTGTTTAAAAGAAGTAAACTAACAAAAAGTATTTATTGTATCACATTATTATAATTTAACATTTAATTTTTTATTTAAAATCTTATATTTTATTTATGATGATAGGGTCTAATTAACGTATCTAGAATAGTAGTCATTAGTGAACAAAAATAATTGTACTAACCAGCAAGGCAACTCCATCCCCAACATTCCAAAGATTACCCATCCCCAACATTCCTAAGATTATTAGTGTGGGGGTAAAGGCCTAAAACCGGTATTGGGCCTTGAGCCTTGGCTGAGAACATGAGTGATCCGAGAACGATTAAACAGTAGTTAATGGCTTAAACTCAGACCTTCATGAGCATGATATGACTAGGAAGATAGTCCGAGGAGGAATACCTCCTCGGACAAGCTAAACACGGACCAGATATGGATCCCATTGATCCAAGTGACCTTCGAGGAAGCTCTAATGATAGGAACGTGCGCCATAAATGTACAAGAAAGATGGGAACCCAAAAATATCTAAGGGAAAGCTGCTACCACCTCATTGAATGCACTATAGCTACTTTTCTGGCTGCATTTATCTGAAGAAGGCCTCTGAACAATGTTGTCTTGGTTACCGCAACTCATAGAAAGCCAAAAAAGGGTGTCTGATGATGGGACATGTACTCAAATAAGGGCTTAGATGATCAACAAGTGTAGGATCAAAATGGTCCAAAGAAAACTATATAATATAAGAGACCCTCCATGAGGATAGAGACCGGGAAAAATAGAGAAAAGGCGCTATAGCAATCTAAATTGCACTTGTACTCTGTTTAATCAATTTATATGAAAATTTACCTTCTTGGACAATGAATTCATTCACCTCTATGTTCCTTATTCTTACTTAATCATCTTCTACATTCATACTAGCCGTTGTCAAATTCATTAATGCCTAGTTCTTTAACCCACTCTCTACAAATTTGTTGTACTGAGCTCACTGGGCCAACATCCCACATATCTTGAGTTTGGGCTACAAAACGTGTCCCTACAATTAGAATTATTAAAAAAAAATCTTAATTAAGAAAAAAATTTAAAATTATAAGAAAAATATTAAAATGTTGAGGTTTAATGTAAATAGTAAACTATAGAGTTAAAAATATTGATTTTTATAGTTTTATTTTTTGTATATAATGACACACCAAAATTAATTTAAAATATTTATGTATAAGTATAATACAAGAGAAACGGTTAATACATACTTTATATAATTGGTGTATTTTACTAACTATAGGAGTCAACTTATAAATGTAGTAGTCAAGCCAAAAATCTTATAAGTTGTAACTCAACTGACATCTCCTGATATTTTCAATAAAAATGCTCGGATTTTTAATTCCTTCTCCCTCGTTGTTCTAAGGAATTTATCAAAAAAGAAAATAAAATTGCCCCTAGCCAGGGCCCCTTACATTTAATCGTCCTTGCTGAAATTTCTAATTGACTAAGGGTTCAAAATTTTAGAAAAAAATTGGGTATTTATCTCATTGCAAACGCTGAAACAAGTTTCAAATTAGGAAATTTTTACTTAAGAGAAACCAATGCAATTGAGGAAGAGAACTCTTATTTATTTATTTATTTTAAACTTTCTTTCTCGATTTTAATTAAAACATATGATCAATGAATTGGTTGGCTGAGATGTGTTCTTCAATTGAGTCAATAGTCTGGTTTTTTTATGCAATGGGAGTGATTTTGTAGTTTACGATTCATTTTCCATAATTTTTAATAGATTAAATTCTTTTGCCATACCAAAGTGGGATTGATTTGTTAGAATTTTGAATAGAGGGTAATATAATTGAATAAATCCCTAAGATAAAAATATGCATCATATTATAAAGTTCATATTTTAAAATTTTTTTTTTTGAGGGAAAGGTTCATATTTAGTTGAATTAACTTGCAGCATTACTTTTCTCTAAAAAAAAAAAAAAAAATCTTACACTTACAAAAAATGTTATAACATTAATTTATTAGACTTCCAAAAGTTAAACACCATAGGTTAATTCTAAGGTGTTAGAAATTGTCACGAATTCAGAATTCAATTTGGTTATATTTCTTGGCATGTAAGGAAATAATTTTTATTGGTGTGGAAGTAAAAGAGTTTCTTTGACAAGGAGTGAAAAAGTGATGGGTTTGTGGGTTTGTGTGTGTAAGCTAGGTTTGCAAGTTAGTTTGTATTTATGAGTGTTGTTTGTGTAAGTACATGTGCGAGATTTCATTGAGAGTGTTTGTAATCCATACTTTTGATAATGAAATTTTTTTTTTTTAAATAGTTGATAGTGAATTTTGGTTGGCTTGTTTGTTGAAGTAGGTTTGGAATTGGCCAAACACGTTATTATCTTATGTAATTATTTAATTTTTTTTATTTGCCTTTGTTGTCAACTTTCTTTTTGAACCATAAGCAACAAATCCATGTTGTAGACTTGAAGTGTATAACAATGTTTCCATATTCATCCAAGCAAATAAAGGGTACCTTTCAAATTACACTTTTTCCGTTGTGGTTTGAAATTGAATCACGCAGAATATGCAAATTGGGGTCAGTTCATTGTACAAACTGAAGAAAAATGTACATTGAATCGCACGAATATTGTACAAAAAAGGTTAGAGAGAATCAACTATCAAGATAAAGGTAAAATATCTTTTTCTTAAAATATAGTCATTGTACATTTTTTCCCTGGGCGCATTGTCATTGTATTGTACAATATTTGTACCTAAAACATCTTTTTTAAGCCATATGAAAAAAAACCAACTCTTGATTTAAAAGTTGTGCTAGAGATGTTCGTAAACTTTTTCTGGGTCCTCCTCTACTCAATGAAGATTTAAGTCCATCTTTTGTGAACCGGTCACAGTGTGATCATATCCCAGAACTTTTTGGATTTTCATCTTAACTCAATTGATTTGAAATTGTACAAATGAATCTTGTGCACATTATATGAAATCCACTAGGCAGGGTTTTCAAAACCGTGGGTCATTTTTCAAAATTTGGCCAAAACTATTTTATTCTCTGGAAACTCATGATCATGACTTAATAGTATGGTGAATTGAACTGAACTGAACTGAACGACTTGAGACTTTTGAATTACATTACATCCCTGACCAATAAACCAATTATCCAAGTATATTAAGAAGTGAGATACTGAGATATCATTGCTCATTACACATGAGACACGCCATGAAATTTTGTGACCAGACAAAACTAAATTGCATTTGAACATACAAGAGGCCCTACCCTCTGTTAACAAATAAGAGAAATTAAGCACTGATTGAAAGTTAGCTCATTTCTATTTCTTGAAGTAACAAATAAGAGGCACCTACCTTCCTTGACAATGAGAGAGAGAGACAATTTTGTATGCACACATGCACGTTTTGCTAGTGTCGGCAATGAGCCTCGTGGTTCATTTATTTATTTGGGTCACATACTCATATATGAAGCTCGTGTGTTTTCAATTACATTATGGTAAGATTCTTTATTGGACTTGGACATACCAATCCATCACACATTTTCTACATGTGATTAAACAAATGCTTCATGTGTGCTTCAAACACTTATATTTAAAAAATAAAAATAAAAATTCAGGGGCTATTATGGACCAGTTGACCATACCCTTTAATTAGTGATTTAACTCTTCAATGCCTTTCATTTTCCCCATCAATAAGCAATAAAATACTGAAATGTAAGTAAGAGCATCTATGGTTGGTCAATTATCAGTGTCATACTGACCTCAATAATTGGAAGCATTGTGGCCAAAATAATAATGGCTAGAAATAATTGTCACTTGGTTTTCCAAACTATTACTCATTACACACTTGGGATAATGATTGGCAAGCAATTCACAACATTTCAAATTTGCCCGTGTGAAATTATGAATTGCATGGAGTCTGAAGTTTGAACAATTTGGACACACCCCCCTTACTTCCTCTGTGCAACAATCACGTTACTAGATTGCCCTTCACCCACCTCACATTTTTTAATACCTGTCATTAAGATAGTCTAAACCAGCATTAAGGCCATTAAAGAGCTACCATTGAACCCTTTATCATGCTAGGTTGATTTAATAAATTAAATAAAGAGATGATTTCCTGAAATTGCCATTAAAGAGGTGTGCATCATGCTAACTAGTGTATAAACCCTGTGAATATACACGTGTGCATTTAAAAGCAATCACAATTTCACATATATATGAATTCAAATTATACATAGTGTTAGAGTTACAACTTACATATTTTTTTAAGCCATGGATTTCTAAAATATGTAATGGTTTTTTATATTTTATATATATATATATATATATATATGTAATTTATAATCTAATTGGATTTGGACTCTTTGGTTTTTGCACCCAATAATTCATGTGGGGACAAGGATTCCAAATCTAATTTAAATAGGCAATCAAGGTTATTTCCAAGGATGCACCTCAGACCTCGGGGACGAACACTAGTTACGTAAGGCACATAAAGTTAAAACATCAAAACAAAAATGAAGCAAACTTGACACAAAATACAAGAAGGATGAAGAAAGAAGGGTATAGAAGCCATCCTCTCCGCATTAAATACGAGACAACCACTCCTTTGGCCGCATTAATGAGGAAATGACCATAAATAGTGGTGGCACAGCTAAAATTATAAGGTAAAGCTTGCTAGTATGTTCTGTAGGGGACCAGAGTTCTAGGAGGGCAATTTCAGCCCTCCAAGTGTAAGATCCAGATAAGTTGTAGTTGGATATAAAAGCAAGAGGAAGATCCAGATGCAAAAAGGAGAGAGAAAAAAGAAAGAAAAAGAATCTATCCATTTGTAAACCCATCCTCGAACTAGACCCGAGGACCAATACTTGTATTTTTTCTTAACCAATTCTATTAATAGAAGAGGCACCCTTTCTTATTCAATTCTATGATATAAACATTCTGATCTCATGCACAGGATATCATAATAGGATTTGACTTCCCATCTCTAAACAAATTTATTGTGATTGCAAGTAGTAAAACCTTCATTTATTTCCATTTGTTGACTAACTGCTTTTTCGCCATTACAATTCACTTTTCACAAATATTAAAAATTTAGATAGGACACATGGTGTAAAATTCATTTCCAATTTAGAATCTAATTAGATTTAGACTGTTCGATTTCTACATCTAATAATTCACTGGACATAAAATTTTAAAAATTAGATAGGACACATAGCATAAAATTGGACTCTAATTTAGAATCTAATTAGACTTTCTCTAAGTTTTGGTTTTAACTATATACTAGTGTGTAACCTTATGCATATGCACGAGTATAATTAAAAACAATTATTTTTACATCTTGTTTTGTTTAGCTATACATGTTTTTTATGTATAAACATCAAACTCAATACTTTATTTTTTACTTCATTTAAATAATTATTTTTTTCTATATGTTCTCTCCTTTCTTGCCTCTCCACATATATAGCCACCACCGTATCACAACCACCACCACCACCATATACAACCCAAGGTTAAATCCAAACACAACCACCACCACCACCTACACCATCATATACAACACCCAAGATCAAACCATCAACCACCACCGCCAAACCAAAACCAAGATCACGACACCGCACCACCACAACCAAACCAAAATCAAACACCCAAGATCAAATCATCACAACATGGCACCTAGCGCACCACCACTGCCCAAACACCAACACGTTGGAAACCAAAAAAAAGAAAAAAAGAGAGGAGAAACACCAAAGATCATTGTGAAATAGATTGATTGAAGCCGAATCTCAATGGAGCTCTAGATCCAACGAAAGTCCCACTGGCCAGAGAAGTAGATTGAGCCACTAGATCTAGCAACTTCCTAGCTATCTTGCCAAAGAAGTGATACAAGCCTTCTTCACTTCTCACTAATACACACACACAGACACAAATCGAGAAGACAAGGTACAGACGAATGAGAGGGAGAGAGAGAGAGAGACAAAGTTGGAGTAGAAAAATTATTTAAGAAATAATTTTTTGTCTTGGCGGGGAAACTCTCTCACCACAAGAGGTGTGACATTGTTCCTCACCAAGTGTTTTGGACTAATTTGGTGAGATTGATGCGTGATTTTTAGAGTATTTAGTTATGTATTTGTTGAAATATTAAAATAACTACATTAATATGAATGCTCTTACATGTTACTGTAGCTATGGATGAATTTTACAAAATTATACATAGATTGATGTGAGATGTTTTGGGATTTTTTATTTATTTATTTATTTAGAATAAGAGGTTTTGGAAATTGGTTGGGAAAAATGTAGAACTTTTTTTACTTTATAAAAAGACTGATCTGAATGCTCTCTCTCTCTCTCTCTCTCTCTCTCTTTTATGGAGATGTGAATGCTCTTGATTTTCAAATAATAATAATAAGACCTTGAGATCCATTGGACTAATCCCTTGAGCTAAAAGAAAGAAAACACACAAGTCAATAACTAGTTTAATTTGCCAATGTCTAATTCCGTACTTTGTGGGCACTGGGCAGTTTAGTCATTGCACACAAATTTCCAAACTATCGCAAATCGCAATCCAGTCCGCGTGAGAGGTTCATTAAAAAAATCTCAATGGACTACGTTAGGAAATCGGAAATCAAGTCCTATTGCCAAAATATCCTTGCGGATCACGTGCTTGAATTCTCTCTCTCTATTCTTTAATATTAAAGTATTAAACCCCTTTAAATTAAATTAATCAAATATTCAAAACACCCCAAAAAAAAAAAAAAAAAAAAACACCTAATCCCACATATAAAAGCCAACGGACTACCTTAAACCTATTTCCCAAGTTAATAACACATAGTTCAGTTGCATCCTCTGTATTTCTCACGAAGAAAAACAAAAAAAAAAAAGGCTCTCACAACTCTCAAACCCTCACAAGATTCAAAACCCAGATAGATATTTTCAACGATGGAGTGGGTTCGAGGAGACCCAGTCGGCCATGGCAGTTTCGCTACAGTCAATTTGGCTCTACCAAAAGATGGTTACTCTCAAGATTCTCCTATGATGGCTGTGAAATCGTGTGAGTCTTTCAATTGCTCGACGCTCGAGAACGAGAAACAAGTGCTCGATCAACTCGCGAAGTGCCCACAAATCATTCAGTGTCTCGGCGACAACCACAGCTTCGAGAACGGCACGGAGTATTACAACTTGCTGTTGGAATATGCTTCTAATGGCACTTTATCTGATCAACTCAAGAACCGTGGCGGCCCGTTGCCGGAGTTCGATGTTCAACGCTACGCCAAGTCGGTGCTCAAAGGGCTTCGTGATGTTCACGCCAAAGGGTTTGTTCACTGTGACTTGAAGCTTCAGAATATCCTCGTGTTCGACAATGGGAAAATCAAAATTGCCGACTTTGGACTTGCGAAAAAAGCAGAGCAAAAACAGAGTAACGAAGTAAAAAGAGCAGAGCTTAGAGGAACTCCTTTGTACATGTCGCCGGAATCAGTTAATCACAATGAGTACGAATCGCCAGCGGATATTTGGGCTTTTGGGTGTGCGGTGTTGGAGATGGTGACCGCTAAACCGGCATGGAATTGTGAACCCCATGTGAATATTTGGAAGCTTTTGCTTCGAATTGGGGAGGGTGACGAAGTACCGCAAGTCCCTAAAGAATTGTCTGATGACTGTCAAGATTTTCTCGGCAAGTGTTTTGTTAAGGATCCAAGAGAAAGATGGACGGCCGAGATGCTTTTGCAACATCCTTTTGTGGCTGATATTTCTGATAATGATCATGATCATGACACTGTTCCATTGGATGAATCACCAAGAAGTCCTTTCAATTTCCCAGAATGGGTTTCCTTACAATCTTTGGATTCACCGGAATTGTCACCGGCTTCCGGTAATTTCTTTGAATGGGAATTGAATTCGAGGCATGGTTCGCCGTTATGTTCTCCGGCAGATCGGTTGCGGCAGTTGGTGACCAATGAGGAACCTGATTGGCCTTTTTCGGAGAGTTGGGTGACAGTGAGGTGACCGGAATTGTGCAAGTTTTAGCAGTGGAAAAAGACTAATTTCAAAGATTTTCAATTTTCATTACATCTGACGGTTCTGATTTAATCTTGTTGATTCTGATATTTTGATTGTAAATACATGGAGTACATAGAAAGAATTATTGAACAGTTTTGATTGGCAATGGCACCCTCTAGGTGGAGACTCTGTATATAAGAAATTATATTTTAGTGAATAGAAGTTCGTCAATTTCTTTACCAATATAATTTGAGATTCTGCAAGATTTGCTTCAATAATTCAATATGTCAGGCTCAGCCGCTCAATTTTAAAGTTTCTCTCCTCTTCCGAAAATAAAGGATGAGATTGAATTACTGTTTTGGTTGCTATTTTATTAGAGTCTCCTTAAGAAAATTCATATAGGGCATTGTTAATAAAATTCTTTTACTAGTTAATAGTTAAAAAAAAAAAAAAAAAAATTCGATGTTACAATAGGAAGCAAAGTAAAAAATAAATACACAAGTAGTGCAGTAAGTCAAAATCGTCAACTGGTTGGCTTGGCTTTGAGTCTTTCATGAAAGTCTGCTTGACAATAAAACATTGAATTGCCAAAAAAGGTCGGGAGATGCCCAAATCCAACAACCCAAGTAGTTGTAGATGCTCTCAGTAGGTGAAACTATTAGGCACACCGTGGATCATTAAAGGCAGACTTTCCTTAGCAAACTGATCTTCTTATTATGGGAATATTCTTCATTGCAAGGATCAAGTATTCAAGATCCCTGAATTGTCAAATACTTATTCTGGGAATATAATATTTGCTACTATTATATTTGCAATAAGTAGTACGCAATTTGGATTTGGGGTTTTGGTTGTTTTTGTTGAAGTGATTCTCAATCATGTGGGAGCCAGCTTCTTGTACTAGTACATTGAGATAGGCCTCATAAGGTCTTGTACCAGTACATTAACCTTACCTTTGTGTGCTAAAAAGATTGTTAAGCAGATTGGTAACTTTATGGGTCATGGAAAAAATATTCTTTCGGTATAAATATCGTCTCTCCACAGTAGGTCGGTCTCACTAATGAGTGAGAACTCATATGCTGTGAGTGAGAAGATATATATACCCGTAATAGGGTATACCTTTTTCTAAGGTTGAGGGAAGAGATATTTGCTAACTTGTCTTTTTTGAGACTTAATGGGATTCTTCTACATAGTCCGTTCCTCACTAATGGGGATGATGTTCTGTAATATATTTGTGTTATGATCTGTAGTATGTTATGGTATGTAATATGTTAGTGTGTTGAAAGGTAGTAGTAGTGTTGTAATATGGTTGTCATCCCTCCCTTGTTGTTGCAGTTTGAGTTAGCAAGTTGTTGTCTTATTTGTTGTACTTCTTGTGTTTAGGGTCCATTTGGTTGGAAAGATGCAAAAGTGAAATGATAGAAAATGGAGAGTAGATAGAAAAGTAGAGGAATAGAAAATATTTTAGTTTCCTTCATAATCTTTGATTTCAGAGTGGAAAAATAGAAGGATGGACAACTCTTCTATTAGAAACAAAAATATTGCTTTTAGAAATTTACTCACATACCCGGATTAAATAATATTTTATATAAACATTCTATTAGGGAAAAAAATTGGAGTTGGGTATAAAAATTATACCAAACATTTACATCAAGTGAAAAAAAAAAAGAAAAAAAAAAAACAAAACAAAACAGCGGGGAGAAGGAGTGGGCAATGGTAATTTATCATCAGCCCCCTCTCTTCTCTCCTATTTTTTTCTCCAAATTGGGGCTGAAATTTGGTAGGTGCAGAGAGAAAACTACTGAATTCCACCATTTTCTCCCTCTTTTCCTTCCCAATCAAACACTCATCTCTCCCCTTTTCTATCCTTTCTATTTTCACTCCAACAAATCACACCCTTAAACTTCTCATCTTGTAATATATTTTAGGCCAAAATGCAAAATTGATTTTCTAAATTTTACTATTTTTCATTTCAGTCCTCTAAATTTGAGTTTAGTCATTTCAATCCCCAGAGTTTCAAGTATACTCAATTCAGTTTTCTTTTAGTCTTTAGTTAGGTGCTACTGTTCAATAAACAAAACGATACCGTTTTGGATTTTTTTTTCTTAAGTTCAAAAATAAAAACCAAAAAACGTTAATTAATTTTTCTACGGAAGGGCAGTGGGGAACGATGTCGTTCCTAGCCCACTGAATATAAAAAATTCCTCAGTCCCTCAAATTTTTCAGGTCACGGGCTGATAGGGCCTTGCTGAGTCGTGGCTGGCAAACAATCCTGATGTACTGGGGTTGAGAGATGGAAAATCTGTATTCAAAGAGCTGACTCTCTTCAAAGACTGTCACGGCATGCCTACTTTAAAAAATGTAAGTACTTATAATAATATTTCCTTATTTGCTACACATTAGTACAAGGCTACTGCTCTCCTCTCCTTCATAATCATATATAGATACCAAACTTGGCTTGAACGGTTTTTAGGAATTAGTAGAGTTCATGGCAAAATTAAGAGGGTATAAAGTGGAGTTTGAGGGACTGAGAAATTTTTGATATTCAGCGGGCTAGGAACGACGTCGTTCCCCACTGCCCTTTAGTTTCTGTTTTTTTAATTTTTTAATTAACGTTTTTTTTTTAATTAAGAAAAAGAAAATCCAAAACGTCGCCGTTTTGGTTATTGGATGGTAACACCTAACGGAAGACTGAATTGAGTATACTTGAAACTTGGAAGATTAAAATGACAAAACTCAAACTTAATGGACTAAAATGACAAAAAGTGAAACTTAGAGAGTTAGTTTTATATTTTGAACAATATTTTATCTATTAATAACTCCCCCTCAAAATTTTGTTTTTAAATCATTTTTTATTTATAGTTCAAAGTATAAGTACTTGACATTTGAGAATAGGCTAAATTTTTATCATAAAAAAAAGAAAAAGCTAATTTTAGGTTAAATTTATTCTGCTTTACTCAATTCCCCTGCAATCTAAACCCTAAACCCTTAGAAGTTTCCTTTGCGTTCTAATAAAATCTTGTTTCAAGGGGAAAAGATAAAGCCTACATTATCTGTTCGGCCCAAAACGTTATATTTAATTTTTCTACGGCCCAAAACTTTATTTCAACAAAAGAAAAGGGAAACAACAAGTGTGAATGGGTAGTCTTGTGAAGCCAATGCATCTCGATTTGTGGTTCCTTGGGCTTAATAATTCATATAAGGGTTGGATTGGATGATATTGGATTTGAAACTATTGTCAAGTGAGCTACAATGTGGAATCCAGTTTCTAGTTGCTCCACAATTTGTAAATAAAATAACATAATTTCCAAATTTTCATTTCGGACAATTTTTATGTTACATCTGTGAAAAATGAAAGTTCTAACATTAATTATTATCCTTCTCACAAAAAAATAAAAATAAAAATAAAATAACATCAATTATTATGATTTGAAATTTGCAGATGTTCATTCACATAAATAAGAAAATAAAATATCCACAAGAGACAATAATATTTAACATGGTTCATCCAACTCTATGCCTACATCCAAGGACAATGCCAATCAAAATATTCAATATCAATGATATGGATTATTACAACACTCACAAACCCAGAGCTTTGATACACCCAATAACTCCTCACACTCACAAAACAAATAAACTCTTAACATACAACTACGAGTAATCTTTCAACTCCAAAAAATCTACCAAATCACTCTTCTAGGAGTTTTTCTCCTCTCCCTACATGCGGGGAACCTTGGGTAAAAGTTACCAAACTCTTTGCAATAGTGCCTATTTATAAGACTCCAAACTCATTCCTTGATAGATAAGGAGTACTCATTGCTTCTTTAATAAAGAATATTTTTCCTTCTATGTCAAGGAGAATGAGATCTTCCACACGAAGTAAATTCATTGTCTTCCATGCCAAGAAAAAGCCTCTTTAAGTCTTAACTAATTAGGAATTTGAGGCAATATTTAATGATCTTTTTTCTTAACTAATATAAAAAAAAACGTTAAAGAATAAAACACTTCTGATATATTATTCTGATCATATAGGTACTTGCATATCTCGGAGGTATGTAGACGAAAACTTTACATTTATTCGCATTCTAGCGTTTCAACAAAGAAAAGAAAAGTCCTGGTGCACTTTGCAAGGATTGAAAAGCCATAAATAAAATTTGTGGCTTATCCTACAAAGTTTTAATTTTGGTTTAAGTAGCATTATTCCCTTGCAATATACGAATTAATAAAAAGAATATGTACCCCCTCAAAAAAAAAAAAATGTAAATTAGTTTCAAAAAAAGAATATGCATGTAAATTAAAAAAACAAAAAATACTTCAAATTACATGATGAAAGTACATTGCGAAAGACAAGGTTTTTTTTACTAAAACCAAATATTATAGTAGATTATTAAAATCATTTAAATAAAAAAAAATTATATATAGTACATTCTAAATGCATGGAATAGTCTACTAAGAAGTTTTATTACAATAATTTAAAGAGGTTTAGGAAAAGAGTTTAGAGCTAAGTGTATGTTCGTGGTTCCTCAAAAAAGAAAAGAAAAAAAAGACGTGTATCTGTCCGTTTGTGGTTAAAGATTAGTAAATTTTACATTCTTCCTTTTTTTTTTCTTTAAAACTAAAATTTGGGATGGAGGAAAGTTATAACAGACTTTGCAACATCTTTCATTTTATTATAGCAGTTTTACCAGTCAACAGCACTTATAATTTATGAGAAAGTTCAATAAAATATTATTTTAATAAAATTTGATTTTCTCTCTCTTTTCTTTTCTTTTGCATATAAATATGAAACTTAATAATTATGACCGTTATTAATAGATATAATTTTAATTGTATTTTCATATGAAATATTAACTATGAAATTTGGTAATTATGATTGTAGAGATAATGACCTAAAATTATATATTGAGCCTTGGACCTTATCCAAGGACGTGAGCATGTTCAAGGAGGGGCAAATAATTATGAGAGGTTCCAATTTTAAAGTCTCAAAAGTAAGGAACGAATGGAGGGTGGTTCGAGGAGGAACTCTTCCTCGGATATGACGAATGCAGCTCAAATCTGTACTCCAACAATCAAGGTGACTTTCCAAGAGACTCTAGTGATAAAGACTTGCGTCATCCACGTAAAAGAGTGATGGAAACTCAGAAATACTTAAGGAAAAGCTATTATCACCGAATTAAATACACTATAGCTACTTTCCTGGCTACATTTATATGTAGAAGACCCCTGAACAATGCTGTCTTGGCTACCACAACTCACAGAAAGCGAAAGAGAGTGTCTGATGGGACAGGTACTCAAATGAGGGCTCAGATGATCAACAAGTGTAGGATCAAGATGGTCCAAATAGAGCTATATAATGTGAGAGACCCTCCATGAGAGAGGGATCGAAAAAATAGAGAAAGAATATTGTAGCAATCAAAATTGTACTTGTAATCAGTTTAATCTATTTATAATAAGATTTGCATCATCAGATAGAAAATTCATTCAATCCTACTATTGGGATTTATGCCCTAAAATTCAATTTATTGGTATGTCATAAATAATTAAATTGTTTAATTATATGAGACTATTTATGAACTAATGGGATATTATCTTAGTCCATGAGATGCATAGTATGTGATTTATGTGAAAAGTCACAGAAAGATATAAATCACAAGTTCTTTGTAAACTCAGAATTTTAGTTCGTAGTCGATGATGAAATTGGGCATTTCATCTGCGAAGACTATAACCTATCAACTACGATGATTTGTCTTGATCATGGAAGTGGAGACTTCTAGTTGGTAGGTTGATATGTTTCAAGAGTTAAGACATATTGAACTGGATTGCTGTGAGATTTATTATTCTCCTAACGACTGTTAAATGAATAATAAGTCTCACGACTTCTATTTACATTAACTCTAAATCTTGAGAGAATAATGAACCTGATCATGAGATATAGGTTGCTTTGATATATCAGAAGTGAGCTCTATTAGTTACGGTCAAAACCTCAGTATGTTGGGCAACCACATTTAGTGTTGATGGAACATATATTTTCAAGATGGAATAGATAATCTTTTAACGGAGATATAAAATATTCCCTTGAGATAAGTTTAATGGATTTGGTTATTTAGAGTGTTGGGCCCAACTATTTTAGTAAGGAGTTACTAAAGTATATATTTATGAAATTGGATTTCATAAATATATGATGAATAATATAAAGGATTAAACCGGGTACTCAAGGATTAAGATGTAGTAATCTTCAAAGTGGCAGTCTATATTTATGACTTTGTATTACTATGAATATTTTAATGAAGGAGTTGTATGTATAATAAAGTCTTGGGATATAATTTATTAATAAGGCCTAGAGTGCAATTATATTCTTATAGTGGTATTGAATATAATTAATGGTAACTTTGGACTTGTCAAGAGTTGATGGAAAAGCCTAAGGCCCATTGGAGCTAGAGTCTTATTTGTTCCCTTTGGTCCCATCTCAAGCCACAAACTAAAACCCAATTGGGTATGCCCAAAAGGCTAACCCAATTAGATAATCAGTCATTATTTAATAAGAGTTATTAAATGAAGAAACTATAAGAATAATTTTAACGTACGTATGATGAAAAGAAAAGAAATCAGTTTTTCTCCATAAGGAGAAGAAAAAGGAATTTTCTTTGAGTATCTATGTACAAAAAGACTGATTGAGAGACTACACATCTTGGGCACCATGTGGAATTGAAATGAAGATTAAAGGTTTTCTCAAGTTTTTAGTTTTGAAATTCACTGCATCAAGGTACGCTTTTTATTTTTTGTTCTAAAATTCATGGTTACATGTTTATCTTTCATGATTGAAGTAGATCTGTGTTTGTTGCTTCCGCTGTGTGTTTTGTATGAGATATAAAACTAGATTTTCCAACACCTACGCGTTTTGATCTTGCATAATTATCATTCAAATCAACTCTAACCGTTATTAAATTCACTAGAGCGTAGTTCTCCAACCTACACTCTACAAATTTATTGTACTAAGCTCACTAGACCAAGATCCTATACATTTTGAGTTTGGGTTGTAAAACATGTCCCTACAATTAGCGCCGTCTGTGGGAAGAACTTGTGTGATAGTGAGTGTAGCGGTTAACAATGGTAGGTTTAGGTCCACACCAAGCAGAGTCTAGGGGATCCCAGCATGGTGACCCTTTTGTCAACCTTGAACAAAAAGGTGACCGCAAGGGAAGTGTGCTTACCACACATACTAGTAAAAGTCAACCTCGAGGAGGAAGCCATGTCTCTCATGCAAAGAGTAACAAGGGCATGCAATTAGAGATTGACCAGTTGAAGAGGAAGTTGTGCCATGCATGGCGAAGGCGAACCACCTCCAACTCTGATATTTCTTCTGCTGACAAAAAGGACGTCAATTACAAGTGAAGGTCTCGAACCCCGCATAGCGAATCTTTCTCCTATGAGGAGAAACACCATCGTGAACGGAGGGTCAGAAGCCTGTCTTGTAAAGGCGTGGGAAACGATGCTATGGGCAGGGCCTTGAACAAAATCTCCAAGTTACCATTCACGTGCAAAATCGAAGGGGCGAGATTGCCTCGACGATTCATTCAGCCTGCTTTCACTATGTACAATGGTAGAACAAATTTTGTGGAGCACATAAGCCACTTCAATCAGAGGATGGCTGTACATTCCAAGGACTAAGCCTTGATGTGTAAGATTTTCCTATCCAGTCTGGGACCCGTTACGATGAGATGGTTCAACAGCCTGAAAGCAAATTCCATAAGTTCCTTTAAGGAGCTCACCCATGTGTTTGGTTCCCGCTTCGTCACCTGTATCAGGGTTCCTCAGCCCTTAGCTTCCCTTCTATCTTTAAGCATGCGAGAGGGAGAGACTTTGAAAACGTATTCGGATAGATACTGGGAGATGTTCAATGAGATAGATGATGACTTTGATGATGTGGCCATCAGTACCTTCAAGCTCGGCTTCCTGGTCGATCACAGTTTGAGGAAATTTCTAACTGGCAAACCTGTCACCAGCATATGCCAACTCATTGGCTGGATTGATAAGTATAAAGGGTCGAAGGAAACCAGCAATAGAGAAAAGGAAAGGAGAATGCTATCCCTTAGGAGATGAGGGATTTTAGGTTGGACCGATATAATAAAAACCAACCACGGAGAGATTTTGCTGGGCAGTCTGGATCTACCAATCCTCAGGCAATCAATGATGTGTTCCGAGAGCCAGTGCATCAAGTCTTGGAGAAGATTAGGCATGAGCCATTCTTCAAATGGCCAAATAAGATGGTAGGATACCCTGCAAGGCGCAATCAAAACCTCTATTGTCAATACCACCAGGACCATGGACACACCACGAAAGATTGTAGAAGTTTGCAGGACCACCTAGACCAGCTTGTCCGTGAAGGAAAGTTAAAGCAACTCTTGCATCACTCCAGTGGCTAAAGGGGCCAGACAAACTCAGAATCCTGGAGAGATTATTCTACAAGATCGCTTTGGGAACGATAAACGTCATTTTTGCTGCTCTAGGGAGGACCGGTTCCTGCCCTTCCAGGGTGATGTCTGTGGTTCAGCTGTCTGCCGAGAGCGCAAATCAGGAGCCAAAGAAGGCTAGAATGGAGATCCAACCGGTTCTAGGCTTCTCGGACGAGGATAAGATCGAAGTCATCCAACCCTATGATGATGCTTTGGTGGTTACACTCAAGATTGGGGGGTATGATGTAAAGAGAGTGTTGGTGGACCAGGGCAGTGGTGCTGAGATTTTGTATCCCGACCTATACAAGGGGCTAAATTTGAGACCTAAGGACCTAACAACGTACAATTTACCCCTGATAAGTTTTGATGGGAAGGTTGTCATTCCGAAGTGCCAAATTAGACTACCTGTGCAGACTGGCTCAGAGGTGGTGGAGGTGGATTTCATTGTGGTGGACACATATTCACCCTACATAGCCATTGTGGCCAGACCCTGGCTTTATACCCTATGAGCTGTTTCTTCTACTCTACACCAGAAGGTGAAATACCTGTCGGAGGGCCAGGTTAAGGAAATTCTGGGAAGTCAATCCACAACCCGACAATGCTTGGTAGCTGCCATTTTGCATCAACTTGAAGCTAAGTCCTTGGCCTCTGCTAGAAGGGGCTTGTAGCAATCAAAGGTTCCGAAACTGCCTATCAGTGGACTAGCCGGGGAGGTAAAGTGTGAAGATTTAGAAAAGGTTGTTATAGGTGATGATCCGGAGAAATTCTTTCAGGTTAGGGCTCAGCTGCCTCTTGCAGAGATGGAAGAGCTGGTAGAATTTCTTAGTAGAAACGTTGATGCGTTCGCTTGGGACGCTTATGAGGGTCCGGGAGTGGATCCAAGCTTCATTTGTCATCATTTAAATGTTAACCCATCTATCACTCCCAAAAAGCAGTCACCTCGGCACCCGTCCAAGGAACATGCTAATGCTGTCAAAAATGAAGTGATGAAACTCAAGCAAGCAGGGGCTATCAAGGAAGTTTTCTACCTTGAATGGTTGGCCAATACTATGGTGGTGAAAAAGAAGAGCAGGAAGTGGTGAGTGTGTGTAGACTTCATGGATTTGAATAAGGCTTGCCCAAAAGATCCTTTCCCACTTTCATACTCGAAAAGGTTTCCTAACTCTTTAAGTATTAACCCTTCAATTCAAGTGGCATCTTCTATTCAAAAGGAAAAAACTTAGATTTTACAATGAAAAACAATAAATTAATTTGAAGAGAATAAAGATGTAACTTGCATATGTAACTTGGGAGGTTAGACATGGTTTAGGAGGGTGATAAATAAAGACAAGTGTAAACAACAGATGAATCAAGCTTGGTGACTTTGGGAAAATCTTGATACACTTTGGGCAAAAGTTCTAAAAGCTATACATTTTCCCAATTCATCTTACCTATCTTTGAGTCTCCTAGGAATATTTACCACATTTGGAAAGCTATTCAACATGGAAAATGACATTTAATCCAAGGTATGAGATGGGTTATAAGTAATGGTAATAGTATCCAAATTTGGGAGGATAAATGGCTGCCTAATGGCACATTAAGAGCTTAAGTGGAGGGGCCTTTACCAATTACTAAATTTTCTCGAAACATGGACTCTTTATATGATCACGGCAAGTAGCATTTAGAAGATCTCCCATGTTATTAGAAATTGTCCTTGGGCTAAAGAATTTTGGATAAATTTACCAGGACAAAGAGAAATTTCTCTTTTTTTTCATTCTCCTACGGTTATTTGGTTAAAAGAAAATCTCACCAATACAAACCTTGTAGGGTCTTCTTTTACATGTTCCATTATATTTGCTTATGGTCTTTGGCACCTCTGGCTTGCTCATAATGATAGAATTTTTCATCCCCCTTCAACTTCTCTCTCCATCAATGCATTCACAAGACAAAACAACTAGCCTCAGAAAATTTCTATTTAGCACACTCCTTTGTTTTTACAAAAACTAAAATCACCACACATATTTCATGACAGCCCCCACAAAATCCTTTTATAGCTTTGAATACTAATGGTAGTGTACAAGGTAATCTAGGATTTGTAGGGGGAGGGGGAGTCCTTCAAGATAGCCATGGGAACTGGATTAATGGCTTTTCAATGCATATTGGTTTTGCCACAAATAATGCTGCAGAATTATGGGCAATTAGACAAGGTTTATTAATTGCCTGGGAATTTGGTTACAAATTTATAGACTAGCAAAATGATTATGAAATTGTGATATGTTGGCTTACATTAAATGGGTCCATGGCTCCGACTATGGCTCCATTAATTTGTGATTTTAGGGCCCTATTAAGCAGAGCGTGAACCGGCCCACCACATCACGTCTTCCGTGAAGTTAACAACATTGCAGATAGTTTGGCCAAGAGAGGAGTAATGCAAAGAAGAAACCTAGTGGAATATGCACAGTGTCCTACTTTTGTAAATAATCTTTTGTAATTGCTACTTAGTAGGGGTGTGCGCGGTTCGGTCAGTGCGGTTTTTTCTAAAATTTACGACCGAACCGATAAGGATCGGTTATCCCATAATTGTAACCGATGCACACTACCAAGGGTCGGTTTTCCAACCTATAGCGGATCGGTTTTTTGCGGTTAGTTTTATCAGTTTAATCGGTTTAAATATTAAAAATGTTTTTCTACTTAGACATTACTCAATCGGAAATCAGTAACAATAACATGATAAATTTTTTGACCAAGTAAATGCTTTACAATGAATTTATACTACCTCAAAGACTAACTTGGTTTATTTAAAATTTTAAATTCCTCAATATATAATTCATACTCCAACACAAAACCCACTGGGCTACAACTAAAAAAAAAAAAAAAAAGAAGCCAAATATCCAATAGTCACTTAGGTAGTTAGGCAGTAGCTCATCTCAGCCATTACTGATACGACTCCAAAAATATTTTAGCTTCGAGAGTGAAAGAAAGAGAAAACCCAAGCATTATTAAAGAACTAGGTTTCATATGTTTTAACTTTGTTGTGTCACAAATAGAGAGAGAGAGAGAGAGAGAGAGAGAGGGGGGGGAGTGAATTACCGGCGGTAGGCGACTAGGGGGTAGCTGGCCTAGTCGTGAATGGTGAGCCTGCCAAGCTGCTAAAGGTGACTCATGGTCAGTTGTCAGTCACGGTCCATGAACTCAGGCAAGAGCGAGAGATACTGAGATAGAGCGTATGAGAGAGCTGAGAGAGTTGAGTGGCTATTTATACTAAGGCAGAAATCACTCAAATCAGCAACCCTAGCTCAAAAAACAACGCCTTTTTGATACATATATATATATATATATATATATATATTTAAGTTACTAAGTGAAATGAATCGTTTTTGTCAACAAAAATTAAAACAGAAGGAAACAAACTAATATTCGTTGGTTCGGTAATCAACTCGGTTTGGAGTTGTAGTTCCGATGGCAACACCGCACCGACGTCGGAGCGGGATTCTCCATCCGATCGCCAGCCTCGGCTCAGTCAGTCGGTGCTAGAGGCGGTACGGTTGGGTCGGCGCCGATCGGTTGGGTTGGCTTCGGTATCAGTCTACTCACCCTTACTACTTAGTGTGTGTTTGGCAAAAGTTAAAAAGCCAGCTTATTTTACTATTCAGCTTATTTTTGCTACTATTTATGGGCCCCACTGTACTTTTTGGTACTATTCATAGGTTCCACTATATTATTTCCACTAACTTTTACCTTTATTTAAAGTACTTTCAGCAAAAAGTTTTCACTTTCAACAAAATAAGCAGATCCTAAACAGACCTTTAATCAAATAAAACATACATTCTTTCTACCCAAAAAAAAATTTAGAGAGAAGTTAGGATAATCTCAAGTTTGACTAATTTGATAAAAAAGAAAAAGAAAAAAAAGACAATTCTTACCTGTGGGAACGTGTGTGTTATTTGTATCAATTATAAAAGCAAGATACACTGGGTGAAAGAAAAACTGGTTTAACCCAAAAATAATAATAATAATAAAAAGGGGATATCAGATATGGTTGCAATAATTGACTAACTTTTTTTTTGGTTTCCCAACCGGTATCCGAACCCACTGGGCCGACTAATCCGGTTTCGGAGCGGGTCCCGGGGTTAAGGTTTTAAACTCCTCCCAACGGGCTTGCGGGGGATCGAACCGTAGTTCTCCCTACCAAGTCTAGCCCCTGGCACCACTAGACCAAGACACCGTTGGTATAATTGACTAACTAATACAATAGGAATTAAACATCCCTGTTTCATGTTTGTAATTCTGGCATCATTATTACTACATGTTAATAAATGGCACCAAAAATAATCCGAATTAAGTGTGACAGAGAAGAGTAGAAGAGTACCGAACATTAATAAAGTTCAGCTGGGAGAAAAGTAAAATAAAACCACTGACCAAATCAAGATTTAGTATTCGCTACTCCCTGGATTTCATGGTCAGTCAGCTATATGATCGGATCCATGCAGTCAACTCCTGCCTGTAAGCCCCAAAAAACTGCATTTGTTATTTGTTTTAGTCAATACTTCTAAAATTGTTTAACCCTTAAATTATTCGAAAAAAACAAAGAAAGAAAGAAATTAAAAATTATATATATATATATATATATATTGCTCCCCTTCATATGATATAATCCATAATTATAATCAAAGAATGCTATGATTAATCTCTACTTGTAAGTGCACTTGTTGTTCAGCGAAATTGCGACGTTCATCTTCTTGGGATCCATAATCACCGAACACTCAACCCTCTTGTAGAACTTTGGCTTGACCAGTGTACCCAAAACATAAGCTCTTGACCGAACCATGAAGTTCAATGTCACTGGCACTGGATCAATTGGTGCACCATTTTGGCTGCCCAAGGTAGATGCTCCTCCATACAGTGGGATATTGCTTCCTTTCAAAATGATTGCTATTGATCTCTGACTCTTTCTTGATTGATAAAATTCATCCATCTGAAAAATTTTAAACCCAGATAACCAGAATCAAACAAAATGTTCAACTAAAAAAATAAGAAGAGCCAAAAAATAATGGACATGAAAAGAACATGTCTTGGGATTGCATGCATACGGTTCCAGAGGCTACTTTCAGTTGAGAATATGTGAGATCTAAAGGTGTTGATGTGACATGGACCCCGAAAAATGTGGCAGTGTTACGAAATGTGAGCTTCACTGTGGAATTCATGGACACCATCGCAGTGGCTACTCCTGATGCATCCGCACCAGCTTGAATCACAAACTGATCAAATAAAATGCTCTGCAATCACAAATAACCAACACCCACAACACCAGAAAATTTATTAAAAAAATCACAAAAAAAAAAAATCCAAAACCCACATCATCAAAATGCAATTTCAATGTCTTATCAGTTTCTTTAAATTATCATAACCAAAAAATAAAAAATACTAAGAACTTGTAGCTCAACAAAGACCTATTGTTGTTTTAAATAGAGAGGTTCAAATCGTACATATATACTAAAAAAATGTACCTTCATAGTGATGGTGGGTTTTTGAGGACGACTTGCACCCCACAAAATCAAAGAAAAGGAAGAGAAAAGCACCAAGAAGCCGACAACAAAAGCAAGACAGTAAAAACGACGGCGGAGGAAATGTTGGTTTCCATCCTCATCGTTCAAAAGGCCTTCTTCTTCAATGGAATCAAACTGATCCTTCCATGGCTTCCAACCCTTCCTTTGCGAGTTGTTGTTGTTGTTGTTCTTGCGTGAACCAGGCTTGAGGGAACCAGAGAAGCGAGTGGAGGAGGACTCACGGGAGTGAGGGCCAAGAGAAGAGTTGGAGTGAGAGTGAGGAGGAGAGCCCATAGGACTGAGCACTGGGCTCGAGTTGAAAGAGTTTGTGGTCTTTTCTCCATCGTGAGAGTCCCTAGATGGGCTCTGCACGTAGTACACAGGTCGCCGAGGAGACCTTGCTGGTGAGGATTGGCTCAAGCTACTCACCTCCGAGTCTGTCTTCACCAACACTGACATTGTTGTTGTTGTTGTTGATGATTACGATGATATGGTGGTGGTCCTGGTGGAGCTAATGAGTACTAATGTGCAAAGCAAATTTGAGAGATTTAGGTGGAGATGGAGGACTATATGACTGTTTGATAGATTTTTTTTTTTTTTTTTTGGTGTGAAAATGTTATAGAATCTCTAGAACGTACGACTTGGTAGTGCACGATGGGTACACGGTTTCTTTATTGTTTACGAAGTCTTGTTTTGTGAAAACAATTAATAAGGGAAGGTGGATCACTCGACATTGAGTGCAATGGCAGTTTGTCTATTTAGCTGATTTTGGTTTAATTATTGTCAACTTTCTCATTTTTTGTTTGAGTTTTTTTTTTCCTAATATGTATCAGTATTTATTTATGATCTAAGTGTAAGATAACACATAGTAGCTACTTATGATATCCATAATCATATTATAAATAAGATGTGAATAATTTTTGAAAGAGTGAAACTTCCATTGAGTGCACTATATGAGATATGGGAGCAACACATGATCATTTTTATAACCCCTGTATTGTCCATTTGGTGTCCGATGCTTTACTAAAGAATATGCTAGATATAATCCAAGTTCCTAAAATTTATGGATGATGGTTCTACTTCTCTCAAATAGAAATTAAATTCATGATTATTCAAGTTTGTATAAATTAGTAAAACAATTTGTTGTTTCTTAATTTATGTGCTCTAACATTAATTGGGCTTAGCTTAATTGTAGATTTTCAAGGATTTCTATTAAAAATTAATGTTAGAATAATAATATGTTTTTGTTTTTAATTATAAGTTACATATATATCTAATGGGTGTTGAACTTGAACAGTTGAACCTACAACTTTACCATTTACCCAATTCTTAGAAGAGTTATGAATAATCTAATTAGTCAGAAGTCACTAACAATTAAATAAATAAAGACTTAGTTATTCCTTCTTCTTCTTCTTTTTTCTTTCACTAAAAAAAAAACTATTTTTCCATTTTTTTCATCTCTATCATTAGTAGTTCCTGATACAATTGGAATTAACAATCTTATACCCATTTAAAAGGGGGGGGGGGGGGGTGAAGGGGGAATTTGACATAGCTAACTGCATATTTCCCACAATTACTTGGACTTGACAGTTTCATGATCTTAATTACTTTGGAGTAACTATGTTAAAAAAAGCATCCCATTTTGTGTGATCTAATTAGATTAGAAATAGTGGTTCATTAAAGTTAAAACCAATCCAAATCAATGGCTAGGGTAAGCTCCGATCCGATTAGCCATCTTGCCTGTACTATTAATTTATATCCAATCTTTATCAGCACTAGCTAGAAACACGTACAGGCCCAAAAATCTAAAGCACGGGCCAACTTTGGGCATAGAGAAAACACTGCCCTTGCTTGGCAGGTAAAGCTAATATTTCTTTTCTAATATCTTGATCCCTACACAACCTGAAGACATTTCTGTTCCAAACTCCCCCACCCCCATTCTTTGAATTGTTTAATTTGCAAATTCTCTATTTGTTTTCTCTAGTCCACACTTCTCTCAATGATAACCCCAACAGTTTGAAAAGATTTTTCAAAATCATCCACCCAAAGATAGTGGATGAAAATGTTGAGATATGCAAAAAAGTCACTGAGACTCACACACCCATTATCACAATCAAATCCACACCTGATTATGTGTGAACTTGTGATTAGATTTTAGCACTTTTACATGAGCTCACAATTGATACCTAAATATTTTGTGTCAATTTATGCACTAATCACAAGTTGTGACATAAGTATAGCGTGGATTTGCAGCAAAAGATGACAAATGTCACACGCTACAATTATATAATCTCAAATTTCTCAACCCATGAGGCCAAGACCCCTTTGGTATTTTGGCTGAAGTGGACAAGTTTTGCCTTATAATGTGACTGTAAGGCTAGGATATGATATGGTGTGGGTTGTTCCGCAGGTAATGGGCCATAAAAAGCGCTTCTGTGAGTGTTAAAGCATGTTAAACACCATCATATTTGTTTGACACAAGATTCGAGTTCACACTTCATAGGGGTGAGCAAAACATTGTCGGTGTCGACCCAACCGACCAACGCCGACGACTCCATCCCAACACCAGCGCCGATCGATTGAGCCAAGGCCGGCATTCGAAGGGCGAAGCCTGTTCCAATGCTGGTGTGATGCAGTCACCGGATCAAAGAATCCTTCATCGATCTACACCGAATCGAACCGATCCCAGTTTACCAATTCTCCCCCAGTTTCAATACGATGTTGTTTCACAGGTTTTGATTTAATTTTTTTTTTTAATGAAACGACGTCGTATAGGTGTTATTAAAATTAAAAAAAAAAAAAAAAAAGGTGTGTTTTAATTTAGTTTTTCAGATTCTTAAGGGGTATAAATTCATTCTTAAGGGTTTTTAGATTCTTTAACTCTCTCTCTCTCTCGATCTCGCCTTTCGCCTGACGAAGCAACACTTGCCTGAGCTCCCACCGTCGCCTGACGCAGTGACGCCTGGCCTGAGCTCTCACCGTCACGGCAAACCAACAGTAAGCCTGAGCCTCTGCAGAATCCTTTAAGGCTTTAACTCTCTTTTTCGTGTTTTGTGACGTTTGTCTTCATGATTTCATTGGTTTGATCTTGGTGTTTTGTTTTGTTTTGTTTATTTTTTATTTTTTATGAAGTTGGTTTTCATTTGTTAAGGAAAGCATGAATGATTAAGTTGGTTTGATTGAGTTTGGGAAAGCATGAATGTCTTCTGGTTTTTTATTTTTTATTTTTTATGAAGTTGGTTTTCATTTGTTTGGGAAAGCATGAATGATTTAGTTGGTTTGATTGAGTTTGGGAAAGCATGAATGTCTTCGGGTTTTTTTATTTATTTATTTTTTTTTATGAAGTTGGTTTGATTAAGTTATGGTTGTGATTTAATGATTTTTATATTGTCTACTACTTAGCCGGTTAGCCCCCAAAAAAAAAAATTTTAAAAAAAAATTTTATACTCTAATATGTCTTACTGTCTTAAAAAAATGCTATACTCTAATATGCTTTTCATAGGTTGAACATATTTTTTTTTATTAAAAAAAATAAAACATATTGTTAATGTTTCAAATTAAACTGAACAAACCGATTAAATCAAGTCGATCAAACCGACTCTAATCGGTATGCATCGGTTTTAATTATTACAAAACTGATCCCTATCGGTTCGGTAACAAATTTGGAAAAAAACCGAGCCGACCGAACCGTGCACACCCCTAGCTGTAACTAAGAATGAATCAGGACCAGAGAAGCTATACACAGTGAATCTATGTCCAAGAACTGACTCACCACAACCACAATCATCTTTCGGAAATCTTTTTTCCATTGCCATAACAATATCGATTTTGAAAAATGGGAATAAGGGTCAAGGCCTCGTGCGCCAGGTTCGAGAGGGAATAAGTAAAATTGACAAAGATTACGTGAAGAAACTCGAAGAAGGAAGCCAACACTTGAGTAACCCAACAGAGCAATGCTACACTTGACTTCTTCACACTTGAGAAGGAAGTTCCACATTGAATAATGATGAAAATAATTAGTAGTTTATATAATATAATTGAGCACATACTAATTGAGCTTAAGCCTTTTGGGTTTTGGGTCACCCAAACGCAAAAGGGTTAAGCCTTTTTGGGCTTAGTAAAATATAATTTTTTGGGTCAACATTTTTTGTGTTCTTTCTTGGTCTCTTAATAAAATAGTTACAACTTTCATTAATATAATTTTCAGTGAAATATATTAGTTAATATATTTATAACTAAAAAAAATATTATTAATGAAATTATTAGTAGTCTATGGAGAATTTTTTTATTGAAAAGTTGAATGTTGGACATATAATACAAACTTAATAGAAATAATTATGTGATAATTGTGATTAAACCTACAAACTTTTGAAGGAAAGTCCAATAATTTGTTTTGTGATAATGCCTTTTTTTTTTATATAAATAATTCCACAATTGAACATTATGATATATTTGTTTTAAGGTTATTATTTAGCAAATATCACAAGTCATAAACTTATTATGTATTAAATTATTTATATTATAATTTTGAAATTATTAATTAAATTATTTATGATGTTGCTGGTTTAACCATCGATCAGATCAGAGAATCAAGAAACACTCTCCTTTCTAAATTTTTGGCCAGTCTGATTTTTAAAATAATAAATAAATCTAGCCATAAGGATCAATGAATCAACCTATGGTCACCTACTAGATTAGATTCACACGAAGAAGAAAATATCATCTGGGCTTTTAACAGTTGGTTTCGCTCCTCATCTTCTCTAACTTATCCACCATAGTGACTTTAATTGTTAGGACAACCTTAACATTACTTTGACCTTATTTTTTGTTGGTAGGATAGAACATAGAGATCGTAGAGCAAAACGATAAATTAGGGCAGTCCGCTCCACAATTTATGCCTTGAAGTAATTACAAGTTATAACATATAAGGGGGATTTTTTTTGAGAAATAATTATACTCTATCCTAATCTATGTGTGTGTGTGAAATTTCCTTTTAGAAACTTAAACTCTGACCTTTGATTCCTACACCTTATATACACTTATATTTATGGAGCGACCATCGCACGAAAGATACGCGGTGATACCAATAGGGGAGATTTGAACATTGGATGTCATGGAAATACTATAAGGTGTCACTCAAGTCATAAATGCAATGCTACTTTATAGTTTTTATTTTGTGAACTCATTGATGCAATATTAGAGATTATGATGAATTATGGTTCATGTTTAAATGAATATCCAATAGTAATGAGATATATATATATATATATATATATAATTTGTTATATCTTATATATGTGGTTTGAATTACACGTTAAAAAAAAGGTTAAATTACAAATTGCACCCTCTAACTTTGCTTAAAATTTAATTTAGTCATTTGACGTCACATTTATTCAATTCGGTCCTTTAACTTACAACTTTCTTCAATTCAGATATTTGTTAGTTTCAATTAAAATTGAGTTGTTAAGGACCCCTCAAAATGATGTAGTTTTATGTCGCACAAAGTTGAACGTCAATTCTAATGAAGACAAATGGGAGGATTGAATTGAATAAGAGTAAAAGTTAAAGATTTGAATTGAATTGGGCATGTTTTGTAATTTTAGCCAAAAAAAAAAAGTTTATATGTTCAGGGTGGTATTCACTAAATCGCACAAACCACACTAAAAACACCCTCAAAATGGTAACCACACCGCACCACACCCTCTATATTTATTTATTTATTTTATATTACATATATATTATAAATTTATAATATCAAATACATTATACATCATTCTTAAAAAAAACATTATACATTAATAATTTAATACCCTTCTCTATCTCACTGTGTGCGTATAGAGATGGCCATGGGTAGGGTATGGATCGGGTATACTCATACCCTACCTGAAAAGTTTGCCTATAGATACCCGATTATCAATACCTATTAATATCCATACCTGAATCTTACCCAAATATATTATTCATGGATATTCATACCCTACCCGAAACCCGAAACTCATTTAATTTTTTTTTTAATTCAAAACATTTTAATGTAAAACCCAACCAATCTTAAAAAAGAAAAAACTAATCAATAAAAAATTTTTAAAAATTTTTCTCAGCAAATGCTTTTTCTCTTTCCTCTCTTTCCTCATCTTTCTTACTGATTCTAAAGCCTCTACTATCCAGAGCAACCCTTTTTCACTTTTCGTTTCGTTTTTTTTTTTTTCTTCCCCACCTTTTCTCCTTTTAGCTGAATTTTTTTTTTTCGTTAAGGTTAAATATATATATATATATATATATATTTTTTTTTTTTCATAGACAACCAATAGTGATGACGGATTCTATGATCTCAACCCTGAAAGAAGTTGGTTTGTACCTATGGGTTACTCTGTCAAGCCACAATCTGGAAGAAAATTTGGAGTCCTTACAAGATGCTATGGAGTCTCTGAAGAAAGTTTATGAAGATGTGAAGCAAAGGGTTGAAATTGAAGAGAAAGTACCACAAATGAAGTGTACAAACCAAGTTTCTAGTTGGCTTCATGAAGTATTGAAATTGGAAAAAGATGTGAGCAGAACTCTGCAAGATGGTGAGAAAGAAAAGCAGAACAAGTGTCTTAGAGGTTATTGTCAAAAAAATTGTCGGTCAATCTATAATCTCAAAACCATTGTAAGCAAAAACCTTGATGAAGTAGAGAAACTGAGGACACGAGGTCAATTCAATGCTTTGGTTCAGTGCTGCTATGATTGACCAAGAGACATGCTTGGATGGGTTGGAAAAGAAGAGAGTAGGTCAATAGCTCTGCAGAAATATAGGCTGAGTAACCTCACATTATAGATTGGAATCCAGCTTCCCTTGTAAGTTGTAGCCATCATTGTTGCTTGTGTCCTATCGTGGTCTGTGATAAAGTTGAATCCTTTCAATATATCCCTGCCACTCTTATCTCTAGCCAGGTAAGCCACTCTTCAACTTGGGGTCTGCAATAACCAGCTATAAGGATGAGAAGTTGCCAGTTGGGATCCCCCCTTCCATGGCTTGATTCTTTTGAATGGAACATGGATGTTGTGTTCTGCCTCTTGCTTGCTTCGTTGGTATGTCGTAGTTTTGGAAATTGTAGGGGCATTTCTGTGAAATCGGTGAGGCTACGGTATAGGTGGGGTGGGGTTTTTTGTTTTGATTTTCAGGTTAATTGTTTTTCTTTTTTTAAACAATTTTTTTTTTAATTACGAAATTAAAAAAAAAAAAGAGCTTGGCTTAGTTAACGGCAAGAGTTAATTGAATATGAGCAGAATACTGAATTGACAAAATTTGAAACTTAAATAATTGAAATGACAAAATTGAAATTTAAATGACTAAAATGACAATTATTGAAACTTAGAGGGTCAATTTTAAATTTTAACCTTTTATGTTTTAAGTTCTATTAATTTATTGGATTATTAATATTTTAATTTAAAAATAAGGGTATTTTTGTAACAAGACAATTAGGGTTTCCTAACTAATTAAAACTAGTCGCTAACCCGTGCGATGCACGGGATAGTTAAATAAAAGGACATATGAAAGCAAATAAAAAAGACAAAACCTACGTTTTTTTTTTTTTTTTTAGTTGAGTCTCTCTCCTTCTTATTTTTTTAATTTTAAAGTGAAGTTAAGTTTAGAGTTTTGAGATGGTAATTGCTAGGGTTTTAAAGAGAGAAGAGAGAGTCCTACCAGGAGTCTAAATAATATAAACAATTCAAAACATGGAACATTATCAAATTTATAACACCTAATTCCATTATCTTTTACGTTGAATCCAAACAAATAATTAATTGAAATTAATCCAAACAAATAATTAATCAACCAAAATCAAAGCTTTAATAAAAAAAAAAATCACATGAACCAAAATAAAAATTCTCAATAAAGCAAGAACATATAAAAATTTACCACATCTTGGGCTGGAAGACATATGTTGCAGTTTTGATTTTTCTCCAAAAAATAGAGATGCTTCATCTGCCATATACAATATAAAATAATTATTAGAATTTCAACTCAAAAACCAAACCCATAAAAACACTATCAAAATATAGAGATTAACCCAAATACTTATAAGAAAATCAATTCTAAACATAATAAAACAATAAGATAGAATGAAAATTTCAGGCACATATGAAAGCAAATAAAAAAAGACAAAACCTACATTTTTTTTTTTTTTTTTTACGTGAGTCTCTCTCCTTCTTATTTTTTTAATCTTAAAGTGAAGTTGAGTTTAGGGTTTTGAGATGGTAATTGTTAGGGTTTTAAGAAGAGAAGAGATTTTGGTATTTTTATGCAAAAAACGTTATTTTAGGTCTAGGTGATTTATTTCCTTGTTTTTAGGCTCTTTTAATGTTTTTTTAGGTTAAATTTGGTTTCTATTATGTTTAGGTATTAAGTAGGGCTTATTTTAGAATATATTTTCTTGTCCATCAAGTTTTATGGAGCCCTTAAATAGGCCTCCAAGTTTGTATACGTTTTTCAATATTATTATTATAAATATAAACCTAAAATGAAAAGAATCAAAAATAAAAAGAAAAAGAAAATAGTGATGATGTGGAAAATTGTGAGAGTTTCAAAAGCTTCGGTTTTTTATATATATATAGACTAGGTTTTAGCAATTTATTAGAGTCCTTGAAGAGCTAGTTGATATTTGCTTGGTGCTTACTCCAAGCAACCCTTGCCCCCACCTATAAATGAAGAAATCAAACCTGTTTTAAGTTTTTAATTCCTTTGTATTTTGGGGAATATTTACAACGCACTCAAAAAGCAATTGAAAAATAAGCAAAAGGAAGAAGAAAGGCGGCGCAAAAAGGAGGAGAAGGCAAAAAAGGTACTTGACATTCAGACCAGATGGTTTAGAGATTAGGTTTTAGGTTTAGGGTTTAGGGTTTAGTTCGCTCTCGAAATCTAACATGTACCCATTTTTTGTGTTAATTTGGCTATATACCCAAGCTATCTTGGATTTTAATTTTTCTTTGGAAGACGCATCTCACATGCCGGCATTCACGTATGGATGTGTTTGGTTGGATGCTGCTGTGAACATTTTTTTTTGTACTCCTCAGCTTCTTACGTTAGGCTCACTGTTACATCACGTTTAGGCATGACATGTTAGCAATCCACTAGACATGTTAGCATTTTCCGTGAGTAAGATGATGGTGAGGGCAACATTGAAATGATATTAAAAGTCCAGGTACTAAATTTACAATTGAATTTTTGAATGACCAAAATGAATCATCACATATTTATTGGGACCTGAAGTGATTGCTTGCCTTAAAAAAAATGAAAATGAACAAACGACCAAGCATATGTAAAAAATTTAGTTAATTGAATACCTAGAAAGCAATTATTTGTAGAAGTTATGATGTGGTTGCACTTTGGATGTGACTGAAGTATACAATCATCATGCCATGTGCTTCTCAACAGTGCTTTGGCTTTCACATTTGATGGAATGCTAACATTTCATTTTAATCTATAACAATGGGGGGGAGGGGCTAAGTAATAAATTTCCTCTGGCTTTCACAATAATAAAAACAAAGTATCTTAAAAAATTACAAGATGATCAATTAGAAGATCTAAAAGAGTGTTGGAATTCAAAAATAGAAGTACAATCTGAAAAACCACATGCCTGAAACTAGTCAAACAATGTATGGATCAATAATGATTTCAATTGGTCAAGAGGTCTCTCAACGTCCTCAAACATATGGCTATCTTGTTTTGCTTCCACTCTAGCCACATCAAGCACGCCGGAACCAAATTCCATACATTTGAAGAGTGTTTACCAATCCTATTCCGCCATCCAACTAAAAGAAATGCTACTGTCCCAGCATCACTCACTGAATCCCAAACATCATAAACACTTCACTCCATAAAGCATAGGCAAGCTCGCAATGGAGCAAAAGATGATCCACTGTTTCCCCATTACACCTACATATACTACACCAATTTACTAAGGACAAACCCCTCTTGATTAGGTTAGGTTATTAAAAGTAAGAATCTTATCCCATGTTGCTTACCACAAAAAGAATGACACCCTCTCTTTGGGGCCTTAGCACCCCAAATGCTCTTCCAAGGGAAAGAATGAGCATTTCTGCCACTATTAGCATTATATTAGGAGTGAATATCGAAATTGCCACTTGTATTTAATTGCCATGTCATCCTATCACCCCCCCTCCCCTCGGCATCTTGGAATAAATATGATCAAAGAAAGAATAAGCTGCCTGCCTCCATATCTCGATCATGAAAATCTCTGTGGAACCGCAGAATTTAATTTTCTGCAGTTCTATTTATTCTTTGTGCTCTTCCATTCTTGCTGACTATATAGTGAAATATCTTTATATTTTCATATTCTAATCTAACCTTATTATAATTTAGGCCAATGAAATAGAACTTAAGAGTTGGGATGTTATTGTTTCCTTGTAAATTTTGAGAAAAAGAATATCTTGTAGAATTAGAATGAGCAACAAATTATTATGATTCATTGGCTACATGTTTATCTCATATATTGGCTTAAAAAACAATCCACCTCTAATAATTTTTATTATGAAAAATTTTCATATGCAAGGTGGCCATGTCTTAATTAGTCAGGACAAACTTGGAGTACTTAAAGTAGTAATTAGTGTTGTTTTCTCATATATTTGACTTCTTTTTTCTGCCAAGAGCCTTGTAGCTCAACTAACATCTCTTGGTATTTACAATTGAAACATCCAGGGTTCAAATCCCTTCTCCCCCCATTGTAACTATCTAATTATTTTTTAAAAAGGACATGCTCTTTCCTAATTGTGATAAAAAAAATTTCAAAAATCCTGAAGTAATTGTAGGTGCTAGTTTCTTGGATTACTCGTTTTAATATAGAGAATTTTAAATTTTGGTACCATGGAATGTATTGATGTTACTATATGAATGAATCTACATTGATCATCATGTTGTGGAGTTTGAACATGATGGAGTACGATGTGTTATTGGCTGTTATCTCTAAGGTACCTTACCACCTTGTTTTGAAATCTTATTAAGAATAAACTTGTGTTTATATTCCAGGCTGCTTCTATGGCAGATTCCCGCAGCAAGAAATCTGCAGCAGCTGACGATGAAGATATGGATCCAACGGTATAAGTCCATTCTTGTCCTGCAATAGTTGGCATTCTTTTCCTGGATCTTTTCCACAAAGCTCTTGATTATAACCTCAATCTCCTGCTTTTAATCTTCCCTCATTTGTTTTTCCTCCTGCAATACTTCGAAAGTACACTGAAACATGCTGCATCTCTGAGGGCAGCTGGTAAAGAGCCATATCCTTATAATGACCCTGTTACAATGTCTATCCCTGAATGTGTAGAGCAGTATAAAAACATAGGCAATGGGGAGCATCTTGAGGATGTTACTGTACATTTGGCTGGTATTGAAATCGGGGCTTTTATTTCTTTGGTTAGTATTTATCATGTTTCTTTTGGTATTTTTTTTTTTTTAATTTTCTTTCCTATGCAAGGGCGTATCATGAGCAAACATTCATCTTCTTCAAAGCTATTCTTTTATGATTTACATGGTGGTGATGCTAAAGTCCAAGTTATGGCTGATGCTAGGTATCTTATCACTGTATCTTTTCTTTTCCCTTATTCATATTTGATTTTTCCTTATGATTTTAGTATTGTTATTTCTTTAGGTATGCAATGTCTTTGACAAATTATCTTTCTATTAGTTTTATTTTTTTTTTTAATTAAATTTTTTTTTTGTAAGTTATTCATGCAACCATGTGGGCCTTGAACCTATGACTTCTTCCTCCACCTTACCCTTATAAGCGGAGGTGCAATTTGAGATGCAGCTCATTGGCATCTTTCCATATTAGTAGAAGAGCCTTTGTTTTTGCTTTTGGACTCTTTCTTTGTATGGACACAAATTGCTCTCTCTGTTATCTTCTATAGTGGAATAAGTGATTAGTTTGGGAATTTGGATTTTCTTGTTATCAGCATTTCATGTCAAATTTCTTATCTTAAAAAGTTAATATTTTTGGGTAGTGATTCATCAATTAGTGGAATGTCAATGTTTTGCCCAAGTTCCTTGTAAGAGAAACTTTTTTTTTTTTTTTAATTTATTGAAATTATTGCTAATTTCATGCTTGTGAGGCCTGATTAGTTGTATGTTGAAGGTTTAGGTAGATTGGAATAAAGAATGATGTAGGTCATTTTACTTTATCACATCTTTCTGTACCACTGCCTAGTTTTCTCAACTGTGCTTAAAAAAAAAAAAAATTTATAAAGGACCTATATAAACAAGATGATGAATATGTATGAATGAGACTTTCCACTTGGTACTATTTGGGAAATTTTGGTTCAGATATGAATTAGTTTCATGGACAATCACCCCCCACCTCACCCCCTGGCTGGGTGTCCCCCCTAAATTGCACCACCTTTAAGTTTTGCTGCACGGATTCCAAATTTAATGATTGAGAGATTCTTCATTTCCATGATGCAGCAAGTCAGATTTGAATGAGGAAGAATTTTCTAGGTTCCATTCAACTGTGAAGTGTGGTGATATTGTTGGTGTCAAGGGGTTTCCAGGTATGTGATGTTACTATAATTGGGTAGTTACTAACACCTTTTGACTTATATATATATATATATATATATAGCTGCTCCTTACTGTGTTGACACTGTTGAGTTTACAAAAGAAATCACCATCAGTTTAATTACTTAATTTGATTTCTCTCTCTCTCTCTCTCTCTCTCTCTCTCTCTCTCTCTCATTTGATGTTTGATAATGAATTTAAAATTTTCTGGAATAAGGAAAAAATTATTGAGAGTGTAGGTAGAACTTCAAAATACAAATTTAAAAGAGACCGGTTGAAAATTCCCTTAAATAGGTGCTTCATTTTGGTCTTTTTCCCTATGGTGAACTGTTTTAGTTTTCTATGTTGCATAATTGGTTTTTTTATTTTTTTATTTTTTTATTTTTTTATTTTTTTATCAATATGCCACATGATTGTTGAAATTTTCTAGAAATGGGTCCAGTCTTGTGATATAGATGTACATTTTTATTTTACTCATAATTACATATAGATTTAGTGGATCTTGAACTCACAAACTCACTCCCAACCTTGCTCTTACAAGGGAAGGAGGTGTCATTTGAGTTAGAGGTGTAATTTTTTTTTTTTTTTGAATTTCAAAGTTGAGTTGTAGGTTTTTGAGTCATTGTTTCTTTAAATTATATACTTCCTGGTTGACTTACATTTTGTTAGAATTATGGTCAAATGATTAAATTTACCATTTCCTAGCAGCTTAAACGTTTGGGAGAATTTGTAATTTAAATTCACTCTACCTCTCATTTAAAATGTGAAAAATCACACATGTTAGGCCCCACTTATTAAGGGGGAGGCTGGGCCCATGCGTCAGAGGGAATGTTAGAATTATATTCAAATTAAATTCACCATTTTCTAATGGCTTTAGTTTCTAGGAGAATCGGTAATTTAACACTTTTTCTTATAATTCAGGGAAAACTAAAAGTGGGGAGCTAAGTATTTTTCCAAGATCGTTTATAGTCTTATGCCATTGTCTCCGTATGATGCCAAGGCAAAAGCCTAAGGCTGGTTCTGTGTCTGACAATGCCAATTTGAAGGTGAACATGGTTTCTCCCTGAATGCTTTAATGCTGGTTACGGTCTCATCCTGACTTCATTACTTTCTTATTGTTGCAGAAAGAGGAGGCTTGGGTCCCAGGACGACCTAGGAATCCTGAAACATATATTTTGAAAGACCAGGTATTGATTAATATCCTAAAATTCAACCGAATTCCTGTTGCACTGTTTTAAACTGTATTCTTTAGCACACCCAAAATAAAAATTTAAGTACATATGATCTGGTACTGATTAATATCCTGAAGTTCAGTGAAAATGAATTGCAAACCTTCATTTTTGGGCTTGTGATAATATGTTCCGAATACTTGTGTGGTAATCTTTGGTTGTTTTTATTTTATATAATTTATTTCTTTATATTATAAGGACCCATTCAGAGAAATACATCAGTTTAATTGTCAGCCGGAAATAGTTTCTGTTCCCTTTCGCTTGAACCTGAATGGTAAATGAATTAATTTTTTGGGTAAATGTGATTCTTTGAACAGGGTTTCTTTAGGCTTAATAAACTGAATCTTTCAAACCATTTCTTTGAAAGTAATTTGAAGCTTATATCTTGGGGCTCACACTATCGGTTGGCCTCTGGAGAAAGCCTAAAGGAACTAGCAGGCTTAAAGGCGCTGAAGTTTTGTAACAAAGCTTTCGTTACACAATTTCTAAAAGCTGGTTATGTTTTGAATTATTCCACTTAGTGCTTTTTTGGTTTTGATTTTTTTTCTTTTATTAGAAATTATCCTTTTCTACATAGTTGTGGTGTTGCATTATTTTTAATTCAAGTAGCTAGGAGACTTACATGACCTGTATTGGTGAGGAATATTTTTCTAGTTTCTTTTATTTTTAATAGGTAAGAAAAAATATTATTGAAAAATGAATAGCATGAAAAATACCCAAGGATCACGATAGTAAACTAAGAGAAAAAAAAGGAGGGAAAAAGAAAAAGAAAAAATCTCAAATTTCTTATTGAATAATTACCGGCTAAAAATAGTTGGAGTTTGGACCGTGGGCTGAGATTCCAAAGCAAAAGGTCAGCCTATCTCTATCACTTACTGATAGTAGCAGAAGAGCATTGCCTGTCCAAGTAATTAGGATTTAGCACTCATGGGTGCATAAAAAACTTGGCAAATGATCTGAGATCAAATCAATCAAACGGTTGGAAATACGCGAGTCACCCCCAAAATCTGTCACAGCTCATCATCACTCACACTCACTCAACATTCGTGGCCACTACCCAAATAAACAAAACCCTTTTCCTTTCTTACCCTCATTTCCACACCACGCCACACCACAACACAACACGAATAAATATAAACATTTTCAGCACACCTCTCTCTCTCTCTCTCTCTGTCTCTAGAATCTCCGCGCAAAGATGAGCAAGGGACCAGGACTTTTCACAGATATCGGCAAGAAAGACAAAGGTAAAAAAAAAAAAAAAAATCGTACTCTCATCGCTCACGATTTTTCATTTACTTCTTCGCTTTGATTTTTTATTCAATTTCTTATATAATTTAATTATTCGCTGTTGCTTGCTTTGTTTGTTTGTAGATCTTCTAACCAGGGACTTCAACTCCGATCAGAAGTTCACTGTCTCTACCTATAGCGATGCTGGAGTGGTACATATACTATGGAATCTACTTGGATTTTTCCTGACACAGTAATGTGTAACAGGGATTGTAAAGCTACTTAAAGGTGGATATAAAATTAAATATCATGCAAACAGGCTGGATGAGGATCCGATTGAGATTGACTTCACTCCACCTTTCAGGTTTGTCATCTATATAGTATCTCTCACAAATTGTATAACATTAGCATGAATATGAAAATCTATGAAATTGGTTGTTTTAACTCTGGCAGAAGGATTGACATGATAGAAGAATTAGAGAAGATGGCGAACCTCAATATTCCCAAGGACTTTTCCAGTGATGAGGCCAACAAATATTTGAAAGAAGCGTGCACAAAGTATGAGATCAAATGTGCCCCTCCTGAAACAACAGCGCGTTTGTTGGACAAAGTCAGTTCTCTGCTTTGTCCTTTTTATATTTATTTATTTTTATTACTTTATTGAACATAAGTTAGGTAGTTACTGGCAATGATGTTTTCTGACTTGATCTGATTTTGTTCCTTATCTTTTAGTTCTGTTGTTTGCTTGGTGGGTTGTGAACCAGCAAGGTTTAGTAGAATGTTTCAACTGAATTCTTTTATGTAATATTTTTAGATTTAAATTGTTTCATCACTAGAGTTAAGGTAGACTATTCTTGCTTGCATGCTCAGACAACGTATGAGAATTGGTTATATATATTTTTTCTGTTACTGCAGCTTGTAGGACACTTCTTTGAAGAGACTTGGACAAATCCTGCTTTCATCATTAACCACCCTGAGTTAATGAGTCCTTTTGCAAAGAGGCATAAAACGAAGAAAGGCCTAACCGAGTCTTTTGAGTTATTTATTAACTAGCATGAAGTATGCTTTTCAGGATATCTTGTTTTCTTTTTCTTTCTATGTTTCATTTAATTTTCAGCTTTATAATTCATGATTCTGACTTAATTTTTCTGTAACCGCTCAGCTCTGCAATGCATACACTGAATTGAATGACCCTGTGGTACTACGCCAGCGATTTGCTGAGCATCTCAAGGTTCACTCATCAGTTTTTAAGTGTGCAATGGATTTATCCTTGAATATATTCCTCTGGAACTTTTCTGAATGATATGTGGTCTGCATGCAGGATCGGCAATCTGGTGATGATAAAGCCTTCTGTATGGCTCTTGAGTATGCGTTGCCTCCAAGAGGTTGTTGGGGATTGGGTATTGATCGGCTAACAATGTTGTTAACTGATTCACAAAACATTAAGGTTCTCTTCTCTTCTCTCTCTCTCTCAGGTCTCTGCCTGTATGCATTTGTCTCATTTATACATGTATGTGTACACTCTGTTCTCAATGGGCTCTCAACATATGCTATTTGGACAGGAGGTTCTTCTCTTCCCGGCCATGAAACCTCAAGATGAGCCATCTGCTAAAGGTACTCTTCCCAGCCATGAAACCTCAAGTGATAATGGTTACCCTTTTCATAACTATAAACAAAAATTGTGATCTAGTTTTAGAATCTGTGTGTCTTGCCTTTGATAAATGGGGTCTTTAAATTAACGAGTTTTTGTATTGGTGAATTTTATTGAAGTTTGGCCTTCAATGGCCTAGATTTTATGAGGGTTTTTGTTTTTGTATTGTTTTGACTCTGAAGCTTAAGCCCTCTGTTTTTGTTGTATAGTGTGTTCGTGCAAAAAAAAAATTTGGTTTACGGCTCAAAAATGTGGTTTATGGCTAGAGATTTGGCTTGAAAATGTGATTTATTTTGTGTGGAGGGCGGTGCTGGAGCCAGCAATGCAAGGGCGTGACATGAACCAGCAAATTGCTTTTGGAGATTTGTATGGTACTTTGGTTGCTTACAGATTGTTACAGATTTCTCCGTAAACATTGTTGATGTGTTTGGTTGGTAGAAAAGTAAAGAAATTGTGATCTTGATATTAAAATTTTTCTTTTCAAAATTCATATTTCAGATTTTATTTGGGTTTTTTTGAGAAACCGAGAGAGAAAGATCTGGATTTTTCTCATTTCAATATATATAAAAGCATGAAAGCACAAAATCACTGTAGCTACAGTGCCATTTTGGTTTCGTGAGCCATTTTGTCTTTTTTTTTTTTTTTCAGATTTTTTTTTTCAGTCTTCTGTTTGTACTTTTTTTTTTCCTATATTGTTATACTTACATAACAAATTTCACAATATTTTCACAATTATTGAGGTGTCAATTTCTTATAAGTCAAAATAAAATAATAAAATATGAAACTGTGACCAACCACAACTGAAAATAAATGTTCTGTGAAAATGTTGTGACACTTGTTGGGTGAATGTGTAAAAACTACAGTACTTTTGGTTTGTTTAATTGTACTGTTCATCGCCTTTTTTTTTTAGTCATCAATTTGTGCTCTTTTTTTCTATCTATATATAAAAAGAGCGAATAGGCTTATGAAAGTGTTATGAACAGTATTTTTGGTTTAGTGACTTGCCTTTTCCCTCCTTTTTTTTTTTTTTTTTTTTTTTTTTTTTTTTTTTTTTTCTTCAAGTTCACCAACTGGGTTTGAGCCTTTTTTTTTTTTTTTTTTTTTTCTTTTAAAGGATCTTTATATGTTTACTTTCTACTTGCAATGTAAGTTTACATTGTATACACACAAAAAGTAGCAAATATTATATACATTTGCAAAAAAAAATTGAACAAATTTTGCAAATGTGTACAACATTTACCAATTTTTATGTGTTTACAATATAAATTTACATTGTAAGTGCAATGTATATTTCTATATATATTATATATATAAAAAAAGTGAATGGGAAAAGTTATAGTAATTTCGCTACAGTAGTTTTGGTTTGTTTAACTTTCACTATTTTGTTGGCCCTTTTTTTTTTTTTTTTTTTTTGTGAATGCATGAAGTTGTAGTATATTTGCTATATTATTTTTGGTTTGTCCACAATAATTTTCACAACACTTTCTTAACAAATCAAATATGATAAATTATTATTGGTTCTAATTTAAACTTACCAATGAAACTACTTTTTGCCCACTAATAACAACTTGTAGTAACTTACTACTTATGATTTGTTGTGAAAATGTCATGGACATAACATTTTTTTGTGTGAAAAATGTTACGGCATCTTGATGTTGTCACAATATTTTCAAAACTGTTGAGCTGTTTATTCTATACAAGTTAAAATAAAATACAACAAAATTATAAAGGTATTATGAAAATGTTGCGTTATTCTGTTTTGCTTTTAGAAAATTTTTGTTGGTTTAATAAACTTTGTTGAGGCAAAATTCACTATTTCCCATACAATTTTTTTGGGTTGACTTTCTGTATATTTTTTTTCTTTACACATTATTTTAAGTAAAAACACATAGTTTTGCACAGAAAAACAAAAACTTAGGAAAAAAAACATTTTTCATCCTTTATGTTTGGGGTAGTTTACAATTTTTCCTTAAACTTTAAAATCAAGTAATTTTTCTCTTAATATTTTGGAAAAGAGCAAATATGTTATATTATTATTCTCTCAGTCTTAAAATACTTTATTGTGTAATGTCTAAATTACTCTTGCTAAATTTTAACATCCTTAAAATTTTCTTTACATATTTTGAATTTTAAATGATAACAATTCTTAGAAAGTTAGAATGATGATATTAGGTATTTTATTTGTTATCTAAAGTATGTTGATTTTCTAGGTTTAAAAGAAAGTAGTTTAGTCTTGAGAATGCATTCCTTCTGCATCAGGTTTTAGGCAGGTTTCTTGCAAATTTAAGAAAGGCCATCTTTTTCTTCGAATTTTTTATGTTCTCCAATCGTTTCATATTACAATGAAATATCTACTACTAGTCTGCAGCCTGACTGAAGTTTTCCTAGATTTTGAAGCAGCTTAGATTGTTTGTTGAGCTTGTCTTACTTTGATTTTCATAAGTATGGGTGGCTCTCTGTTTTTCTTCATAGAGTCAAAATCTTTTGAATTTTCTGTTGAAGAAGGGGGTTCCTTTTTCCTCTTACGTATTTTTGAGAGAAGCAGAGGTTCTTTACGTTCTGTGTTCATGGGCAAAGAGTGTGCTAGGAGAATGTTATCTTTGATGGAAGATTACTGTTCCTTTGAGCCCCCTGGACATTTTGCTCGAACTATTAGAGATGGAGAGAAGGTTTTTATTCTTCAATTGGGCTCAAATGCACATGGCTCTTTTCTTATGATGTCTGAACTTCTTCATGGCCGTCGGAAAGGTTTCATTATTGTTCCGGAAGGAAAATTGGGTAGTGGCTGGAGAGGTTTCTGCTTGCACCTTAGAAAGGCTATTGCTCCTGGGGCTCCTGCCATCAATCAGACTCCAAAGTTTTTACCTGGGTCTGCTGTTAAAGAACCCATATCTTATGCAGCAGCGGTGGTGCAAGGCCGACGCAGTGAACCCAACTCTCGAGGTCAGGTAACGGTGGTGAAGGCTCTGACCCAGGATCCCCATGACGTGGTAAATCCTGCGCATTTATTATTGGCTTCTTGTAAATCTAACTTTGCTGATCCAGTTGCTCAGACCCGGGATTCTCGTGAGAGTAGTCTTGGGAAGGAGAATGCTCTGGTAGGGGCAAAGATCTCCTCTGTCTTTTCAGAAGATATTGAGAATGGGGTGCAACTAGACCTTTCCTTCAGGTTGGTTCGTGGGTCTCAGGGTAAGTGGAGTATCAGCTGGTCCAACGTGTCTGAGGTGGTCCCTTTGGTTGATCAAGTCTCTAACCCAAAGCCCACTGACCTTACCGCTGACCCAAAGCCCTCTATTTCACTTAAGCCCACTTTTATCCCTTCGGTTAACCCAAAGCCCTCCAACCAAGCTACTGACCCAAAGCCCATCGCTCTTAAGCCCTATCTCAACCTTTCAGTTGACCATAATTCTAACCCAAAGCCCAAATGCCGTTTTAAGATGCATAAACCTGTCTTTAAATGGAAACCAAAACACTCCCAGCCCTCTTTGACTCATTATCTGACCCACCCACTCGCATCTTCCTCCTCCTCGCCTGTCATTCCTACCCAGATCACCTCGTCGGCACCTTCGTCCTCTGATTTAGCCTTTAAGCCATCGTTGACCCACTTCGTGCCGTTAAGCTCCGAGACGTTTCCCACTGTTCTCGTCAGTCTTGATGCCTCCGTGATCGACCCCAACAGCTCCGATGAGGTTCCGACTTGCTCCGAGTCTTTATCCTCAGTGCTCGCCATCTCAGAGGCCCCCGTGACAGAGTCTTTGTGCTCTGAAGCTTCTGTTGATGAGTCCCTGTGCTCCGATGATGAAGAGGCCTTGCATCGTGACATTCAACAGATCATCTATGAGCACTCAGACAACGTCATCAAGAAATGGGGGAATTCTGAGCAATGGGTGCTTGAATTACGAGATGGAAAGAGGGTGGCTGTCCCGATTCAAATTTCTTTACCGCCGGGAGACGTCGTTTTTGGAGTGGATGACTCAGACCAGTGGCCGACGATACCGAGTGTGTCAGCGGAATGTAAGGAGCTTTTACCAGAGCTGGATAAAGGGGCTGAAGTTGCTATGGAGGATTGGGCTTCAGAATTTTGCTCCGAGGATACTTCTCAATTTTCTGATTCTTCGACTCCTCTTAATGTCGAGCCACTGGCTATCTCTTTGCCTTTAGGCGTCATGGATATTTCTGAAGGATCAGTTACTCAGGATGAGGAGAATTTGCTGGGTAAGGACAATTTCTCAGTTTGGTTTCAGGAAAAGTTCAGTGGCTTTGATGATTTCCTTGGGGCTTCCCTCAAAGGTTTGGAAGAGCCTGTAACCAAATTCCTGTTGGCTGTTGAAGCTGAGTTACAGAAGAGGGCCATTACGGAACAAACTGATAAAGCCCTGAAGAACTCAGGGAGGAAAGGAATAAGGGAATTGCGGGGTTTATTTACCTCGGTCAATTATGGTCCAGCTTCTCCAAGACGCATTGGTAATGGTAAGGACAGGGCTCTACTTACTTTCCAATGAATTTGAAAATTTTATCTTGGAATGTTAGAGGTTTGAACGACAAGAAAAAACGGCTCAGGGTTTGTAATTTCCTTCGTTCTTGGAAGGCTGATATCGTTTGTTTGCAAGAGACAAAGTTGGAATGGGTTACTAGAGGTATTGTTAGAAGTATTTGGAGTTGTCCTTACATTGATTGGCTTTATTTGGGTTCTGAGGGTGCCTCTGGTGGTATCTTGCTCATGTGGGATAGAAGGGTGGTTGAAAAGATAGAGGAAGCAGTGGGGTTTTATTCAATTTCATGTAGGTTCAAAAACGTTAGTGACCAATTTGAGTGGGCTTACTCAGGTATCTATGGTCCAATTTTGAATAGGAATCGTCCCTTCATGTGGGAAGAATTGGCAGGCTTGAACAGTTGGTGGAATTTGCCTTGGTGCTTGGGTGGAGACTTTAATGTCTTCCGCTTTCCTTCGGAGAGATTAGGGGCAGGAAGATTTTCTCGCTGCATGTTTGATTTTTCGGATTTTATATCTCATCATGGGCTCATGGACAATCCTCTTGAGGGAGGTCTTTACACTTGGTCTAACTCCTCCTCAGCCTCAAAAATTGACCGGTTTCTACTCTCTCCAGACTTGGCAGACTACCTCTCTCATTTCTCCCAAAAAAGGCTTCCTAGAGTGTTATCCGATCACTTCCCTATTCTTTTGGAGAGTGGGAGTCATCGAAAAGGGCGTATTCCTTTTCGTTTTGAGAACATGTGGTTGAAGGCGGAGGGGTTTTTAGATAAGGTGAAAGCTTGGTGGGAAAATTACCATTTTCAAGGGACTCCTAGTTTCATTCTAGCCAAGAAGTTGGCTGCCCTAAAAGCGGATCTTAAGAGATGGAACGAAACAGATTTTGGCAATATCACAGCCAAGAAACAGCATTTATTGAGCAAGTTGAATGCTCTAGATATAAAAGAGGACTTTCAACCTCTATCTGAGGAGGAGAAATTGGAAAAAACATCTTTTCGCGCCGACCTTGAAAAGGCAGCCTTATTAGAGGAGACTAGTTGGAGACAAAAGTCCAAAATGCTGTTTTTAAAGGAAGGCGACTCCAATACTAGGTTTTTTCATAGGATGGCTAATTCTAATAGAAGGAATAATTGTATTGAAAATCTTATGATTGATGAGGCCTTATCTTCCAATCAGGATAGGATTTCTGACCATATTGTTCATTTCTATATGAACCTTTACTCTGAGCAGCAAGAGAAGCTTCCTTTACAGGATGTTTTGGTTTTTCCTAGGATCTCTGGGGATAATGCGGACTGGTTAGAGAGACCTTTCGAAGAAACTGAGATTTTTGACGTCATCAAGGAGTTTAATGGGGACAAATCTCCAGGGCCTGACGGTTTTTCGATGGCTTTCTTTCAAGCCTGCTGGGGGATTCTCAAATCAGACATCATGGCTGTGTTCCACCATTTCCATGATACTGGTCAGTTTGAGAAAAGCTTGAATGCAACCTTCATTGCTCTCATTCCAAAAAAAGCTGCTGCAGTGGAGGTTAAAGACTTTCGGCCTATCAGTCTTGTTGGGGGGGTTTACAAAATTCTTGCTAAAGTTTTGGCTTCTCGTCTTCGCATGGTTTTAGGCGAGATCATCTCAGCTCCCCAGAACGCCTTTGTTTTAAATAGGCAGATTCTTGATTCCGTTCTTATTGCTAATGAATGCCTTGATAGTAGATTGAAGTCTGGTCAGCCAGGTTTGTTATGTAAATTGGATATTGAAAAAGCCTTTGATCATGTGAACTGGGGACTTCTTTCTACCTTGCTTGAGCGTTGTGGATTTTCTAATAAGTGGAGGCAATGGATTTCTTTTTGTATTTCAACGGTTCGCTTTTCCATTCTCATTAATGGTACTCCCCATGGGTTCTTTGGAAGTTCTAGGGGGTTGCGGCAGGGTGACCCTTTGTCCCCCTTATTATTTGTGTTGATAATGGAGGCAGCCGGTAGAATGTTGGACAAGGCTGTCCTTGAGGGTCGTTTGTCAGGCTTTAGCGTTGGCGATTCTTCTGGAAGATCTTTGATGATCTCCCATCTTCTGTTCGCTGATGATACTTTGATTTTTTGTGATGCTAATATCGATCAAATTCTGATTCTTCGTATGGTGCTCATTTGGTTCGAGGCTGTGTCTGGTCTGAAGGTAAATTTGGGTAAATCTGAGCTAGTGGCTGTGGGGGCTGTTCATAACATGGATCTTTTGGTGGCTATTTTAGGCTGCAAGCAAGGTTCTCTCCCTATGAAATACTTGGGTCTTCCTTTGGGGGCAAAATTTAAGGACAAGTCTATTTGGAATCCATTTCTTGAGAAGATGGAAAGAAAATTAGCAGGTTGGAAGAAATTATATCTTTCCAAGGGAGGTAGAGTCACTTTGATTAAAAGCACTCTCTCTAATCTTCCTACTTATTTTCTTTCCTTATTCCATATTCCTGCTTCTGTGGCCAACCGTATTGCTAGACTTCAGAGAGACTTTCTGTGGGGTGGCCTAGGAGACGAGCCCAAATTTCATCTGGTTAAGTGGTCTACAGTTTGTTCTCCGCTCACTTCAGGTGGGCTGGGGATTAGGAACCTAAGAACCTTCAATGTAGCTTTATTAGGGAAGTGGTTATGGAGATTTGGGCAAGAAAGGGATGCTCTTTGGCGTCAAGTGATTGAGGTGAAGTATGGTTGTGATTGGGGCGGTTGGTGTTCTAGCTCTTCCTCTACTCCTCATGGAGTTAGCTTGTGGAAAAATATTAGAAGAGGGTGGCACTCCTTATCTCGGTTTATTCTGTTTGAAATTGGAGATGGATCAAAAGTTCAGTTTTGGCTTGATCGTTGGTGTGGCTCTTCTCCCCTCGCAGATCGTTATCCTGACTTATACAGAATTTGTTCCAACAAAGAGGCAAGTGTAGCAGATCTTATGAGGTTCTCCAATGGAGTTCTCCATTGGGATTTTCAGTTTTGTAGGGGGGTTCATAACCGTGAATTGGAAGCTTTCTGGAGTTTCATTGATTCCATTTATAGCACCCCTGTTAGGGGGATGGGGGAGGATAAGAGATGTTGGCTGCCTTGTAAGAGTAAGGATTTCACAGTCAGTGCTTACTACCATCTTCTTGTTGGCCATAGTGAGCAGTTTTTCCCTTGGAAAAGCATTTGGAAGCAGAAGATCCCCTCTAGAGTGGCTTTCTTTGTTTGGACAGCAGCCTTGGGGAAATGTCTGACTATCGACAACTTAAGGAAAAGAAAGGTTTGCATTTTGGACTGGTGTTTCATGTGCAAGTGTAATAGTGAATCTATTGACCATCTTTTCCTTCATTGCCCGGTTGCTTTGGAGTTGTGGGATATGATTTTTGGGTTATTTGGAGTTTGTTGGGTTATGCCTCTCACTGTTGTTGGGCTTTTGGCTTGCTGGCAAAGTCGTTTTGGTCGCCATCGTAATGGATATCTTTGGATGGTTGCTCCTCATTGTTTGATGTGGTGTGTTTGGAAGGAGAGAAATAGTCGGTGTTTTGAAGACAAGGAGCGTTCCATGCCTGATCTCAAGCTTCTTTTTTTTAGAACCTTACTTGATTGGTTTTCTGTGTGGAGAAACCACCCTTTTTCTTCTATTTTGGACTTACTTGACTTTTGTAATGTTCGTTTTTGATTTGTTTGCCCCTGTATACTCCCTGTATACTTCGGTGTACCTCTCTTTTTGATTTCAATGAATCTTATTACTTATCAAAAAAAATCTAATGAAAAATTCGATGACACATGCCTTTTGTTATTTTTTATTTTAAATTTCTTAGCAAAACTCAGTTATTTGTTGTTGAAAGATGATGATATTAGTTATCATTCTTAGAAGTTTTTAGGGAATAAATATATTGTCTTTAGCAAGTAGGTACTAAAAAACTATTATAGTTAAATAAATATTTATATGTTTAATAACTACCATAACTTTGTGGTTGATTAAAATTCTTAAACGAATGAGATTAAATTTTTACGACATAATTATCAAAATTCTTAAAATTAATGTCTCTTTTGATTTATATAAATCTCTGTTTACTTTAAAAATCAAATGATTCATATCTTTGATTTGTAATACAAATAAAATCTAGAATTGACCTTAATTACTATAGTAATTTTTTTTCACGGCAAGCACGTGCCTTGCACGTGCTGCCCAAACTAGTGCTACACATTAGTACAAAGCTGCTGCTCTCCTCTCTTACATATATAGATACCTAACTTGGCTTGAACGGTTTTTAGGAATTGGTAGAGTTCATGGCAAAATTAAGAGGGTATAAAGTGGAGATTGAGGGACTGAGAAATTTTTGATATTCAGTGGGCTAGGAACGACGTTGTTCCCCACTGCCCTTTAGTTTCTGTTTTTTTAAAAAAAAAAAAAAATATTAATTAACGTTTTTCTGTTTTTTTTTTTAATTAAGGAAAAAAAAATCCAAAACGACGTCGTTTTGGTTATTGGTCAGCAACACCTAACGGATGACTGAATTGAATATACTTGAAACTTGGAGGAATGAAATGACAAAATGTCAAATTTAGAAGGTCAGATTTGCATTTTGACCAATATTTTATCTATTAATAACTCCTCTCAAAATTTTGTTTTTAAGTAATTTTTTATTTATAGTTCAAAGTATAAGTAATTGACATTTAAAAATAGGCTTATTTTGTACCAAATTTACTCTACTCTACTCTACTCTCCCTCCCTCCCTCCCTTTGAGAAATTATAGAGTCCTCGGGTAGACCACGTCACTTGTTCACTATTCCACTAAAAAACTTCAATTTGTTTAAAATTACTTAGTCAATAATTAATTTTTGTTTAAAAAAATTTTCTAACTAACAATTTTAAACAGGAAGTTTTTTAGTGGAATGATGGACCGTATCACTTATTCACCATGTGGATCTTATAATTTCTCCGTCCTCTCAATCTAAATAGATCGTTAGAAGCTAAATTGTTTTTGTAATGCCTTATTGTTTCCTTTGCGATCTAATAAAATCTTGTCTATTCAAGGGGAAAAGAAAAGGCCTTCATCACCCTAAAAAAAAAAGAAAAAGAAAAAGCCTACATTATCTGCTCTGCCCAAAATGTTATATTTAATTTTTCTAGGACCCAAAGTTTTATTTCAACAAAGAAGAGGGAAACAACAAGTATGAATGGGTAGTCTTGTGAAGCCTATGCGTCTCGATTTGTGTTCCTTGGGTTTAATAATTCATGTACGGGTTGGATTGGATGATATTGGATTTGAAACTATTGTCAAGTGAGCTACAATTTGGAATCCAGTTTCTGGTTACTCCACAATTTGGAAATAAAATAACATAATTTCCAAATTTTCATTTCGGACTATTTTTGGTTTACATCTTTTGCTGTGCAATGGTAAAAGTTCTAACATCAATTATTATGATTTGAGATTTGTAGAAGTGCATTCACATAAATAAGAAAATAAAATATTCACAAGAGACAATTATTATGATTTTATTTTATTTTTTTCTCTAAGAAATTTTTGGTTTGATGGATTCCTGGTAGTTTTTTTTTGCACATAAAAGTGCTAAAAAAAATATAAAAAATAAAAAAGAAGAAGAAAGAATGAATGAAGTTTAGTGTGCAAGTTGTTAATGTATTGATTACATTAGTTGGTTTACATAATACACGTGTTTTAAATTACACAAGAAAAATAAAAATAAAAATAAAAATTTGCATACCAAACACTATAAAACTTTCTCAAGCTCATTTTCAAGGTCATTACCAAACGCTGGAAAATGCTCTAGAAAATGCTCTTTGGAAAATGAACCATTTTCCAGAAAATGTTTATGCTAAAACAAACAGAGCGTTATTGTTTCCTTTGTGTTCTAATAAAATCTTGTTTATTCTAGGGGAAAAGATAAAGCCTACATTATCTGCTTGGCCCAAAGAGGAGGAGAAGGCAAAACAGGTACTTGCATGCGTGAAATGCTAATGTTCTATTCAGTTTTTGAGAAATTAAGAAAATAAAGAAGAAAGGATTTGAGTTATTGTCTGCCTTGAAGACCTCTTCTAAACGTTAACTTTATTAGTATTTTATTTTATTGGGGAAAGTCATTTGGACTTGCTATTTAGTATTTGTAATTCTATTAGAATATCATGGCTTTGATATTTGCGTATAGGTGCTATAATAAAATATGATAGTTTACTGTGTTTGCTAATTTTAATTAGTTAAGAAAGAAAATATGAGATGTGAAATTGGTAGGACCTTCTTGTGCTTGGTTATGGAAGGAATAGAAGAGCAAAGAAGTGTAGAAAAAAAATACTGCTTGCTTAGTTTATGTCATTAGTAATTTGAACAATACACTTTAAATGTTGTACACGAACACTTCTACTTACCAAAGAGTCTATTGAAATGTTGATACAAGTATAATGGGGGTATATATCTTTTCACTTTTCTCTCTCTCTCATTACATTTCCAAACATGAGAAGTGATTAAAATTGTAACTGCTTTACTTCATTTATTTTTGCTTCTAATAATTGTAACTGCTTTGCTTTTCTTATTTTTGCTTCTAATAGTGTAAAATCGCCGTTAGTTTTTTGAATAAGGTTACTGGATTGTAGTTAGGTTGATTCATTTGGGAATTTGTTTCAGAATCTTACGTAGATAACTAAACTCAAACAACTTATCAAAAAAAAAAAAAAAAAAGAAGATAACTAAACTCAAACAGATCTTTTAGGGAAGATGTCGAGAGAGAAAAAAAAAAAAAAAAAAAACAAACAATTGAATTGTTGAAGAGTTGTCATGTACGAGTAAAAGTTCCTGGTTAGAAGTCTATGAAATTGACAGTATTCTAATGGCATGTTTGGATGTTTAAAAAAGGAGGGGGAGTAGAGTAGAGGGAGAGAGAGTAATCCAATTACATTGTTTAGAAGTTTTTTAAGGAATGAGGGGGAGGGGTTTGGAGGGGTTTCAACTTCCTCTAACTCCTCATTTTTAATTTCTCCAAATTAGAGAGATTTGGAGGGAGAGTAGAGTAGATAAATTATTGTCCAAGTAAATTCTCTAATTTACCCTTTCTAACAAATTAATCATAAATCAATATTGCAAGTCCATTTTCAAATAGGGGTAAATTTGTTTATTTTAATTATTTCCTCTTCTCTCCGTCCTCATTTTTAAAACATCCAAACAAGGGGAGGAGCTAATTACTCCATTCTCTCTTACTAATTTTAAAAACATCCAAACAAGGTAGAGGGGAACCATTCCCCTCTACCCTCCTTCCCACTACTCTCCTCCCCTTTACTCCCCTCTACTCTCCTCCCTCTCTAAACTTCCAAACAGGCCATAAGTCTTTATAATTGCTGATTAATCATACAGTATTCTAAATATTTTTAATTGCTGAAAAGATGCCAAGAATTAGAAGTGTTTGTGAGGAGCAGAGTTAGAAATGCTGACTATGCGCACTGAAAGAAGTATGAGAGCCTTCTATAAACACTTAATGGGAGCTTGTGGTACCAGAATTCCAAGATTTTGAAGGATAATACAGATAAAGGGGTTGTGTTTAAGTGTGTTAAGATCCCTTCTTCTTCTTCTCATACAATAGTTGAGATGCCTATATAGATTAGTGCTCAAAAGTTTAGTGTGCAAGTTGTTAATGTAGCCACATTTTTTTGATACTAGATGATTTAGAATGTTTTGGACATCATGGAAACCAGGTGGTTGAATGTGTATGGGAGCCAAGGCTTGGCATTCAGACTAGATGATTATTTGACATTTAAATTATTATACCTTTTTTTGAAAAGTTAAAGTTTACCTCCCTTGGTTGGATCTAATTTTAAATTGTCTGCCCAACCACCACACCCCCCCCCCCCCCCCCCACCTTGAGCTTATTTTGTATTGCCTAGCTTTGTTGTGGCCATGGATTCAAGTGTATTCTTAACTAATCTGTTAGATCCACAGTTGAAGTGCACATTGGGGAATGTGGTCAACAATCTGGCTGCATCTTAAAGCCGCCAGTCACTGTCTTTGCACCTTGGCCAGTCTCACACAAAATTTGCACACATTTGTGATTTGTTGGTGATGGTGAGTGGGTCAAATGAGAAGCCTCTTGCCAAAACTCCCCAAAAAGCAGTAGAAACCCAGTTCATGAATTCACACCAAAACGCAAAACTAACAATGAATGTTTGAATGGGAAACGAAATCTAACATGTACCCATTTTTTGTGTTAATTTGGCTATATACCCAAGCTATCTTGGATTTTAATTTTTCTTTGGAAGACGCATCTCACATGCCGGCATTCATGTATGGATGTGTTTGGTTGGATGCTGCTGTGAACATTTTTTTGTACACCTCAGCTTCTTACGTTAGGCTCACTGTTACGTCATGTTTAGGCATGACATGTTAGCAATCCACTAGACATGTTAGCATTTTCCGTGAGTAAGATGATGGTGAGGGAAACATTGAAATGATATTAAAAGTCCAGGTACTAAATTTACAATTGAATTTTTGAATGACCAAAATGAATCATCTCATATTTATTGGGACCTGAAGTGATTGCTTGCCTTAAAAAATTGAAAATGAACAAATGGTCAAGCATATGTAAAAAATTAAGTTAATTGAATGCCTAGAAAGCAATTATTTGTAGAAGTCATGATGTGGTTGCACTTTGGATGTGACTGAAGTATACAATCATCATGCCATGTGCTTCTCAACGGTGCTTTGGCTTTCACATTTGATGGAATGCTAACATTTCATTTTAATCTATAACAAAGGGGGGGAGGGGCTAAGTGATAAATTTCCTTTTATTGAAGATGAAAATTTCCTTTGGCTTTCACAATAATGAAAACAAAGTATCTTAACAAATTACAAGATGATCAATTAGAAGATCTAAAAGAGTGTTGGAATTCAAAAATAGAAGTACAATATGAAAAACCACACGCCCGAAACTAGTCAAACAATATATGGATCAATAATGATTTCAATTGGTTAAGAGGTCTCTCAACGTCCTCAAACAAATGGCTATCTTGTTTCTCTTCCACTCTAGCCACATCAAGCACGCCGGAACCAAATTCCATACATTTGAGGAGTGTTTACCAATCCTATTCTGCCATCCAACTAAAAGAAATGCTACTGTCCCCAGCATCACTCATTGAATCCCAAACATCATAAACACTTCACTTCATAAAGCATAGGCAAGCTCGCAATGGAGCAAAAGATGATCCACTGTTTCCCTATTACATCTACACATACCACACCAATTTACTGGGGACAAACCCCTCTTGATTAGGTTAGGTTATCGAAAGTAAGAATCTTATCCCATGCTACTTACCACAAAAAGAATGACACCCTCTCTTTGGGGCCTTAGCACCCCAAATGCTCTTCCAAGGGAAAGAATGAACATTTCTGCCACTAGTAGCATTATATTAGGAGTGAATATCGAAATTACCACTTGTATTTAATTGCCATGTCATCCTATCACCCCCCTCCCCTCGGCATCTTGTAATAAATATGATCAATGAAAGAATAAGCTGCTTGCCTCCATATCTCGATCATGAAAGTCTCTGTGGAACCGCAGAATTTAATTTTCTGCAGTTCTATTTATTCTTTGTGCTCGTCCATTCTTGCTGACTATATAGTGAAATATCTATATATTTTCCTATTCTAATCTAACCTTATTATAATTTAGGCCAATGAAATAGAACTTAAGAGTTGGGATGTTATTTTTCCCTTGTAAATTTTGAGAAAAAGAATATCTTGTAGTATTAGAATGAGCAACAAATTATTATGATTCATTGGCTACATGTTTATCTCATATATTGGCTCAAAAAACAATCCACCTCTAATAATTTTTATGATGAAAAATTTTCATATGCAAGGTGGCCATGTCTTAATTAGTCAGGACAAACTTGGAGTATTTAAAATAGTAATTAGTGTTGTTTTTTCATATATTTGACTTCTTTTTTCTGCCAAGAGCCTTGTAGCTCAACTAGCATCTCTTGGTATTTACATCTGAGACATCCAGGGTTCAAATCCCTTCTCCCCCCATTGTAACTATATAATTATTTTTAAAAAAGGACACGTTCTTTCCTAATTGTGATAAAAAAAATTTCAAAAATCCTGAAGTAATTGTAGGTGCTGGTTTCTTGGATTACTCGTTTTAATATAGAGAATTTTAAATTTTGGTACCATGGAATGTATTGATGTTACTAATATGAATGAATCTGCATTGATCATCATGTTGTGGAGTTTGAACATGATGGAGTACGATGTGTTATTGGCTGTTATCTCTAAGGTACCTTACCACCTTGTTTTGAAATCTTATTAAGAATAAACTTGTGTTTATGTTCCAGGCTGCTTCTATGGCAGATTCCCGCAGCAAGAAATCTGCAGTGGCTGACGATGAAGATATGGATCCAACGGTATAAGTCCATTCTTGTCCTGCAATAGTTAGCATTCTTTTCCTGGATCTTTTCCACAAAGCTCTTGATTATAACCTCAATCTCCTGCTTTTAATCTTCATTTGTTTTTCCTCCAGCAATACTTCGAAAAATAGACTGAAACATCTTGCATCTCTGAGGGCAGCTGGTGAAGAGCCATATGCTCACAAATTCCCTTTACAATGTCTATCCCTGAATATGTAGAGCAGTATAAAAACATAGGCAATGGGGAGCATCTTGAGGATGTTACTGTAAATTTGGCTGGTATTGAAATCAGGGCTTTTATTTATTTGGTTGGTATTTATCATGTTTCTTTTGGTAAATTTTTTTTTAATTTTCTTTCCTATGCAAGGGCGTGTATCATGAGCTTTCATCTTCTTCAAAGCTATTCTTTTATGATTTACATGGTGGTGCTGCTAAAGTCCAAGTTATGGCTGATGCTAGGTATCTTATCACTGTATCTTTTCTTTTCCCTTATTCATATATGATTTTTCCTTATGATTTTAGTATTGTTATTTCTTTAGGTATGCAATGTCTTTGACAAATTATCTTTCTATTAGTTTAAAAAAAAAAAAAAAATTAATTTTTTCTTTTGTAAGTTATTCATGCAACCATGTGGGCCTTGAACCTATGACTTCTTCCTCCACCTTACCCTTATAAGCGGAGGTGCAATTTGAGATGCAGCTCGTTGGCATCTTTCCATATTAGTTGAAGAGCCTTTGTTTTTGCTTTTGGACTCTTTCTTTGAATGGACACAAATTGCTCTCTCTGTTATCTTCTATAGTGGAATAAGTGATTAGTTTGGGAATTTGGATTTTCTTGTTATCAGCATTTCATGTCAAATTTCTTATTTTAAAAAGTTAATATTTTTGGGTAGTGATTCATCAATTAGTGGAATGTCAAATGTTTTGCCCAAGTTCCTTGTAAGAGGGATTTTTTTTTTATTGAAATTATTGCTAATTTCGTGTTTGTGAGGCCTGATTTGTTGTATGTTGAAGGCTTAGGTAGATTGGAAAAAAGAGAACGTATATTGCAATCTGTGCCCAACTCTGAGGACTACCACCAGATCAGAAATAGAGAACATATATTCCACCAAAAAAAAAAAAAAATTCAGATTCACAACTTCAATCCACTAGATCAGAGACAGAGACAGAAGAGAGTTGAAAGCCACCAGCCAACACCAAACCGCCGACCCCTTCTCTTTTTAGTTTTCCTCTATTTCTCGTTTCTTTAGCTTCCGTGTTTAATGTTTCAGTTTGATGTGCTACTGTTTGGCACTAGCAGATTTTAGTTTTATATTTTGGTCTTTCTTTTTTGTATTAGAAAAAAAAAAAAACTCAAGTCAGGTCAAGCAGAAGGTTCAAGTGCACTACACGTGAGGACCAACAAGCCAAATTTCCACTTCTGCTACACTACACGTGATGCCCAATTTCCCCATTGTTAGTAGCGTGACCCACTGTTCAGTGAGGCCCAGGTTGTAAAGTCTGCCCAACCAAGGTATGGACTTTCCTAACTTAATGAATTGAAATGCACTTTCAGATTTGATATCAATATGTTTACTATGTGCCTCAACTTTACCTTTAGTAACATGCTACTGAAGATTTAATATCAATATGTCTACTTGGGCTCATTAGTGTAGTTTACCTTTATAGATTAATAATTGGAACAGTAGGCAATGGCAACCACAATGGACAAACATATTATTTTTTCTATGTGATAAAAAGCCATACTAGTGGTAAATTGGTAATCACCACAAATTCTATTACAGAGACTTTGCGGTTGTGTTTGGAAACTTGTGTTTAGATTTTAAATTAGTGGTTTGATTTCAAATTAATTGGTTTTAGTTATCATATCAAATTCATTGATTTTAAAGATTTAAAATCTTAGTAAGTGAATTTGTCAAATCTAAATCCGTGACCTTTTTTAAACTATTCAAGTAAGATATGTGGATTTTAATCACCTAAATCCAAATCTAAATGCCAAAATTATGCTATTCAAATGGACCATACATGATGTGCCGATTTTTTTTATTTATAAAAAAAACACATATTTACTATGTTGTTGACACAACTTCTATCAAATTCATTGTCATGTCTTTGAAGTCGCAATTAACCATTCGGCGGACCATTCATTACAAGAGGCTGTGGCCTTAGTCCATTCCATTTCTACCAAGAGTCGTACCTTTTCATTGAAAGACTTTGAAATGGCTCTTATGCGCACCTTCCATCAAAATACGGAAGGATGCTCAATGAGTGACCACAATCCTTGGCAATGGGGTCAATGATCAACTCATAAATTAAAAACCTTGACTCAAGAGTCAAGGCCCGCTTTGATACTAGATATTTTTTAAGGAGACCTCATTGATAAAATAAGCGGAATTGTACAAATTATTTAATCAACCAATTATGAGCTTGATTTCAATTTGAGGTTAATTACACCACAGTAAACAAATTACCAATAATAGAGTGCAGTAAGGTAAACACACAAGGCAATCTGTTTACAAAGTGAAAAACCAGTGGCCTAGCCAAGAAAAAAAAAAAAAACCCTCTTGACCACTACCACCAATCCCAAGCAAAATCTACAACTAAAATTGAAGTTCTTACAATAGATACTTACCCAAAATTTTAATTGCTACCTTTAGTAGTGACTTACTCAACCACACAACTCCAACTCGGTTGGACTCTTCTAATATGGATTTCACCAATACAAATCTCCCACTCACGACGTCATGGATCACCTCAAAGATTTCGCAACTTGTTTATGTTAATGTCGTGGCTTCAACTTGATCACCAATTGACAACAACGCAGTTCTTCAAATTCACTAAGGTGTATCTGATATGATGGTGAATTGAGAGATTAGGTGCAGAAACTCTAGATACATGTGAAAGTCTGTGTGTGTGTCTAGTGACTCGGCCGGCAAGTCAAATGCTAAGCATTTCTTTGTGTCGGTGATTAACTCAAAGCATCTCAAAACCTTCCTAGGAAATTATGTCATTCAATTTTGCTGCACAGCTTTTGTAATTACAAGTTTAACATCCATCTGTATTACAAATGAAACAAATAGAGGAAGGCTCTTCTATCTTTGATAATGTGGCAACTCAAAATCAAAGGGTTCATGCACGTTACTCTCCGTAGTTCCTATAGCATTAATAGAAAGAGAACAAGAATCAGACTCGTCTCTGATTCTTAGGTTGAAGCATATACAAGAAAATCCCTCCTGCCACTGAAACATTCAGAGACTCAAACTCTCTAGCCATTAGAATGCTCACAAGCTCACAAACCTGCAAAGATTTCTCTGAAAGGCCACTTCCTTCACTACCCAATACAAAGCACAATGGCACATCTACAAAAGAATTTGCTAGCTCTTGAGAAAGCCGAGCAACTAGCTTTAAATTTCCAGTACTCTCTGGATGGCCAGCCAGCACCTTCATTTGAAATTCATTTATAAGGGCTTCAAGATGAACCCAGTTGCCAGAAACTATAGGGAGCTGAAAGGAGGCTCCTCGGCTAGCTCGAAGTGATTTCTCATTAAACGGATCACAACAGCCAGGAAGTTGAAAAACACCTCCCTGTTGGACACCGGCCCCAATATTAGACTTCCTTCTAAAATATAGATGAAGAACAATAGATCACGTTAGGCAAGAAAATGCATGAAAAGAGTTGCATTAAGTAATAGTATTCATAATAGTGTATGGCTAATCATTGATCTTTCTGTTCAGTAAAAGGAGTGGGACATCTTACAACAGAATGGAAAGATTGTTGAGTCTCAATATGTAAGTGTAACCCTTAAACTATTATTGCTTGTGACAATCATCATTGAGAAGTTTAAAATAATGAAACCAATCAGGGTTAATGCATTCTAAAGGCAGCCAAAGGAAACCTGTAAGCAATCATCAACTAACATCAATTTGCAGCAATGATGGTTGGGAGTCAAACTGATTCCTTAATGATGAAAAGAAATAGCACTTTACATCAAAGCTTTTAACACAACTGAAGTTCAGCAATGCAAGTTGGAGAAGCATCCATATAATTTAACATCAGAAAGGTTGTGGAAAAACATAAAAAAGTGTAAAGAAGGCAGATACTTCGAAATTGCAACTTATTTCCTTACCCTTTTAAAAGCCATAGCTGATCAGAGTAATGTACCAAGGTTTCCAGGATCCTGCATTGAATAACACCTTGGAATTAGTGATACAAAATTCAATAAGGTTCCTAAATTCAATTGCCTGTAATTGTAACTGGGATAACAAACAGCATCTTAGGAGTTCGGAATCTTCAGTTAACATGTCATGTTTATTATATAAAGCAGCACTAATAAACCTTTATGGAATTTTGTGCATTTAACAAATAATAGGGAAGAGATGAAAGAGACTTCAATTATTTCCAATCTTTTGTTGCAACAATTTTATTAAACCTAACAGAATTCATGATTTGCTTCTGTCTTGCATATTTATATATGTATGTATTAACTACTAATATAGGTGTCTTTTATGTCGGATGAGAAAAGAAATATCAGGTGACTGAGTTGCAGCCATGTAGCATGACAAACTCTTGGGTTCAATTGACTCTGCCTAAAAGAAATTGGTAATTAGATCTATTCCCCTTCAATGACTTTTTTCTTCTACTTTCTAAGAATACAGCTTTCATACTTGGATCTCCACTGAGCAGAAGACTAGAGCAGCATCCATAATCACCCTAAAAATCCAAGAATTACATGATATCATCTTTTTACACCCAAAAAAAAAAAAAAATGCAAGGCTAAAACAATGGAAGAAAAGCCAATCAACAGCCTCCCAATAATGACAACTACTCAAGATAAGTGTGATAATCACCTGGATCCCATCAAGGACTAGAATTCGACGTGGTGACGCAAACCATCTTTGACAATTTGCCTTTTCTTGACCATCAACTACATTGAAAAAACTGGTAGGAATACTCATCAGGGCAATTGCTTCAACAGATTCAGTTGACTGCACACCAGAAAGTTTTCTCATCACCATACAGCTCACACACACAATACGAATAGAGAGATCATCTATCCATTCAGGAACCTCAGCTTTATCAAGTAGAAGTAAACAATCCATTCCCACAGTTTTATCCTTCAACGATTCTTGAAACCTGTATATTTCCCTACAAACAAAGAATATGTCATTGCTTTATCACCTATAACATATTAACATGTAGTTCCCATAATCAATTAGGCAGTGAATGCTGAAGTACTGTAAAAATTTCGGGTAAGTCGTGGAGGAGATTTAAAAAAAATTAAATATTTAATAATAAAAAAAGTAGAAAGATCAAATGTAGGGAACATGTTGACTACAACATAAATAGTTTATAGAAATTTAACAACAGAGCTGCCATATCGGTGACAATGAATAAGATGAAATAGCATTATGCAAACCAAAAGTAAAGGAATCATACAAGAGAAAATAAACTATTCAAATTTCCTCAACCAAAGATTTCACTCTCATTCTCTTAAATTATTTGGGACTCGAAATATCTGAACTGTCAGGAATTGTAAATTTTGGAAGCCCAGAAGAACAAAATTCATAAGATTGAACAATTCAATTTCTTTTCTTCTCTTCCACTACTGAGCATCCACAACAAAGCGAAAGCCAGAATTCATTTGAGAAAGCTCTAATCACTGATAATTACAAAGTCCCTGGTAGAGCTCATTTTCTAATTCTTGGAAATAATAATCATAATAATATTCTTTTACTTTCCTACATATTCTCAGCAACGAAAACAGAGTTTAAGAAAAAATAGTAGATACCCATTTGAATTTTTGGGCTACTAGGCTTGCTGATTTCAACATAGAAAACCACCCAGATAAATTGAAATCAAAAGAGAGAAGGATTAGCATGAGTACCTAATAGGGGTAGCACCCACAACGAGAACTGAACCATGGGAGTGGCGATAAGAAGAGTTGTGGCGCAGCTTGAGGCAGTGCTTCACAAATGGGTTTGAAGTGCTAGTAATGGATTGCACATGAGAAGGTAGAGGGACTTTCACTTTCACATCGTAAGAATCATCACCATACTTCTTTTCGAAATGGGTTAGTGTCTGAGCAACTTTGAGTTTGAGTTTTGGAGGAAAACTAGTTGAAGTTGTCACCCAGCCCCAGCAGGATGTGTCTGTGCATTGCATTCCTTCCACATCCACTCAGTCGATACTATACACTTGGAGCCTACAGAGTTTTCCTTATTTTGAGTACAAAATCGGAGCTGAAAGAATTTAGGGCAGTAAAGTTGTTTGTATTTTTTTGAAATAACTTTGAGTGAAAAAGTGTGTGAAAATATGTGTAATGTTGTTTAAAAACTAAAAACATGTGTTTAAGATACTTTACCAAATGGGGCCTTAATTACTTTGGGCCCGTTTGGTAGAGAAATTTGAGTAGTGTTGTTTGTAGGTTTTTTAAGTTCGTGTGAGTGAAAAAGTGTGCAGAAATGTGTATAATGTGTTACATCGGTTTCCTATTTAATAAAAATTAATGGGAAACCAAGGGGTCATATCATACCATCTAGGGGAATACGACAAGAAGACCCTTTGTCCCTATATTTGTTCTTGCTGTGTGCTGAGGGATTATCAGCTTCAATAAAGAAGTCAGTGGATGCAAGGGAGATGGAAGGGATAACAGTCTGTAGGAGTGGTCCTTGTTTGTCACATCTCTTTTTTCGCAGATGACAGTATTATTTTCTGTAAGGCCACAGTTGGAGAGTGTAACTCTTTACAAAGAATTCTGGGGGTTTATGAGCATACATTAGGCCAACAATTGAACTGAGCCAAAATTGCCTTATTTTTTAGCCAGAACACCCCTGAAGATCTTAAAGAAGAAATAAAAAATAGTTTTGGGGCTTAAGTGATTAGACAACATGAGAAATATTTGGGTTTGTCATCCTTGGTGGGGAGGAATAAAAGGAATACTTTTAATGGTATTAAGGAAAAGCTTGGCAAAAAGTTAGCAGGGTGGAAAGAAAAAATCCTTTCAAAAGCAAGCAAAGAAGTGATGATTAAGGTTGTAGCTTAAGCTATACCAACATACACTATGAGTTGCTTTAAGATACCTGATTCTCTCTTTGACAGCTCATGGTATGAACTCAAAGGAGTTGGGAAAATCCATGGTGGCTTTATGAAATCACTAGGCTTACAGAAGAATATCGGTTGGCCTAAAATTATTACCAAAAAAGATGATAGCCACCCAGATTTAGCTTATTATGCCATTAGAAAAATGCTAAAAGAACTTCTGGGCAAAAATGAAAAAGCAAGGTATATAATCACAGGGCACAGTTTTGGTGGAGCTCTATCAATTCTCTTTCCAGCTATTTTGATATTGCACGAAGAGAAACTGTTGCTGGAGAGATTGGATGGGATTTAAACGTTTGGGCAGCCTAGGGTGGGAGATGAAACAATTGGGAAGTTTATGGAACAAAATTTGAAGGATCATAATATTCGTTATTTTAGGTTCGTTTATGGTAATGATATAGTGCCTAGATTGCCCTATGATGACAAAGCACTAATGTTGAAGCACTTTGGGACTTGCCTCTACTATAACAGGTTCTATGAAGGGTTGGTAAACACCTCTTTTTCTTGTTAGTAATTTAAATTTTTGGTATATATATTGTTAATGTGTATAGTGTTGTGGGCTTTAGGCCCAACTAAATTACTTGTATAGCACACATTATTGTACTACATTCTTACTTGTACTGCACTCATATGCCTCCTATATAAAGGCACTCGTGTATTTTCTTTTATTGAGAAATACAATATAATTATTTAGTATTTCTAACATGGTATCAGAGTCATTGCTCTAATTCTTTGGTGTGCCGCTCTTAAGTAGTCTTGTCTTTTTGGGTGTCATCTGCAGCCGTTGTTGTGAGCAGCACCACTGCCTCCACCGCAACTCCAGTACATCAAAGACCACTGCCTTGCCGCCACCACCATTTCCACTTCTCCGATCAGACCACAGATAGCACCATCGGAAAGTAATCTCTCTGATCTACCTTTCTGTGAAAATATCGTCTTCATCAGACCTTTCACACGCCTCCACGCGCCGCTAAAATTCTCGGCGTTAATGTCACGCACCTCCACGTGCTGCCAATACTCTTCACGCGCTGCCACGCGCCGGAACTCGCTCTACTAACATCATCAGCTTTGCCACGTTAGCCCTAGTGACATCATCACTGCTTGCATAAGCACTCAGTCAGCGATTACGTCATCACGTTGATGTCATCAACATTGACCACTGCTTTTGACCGTTGACTTTGACCATTGACTTTTTTTTCAGGTTGACTTTTTGCAGTCCAGGTGCTCCTTGCCTAGTTTTTCGCGTAGATTTCATTTTTGTAGTCTGTTTTTGCATATTTTGCTTCTAAATGAAGAACAAGGACAAATCTTCTTCCTTTTGCAATAATCGTCGCCGACAATTCAACAAACGTTTTTGCAATTTTTGCAAACGTTTTGGCCATAATATTGAGACTTGCTATCAACGCAACAAATCACCTATTTCCATTTATACTGCTACAGTTGTTAACTCTAAGAGTGTCCAACCCATGGCTCCTGTCCCTGCACAGTCTCAGTCTTCTAGATCCACTTTCACCATTTCTAGAGATGATCTTATAAATATCATCGCCAATGTCATTCGTATGGTTGGTAATGCATCTTATTCCTCTTCTCTCTCAGCTTTATCTGGTATGTTTCCTATCTCTTGGCTTATGGATTTTGCTTATTGCAATCACATGACACCTCACTCGTCCTTATTTTTTGACCTTAAACCTGCACCGCACCCTCTTAATATTCGCATAGCAAATGATTCCACAATGTATGATGATAATATAGGTTCCATTTTGACCTCCAACCTCTCAATTCCTAGAGTCTTTAACTAACCTTTTTTATAATTTATTTTCTGTGGGACAATTAGCTGAGTTAGGTTATTGCATTATCTTTGATTATTCTGAGTGTATTGTGCAGGATTCGAGGACGGGATAGGAGCTTGGGACCAGTCCCAGAGTTGGGCGTATGTTTCCCGTGGACAACCTTTGTCTTTCACTCGTTGCTCCTGTTTCTGTTGCTGTAGCTGCTATAGCTTCTTCAGTTCCTTCCCTTGCACTTTGGCATGCTCGACTTGATCATGCATCTTCCTCTCGGGTACAACAATTGGCTTCTAGAGGTTTGTTAGGTTCAGTGTCTACAGAAAATTTTGATTGTATTTCATGTCAGTTAGGAAAACAACCAACTTTGCCTTTCAATACTAGTGAATCAATATCTACTGATATCTTTGACCTTATTCATTCTGATGTTTGGGGGCCTTCTTCTGTCTCTAGTATTGGTGGGTCTTGATATTTTGTTGTCTTTGTCGATGATTACTCTCGCTATAGCTGGATTTTTAATATGAAATATCGTTCTGAATTATTGAAAGTATATTCTAATTTTGCAAAAATGGTTGAAACTCAGTTTTCCAAATGCATCAAAATTTTTCAATTTGATAATGCTCTTGAATACACTCAATATGCTTTCCAAGCTGTTTTGCATTCCTATGCACTGTTCACCAACTAACTTGTCCAGGTACCTCTCAGCAAAATGGTAGAGCTGAACGAAAACTTCGTCATATTCTTGACACTGTTTGTACTCTCCTTCTCTCTGCCAAAGTTCATGCTCTTTTTTGGGGCGAAGCTGCTTTTCATGCTGTTTATGCTATTAATCGCACTTCGAGTCCTGTTATGCAAAATCAAACTCCATACGAGCGCTTTTTTGGGTCACCTCCAGACTATCACCACCTTCGCTCTTTCAGTTTTACTTGTTTCGTTCTTCTTCAGCCACATGAGCATAACAAACTTGAGTCTAGTCAAGGCTTTGTTATTTTCTTGGCTATGGCGAAACTCAAAAGGGGTATCGGTGTTATGATCCTGTCTCTCATCATTTTCGTATCTCCCACAATGTTGTCTTTTAGGAACATCACCTCTTTGTCAAGCTCTCTCACTTCCGTGCATCCCTATCTTCCTTATCTATATTAGATCTTTTTCCAGATGAGGCACATATTCCTTTTGTAGCTGCTTCTGATCCTTCTATAGTTGCTCCTAATTCTCCTGTAGACTTCTTTGTCGAATGACCAGATATCACTGATCTTTTTCCTAGTTCACCTTTTAATGAACAGGTCGAAGACGAGCTACTTAACCCCAACCCTAAGCTTGGGTCCCCTTCTCCTGCTCCGCCTGAAGATCTTGCACAAGATATTCCACCTCGTCACTCAACTTGGGTAAGATCTATTCCTACACATTTACTTAACTATCATTGTTACACTACCCTTACTATACTACACGAGCCTCACACCTATCGTGAAGCTTCCACTGACTCTTTATGGCAGATTGCAATGAAAGAGGAACTTGATGCATTATCTAAAAACCATACTTGGGATTTGGTGACACTCCCCCTCCGAAAATCTGTGGTTGGTTGCAAGTGAATCTACAAGATTAAGACTCGCTCTGGTGGGTCCATTGAGCGCTACAAAGCTCGTCTTATTGCAAAAGGTTTTACACAGGAATATGGGATTGATTATGAAGAGGCCTTTACTTCGATTGCTCGTATCTCATCTGTTCGTGCCCTCTTAGCTGTTGTAGCTGCCAATAAATGGGACATTTTTCAGATGAATGTCAAAAATGCATTCCTTAATGGGAATTTAAGTGAAGAAGTTTATATGCAACCTCCTCCTGATCTCTCTGTTGACTCAAACAAGGTTTGTCACCTTCGACGTGCACTTTATGGCCTTAAACAAGCTCCACAAGTTTGGTTTGCCAAATTTAGCTCTACCATCTCTCACTTGGGTTACATGGCCAGTCATTATGATTCTGCCTTATTTCTTCGTCGCATTAACAAAGGCACTATTTTACTTATCCTGTATATGGATGATATGATCATAACTAGTGATGACTTCAGTGACATTCAAGAACTCAAGGATTCTTTCAGTCAGCAGTTTGAGATGAAAGATCTTGGACATCTTAGCTACTTCTTAGGTTTTGAAATCACTCATTCTACAGATAGACTTTATATTACTCAAGTTAAATATGCTTCTGAACTCTTGTCTTGAGCTGGACTCACTGATAGCAAGACTGTTGACACTCCAATTGAGCTTAATATGCATTTGACTCCTTTAGGGGGGGAAACCATTGTCTAATCCATCTCTTTACAGACGCTTGGTTGGCAGCTTAGTTTATCTCACTGTCATTCGTCCAGACATTTCCTATGTTGTTCACCAGGTGAGCCAGTATCTGTCTGCTCCACGATCGACTCACTATGCTTCTGTTCTGTGCATTCTTCGATACCTAAAGGGCACTCTATTCCATGGTCTTTTCTACTTTGCTCAGTCTCCTTTATTCTCTGTGCATTTTTTGATGTTGATTGGGCAGGAGATCCCACTGATCGCAGATCCACCACTGGTTATTGCTTTTTTCTTGGTTCTTCTCTGATTTCTTGGCAAAGTAAGAAACAAACTCATGTGGCCCGCTCCAGTATTAAAGCAGAATATCGTGCTCTTGCTTATACTACATCTGAGCTCCTTTGACTACGATAGCTTCTCAAAAACTTAGGTGTGTCTACATCCTCTGCTACTCCTCTTTATTGTGACAACCAGAGTGCCATTCATATTACTCACAATGATGTCTTCCATGAACGAACTAAACACATCGAGATCAATTGTCATTTTATCCGTTATCACCTTGTCCCTGGTGTTCTCAAGCTAATCTCAGTCTCTTCTAAAGATCAACTCGCAGATATCTTCACCAAGTCACATCCTAAGGGACGCCTTCGTACTTTGGTTGACAATCTCAAGTTGATCTCTCATCCACCTTGAGTTTGAGGGAGGCTGTTAATGTGTATAGTGTTGTGGGCTTTAGGTCCAACTGGATTACTTGTATAGCACATGTTCTTATACTATACTCTTACTTGTACTGCACTCATATGCCTCCTATATAAAGGCACTCGTATATATTCTTTTATTGAGAAATACAATACAATTATTCAGTATTTCTAACATATATGATATATGGTACATGCCTACCTAATCTTAACCGTTCATCTATCATTATAAAATATATATTAAATTAGACAATATTTTAAGCAGATCGATATGATACAATAAAGAACAAGTGTGTACGATAAATTCTTCTTAATTGTTTATTATATTTATTTTACGTTATTGACGCAGATTGTTGAGAAAGAACCAAACAAGAACTACTTCTCACCATTGGGAGCGATTCCTATGATAAATGCATTTTTTGAACTGATCAGATGCTTTACTATTAAATACAAGAAGGGACCAGACTACCAAGAAGGTTCGGTCCTTAGGTTATTTAGGTTAATTGGATTAGTAATTCTCGGAATACCAGCTCATTCCACCCTCGATTACGTAAATGCCACTCGACTGGGATCCTTTGAATTATTTCTCCCGCACAAAGATCCAGAAAATCCAAATTAATTTATATTGCTATATTTTGAACAGGACAAGTACGTAGAAATTGGTTTTGCATGGCCTTGTACTAGTGTCATTGAGTGAATGAGTGTGCATGGTTTGTTCTAGCTAAAGATAGCTTTATCAAATGCAGGCTTAATTTGGACACGAAAACACCAAGGAATTGTACTAGTGTTTTTCTTTTTTTCTTTACCTTATATCAATTCGATCGTGTGCTCCATTCAGAATCAATTATTCCTGTATAATTGGTTAGAAGCCTTTTTTTTTTTTGTGGCAAATTCTTCTGTTTAAGTGTTTAGTTCTTACAAGCTTCACTTAACTAGTTTATATGAAACAAAGAGAATGTGATGAGAATAAGGGAACGACTAATAACAAAAAGAAATGAAGAAAAAGAAAAAGAAAAAAAAGCTGCTAGGAGTAGAAGCCTAGCTCTGTTGATTACCATATGTCCATATTGCCACCACACGTTTTTGATTTTGAGATTAGAAAATGAACCCAAACAAACAATATTTTTTATGTGGATCCCCCACATTTAGTGTTTAAATGATGGAAACAATTAAAAAAAAAAAAAAAGACTAATAAATCTAGGAGGAGAGTTTCTTCTTCCTTCCAAATTTACATTATATTTTCAAGTTCTGAAAGGATTAAAAAAATATCCATTTCTTGTGGCAAAGTTTTAAGTTTGTTAGAAAATTGTCACTTATTTTATTATTATTATTATTTTTTTTTGGAAAAATAAAATCTCTTTTTAACTTCACGAATATGAAAATTAGTATGTATTCTACCAAGAATAAGTTTGAGGGTCAAATTACACTGTGGGAAGTTGTGGGTACCCGTGCGTGCCAAAAATATTTACTGATCTCTGTGGTAGGACTTACCATGTATATTTCAACAAGACCCTAGACCATCATGTGGTCTTGAAATTTGAAGCAAATGCAAATAATTGAATAAAATCAATTTTATTATGTGAAGTATGCTAAAAACTAACTTGTTTTACTCATTATTTGTTGGACAATAAAAGTAACATTTATTTTGGGTTTTGTTTCAAAAGAAGTTATGGAATTTTTTTTAAGAGATTAGGCCTTTTTTATAATACTTAGTATTTGTTTGTATTTTTTTTTTTTTACATAAAGTTTTAAATTAATTCGTGTATCACCCAGGCATACTACTAGTTAATTTAGTTTAAAATTTTACGCTTAGATGCATATCAAATTCAATTGTATTTATAATTGATTCTTAAAAAAATTTGTCAATATAAAATAAAAATTTTCCAAATTAAGTTATTCAAATTTCTAATTAATTTATAATGCTTTTTTTTATTTATTTTTTATTTTTTATAATAATGATACTTAAGCTACTAAAATTTTGGCAGATTTTGATTCAAATATTTATTAACCCATTCCTTTTTCTTTTTCATTTTCGTTTTTGTTTCACTTTTTTACGGGAAAAAAAGAGATCTAAAAACAAAGATACGAAAAATATAAGAAAATATATATTGGCTAATACATAAGGAATAACTCAGCGAGAAATAGTATTAAAAAATAAAATAGTGAAGTATTGAAGGACAATTTTTTAAGGGATAATTACAACTTACCTACTTATGGTTTGCCTCAAATTTAACTTACCTACCTGTGATTTGATTTTTGACACTTTACCCACCCGTGGTTCATTCCGTCTATGCTCCATAACCCACCTCTAAATATTTCGTTCCTCTAACACGTTTTGTCCAAAAATTTAACAAGAAATCAGATCAAACACTCCTCTCCCATGCTCTCTCTCACACCTACTCATCCATTCTAAACCGAGAATCGACTGGGTTTTGTTTGTGCAAGAACATCGAGGAAGGAGACCCACGAATTCTGGAAGAAGGAGACCCACGAATTTGTGTTTGGGAACATTTTGGTCTTGAATCTGTGCGGATTTCTCTTTACTTGGTGAGTTACTTTAGATGTTTTGAGCTTGAAATTTTGATTTTTCTTTCACTTTCATATGCTCTTTTCCTCTTATTATAGGTTGATTTAATATTTGAAACCTAGGGTTTTAATTTTTTCTTAAAAATTGGGTTTCTGCAAAGTAAAAGTGACCATGTTTTAATTTTGACATGTTCTTTTACTTTCTGGTTTTTACAAAGTGGCCATTGAACCAAAAATTTGGCCATTAAATTAGCTATGACTCTGGGAGTTTCGTAGATTGGCCAAGTTATCTAGCTTTATTAAAATTAGTAGGTGAGAATGGGATTGCCCTGTTGCCAGGTTTGAGCGGCTGTTATTGTCAATTGGGTTTCTGTAAAGTGGTGTTTTGTATTGCTAAGTTTTGCTGTCATAGCAGCAAGAGTTTATTCCAATGCAGCAGAATTTTTTTGGTATTACTGAGTTTTCAAAGCAGCAGATTTGCAAAACTTCAGACTTGCAATAAAAACCTTTTCTTTTCTTTTATCCTTTTGTTGCTACACAAAGAAAATTTTAGATGGAAGGAAACAGTACAAGTAGTTAATGTAACAATTAGCCATAAGAACAAAGTTTAACAGTTGTTTTATTTATTGTTATTTGTAGCCTTACTAAGTTCATTCGTTGAGATAGGTAGCCCTCGAACTTTACCTGCTGTGAATTATAGTTGTAGGGATTGGACTTTTTTCCCATGCGACGCGGGGGTTTTTCCCATACGACGCGAGGGTTCAGGATTTTCACCCCACCAAGGGCTAACCTTATAGTATAAGGCTTGACACATTAGTCCCAAATCGGCTAGGGAAGCGCCCCTAGGAGGCAGTCGGCTTAAACCCAGGTAGCCCGATACAATGAATTTGTAGAGTATGGGTTCAAGAATTAAGCCCTGGGAAAGATTGCGACGGCTAAACAGGGTAGTGAATGGGTTGGGCGACAAGAATATAAGCTAAAGCATAAGATGTGCTTTCTCGGCCCTCTTCTTAGGGGCTGGAAGTTCCTATTGCTTTCTCAATGCTTGGTTATGGGGGTTATAAGAGTGATGTAGTATTTTCTGCCTCTCGCTCTTTCTGGAGGACTTCTCACATTATATATCTCTTTTCAGTTGATCCTAGCTCTACATTTGTCGACCAGGCAGGTCACTACTTGAGTGCTTGTCTCGTCAGTCGTTTTTTCATCCTTCTATGAGTTGCAGCTACCAAGATTGCAGTGCTCAGGGGTCATTTCCTCATTAATGCGGCCAGAGCGTCAGCAGCGGACATTTAATGTGGAGATGACAGTTTGTCTTGGGTTTGCTCTTCCACCGTCCTCCTATGATAGGCACATTATATTCGTCATTTCTCATGGGATGCTCTGGGAGGTTGCCTACGATGGGGCATTAACTCTCCCTCCTCTGGTTGGGGTTAGCCGAGGACATGGTTGTCCTCGATGGTCATCCTGGGTGATTCAGACCTTCTTACGTCGTCCTCGGAAGTTTTCTTCTTCCTCGACATGGGCCTTGGGCTTGATACGAAGCGGGTTGGGGTTGCCTAATCCCTTGGCCCCACAATAGCCCCTCAAAATCCTACTGTTAGGCTCTTCGGGTGGGGAAGAGGATTTTGATGTCCTTGGGCCTTTGCCATGGCTTATCAAGTCTTATCCTCCATTAGCACCAGAGTCTTTTCGCCTGCCTAAGGCACGCTCCTGACGCTTTGGTGTACGAGGCGCGCTCTCATTAATGTCCTCGTGAAGTGGCACAGATCCAACGGATGGGAATTTCTTTGGAAATTGGGCGGGATTTGCTTCGACGTATCTTTCTCTCCTCGAATTTCGTGCGGATTAATTTTCGCTAGATTTCACCTTTTATATAAGGCCTCTTGGGGGAATTATTCTTTTTATAACTCCCCACGTTCATCAGAAACTTCAAGCCTTCTTCAACACTATAGGCTTTTCCAAGGACTTTGCCAAGACCATGATCAAGGCTTAGGGAATGAGATGGCCCTGGATAAGGGCAGGGGCCAGGAAGCAAAGGATAAAGATGTCCCTTCCCTTCAACCGAGCAAGAAAGAAAGCCTTCCTCCTTCGGCCAAGAATCGAAGTAAGCGTAGGTTGCATCATATTCCCAGCACGCCCATGTTTGGGCCTCGCATTGATGGTGGGACCCCGATGGAGGTCTGTGAGATTGCTGAACATTTGACGCTCGAGCGTTGCCCTCTCCTAATGTCCAGTTATCATGAAACTGGGAGAGAATCAAGGGAACATCCTAGGATGGGGCAGCTAAGCACCTCCGTTTCTTCTTCTTTTTCATTGCCGGTGCCGTCCCCATGGGCTCGAGTGTTGCTGGGATGAGGCGAGGCATCTACCATTCCCATGAGCTTTCTCTTTTTTTAGAGTTAGCCTTAAAGCAAGCCTGCCTAAGCCTGCCTCAGCCTCTTCCGCCGTAGTTGGCTTTAAGAGAGAAGCCATCTTGGGCTTCCCCTATTGTAGCTTAGCTTTAAGAGACAAGCCATCCTCGGCCTCCTCTATTGTAGTTTAGCTTTAAGAGACAAGCCATCCGATATATGATGTATATATATTTTTTTATTCAATAATAAATAATAAAGAAGGCTGTTCTTCTGACTTTACGAATCTTTTTATTTTCTCTGCAATAATTATTTAATGTGTGCATTATCTTTTACCTCCAATGAGACTTTATAGTTGATGCTGTTAGTAGCAACGAAGAATTGTTACCCTAACTTTGACAAAGCCGACGAAATCCCTTAGTCGCTATCTCTAATTAAATTAATAATATAAGAATTACCAGGGAAATGATTGGGTGCTCTGCCCTGTAGACTGTGTGAACAGCCCAGTACGCTGGACTTAAATAAGTGTCTGATTTGAGGATCGTTTTTCATAAGTTTGAGTTCGAGGACCATGTACTATCGTGGTTCCATCTAGGACTTAATTTTTTCTGAGGTGCCTAGTTTTCCCACAGGTTTGAGTCCGAGAACCATGCAATACCTTGATTCTGTCTAGAACTTAGTTTTTTTTTAGGTGCCTAGTTTTCCCATAGGTTTGAGTTCGAGGACCATGCAATACCTTGGTTTTGTCTAAGACTTAGTTTTTTCTGAAATACCTAGTTTCTCTACAGGTTTGAGTCCGAAGACCATGCAATACCTTGGTTCTGTCTAGGACTTATTTTTTTTTAAGTACCTAGTTTCCCCACATGTTTGAGTCTAAGGATCATGCAATACCTTGGTTCTGTCTAGGACTTGGTTTTTTCTGAAGTACCTAGTTTTCCCACAGGTTTGAGTCCGAGGACCATGCAATACCTTGGTTCTGTCTAGAACTTAGTTTTTTCTGAAGTACCTAGTTTCCCCACAAGTTTGAGTCAAGGACCATGCAATACCTTGGTTCTGTCTAGGATTTAGTTTTTTATGAGGTGCCTAGTTTTCCCACAAGTATGAGTCCGAGGACCATGCAATATCTTCGTTTTGTCTAGGACTTTTCCCGAGTGCTTTAAAAGGCTTAACCCCGAGTGCACCACCACAGCATGAGGTAGCAGTTTTTGGGACTTGCTCTACTTCGCATGTGTGGTAGTAGTTATAGAGTGTTAACTTCCCCTTAGCATCTAGTCCGAGAATTGCAAACATGACTAAGGTTTACATTTAAACACATAGCCCAGGTGCCTTAAAAGGCTCAGCCCCGAATGCACCACCACAGCATGAGGTAGCAATTTTTGGGACTTGCTTTACTTCGCATGTGTGGTAGTAGTTATGAAGTGTTAACTTCCTCTTAGCATTTGGTCCGAGGACTGTAGACATGACTAAGGTTCGCATTTAAACACATAGCCTAGGTGCTTTAAAAGGCTCAGCCCCGAGTGCACCACCACAGCATGAGGTAGCAGTTTTTGAGACTTGCTCTACTTCGCATGTGTGGTAGTAGTTATGGAGTGTTAACTTCCCCTTAGCATCTGGTCCGAGGACTGCAGACATGACTAAGGTTCGCATTTAAATATATAGCCTAGGTGCCTTAAAAGGCTCAGCCTCGAATGCACCCCCACAGCATGAGGTAGCAGTTTTTGGGACTTGCTCTACTTCGTATGTGTGGTAGTAGTTATGACCATCAAAATGGCCTTTTCCGCTGATGGGAGCTTGATCCTGCCATGTTTAACCGTTGCACTTACTAACGCACAAGCTTTTCCCACAAACGACGCTAATTGTAGGGATTAGAATTTTTTCCCATGCAACGCGAGGGTTCAGGATTTTCACCCTACCAAGGGCTGACCTTGCAGTGTAAGGCTTGACACCTTAGTCCCACATTGGCTAGGAAAGCACCCCTAGGAGGTAGTGGGCTTAAACCCAGGTAGCTCGATACAATAAATTTGTAGAGTATGGGTTCAAGAACTAGGCCTTGGTAAAGATTGCGACGGCTAAACAGGGTAGTAAATGGGTTGGGCGACAAGAATATAAGCTAAAGCATAAGATGTGGTTCTTCGGCCCTCTTCTTAAGGGCTGGAAGTTCCTATTGCTTTCTCAATACTTGGTTACAGGGGTCATGAGAGTGATGCAGTATTTTCTGCCTCTCCCTCTTTCTAGAGGACTTCTTACATTATATATCTCTTTTCAGTTGATCCTAACTCTACATTTGTCGACCAGGCAGGTCACTACTTGAGTGCTTGTCTCGTCAGCCGTTTTTCTATCTTTTTGTGAGTTGCAGCTACCAAGACTGCAGTGCTCAGGGGTCACTTCCTCATTAATGCGGTCAAAGCGCCAACGGCGAGCATTTAATGTGGAGATGACAGTTTGTCTTGGGTTTACTCTTCCATCGCCCTCTTATGATAGGCACATTATATTCATCCTTTCTCATGGGGTGCTCTGTGAGGCTGCCTGTGATGGGCGTTGACTCTCTCTCCTCTGGTTGGGGTTAGCCGAGGACATGGTTGTCCTCGACGGTTATCCTGGGTGATTCAGACCTTCTCACGTCGTCCTCGGAAGTTTTCTTCCTCCTCGGCATGGGCCTTGGGCTTAGAACGAAACGGGCTGGGGTTGCCTAATCCCTTGGCTCCATAATAGTCTATAAGCTTGCATTTCCCCTTCTTCATATTATAAACCATTTTCATTGTTGCATTTTCTAGACAAAATCATTTATTATTATTGTTATTATTATTATGATAATTTTTAGTCTTAAACCATTAATATCAACAGTGTTAGGACATATGTGGTTTACTTGTTAAGAACATATGTCATTATTTTATGTAATTGGCTAATCTTTTGTCAAAACGCACTTTACTTATAATTAGGTAGATCTAGGACGTGTTTAATATTTCAAGAAACTGTGTTTCAAGATCAAGTGTTGAAGCCATCAAGTTTATCCAAGAAACAAGCTGATAAGTGCAAGTTTATTAAAACTCGACAGTTAGTATGTGTTGAGGTTTAGGAAGCTGTTTAGCCCGTGTGCTTAACACCTTTTCGACAGCTACTCGACACCTCCTATCTGTCGAGGTTTAAGAAAGAAACAGAAATTCTGATATGCTTTCTTGGAATCCGTGATTATGTGTTTGGGCTTTCTTTTCTCCTAACCCTAAACATATAAAAGGATTATTTTAAGGGTTGTCAAAGAGTTCACAAGTTGCACAAACATTGAGCAAAGTCTGTTCAAGCAAATTGTGACCAGAGACAAAATTTTGTCCTAGTTCATCATTCTTGAAGAAGTTGCTGTGTATATGCAACAAAGGGTTTTGTGACCCAAGCATTTTCTTAATCTTCATCGTGTGGGATGAATTGAAGAACTTTGCAACCAACAATCTTCTCTAGTTGGTGATTGAAGTCGCGTACTGGGATTCGCGCAATTGGTTAGTCACGTACTTGGGAGCTATGCATTAAAAAGAAAAATTGTCACTATAGAACAAGTCCAATTGAGTATTGAGGTAAGAGTTCAACTGTAGGTTGGTATAAGGTACTAAGATTCCTTTACTTATAACCGCTTGTTGTGATAATAATGGAATTTCCGGAGTGGTGACCTTAAAATCACCTAGTGGGGTTTTTGCCATGTATGCTTTCTCCATTCGTAAACAAATCACTGTGTCAAATTTATTTTTTGCTGCACTTAGTTTATTTGATGATTTGTTTGTGCTACCACGTGCTTTGCATGTTAATTTAATTAATTAATAACTTGGCTAATTAATCAATAAATTTGATCACAAGGGGTTAATATGTTTTTGGCCTATCAAGTGGTATCAGAGCAAGCACACTCTGATTAGGTTTAATCCTTGATGTGTTAATCCATTGACCCCTGTTTGTCATGGGTAGAGGACAGTCATTAATTATACTTCATTTATTTGATGGTACTAACTATGCATACTAGAAAGTACGCATGAGAGTTTTCTTGTAGTCTTTAGATGAGAAAGTGTGGCAAGCTGTAGAGATTGGCTAGACTAAGCCAAATGAAGCGTCGGCTGATTGGGATGAAGCAAAGATCAAGGCGGCAAATTTCAATAGCAGGGCATTAAATGCTTTATTCAATGCGGTCACTAATGAGGAGTTCAAGAAGAGATCCTCCATTTAAACTGCTAAAGAAGCATGGACTATCCTTTAGACAACCTATGAGGGTACAAAGGTTGTTAAGGATTCAAAACTTTAGAAGTTCACTACAAGCTTTGAAAAGATAAAGATGGAGGAGGATGAGTCGTTTGATGAGTTCTATGCCAAGGTCAAGGACATAGTGAACTCAGCCTTCAATCTTGAGAAAACCATTCCTGAACCCAAGATTGTGAGGAAGGTGCTCAGATCTCCACCTGAGAGATTCCATGCTAAGATTACGGCGATAGAGGAATCAAAGGATATTGACAAGATTTCTTTGACAGAGCTGGTTGGTAATCTACAGACCTACAAGCTAGGGTTATCAAGGATTGGCAAGTTAGGTAAGGGCAAGAGCATGGCTTTGAAGGCCAAGAGTAGTGACACGGATGAGTCTTCTGACAATGAAGATTCCAAGATGAAGTCCTACATCACTAGGCAATTTAAGAAGTTTATGAAGAATGCCAATGGAAAGGACTTTGATAAGGACCGTAGGCAATCCAGTTCTTCTCAGTTCAAAAGCCAAGACAAAGGGAAGAAGGATGCAAGGGATGGCGGTCAGTACACTGTTCTCGTAGGACCTAAGTGCTTTGGGTGTCATGGCTTCAGTCACATGAAGCAAGAGTGTCCCACATATCTCAAGAGCATTGGGAAGAGAAAGGCACTTGCTGTTACGTTGAGTGACACTGAGCCTAAGGATGATTTCGACAATGACGATGATGGAATCTTAAATGCCTTCACTGCCATAGTCAATCCTACTGAAGGGATTGTTGAAAAGGTGGACGAAGAAGAAGAATTGGTCGAGTCCAAGTTGGAGAAGATGAATGATCAAGATGATATCTGTTCGTGTAAAATAATCTGCAAGTGCATAGAATCATAACAAGTAGTAAAGTGTTTTTAGAAAACAAATGTCGAACCCACAGAGATTAACTATGTTAATAAATAGTGAAATTCACTAAATTAATTACTATTTGGAAAATTGAAAATAAATGGAACGTTCTACTCTCTAAATTAAATTAAACTATTTGATAAAAATAAATCTACGAGTAAAAAAAATTAACAAAGCGTAAAAATCTGAAAGTGTAAAAATATGATAAGAATGGATCTAGAGTAGTTGATTTCACCTAACAAATCCCACACAATTTATTCTTCCTAATTATTAAATTCTAATAATCTTCCGTTGATGATTAAAAATTCCTTAAGTATTCAATATCTTCTCTCGAATAATATTAAAAATATCTTCAACTAACAATTCCATATCTCTATGTGAATTTAATTAATTGGAGACTCATTACGTACTTTGAATTTTTTGAAAAATCATACTAATCGCGGTAAAGCATCTCTACTTTCGCTCAACTAATGGTGTTTAATTCTAGAACTAAAATAACAAATCACATCTCGGTCTCATTGTAATTCAATTGATCAAACAATAATTCGTAAAAAAAAATAGTAAGCATTAATAATAAGAATTAAACATTCAATCATGGAAATATTAAAAATAAAATAACTCAGAAAATAAATTGTGTGTTCATTGCTAGATTACATCAATGCTCTAGAAAATAAAATTTAGTTCATAATAAAATTGAGAAGAAAACAAATAAAACTTATGTTTTTCATTTGAATTGGTTAATCAACATGAAGCCTTTGTCTTCAGATCCTCCTCTTCAAAAAGACTCCCAAAAGCAAATTCTTCTATGTGACGCCCCCTTTTCCTCTCAGGTTTCTCCCTCTCCTCTTTTTTCCCTAAAGAGCCTTTAAATAGGTTAAGGAATCCTATTACAAGTTGAATTCCTGTTTGGAGAAAATCCCAAATTTTTAGGCTTTATTTAACCGATGATTTTGGCCTATTTAATGTCAGAATTCGGACTTTTGGTAAACTACAAAGTTGTAGCCCTTTAAGTTAAATTTTTAACCCAACTAGAATCATCTCGATTGGATATCTAAGCCAAAAGTTATGCCAAAAATACTAACTGATGTGTAGGCTAGAATCCTAATCCGAATTGAACTTGGATTTGATGCAAATTTCCTTTAATTCCTTACTCCAATTAGACTTGAATTTAATGGGGTTGGTCTTTTCTTGAATTCATGCCTGGCTGGATGTAAGTTGGCTTGATTCAATTGGTTTAGTCCCACTTTGCATGTAAAGCCCTTGTTACCTGCAACACAAAGATATTATATAATCAGTAACAAAATAACATAAAAGTAAAGCTAAATATGTAGATATGTGAGTACTTTTTTTGTATATATTACATGCACATCAATATCCATACAACTTATGAGAAACTGTACAAGCTCTCTGAGAAGCATGAGAAACTGTATAGGCTGGCCACCAAAAAGCTCAGTGATGTGGAACTTGATTGTGAATAGCTTTCCACAAAGTTTGATGAAGCTAATCAGATAATTGGTGCACTGAGGTTTGAGAACAATTTCTTGGCTAGGAAGACCAAGAAGCTTGAAGTGGAACTGTTTCAAGTTAGAGCTCAATTGGAGAGGATTTCAAGTGCGAAACTTGACGAGATGCTCAGCATTTAGAAATCTGCTTCAGATCAAATAGGTTTAGGGTATGGTCTTTCTTCTTCTAATATTGCTTTTACTAGTACTACTATTTTTATTCCTCCTAGTAATAATGTTGAAATTGAGAACAGTGATGTTAAAACTGATTTAGCTAGTGAGAACACAGACAAGGGTAAATCTATCTTAGGAGCACCCTCTAAATAAGATAAGAAAGATGTTAAAAACCCTAGGGCTAAAAACGCTAACTCTTAAAAGCCTAAATAGAAGAAGCAGCATCTCTGTCATCATTGTGGAGTTGCCAGTCACACTCGACCAAATTGCTATAAGTGATTAGTCACTCAACAGAGCAACAGCATGCTAGCATCTGGAAGCCAGAATTAGCTTCAATCCTCTCTTGCTACTCTTGGAAATTTTCTCAAAGCCCTCATGTTCCTTTCAAACTTGAACGGTTTTAATTCTTCTTCCTCTCTGCCGGTTCAAGGTTTTAATCAAAGAAAAGGTTCTTCTAAGGTGTGGAAGAAAAAGGACTCTAAGTGACTCTATCACTTTCTTCTATCTTCTTGTTTTTGTTTGTTGTATTATTTGTGTGTTTTGCTTTTATTTTGAGTCAGTCTAGTTTTATGCTTTTCTTAATTTAACATGTTTTTGTTTGATTGTTTTCAGTTTTAATTATTTTGTTTTTGATATAAAAATTAAAAAAAAAATTGAAAAATCAGAAAAATACAAAAACAATATGTGTTTTGTGTACATTGGTACTTGTGTACCTTGGATGGCCATTGAAATAAAGTTTTCTAAACTTTATATCTTTTGTAGTTTAGATGAGCATCTCTATGCACAACTAAGCAAATGAGCTTTGTGGCTCTTATTTGTGATGAGTAAGATTAAGTTATCTCTTGTACTTAACACTCATGTCACTCTTTTTGACGGGAATGACTAGAAAATCCTAAGAGAAAGGCATAAATAACCATCTCATCACTGTTGCTCGCCAATCATATATGACATCTGTATGCTTCGACATAGTAAAAGTGCAATGTTAATGACATTTGTGTGCTTCGGCATAGCAAAATTGGAATGTCAAATATCATTGGGTATTTCTTTTCTATCTTTTATATGCCCATGCATGATATGCTTATTAAAAAGAAAAATATGTAAAGAAAATAAAAAGCAAAATGATCAAAATGCTTTAAATAAGATTGCAAGCGTATATTCTAGGAGATATGGGAGTTATAGGATGTACCTCGAAGGTGATAGTCTCCATCAAACAGTTATGATTGTGTGTGAGTTAAAATGATTTTCTCATATCTCAAATCGTCATAACATGTATACACTTATGCAATCTTGCGATATTTTTCACACACAACACGCAATATTTTTTGCTACTCTTGATACATGTGCAGGTACAATGTGATTTGGCCATCACAAGATTTTACATGTGTTAATGTATGCTCATTAAATTGTCTTAACTTATTTTTTAAATATAAAATTTGTTAGACTTGGTTAGTGTGTGTGTGTGTGTGTTTTTGAGATCCATGTGCTTAAAATTACTGTTGAAAGATGATTTTGAGAGCTAAATATGTTGATTGGATTATTGGTTGAGTTGCATGTTGGATTGCATTCATGTCTGTGTTTTTCACTTCTTGAAAATCTGTTTTTAAAAGTTAGCTTGACACCTCCTCGACACCTTCTCGATACCTAGCTATCTGTTGAGCTTTTTCAGCTTTTTCTTATCGCAATCTCGACAGCTTATCGACACCTGGTGGATCGATCGAGAAAGTTCCTACCTCCTCGATAGCTTCTCGTCAGCTGGGTTGATCGATCGAGCTTCTGTTCTTGTATCTGGTGGTTTGTTCCTCAACACCTGAATCTGTCGATGTTGATTTTCTCGACACCTTCCTCGACAGATGGCTCGACACCTCTCGACACCTTCATCTGTCGAGATTTACTGTGGTTCTATATATTCTTCTCGTGCGATCCGAACCTCATTTCTCTTAATAGCTCTATCTTTTCTCTCCCAAACACTCTCATTTCACTCCAATCTTGATCCTCAAGGTTTCTTCAAGCTTTGTCAAGATTTTCTTCACTTGGTAAGCTTCTAATCTCTCATTCTTCATGCATTTCATGTTTTGAAACTTAAGTTTTGAGGTTTTTGAAAAATTTTGGGGTTTTTCAAAATTGATGAGTTATTGTTGAAATTTTGGGATGGGTTTTCATTTAAATGAGTTTAAAATCTCATACATTGCATCACATTAGTATTATAACAGTGTTTTCATGCATTTAGATGTGTGCAATCTGTTTGTGTGCTGGTAGGATTGGATTGGGCTAAGCCCATGATGCAATTTCTTTTGCATATCACATGTTCATGCATTCCCTATGCATACGTACTCTCTTTTTAATATACTTGTTATATTTGAACTATTTTGGAGCTTTTATGATTGTCTTTCTCTCTCCCTCTCTCTCTTTCTGTTTACGTTAGTCGTGTCTATGGCACTAAAACATAAGTCTGCTCCGTCCTAGAACCCTTTACATTCTAGGACATCTTCGTCTTCTGATCCTACTCCCTCTCATCTTTGATTCTGTGATGTGGATGCCTAAAAGGCTTTCTCGGAGAACTTTTCTAGACGAGGTGTTCATTCAGAACGCCAAGTCATTTTAGCGGACTTCGCTGATACCGACCTTCCCGATGTCATTCACAGTCGGGGATGGAAGTCACTGTGTGACATCCCAGTCACCTGGCCTCTCGTGTTTATCTAGGAGTTTTACTCCAACATGCATGGGATTGATCGTTCAGTACCTTTTTTCTTCACTCGCGTTTGAGGTACGTGCATTCTTATCATACCACAACTTGTTGTGGATGTGCTTCAGGTTCCTAGGGTAGAGTTTCTTGACTATCCTAGTTGTAAGCGTTTAAGGATTGTGTCCAAAGATGAGCTTAAATCCGCTTTTTGTGAGCATCCATCTGAGTGGGGTGAACGCCAGTTCACTTACTGTTCGGGCTTTGCAAAAGGCCCTCGGTTTTTGAACATGGTGATGACCTTTGTACTCCATCCTCACACTCATTATAACTCCATTACAGAGCCTCGTGCTCGATTTTTGTTGTCCCTACTTAAGCATCTTACTATAGACTTCCCTTCTCATTTCATTATTTCTATTATAGATGTTCATCTAGATTTGGTGTCCTGTGATAAGCTTATCTTTCCTTCCACTATCACGAGGATTTTACGCCATTTTTTTGTCCCTTTTCCTGTGTCCGACCACTTCACTCACATTTGTGCCATAGACGCAGTTACCGTAAAACGTAGTGAGGCGTAGTTTAGGTTACGACAGGAGTCAGCAGCTCCTCCCTCCCATTTGACTCCATCTCGATTTGCTCCATCCACATCTGCTCCTTCCTCTTCTACGAGCGATGTGACTCTAGAAGACATCATGGCGTAGCTGTAGCGCATGGATGCTCGCCTTGATACACTCTCTACTAAGTTGTATCAGGTGAATGTTCGTGTTGGCCGTATTGCTAGGCAGCAGGCAAGCATAGGTGGCTTTACTTCTGAGGCTTCTCCTCCACCACCTCTTGTGACTTCTAAGTCTGTGTCTGATGATGATGATGATGGTGATGACGATGATGCTTCTGATGATGATGGAGATGCTAGCTCTACCGATGAGATGTCCACTTGACACTCTTACCCTTTGTCACTCGTGACAAAAAGGGAAGTAGTTTTGGGATATAAGAGTAATCATTCTTAGGGGGAGAGTTAGTATAGGACATTTTGTTAAAGGGAGTGTTGATATGAGGGATGTAGTGAGAATATTATGTATCTTTTCTTTTCTTTCTTTTATAGATACATTGTTCTTGTCCATTGGGTCTTGTGACCATTTTTACACATACATTGTACTTATTTTCTTTATATGTTGATGTATGTTTTTCTTTCACCTACCCTTACATGTGTTGTTTCTTTTCTTACTTTATGCACATGCTTCTTAAACTTGTATGCAATCTATTATTTCTGTTTCACACAAAGATGCCTTGATGAGTTTTGTTTAAAGTGTTTCAGAAATATAGGTTGTCAAAGTCTACTTGCCATAACTCTTTTCTTGCAAAGTTTTTCAAGAGTTTGTGTTAGGATAGATTTTATTGTATTCAACAAGTGAATATGAGTTGAGTATTTTATGACTTCTCTCATATGATCATTTTTTTGTTGTGGTTTTGTCACGGATTACCAAAGGGGGAGATTGTTAGGATATATGTGGTTCACTTGTTAATGTGGTCTGGACGCTAGGAGTAGATGATGGCTTAGGTGTTTACTATTTACCCTCCCTAAAAAATCGCTAACATAAGCACTCTAACCTTAGATATAGTAGAGAGAGAGACACTTTAGTGGCATAAAAACTCAATTCTCTGTTGGTCCACCAAGTTTCTTTTTTTTTCTTATCTTGTACTTCTTAATGAAGTTTAGGTGAATACCCAGTTGCTTATTTTGGATTCTGATTGTTTTTCAGCTTCCATTGCATTAGAATTAGTAAGTAGAGGTATTTCTTTGGTATATTTGTAAACTTGTAATGTAATCCTATTGTGGGAATTTGATTGGGCTTCTGATATTGGTGAATATATGCCAATATTTTGCATCATATTTCCGCTTCTTAGAGGGAAAGATACTATCTTCAAGTTCTTTTAAGCTTTATATTATGTTGGTTGCTATATTAAGTTGGTCTGAATTTTGATAATAAACCATATCAACAGCGGTAGTTAAGGTGTTACATGTGTTTTATGTAGTTTAGCATCCTGAAAGTATGTTTTTGGAGTTGCAATATCATTCATATTTTGCATTGGTTCTGCTTTTAGTGGGAAGATAGTATCTTGACATTCTTTGGATCTTCATATTATATTGGTTGCTGGTCTTTGGGGTCTGACTTGAGGCAGTTATGGTGAGAAAACATGGATGGCAACTACCTGCTCACACCTTTCAGGTATGTGTACATATCAACTCTGTTTAACTCACTTTCTGTGCTCACTTTTTCATGTTTTTTTTTTTCCAATAGGGTTTTGTTAAAGCACTGATTTTTTCATGTGGGGTTTTCTCTGAAATGCTATATGTTTAGAATATGATCCATTTTTGGCATGTAAATTTTATTTTTTGTCTGTATTTTGATGCTCAATTCATGTGTATGGTGGTGCTTTCTTTTGCCAGATTGTTTTATGATTTTCTTAAGTATGCACTTGTTTCTTTGTAATTTTTTTTATTCATGTGAGGAGAAACTTTTAAGATCAATTAGGAGCTATATTAGTTTTGGGAGTCAAGGAACAAAAGTATAATTTTGAGTTCCTGACAGTGCATGTTTTGTATTTTTATTTTTATTTTTAAAATAATTGGTTAGACCTGGGTAGACTTGGCCCTTTGTTATCTTTTACTATTTGTTTTTCATTTGTGGATTGTGTAGTGTGACCTTACCCTCCAGTCGGTTTTTAAGAGGAGAGGAAGTGTCATTGTTCTAACATTATTGGTGTGTTCAGTATATGTTATTAGTCAATTTCTTCAATTTCTATTTTCTGTTCTCTGAGTGGCAATTCACTTTTAGAAAAGTAGTACTTCTATGGTTTACAGTTTAATTGTTTCTTTATCATGAAGGAAAAAAAAAAAAAGGAAAAGGCAACTCAATAAACCAAAATTACTGTTCATGAACCTATTAACTCTTTTTATATATAGATTAGCCATTATGTTATTGTAGAGTAAATATTTAAGCCATTTTCTCAATTTAGGCTCAACGACACTGAAAACGCTACAGCCTTAAAATTATGCTTTTTTAAAATAGGGAATTGGTTTAGACTTCCTTTTGAAGTATTGCAAGTTCTTTAATATAAATTATAGGGAATTTGTTTAGACTTCCTTCTAAAGTATTGCAAGTTCTTTAGAAATATACTTTTACTATCAACAATTTAGGTTCATTTTAATGATTGTCTCTAACGTTACCAAGAGTTTCAGTTCACTGTTCAAAAATAAATATTTTGTTCAGATTTTTATTGTTCAATTAAATTCTCTAAAGCCTCATTGAATGTAATGTAAACTGGATAGTGACAGTAAGAATCCTAAAATCATGAAAACGTTGTTGTTTGTTGTAATCGCTTTGAATACTTGGGATATATTCTGATGGGTGCTTACTAATTAGGGACCTCATGATCTCTTGGTCATTGTTTGCAGCTCGCTTCAAGGGATTCTATTTTTCAGTGCTTTATAAAAAGGATTTGGTCCAACTATACATGTTATATTTTCCTCATTTAGATTAATGGTGAGCATCATGTATGTTGAACAAGAGTGTCATATTTTTTCAGACTTTTATTTAAAATTTGCGAATAGATGTTATTACATTACTTTTCAAAATTTTTGCTGTACACTAACATTGATCTGATTCTATTTTAGCAGTTTGTCTTGCTAGATAATAGATACAGCTGATTACTTGATTTTGTTCTTTCCTATGTTTATAAAAGAATTTTGTTTATTAATTTGTATTGTATGTATGGTGCAATAAACAATATTCATTCCTAAATAGGCGGTCACCTTGTGTGATATGGCGATGTCAACTTATGAAGGTTTTATGACTTAAGACAACGGATACTTGAGAGCCTAAACTTTTGGTAGGTTAAGAAGTGTGGACCAGAAACAGAATTAGAAGCATAAGAAGTGAAGAGAAAGATCAATTTTTATGACATATAATAATATTATTTCATTATTTCATGACATATAATATACGTGTCTTCTTCAATTGGAATTTATTGTAGATGTGGGATTTATATTATAGGTGAAAGCTATAGTAGATTCTATACTTGATCTTATATCACTATTCAATGTACTGGCTAGCACGTGCCTTGCACGTGCAGCCCAAACTAGTTTAATAGTAAAGCCATAATAGTAATTTACTCTATATTCTTCAACTTTTCCATCATTTCAACCAAATACATATGGTGTAAAAAAAATTATTTTTCATCCCCAATTTTTCATCTTTCCAACCAAACAGAGTCTTAGATTTGTAACATTTAATGTAATCCATAAAATAAATCCATTTTAAATTGAGATGATCCTTTTTCGAGATAGATCAGAAATGGGACACCCATGTTCCTATTTTGTCATACCCCATTGTACCCCCTTCTCACCACATGCACACACTCAACTTAGATATAATACTTTAGATCGATGTAGTACATTAAGTTCTCCAATTGAATTTAAATATTTGATTATGTTAACCAATAAGACATAAATAATGTTATATTTTTTAAGTACAATTAAATTAAAAAAAACTTAATAATTGAATTTGATTGGAGAATCTAATGTCACTTAAGGTTCTGTATTTAAGATCTATCATTTTGTTTTATCTGTGTAGTGGGGTGTCAAGTAGGTATCTTCCCTTGTTACATGCACAAAAGCCTAGTACAGTGTTCTTATTATAAAGGAATAGTCCTTTGCAACTTCCAAGACTACTAAGATCCAGAGATTGGTGATACCGTTGGAGGCTCAGGTGAGTGTGAACTTCTTAGCTTGAGAAGTTCCAAAGATAGGTATATAGTCCACGTTGGCTTTCCACACATGGTCAATGTGTTCCCAGGTTCAAAGCATGTTATTTCTGAACTTATTGACATAATAATTAGATGCCCAGAAGCCGATCAACCTCCAAAGATATCACAGGTCTCTTCTGAGGTCTTGAATTTCTAATACCCATTCTTTCAAAACTCAAAATTCTATGTTAAGGACATATTTTATGTAGTTGGCTAATCTTTTGATAAAACGCACTTTACTTGTATTTGGGTAGATCTAAGATGTGTTTAATACTTCGAGGAACATGTTGTTCAAGTCTAGTATTAAAGCCATGAAGATTGGACCAAGAAACAAGTGAAAAAAAGGTGTTCATTAAAGCTGGACAGATAGCTCGACAGCTTCTCGACAGCTTCTTGACAGCTGGTTATCTATCGAGCTCTTAAGGTATTTTCTTATCACAATCTCAACACCTTCTCGACAGCTGGTGGATCGATCGAGAAAGCTCTTGTCCCCTCGACAACTTCTCGACACCTAGCTATCTATCAAGGTTTAAAACTCGATACCTCCCGATCGATCGAGGTATCCATCGAGGTTACGGGAATTCAGATTTCCAGATCTGATTTTTGGGCTAGGCTTTTGTATTTGTGTAGGGTTTCTTTTCTCACAACTCTAGACCTATATAAGGCTTATTTTAAAGGCTGTCACATAAGAGAATACAAGGAGAACATATGCTAAAGCTGACTGATGCCTTATTCTCTTTGAAAGAAGTTACTGCGTCTTTTGCGCCTTAGGGTTTTGTAACCAAGTGCTTCTTGATCTTCATTCTTGATGAAGTGAAGAACTTTGCAGCCAACAATCTTCTTCTAGTTGGTGATTAAGTCGCGTACTGGGATTCGCGCAATTTGTTAGTTACGTACTGGGATTCGTGCATCAACAAAAAGGGTGGCGTTTATATATTGAAGAGTTCAGAGGTTCTGAAGTAGTAGAAGGTTTCTGCTGTGAATTTATCTACGGGAATTGTAGAGTCTAGGGACAAAGGTTTTATACTAGATCTGAAACTTCTCTTTTCTATAGTGGATTGCTTTTTGGGAAGGTTTCCCCCTAGGTTTTTTACTGTGAAACTGGTTGGTTTCATTAGTTTTCCAGGGTCATCATATCTTGTCTTATTTATTTTTCCGCTGCATTCATTATTGACATGATATTGATGTTTGTTTATTTTAACAAGTTTTATTGATAATAAATCTAATTAACAACTTAAATTTAAAACTTGTTAATTTTATCAACTGAAGTCTAAATTTCCCAACAAGTAGTATCAGAGCGGGTTCACTCTGATTGGATTAATTTCCTGAGTGTGATCCATTGACCCCCGTTGTCATGGAATCTCTTAATTGTTTTGATATGCATGATCTTATGTTAAATGATGATGATGATATTCAAGATGCCTATTGCAAGCTTTTTAATTTTTGTATGAAATCTCTTGAATGTTCTACAAAATTAAAAGCTAAATTTAAAAAGGTCAAGCTTGAAAAAGATGATTTGATTGCAAAATTTGATGAAGCCAATGATTTGAATGAAAATTTTAAAAATCAAATTTCATCTCAGGTGGACAAAATTAAGAGTTTGGAAGAGCAACTAGTTAAATCTAAAACTGAAGTTGAAAGATTAACTAGTGCCAAACTTGTTGTTGAGCCTAACTCAAAAGAAAAAGATTTTTATATTCCTCCATTTGAAAGGAATAATCAAGAGTTGAAGGCTAATATTGCTAGGATAGACAAAGGTAAACAATCTATTGTTAATGCTGAAGTTTCTAAACTTATGTCTAAAATTCCTTCTAGGTTGAATGATAAATCTGAATTTGTCCCCATTTGTCATCATTGTCAGATTGTTGGTCATATCAGGCCAAATTGTCCTAATTTGAGGTCTCTGTCAACCTCTAAGGTTAGACCTACTTCTAGGAAGCCGAGTAGCTCTAAAACTGCTCATGTTTGTCACCATTGTGGTGTTTTTGGACACATTCGTCCTAATTGCTTTAAGTTGTATCCTCATAAGCAATTGTCCAAACGGTCACAGGTTTCCTCTCAAGGACCTACACCTTTGTTTGGAGAGTTATTAAAAGTTTTGAGCTTTTTAACTCAATTTCAGGAGAATTCTAATTCTTCTATGTCCTTTAGTAGACATACTAGGACACATGCCTTTTCATCTTCACGGCCAAAGACTCGTGCTGTGTGGGTGAGAAAGGAGCCTAAGACTTAATTGTCTTTTTTGTTTGTACTCTGCTTTAATTCTTTCTATCTAAAGTAGGACCCTCTTTGCTTGATTTCTTATCTGTTTTTGGAATCATGCTTTCATGCTTTCATGCATCTACATTTTTCTATCATGCCTTCATGCATATGCATCTTTCTTTCTGCTTTCATGTGTTTGTCTGTTTTTGTTTGGTTGTTTAGTTTTATTTTGTTTTGTTTTCAAAATAAAAATAAAAAGGAAAAATCAGAAAAATACAAAAACAGTGTGTGTTTTGTGTACATTGGTACTTGTATACCTTGGATGGCCAATGAAACAAAATTTTCTAAACTTTGTATCTTTTGTAACTTAAATGAGCATCTCTATGCATAACTAAGCAAGTGAGTTTTGTGGCTCTTGTTTGTGATGAGTAAGATTAAGTTATCTCTTAAAACTTAACACTCATATCACTCTTTTTGACAGATAGGACTAGAAAATTCTAAGAGAAAGGCATAAATAACCATCTCATCACTGTTGCCCGCCAATCATGAATGACGTCTTTATGCTTCGGCATAGCAAAAGTGTGATGTCAATGACATTTGTGTGCTTCGGCATAGCAAAATTGGAATGTCAAATATCATTGGGTATTTCTTTTCTATCTCTTATATGCCCAAGCATGATATGCTTAAAAAAAAATATGCAAAGAAAATAAAAGCAAAAAGATTAAAAATGCTTTAAAAAATGATTGCAAGTGTGTATTCTAGGAGATGTGAGAGTTATAGGATGTACCTCGAAGGTGATAGTCCACATCAAACAGTTATGATTGTGTGTGAGTTAAAGTGATTTTCTCATATCTCAAATCATCATAGCATGTATACACTTATGCAATCTTGCTATGTTTTTCACACACAATATGCAATATTCTTTGCTACTCTTGATATATGTGCAAGTACAATGTGATTTGGCCATCACTAGGTTTTACTTGTGCTAATGTATGCTCACTAAACTATCTTGACTTGTTTTTGAAATATAAAATTGGTTAGACTTGTTTAGTGTGTGTGTGTGTGTTTTTGCATCTTTCTTTTGTCATCCATAGCATTTTGTTTCATTACATTCATGCATTTATATGGATTTCTTGTGCCCCCATAATCATCTTTATGTTTCTCGGGTGAAGCTTTCTAGCTTCTTGTATCCTTTGTCAATCATGACAAAAAAGGGGAGAATTTGTGGAGTTTGAGATTCTACTTGTTAGGGGGAGAAATACATTCCTTTGTAAGGGGGAATTGTGTTTCATCTTATTAGGGGGAGTGTTTACTTCCTTCTTCTTGTATCTTGGGTCATGTGACCATGTTTATATACATTGTGCATATCTTTGATATATATATATGATGATGTATGTTTCTTTCACCTACCTCTTACATGTGTTGTTTCTTTTCTCTCTTTATACACATATTTCTTATTTACTTGTAAACAATCTATTATTTTTATTTCACACTAAGATGCCTTGATGAGTTTTGTTTAAAGTGTTTCAGAAATACAGGTTGTCAAAGTCTACTTGCCACGAACTCTCTTCTTGCAAAGTTTTCAAGAGTTTGTGTTAGGATAGATTTTATTGTATTCAACAAGTGAATATGAGTTGAGTGATTTATGACTTCTCTCATATGTTTATTTGTTTGTTGTGGTTTTGTCATGGATTGCCAAAGGGGAAGATTGTTAAGGACATATTTTATGTAGTTGGCTAATCCTTTGACAAAACGCACTTTACTTGTATTTAGGTAGATCTAGGATGTGTTTAATACTTCAAGGAACATGTTGTTCAAGTCTAGTATTAAAGCCATGAAGATTGGACCAAGAAACAAGTGAAGAAAAGGTGTTCATTAAAGCTGGACAGATAGCTTGATAGCTTCTCGACACCTTCTTGATAGTTGGCTATCTATCGAGCTCTTAAGGTGTTTTCTTATCGCAATCTCGACACCTTCTCGACAGTTGGTGGATCGATCGAGAAAGCTCCTGTCCCCTCGACAGCTTTTCGACACCTAGCTATCTATCGAGGTTTAAAGCTTAACGCCTCCCGCTCGATCGAGGTATCTATCGAGGTTACGGGAATTCAGATTTTCAGATCTGATTTTTGGGCCAGACTTTTGTATTTGTGTAGGGTTTCTTTTCTCACAACTCTAGACCTATATAAGGCTTATTTCAAAGGCCGTCACATAAGAGAATACAAGGAGAACAAATGCTAAAGCTGACCGATGTCTTATTCTCTCTGAAAGAAGTTACTGCGTCTTTTGCGCCTTAGGGTTTTGTAACCAAGTACTTCTTGATCTGCATTCTTGATGAAGTGAAAAACTTTGCAGCCAACAATCTTCTTCTAATTGGTGATTAAGTCGCGTATTGGGATCCGCGCAATTTGTTAGTCACGTATTGGGTTTCGTGCATCAACAAAAAAGGTGGCGTTCATATATTGAAGAGTTCAAAGGTTTTGAAGCGGTAGAAGGTTTCTGCTGTGAGTTCATCTACGGGAATTGTAGAGTATAGGGACAAAGGTTTTGTACTAGATCCGAAACTTCTCTTTTCTATAGTGGATTGCTTTTTGGGAAGGTTTCCCCTCAGGTTTTTTACTGTGAAACTGGTTGGTTTCATTGGTTTTCCTGAGTCATCATATCTTGTCTTATTTATTTTTCCGCTGCATTCATTATTGACATGATATTGATGTTTGTTTATTTTAACAAGTTTTATTGATAATAAATCTAATTAACAAATTGAATTTAAAACTTGTTAATTTTATCAACCGGGGTCTAAATTTCCCAACATTCTACATTGCTTCATATACTTCCATTCAAGCAACTCCTTTAGCTTGTTGCAGTTTGCTAATATGTTGGATATGCTAATGCAATTCTTTGTTCTTATTGTCTCACTTGGCACCTCACTAGGGCTGTCCACGGGTCGAGTCGGCCTGGGTTTGGGCCCAACCCGCACTCGACTCGATTGGGTCGGGTCACTGAAAAATTGACCCGCAATCAACCGAAATATGGGTTAGACCCGCTGGGTTGGATCATCGGTTCGAACGGGTTGGATTCCACGGTATGGCGGGTTGGACCTCTTATTGGGCCTTTCCATAAATTTTATTGAATTTAATTTTTTTTTGGGCCTTTTTGGTCGAAATTATTGGGCTTTTCAAGGAATTTAATTTTTTTGGGCCTTTTTTGCCGAAATTATTGGGCTTTTCAAGGAATTAATAGTTGTTGAATTAGATTGGGCTTGTTTTTTACTAAATTTCTTTTAAAATGGACCATCATCTCTACTTGAATTTGTCCAAAACTCCAAATTCATACTTCCCAGATATTGGGTATGAATTCGAAGTAAAACTTGGGAACCTGTTAATCAAACAAATAAAAACACAATACCATTTTGTTACCACCTGTCAATTATCCATACATTATAACAGATATTTTCCAAATTGCCTAAGCCTTAAGGCCTGGGCAGTACCATTTTGTTTCCACGTTCATCAATTTGTCAAGGTGAACACATACATACCAACCATTCTACACATCAAATAAATTTTCAGAACCACACAGCAACAAGCAGTCAAGCACTACTAAAAATACTACATTTTCATAATTCGATATATAATGCCATAGAGGCAGCAAAGAAGGCAGTTACTGCACAAGACAGTAAACTACCAAAGCAGTAAGCAATAATCCCAGCAGTATATATAATTAGTTACAATTATGAAATACTATAGTATTTCCAGAAAATAGCTTCCCTAAGGTAGTAAAGAACTACTCCATTATCTATAGTTAACAGTCCATAACTTATAGAAAGGAAAGCCTACACAGCTACACAGATGCTAAGTTTTCCTTCCTCTAAGCAAGACAAGAGTTCATATATAATTAGAAAAGCTACACATCTGTCTAAAAAGCTTCAAAATATATCCAAAAAAATTGCCTCCTATACAAAAGGCAACCTTCTATCCTCCAACAATACAAGGGGAAAAAAATATTTATCAATAAAGACAAAGAACAAGAGCTACAAAATAACCAAAAGGGCAGTAACCAATATGAACAAAAATTATAAGGGCAGAAACATACCCAATCAATGATCATTCATCAATATTAACTGTGGTACGAGTACCACCTTTGTTTGAGCAGGAACTAGAACTTGCTGCTGTTGTTGCTTGATTTAAAACTAAAAAAGAAAAATTGAGACAATAAATTAAATTTTGCTCTAGTATATGACACATTTAATTATACTTAGTAGACAAGAAGATTGGAAGTTAAACATATTACCTAATTCATGAAATTCATCCTCCAAAACCTCCATCTCATCCTTTGATTTGCGAAAAGAAATTGGGACATGGGCTTGCAGCCAGTTTTGAGCACATACAAGATTTTGAACCATGAGAGGGGAGAGTGAACTTCGAAATGGATCAAGTATGCGCCCTTCGGTACTAAAAGCCGATTCAGAAGCAACAATAGAAACAGGTACAGCCAGCACATCCCTAGCCATTTTGGACAGCACTGGGTACTTATCTGAATTGGCTTTCCACCACCCCAAAATCTCAAATTTCACATCCCTTCTACTCTCACAATTTTCAGCCAAATATTTTTTAACCTCATTGCTACATCCTATAGACTTCTCAGCCTCTAAAAACCGCTCATATCGTGAATTAATCATTGCATAAGGATCACTACAACCAATTGTATCACCTTCCATGTGTGTCCTCTCATTCTTACTTGGTAGTACCACATTTGGTGAATCAACCCTAGAGTAATCATCATACAACCTACCCATGAACTCCCCCACCAAATCAACCATCTCATCAGCCACTTTATCCCCATAAATTTCAGAAAAAGAAAACTTCAAAAACCTCATTTTCTTCCTTGGATCAAGAACCACAGCCACATACAGAAGCTTATTAATTTTATCCCCTTTCCCCCAATACTTTTCAAATTTAGCTTCCATTTTAGTTGACATGCTTTTCAAAAGATGATTTTGAGACTTAATTAAATGAGCAATATTCTCTTGAATCACAAACATTTCATCAAAGAAGGTATTTGAAGTCACATACAAAGAACTGGAGAACTTTTTTGTTGCATTGTAAAATAGTTTCAAGAAACCCACAAATGTCCTACAATTTTGAGAATCAACTCCACAAGGAGATCCTAAACCACCATTATTTTCCTTGTTCAAAAAGTATGAAGAATAACTATCATCCTCAAAGTCCATTCGTAGAAACACTTTCTCAAATTTTTCAGCAGTATCTAACATGAGATAGGTAGAGTTCCACCTAGTAGGTACATCAAGACTTAGTAAACACTTAGATTCAATACCTAATCTCTCCATAATACTCCTAAAAGTTTGATTTCTATTTGGTGAGGACTTCACATACCTCACCGCTTCACGCACCCTAGCAATGGACGCATCAATTTCTTTCAAACCATCTCCCACAATCAGATTTATGATATATGCACAACACCTCATGTGCAAGAACTCATGTTCTAAAACAGTCCCCTTCCAATCTTTAGTCACTATTTGTAAAAATTTAATGGTAATACCATTAGAGGAAGCATTATCCATTGTCAAGGTGAATATGCCATCAACACCCCATTCACGCAAACACATCTCAATCTTTCTACCTATAGTCTCCCCCCTATGGTCTTCTACTTGACAAAAATTCAAAATTCTCTTATGCAAGCTCCAATCATCATCAATAAAATGACCTGTGAGGGACATGTAATTCAAATTTTGAATACTAGTCTATGTGTCCGTAGTAAGACACACCTTACGACCTTTCAAGGCTGCCCTTAGTTTCTCTCTCTCAACACCATAAATGCTAATCACATCCCTAGCCACAGTTTGACGAGATAGGATATCCCTAATTTGCAACTTAGGTTGTAAGGTTGTTGAATATCTTTGAAACTTATACCCTTCAACAAACCTAAAAGGCAACTCGTCTATTATAATCATTTCAGCAAGTGCCTTCCTAGAAGCCTCAACAGTAAAGGCTGTTGGTACAAGCTGAAACCCTTCCTCCCCATTCATTTTGGGTTCAAATGCTAAGGTTTATTGCCCTTTAACTGAAGCTCTATTAGGGTTCTTAACACAGTTTGGTGTATGATTCAACAAATTAGTGGTACCATGACCCTTACTATTAGCTCGGTAAGTTTTTTGGCAATAATGGCAAACAACCTTAAATTGACCCTTACTAATTTTTATTTTTTCAAAATAATCCCAAGTAGTAGACTTTTTTCTATTATTACCACAATCAACAGCTATCTCACTCACCTTGGTTTTATCATTAGGTTTAGGTGGAAATGCCTCAGCATTAGTTGGAGTGGCAACAAGTTCAGCTTGGACAGCAGGTTCAGCTTGGGCAGCAGGTGTTGTCTGGGAAGGGGGGGCATCATAAGAGGGTTCTATAACCTAAAGACATCAAATTTAAGCATTAGCAAACAACCATAAAAACTAATCCTAAGAAAGATCATTGTAGTTGACCTCTTAAAGGGCAAAGTCACAAACACTGGAGCTTTGTAGAATAAGAAATATCATTATGCATAACTTCACAAGTACTGATTTCATTTAACACTCGTGTTCTGTATCAAGGTAAATTACATGGCACTTCATGATTTAAGGTAAATTACATGGCACTTCATGACTTTATTTAAATTACAAGTATGTATGTTTAAGAGTCAAGACAAAACTAAGAACTGATATAACTATAAGCATTTGAAAGAAATTGTCCTTGTTCAAAACACGGAGGTCCAAAACAGTTTCCCAAACCTTTTTTTTTTTTATAAAACCAGATCATAGACACAACTTCAGTTGAAGTAATCTCTCATTGTCTTTAGTTTGTTCTTTTTTTTTTTTTTTTTTTTTTAAGATTGCTTAGTTACACATAGCCAATGGTTTTTGAACAAACTTCCTTAACATCACAGACATAGTGTTCTTACAAGGAAAGGAGGTGCTTGAGCTCAAACTCACTGCCTATTTGTTGTAATGTCTCACTTTTCACAAATGTTGATGCTAACGATGCACTAATCACAATCCGTCACCTCAAATATTTTTTTACTTCAAAAAGTTACAAACTTTGTTTAGGGTCTGTATTATTCGTTAAATCCTCACCACTCTTTATACAATAAGGCAATCAAATAATCTTAAAAGCATGAAAAAACAATCAGAAGAATCTAAAAATTTTTATAAAAAAGTGAAAGAACAGATTTTTAAGGTTGTGTGCGATACGAACCAGTTGGCGAGGAAAGCGAAACCGCGGTCGCCGAGCTTGAAGGCAGAGAGGCGGCGGATGGGGCCCTTGGTGCGACGGACCAGCGATAACACTCCGATCCTCTGCTTAGCGGGGATTCGTGTGATTTGTGAAGATGAGAACCAACAGCAGTAAGGTTTGGTGTTTGGTCCGTTGGAGACTTGGATCTTGAAGTGAAGTCAAGTGTTTCAAAATATAAGAGTGATTTTGAATCAGCCCTTGAGACTAGAGAGCAGAAAAAAGTAAAACAGAGAGAAGAATCAGATTGATTTATAAAAGAGAGAGATGAGGGTTGAGGGCCTCTTGATGCTGAGGGAGGGTAACCGGCCATGGCTTGGGGAAGTGGAAAATTGATTATGATTTGAGGGTTAGCCATTCTGAACCTCTGAAGACTGAAGAGAGATTTTGTGTGATTTGATTTGATTTTTTTTTTTGTGTGTGTAAGTGTGTAGGAACTATTTTGTTGATCATCAGAAGGATCAAGACCGTTAATCACGCTCAAATCACACGGCCATGGTTCATTCCACAGTGTAAATAGTGTTTAGTCCAATCAACTCTTAGGCTTTGCGTGTAAAAGTCTTAGGCTTCTCTTAGCAACAGGCTGTTGATTTGTGACTTTGCTTGTAAAACTAAAAAACTCAGTGCTTTAAGTCCAATCAGCCTTCTCTCTTCAGTCTTCATGGGTTCCTGAACGCTGAATCCTTGAATTACCTTTTTTTTTTTTTTTTTCTTTAAATATCGGTCGGGTCGGGTACTACGGGTTTTTTCTTCCTTAAACCGATACCAACCCGATTAATCGGGTTTTGAAAGAAACAGACCCGAAACTGACTCACTATAGGCTTCGGGTCAACCTGTTTGGTGTCGGGTCGGTTGGACCCGGTTGGTTTGGGCGGGTCAACGAACTGCTGGACAGCCCTACACCTCACTTCTCCAATGTGCTGCTTGATAAGCTACTAGCTGCCTAACCTAGCTATTATTTGACCAGTTTCTGGTCTGGTTCTGAATTAAATCTGTTCCAAATTAGCAAGCTTGATTCAAGAGCACCGGCTGTACGTGATTATGGGTTTGCTTGCTGTACTCGTGTTTCTGCTGATTTTTGCAAATTGTGGATTTCTTGCAGTTGCGCGAGGGATTTCAAATTTCACTACTGATCTTGATTTTTCTTCTTCCAAGGTTTCTTACAATTTCACTTCAGAAGATAAGAGAGGTGTACCAACAGGAGCTAATCCTCTGCATAACAAGTAGAGAGAGAAAGAGAGAGATGTTGAGCTTTCCTCACAGTTAGTTAAAGGAATCTTTGATTTCTATTGTTTGTTTTTGGATGTTGCTTGTGAACATGTATTCAAGATACAAGAAATGGAAAAAAGAATTGATTCTTTTGTGGGGTCTGACATATTCTGGCATGAGTTGTCTCTTGGTTTGTTAACCTAAATCGAATGTTTTGCATGCCTATATGGCTATGATAAGTTTGTTTTGTTAGTTTTATATAATTATGGTTTAATGATCGATGAAGAAATATATTGTGTGCCAGTGCCATTATGCACTGCTTCATGTCTCACTAGCATTTAGTGAACTCGATCACGAACATATACATAGCATAGCATCCAACAATAAATGGTTCTAAATATTATTACCTACTGTACCTCTAGATGACTTATCAGAGTCATCAGACCAGCACCACAACTCCTTCATGTTATGCTACTCAATTTTCTTGGTTGGTTTTTAAGGGGAATTAAAATTCACTTAATTATCCTCCTTTTACAATCTATAATTCCCCATGACTTTAATAATTTCATATATTCAATAAGAATGTATATATAGAATGTGAACCTGGTAATTAATTACTTACGCTCTAATATAATCTTTTTTTTTTTTTTTGAGAAACAAACCAAGGGAGACGATTTCGTACCGTACCGGCCGGTACGGCCGAAATATCTCGTTTCGACAACTAAATCGGTACAGGTAACCCTCCCATTTCGTACCGGCTTTTATACCGGACTGTTTCGGATGATTTCGGCCATTCCGGGGCGTTTCGGTCATTCCGGCCGAAATATTGAATTCCGGCCAAAATCATTTAAGAACAGATATTACCTCTTTAAAACTAATGTTTGCTTGCAAAAACCCATAGATCCATGAGACTGAGACAGCGATGAAGTTCCCGCGAAGCATACCTCTGCATCATGGCCTCGTTCTGTTGATTTGCATCTCTCGCACCAGACTTTTTTTTTTTCTTTGTCTTCTCTACTTCGCTCATGAACACCAGAGACCATTTGGCTTCTCAGTGCTCTTTTCTTTTTTGATAACCGGTCAGAAATAAAACTGGTGGGATGTGTGTATTCTTTTTGAAAGTAACGTGTGGTTCTAAGCATTTGGATTCTCAAAAAAAAAAAAAAAAAAAAGCATTTGGCTTCTCAAGGCAAGGCATTGAATTCTATTTGGAATTCACGTGATAGTTAGGTGGGATGTTTGACTTGTTTGATTTTTTTTTTTTTTTTTAATTTTTAGATTTTAATATAATGATTATATAATTTAAATTTATTGGCAGTGGATTGGGCATTGTAGAAGGACAAAGATAATGATAAATTGGGCCTAAATATAGTTAAAAGACATGATTTAAATTTAGCAAATATATATATATATTTATAGGATTTTATATGTATAGCGGTAAACCCGAAACGGTACGTCGGTATTGACCGATATCCGAAATATATCGTACCACTTGCTAAACCGGTACAACCTCCGGTACGGTATTAACTTTCTTGAAACAAACACACACACACACAAGGGAGAGGGAAATGGGTTCTAACACAAAGGCACACCACAACTCTACTCAAAAGCCATGGTAACTTTTAAAGGAAGGTGGGACAAGTTATACTACACACAACACACTCTCTTAATCACAATCTTGGCTAAAATATATGTTCTCGATGCTCTTAATTGCTTTTGTAATACGGCAAATAGATGGGGCAACTTCAAATTTTATCACCATGCATGCTTGCATTTTCAATTTTATTTTATTTTTAAAAAATGCTCATCACATGTTTTTCATTTTTTTAATAAGAGAAAGAAAAGTCTTGACAATTGACATAACGTTACGTAGATGACACTTCCCAATTTTTTTTTGTTTTTGTTTTTGGAGAACGCAGGAAAAGAGCATGTGATGTACAAAACTATAGTATACTTAATCCTGATATTGTTTAAACCTATTTCGAGATTTCAGCTATTGGATAAGAAATAATAATTAATTACTTTTCTACCACGCGTGAGACATGTATATTTATAATTCTGCTTTTGATAAGTTTTTATATAAATTTTTTTTTGTTGCATGAGAGCAGGCGAGCTGCTTTGTTGCTTCCATTTCCATACGTGTCAAATTGGGTTTGGGGATAGTCTATATGTTCTCTTTTGTTGTCTCATTTGCTTGTCAGGCTTGGTTATCTTTTCTTGTCTGGCCTCCTAAACGGCTAAACCACCAACACCCCCTTCTTCCCTTCTTAAAAAACCTTTGATGGTCTCACACTTCCTATATACACTTAGCTACACACTATGTGTACTAAATATGAATATTTTTCAAAATTTTGGACACTTGATACGAAAGTGTTTACATTATTTATATAAAATATACACACTATATATATTAAGTGTGAAACAATAATTTTCATTAAAAAAAAAAAAGCTTTGAATACATTATGTATATTGAAACTATTTAAGGTTGTAAGTTGTTCTTGTTGTATAATAAAGTAGTGTTAGTGATGGGCTCATGTGAGAATCAATAATGAAGAGGATAAAATCTGGATGTATTGGGCCTGACGGGCCATGTTTCTGACGGCTCATCCATTGTGGGTCAAAGTTAAAATGGGCCAAATAACCATAACATCTTAAGAGAATTCTAATACATAGCATAGTTCTAGAAGATACCTTCTTACTGGGCCCCCCCATAAGGAAATACCTTGGCGATCACGTTTGGGGTTCTACAAGGAAATAATTCCGCAAATTCCTCTCATGAAGACTTCTATAAGGAAAAGACTTCTACTTATGAAAGGGAAGGTCTACTTTTTACTAATATAAAAGCTTCGATACCCTCACAAAACGAGGTACGCATTATTTTACCCTCTCTAGCACTCTAGAGTTGTGAGAATATTTCTGACTTAACCTTCGGAGGGTATTCGGCCGGCACCACACCGGTGCTCTTCGCAAGGTTCTCTCTCTTTTCTTTGTTACAGGTTCACATTTGAGCGTGGAGGTGTCGAGTGACTCACTGGTGAAATAACTGACTTCATCAGTTGGCGCCGTCTGTGGGAACCGCTGATTGCTTATACGCGATTCATAAGCCATATTATCGCTTCCCGGACAAAAGAGTTGCATGGTACTCACTCGCTCAATGGCAACCACCAACAACGTTCAAGAAGAGGAACCCCCCACGACCGCGCTCGAGAGACAAGTTCGAACACTTGCTGCCGCCGTGGAACGCCTCACAAAGCAAAACAACGACTTGGAAGAACAGCTGCGCCAGAAGAATGCAGCACCAAACGACTTGCATGAAGAACAAGAAGGGAACAGCGCTGCACGAAAAAACCAGGAGAGAGTCGAAGCCAGCCACGCCCCAACAAAGACAGGGAGACAAGACGTAAGCATGCCGTCCCTCATAGACACGACTCCTCCGCATATCATCGCGGAGATGCAAGCAATGCGAGAACAGATGGAAGTTATGATGAACGCGCTCAAAGGACGAGTTTCCAATGACCTTGACGACCTAGTCAATCGCACGGACTCACCCTTCACTGCGGCCGTGAATTCCTTCCCCCTACCGCACAAGTTTCGGATGCCGAACATCGATAGTTATGACGGACTGAAAGACCCTCTGGATCATTTAGAGACGTTTAAAACATTGATGCACCTCCAAGGGGTCGCGGATGAAATAATGTGCAGGGCATTCCCCACCACGCTGAAAGGAGCCGCTAGGATCTGGTTCAGTCGGTTGACACCAAACTCTATCAGCACGTTCAAGGAACTAAGCGCCCAGTTTACATCCCACTTCATAGGGGGACATAGATACAAGAAATCGACGGCCTGCCTGATGAACATCAGGCAGCGGGAGGACTCTAACCCGCTTCAACAAGGAAGCACTCTCGATCGACGAAGCCGACGACAAGATATTGGTGGCAGCCTTCACGAATGGACTGCGAAAGGGTAAGTTCTTATTCTCTATATACAAGAACGACCCGAAAACCATGACAGAGGTCCTCTACCGGGCAACGAAATACATGAATGCGGAAGACGCATTACTAGCAAGGGAAGATAAACCGAGGAAGAGAGGACTACAGGAAGACACCCGACAGGATCAAGAGCGAAAGAGACTCAAAACCGGGGACCGAAGGGATGACAGACGACCCAAGCCCCAAGGAAGAAAATTTACTAGCTTCACCCCGTTGAATACCCCAGTAGATCAAGTCCTAATGCAGATTAAGGACGAAGAGGCTCTAACCTTTCCGGGAAAACTCAAGAGCGATCCAAGCAAGCGGTCGAGAGACAAGTACTGCCGTTTCCACCGCGATCACGGTCATGACACGTCTGAGTGCTACGATTTGAAACAGCAGATTGAAGCCCTTATAAGACAAGGGAAGTTGCAAAAGTTCGTAAGAAAGGAGAAGACGGATCCCCTGCCTCAAGAACAGCAACCACGGAGGGAGCATGAGCGTCCTAGACCCCCACTCGGAGACATAAGAATGATAGTTGGTGGGACGGCCACAGCAGGATCATCCAAGAAGGCTCGGAAAACTTACCTTCGAATGGTTCAGAACGTCCAGCTGACGGGCTCGGTTCAAAAGATAGCCCGTAGAGACAGCCCAATCATTGGGTTCTCAGAAGAAGATGCACGACGACTTCATCATCCACATGACGACGCCTTGGTCGTCACCCTACGAGTCGAGGAATATAACATGCACAGAGTGTTGGTCGACAACGGCAGCTCCGCGGATATCCTATACTATCCCGCATTCCAACAGATGATGATCAGTAAGGAACGACTGACGCCAACAAACGCCCCGCTAGTGGGATTTGGAGGAACAAGAGTATTCCCGTTAGGAGCAGTCACACTTTCCGTGACGATAGGAGATTACCCACAGCAGATCACTCGAGACGTGACATTCCTCGTAGTTGACTGCTCGTCCGCATACAACGCTATCATCGGGCGACCTACTCTCAACGCATGGAGGGCAGCAACCTCAACATATCACCTGATGATCAAGTTCCCCACGGAGTACGGGGTCGGGGAGCTACGAGGAGATCAGGTGGCTGCCCGGGAATGCTACTTGGCCATGATAGAGATGGACGATCAACAACAGGCGATGTGCGTTGAAGAACATCGACTTACAGCAGAACCTGTTGAGGAGCTGAAAGAAATTGTTCTGGACGACTCGAGACCTGAACGAACGACAAGAATAGGGACATCAGCCAGTCAGCCCGTGCAGCAGGCCCTCAAAATATTCCTCAAAGTAAACCAGGACGTTTTCGCTTGGAGCCACGAAGATATGCCCGGGATCAGCCGCTCGGTCATGGTCCACAAGCTGAATGTAAATTCTGAGTTTTCGCCCGTAAGACAGAAAAAGCGAGTCTTCGCTCAAGAACGGGACGAGGCAATAGCAGAAGAAGTAAAAAAGCTCCTCGAAGCGAACTTCATCCGAGAGGTATATTACCCCGACTGGTTAGCAAACGTTGTGATGGTCAAAAAAGCGAACGGAAAATGGCGCATGTGCGTTGACTTCACGGACCTCAACAGGGCATGCCCAAAAGACAGCTATCCATTACCTCGGATAGATACTCTGGTGGACTCAACGGCGAAACATCAACTCCTAAGCTTCATGGATGCCTTCTCAGGCTATAATCAGATTAAAATGGACGAAGCTGACCAGGAGAAGACGTCCTTTGTCACGAGCCAAGGACTTTTTTGCTACAACGTAATGCCGTTTGGGCTCAAGAATGCAGGAGCAACATACCAGAGGCTAATGAACAAGATGTTCGCACACCAAATTGGGAGGAACGTACAGGTGTACGTCGACGACATGCTCGTAAAAAGCCTTCTGGAACAGGACCATCTTAGAGACCTGCAAGAGACGTTTGACACCCTCAGGACGTACAACATGAAATTGAATCCGAATAAGTGCGTGTTCGGAGTGACGGCGGGAAAATTCTTGGGATTCATGGTATCCCATAGGGGAATTGAAGTTAACCCAGAGAAAGTACGGGCCATCATGGAGCTAAAACCGCCGAAAACAGTGAGGGAGGTACAGAGCTTGAACGGAAAAATTGCGGCTCTAAACAGATTCGTCTCCAAAGCGACGGACAAATGCCTACCATTCTTTCGCACGTTGAGAAAGGCTTTCGAATGGACGGACGAATGTCAGAAGGCGTTCGAGCACCTGAAGTGGTACCTCGCCTCTCCCCCACTGCTCAGCCCGGCCGAACCAGGGGAAGAACTCTACCTATACTTAGCAGTCTCGCAAGCAGCCGTCAGCGCGGCCCTAATAAGAGAAGAAAAAGGCACTCAATTGCCCGTCTACTTCATAAGTAGAGGCTTTCGGGGGGCAGAAGAGAGATACCCTCGGATGGAGAAAATGGTCTTCGCACTGGTAACTGCGGCAAGAAAGCTCAAGCCGTACTTCCAAGCTCATACCATCATTGTCTTGACAGATCAACCTCTGAAGAAAGCCATGAGCAGCCCGGAGTCGGCCGGACGAATGGCTTTATGGACAATAGAACTGAGTGAATTTGATATACAGTATCGCCCCCGAACTGCAATAAAAGGCCAAGCCGTGGCAGACTTTATCGCTGAGTATACCTCGGCAGAAGACAAGAAGGCAGACACACTCGAAGAATGGAGCATCCACACAGACGGATCTTCAAACAGGCAAGCCGGAGGAGTTGGAGTAATCATTCAAACCCCGGACGGAGACAAAATACAATGTATGATCCGATTAGACTATGCAACCACAAACAACGAGGCCGAGTATGAGGCGTTAATGGCAGGACTGGACCTCGCGGTAGCAGCAGGTGCTGAGGTCATGGTCATACATTGTGACTCCCAGGTAATAACAAGTCAAATTAACGGCATTTACGAGTGTAAAAATGAAAGGATGAAGAAGTACTTAGAAAAGGTAAGGAGTCGGATCAACGGCCTCAAAGTGCGCTTCATCCAAATCCCAAGGGAGGAGAACGAATGCGCCGACCGACTGGCAAAAGCAGCCTCAGCAGCGTACACGACAGTCCCTGATCAAGTATTGACGTTCATCCAAACGTCCTCAATTATTGACGACGGACAAGAAGTGCGAGAGGTTGGTTCGGAGGCCGATTGGACAGCGCCACTTTTGGCCTACCTAAGGAATGGCACACTCCCCGACGGAAGAGAAGCAGCTAGGAAGCTGAGGTTCCAAGCATCGCGGTTTGTGCTAATCAAAGACATCTTATACAAAAGGGGATTCTCACGCCCACATCTGAGATGCTTAAATCACGACGAAGCCAGTTACGTAATGAGAGAAGTCCACGAAGGTATCTGTGGAAACCATTCAGGTTCTCGATCGTTAGTGCACAAATTAATCCGAGCAGGGTACTATTGGCCAACAATGCAGAAGGACGCACAAGGATATGTAAAGACGTGCGACAACTGCCAAAGGTTCAGTAATCTAATCAGGCAGCCAACAGAGGAGTTGACACCCATGACGGCCCCATGGCCCTTTGCACAGTGGGGACTAGACATCATGGGCCCTTTCCCAACCGCGCTAAGACAACTAAAGTTCCTGGTAGTCGGCATCGACTATTTCACCAAATGGGTGGAGGCAGAGGCCCTGGCCACCATCACGGAAAAAAATATCCGAAGTTTTGTATGGAGAAATATTATCTGCCGGTACGGGATACCAAGAGTGCTCGTCTCTGACAATGGAAAGCAGTTCGACAACAGCGCATTCAGGAACTTCTGTTCAGAGCTGGGCATCAAGAACCATTACTCCTCCCCCGCACACCCTCAGGCCAATGGACAGGTGGAAGTCACGAACCGAACCTTGCTCAAGATTATCAAGGCACGGCTCGAGGGGGCAAAGAGCATCTGGCCTGACGAACTGCCAAGCGTCTTGTGGGCATATCGCACAACTGTAAGGGTACCTACAGGGGAAACGCCCTTTCAGCTAGCATATGGGACGGATGCGGTCATACCTGCAGAAATAGGACTTACAAGTTATCGAGTGGAGAATTACAGTGAGGATGACAATGACGAAGCCATGCGATTGCAGCTGGATTTGGTGGACGAAGTCCGTGCTACGGCTGAACAAAGGTTAGCGCGATACCAGAACCTGATGGCAAAATACTACAACTCCAATGTCAGACGGAGAGACTTTCAGATCGGCAACCTAGTGTTGAGAAAAGTAATGGGAGCTGCTAGAGACCCTTCTCAAGGAAAACTCGGCCCCAACTGGGAAGGACCGTACAGGATCTCATCATGGCATAGAAAAGGAACCTACCATCTTGAAACCCTGGACGGGCAGAAGCTACAACACCCGTGGAACACAGAGCACCTACGGAGATATTACCAGTAGAGGCGATGACATGAAGCATAACACCTATCTTTTATTACTAGTTACTTTTTAAGTTTTTTGCTACAATAAGCCCAGCGGGCACGATTTTTATTTCGGTTTTTTGCTACAATTAAGCCCAACGGACACAATTTTTATTCTGATTTTTGCTATGATATATTTTTAAGCCCATGGGGGCAAGAATTTCCTACAAATGCATGATCTTTTCAGAACCAACTACACCCACAAAGATTTGAAGTCCATAAAATGGACGGATAAAAGTCCATAAAATGGACGGATAAAAGTCCACAAAATGGACGGATCGAGTCCACAAAGTGGACGGATATCCCCAAAAGGGATACAATCTCAAGTCCGCAACATAGACGGAACAAAGCCCAAACGGGGATAAAATCATAAGTCCATAAAATGGACGGATAAAAGTCCACAAAATGGACGGATCAAGTCCCTAAAGTGGACGGATATCCCCAGGAGGGATACAATCTCAAGTCCGCAACATAGACGGACAAATGCCCCAAATGGGATAAAATTGTCCATAAAATGGACGGATCAAGTCCATAAAATGGACGGATCAAGTCCACAAAGTGGACGGATATCCCCAGGAGGGATACACTCTCAAGTCCGCAACATAGACGGACCAAAAACCCAAAGTGGATAAAACCATGTCCATATAATGGACGGATAAAAGTCCACAAAGTGGACGAACATCCCAGCGATGGATAAAAACTAAGTTCTCGAACATAGACGGACAAGGACCCCACAAGGGGTAAAATCTTAGTTCACTAAGATGGACGGATGGTCCACAAAGTGGACGGGCATCCCCTGGAGGGATGAAATCTACATTTTCCAAAGTCCACAAAATAAACAGATAGACGTACAAAAGTCAATAGTAAGGACGGGTATCCCTTGGAAGGGTAGAACCTTAAATCCTCAAGATTAGACGGAGGACCTAAGTGCTAAAAATTTGTTACGTCCATAAAACAATGGACGGACCGAGCCCACCAGAGAGGACGGACTAAACTAGGACGGATATGATCCTTACTCTACAAATCAAAGATATGAACGGACTCCCTTTGTGCGGCCAATGTTTAAATGGGAGAATGTTCCCTTAGTAACGACGGTTCCAATAAGCTAATCATCAATCGGAGCAAGTAGAAAAAGCAACAAAGAAAAATACAAAACAAATATGTACTGACGGACAAAATACCCCATAAAAAAAATTGTATTTAAACTACAAGATGAACGGAGACATGAATTGTTTTCCAAATATTTTACATGTGAAAAAATTGAAAATGAAAAAAATCTACAACTAAGACGGCCACATAGCTCCAATCCCTACAACGGACCTAGCTTTGCTTGGGGCTAGTTTCAGCATATGGTTGTTCGGCATGAGTACCCTCGCCGTCTGCAGGATTAGTTTGAATTTGTTTTTCTCCAGGAGCGCTGACGGGCGGGTTCTCTTCAAAGAGTTCATCTGTATTCTCAGAGTTGGCAGGACGGGCAGATATGTGTTCGTTAACATTGACGTTGACGGACGAGACGTCAAGATCCGGATATAAAGCCTTCACCTGACGGACCGCCTCGTCAAAGCCCTCATTAAAGGAATCTCCGAGCTCGGACAGTAGGCCGTCTGAATCTCGATACTCCTGGACGGCTTTTTCCTTCGCGCTGCCTATCTCCTTTTCCTTATCTTGAAGGACTACCCTCAGTTCCTCCGTCAGCTTGTATAGCTCGTTCCTGTCTCTCTCAAGCAGTTTGAATTTCTTCTCTTGAGCAACCCTCCAGTTCTTCAGCTCTTGAAGCTCTTCCTCCGTCTTCTTGCCCTTGTCCCGTAGACGGCCTAAGGTCGTCTCATGATGAAGACACCGTTCCATAAGCCCCTTCGCCATGACCATGGTCTGAAACATTGAAAAATTTTACAGGGTCAAAAATTGTACGACGGATAAAAGAACAAGTGTATAACGTAGACGGGCATACCTGGGCAATGCTGAAAAGGCTTGTCTCGCCCATTGCCTCCGTCGAGTGATTACCAAGATCTTCGTAATCCTCGGACGTAAGGAGTGAAGATAGCTTTTCCAAAGCGTACCCCGCATCATCACGGAGGAGAGGAGGCGGCTTCTTAAGGTCTGACGACGGACCCTTCATCAGTCCCTTACCGGCCCCGTGTTTTGTTGGAGAGACCGACTTCGCACCTTCTGCCATGAGTCCCACGACGGGCTCCAATGGGACCTTGGGTTTCTTCGGAGGACGGTCTCCCTTCGACGGCAGCTTCCTCTTTGTTGAAACCGTCGCCTCTTTCTGTTCTGAAGCATTGGCCGCCCGATTCTTCGCGGCATTGGAACGTATTAGAGCTCTTCTCTTAGCAATATCCATTTCTGCAAACATGAACGGATAAAAGTCAGCTTATTAAAGCCAAAAACTTATGTTCGAAGAAGAAAGAAAATGACGGACATACGCTGACGAACTCTTTTCTCGTATTTAACAGCTTGTGGTGAAGGTACCGGTCCGTCGCAGTACCAACAAATTGTATCTAAATTTACTAGTTTAGCCCAAGTCCTTTCCTCCGGCTTGGTTTTGTTGAAAATTCTTTCAAGAAAACTAAACTCCTCGATTGTAACTTGAGGGCGCCGTCGGACTGCATATAAATAGGACGGTTAGGAAAGTTCAAAGTACTTTGAACGGATGGAATAAAGGTCCTAACGCTAAGACGGACTCATACCATTTTCAGATATTACGCCCCAGGTTGTATCGACGGGCATGTAGTCTGTCTCTCCTGGACGACCCATCCAACCGTCACCCTCTAAGAAAAAATACCTACTCTTCCAGTCTCTGTTGGAGTCTGGGGTTTCGAAAATAACCTTCAGCAAGGAACTCCTAGGAACAAAGCTGTATATTCCTCTAGACTTGTCAATCTCGTCTGGACGGTAGCAATGCAAAAACTCTCTCACTGTTAACCTCCTAGCTCCGTCTGACATGGCCCCGTATAGAATCTCCATCGCAATGAAGACTCTCCAGGCATTTGGGGAAACTTGATTGACGGACAGACCCAGGTACTTTAAAAGTTCACGATGAAGTGAGCTCAGTGGGAATCTAAGTCCAGCCTTCAACATTTGTTCATAGATCCCTACACCGTCCACTCCTTCATAGTAACATTTCTCTGACTTATAAGGTAGACGGATTGGAATATGCTCAGGAATCTGGTAATTGTCCCTGAGGGTCTTGAAGTGGTTCTCTTTAATGGTGGAGGTAAAATCATTAACCGTCCACTCCGGGAGCATGACGAACTCCCTAGGTCCCTGGTCTCCTACGACGGTTTCTAATGGTTGATCCTCGTTACCGTCGAAATCTACTTCAACCATCTCCATACCCTCATTTGTTGAGGACGGAGAGGAGGTGGACGGACTACTATCATCACTAATATTGCTTAAGTCTTTGGGACCTGATGCGATTACATCGTCATAACCCGTCCCATCACGGACATACGACTGGTTATTCGACGCGCTAGACATTGCCTAAAACTGGACTAACTCCACTATAAATGATGACGGATGTGTAATATGAGGAATAAAAAATCTGACGGAGTAACTGTATGACAAAAAATACTTACCCGTCAGAATAAAGTAAACGAGTTTGATAGTGACGGATGCGTGGACAGCAGTCTGACAAGGTTGACGGATTGAGCTCTGGGCAAAGAATTTCTAAAGCAAAATGAGAAATGAAGGGTGAAGGACCGATATTTATAAAGAAATTACACGGGAGACGAGGCGACGCCTCGATCCAAGACAGTGCGCAATGACTTTAGGACGCGTGTCACTGTGTCAGGTTGAAATCACGCCTGCAAAAAAGAAAAAAACAGCTGTGCAGAACTCTGACCGTCATGATCATTCTCCGTCTGAGTTTTTTGTTAAACTTTTGACCGTTGTGTCTGGATCCCGTCATGCCCAAGCCGTCTGCTGTCATCCCGCGAGCCCTATTGATTCTGACGGACTCACGGTCTGAGGGGGCAACTGAAGAGGATAAAATCTGGATGTATTGGGCCTGACGGGCCATGTTTCTGACGGCTCATCCATTGTGGGTCAAAGTTAAAATGGGCCAAATAACCATAACATCTTAAGAGAATTCTAATACATAGCATAGTTCTAGAAGATACCTTCTTACTGGGCCCCCCCATAAGGAAATACCTTGGCGATCACGTTTGGGGTTCTACAAGGAAATAATTCCGCAAATTCCTCTCATGAAGACTTCTATAAGGAAAAGACTTCTACTTATGAAAGGGAAGGTCTACTTTTTACTAATATAAAAGCTTCGATACCCTCACAAAACGAGGTACGCATTATTTTACCCTCTCTAGCACTCTAGAGTTGTGAGAATATTTCTGACTTAACCTTCGGAGGGTATTCGGCCGGCACCACACCGGTGCTCTTCGCAAGGTTCTCTCTCTTTTCTTTGTTACAGGTTCACATTTGAGCGTGGAGGCGTCGAGTGACTCACTGGTGAAATAACTGACTTCATCAAATAATAACCAATTAACTTAGTATATGTGAAGCTTTTTGTGAAAACTATTTTGTCCACAGTTTGCTCGTTTTATACCATTGCAAAAGGCAAATGTTTTGCAGCCATCCGCTGTGACCAGCTATGGTGGGCGAGGAATCAATTGGTTTCGGAGGAGAAGTCTCTAGCTTCAATCTAACTCTGTAGAGGCTAATGTTTGATCAACTGGGCTGAAGCTAAAGCTGCTAGGTTTTCAATCTCCAAAGCCCATAAGCTTGGTTTTTATGTCTTTTCCCCTCTGGTCGGAAATGGTCTAGGCCCACCCAGCCCACTGTGGCCCTTTTGTTTTCCTTTTTAATGAAAGTTTATTAAGCAATTTCTCATTAAAAAGTAACAAACTCATCTGTTACATTTTAGCACAATGACCCTTTTTATTGATTAACTCCCTTTTATATATTTCTCCTGAAGTAACTCTATTAGTTTGTGTGGGTTTTAGTTAATTTAACTGGTAAATTTTCTTATGGTTGAATAAGAGATCTAAGGTTCACTTCTCACCAGGGATGGAACCAAAATTTGCACCTAGAGGGGGCCAAAGCATGAACCAAAAGAAATTTCATGTGACATGGTTGATTAAAAAAAAATCATGGTAGACAAAAAATTGCACTTTATTACCTAAATATTTAAGTCAAGAAGGATATAATATGAACCAAAAAAGTTGAAAGTTACATCATGATATTCTAACCTTTTTCGAAGAAGAAAAAAAGAAGAAGGGGACTTCGGATCTCCAGATTTTGGGTAATTGGAATTAATATGTTGATTTTATCATGTTAACCAACTCACCAATATGATAATCTCATACTTTTGGATGCAACTGAAAATCACACTAATGAAGTTTTTCAAAATTTTGTTTGAGGATTTTAAAAAATTGGGATATCAATATTAAGAGTTGGCAATGCAACGTCATCAATATTGGCTTCTAAAATAATTATGCATTTTATCTTTTGAAAAAAATATAAATATTGTAATTCACTTTCCCATGGTTTATAAATTAATTAAAAAAGTCATATAAATTGTTGTAACCCTGTAAGGGAATTTTTTTTTTCTATGAGATTTTTTTTTTGGTTATGAATTATTGAATTATGATATTGGTGATTTGGGGATTTTTTGTTCATCTTATATACTATTTAAATTTTTCAAAAAAAATTGGGAGCGGCCCCCACCGGGGGGGGGGGGGGGGGGGGGGGCGCTACACCAAAAATCCTTTGATATGTTTGGATCATAGATAAATTTAATGCCTTGGTTTCTTTATTGTTTGGGTATATTATGTGTTTGATAATTGCATTCCTAAAGTTTTGGAGTTTTGGATTTTACATACTGAAATTTCAGAATTTAGATTTTACCTCCTAATATTTAGGGTAATTGAATTTTACACCCTGAACGTTTCAAAATTTAAGTTTTACCCCTATATTTTAGGAGTGTTTGGATTTTACTCCATAAAATTTCAAAATATTGGGGTAAAATCTAAACACTTCCAAACTTTAAGGGGGTAAAATTCAAATTCTAAAACGTAACGATGCAAAAGCTAAACACTCCAAGATTATTATTTAGTATTATTTATGTTTGTAAGTCAATTGTATTTTTATGTTTTAGGTTCTATTAGTTTATTGGGTTATTAGTATTTTAATTTAGAAGCAAGAGTATTTTTGTAATAAGGCAATTAGGATTTTCTAGCCAATTAGAATTAGGGTTTAGCAATCCTTTATAAGCAACCTATTGTACTCCTTGAGGAGTTAGTTGATATTTTGATGAATAAAAAAAATGGCCGACTCCAGTTTTGCTTGGTATTGACTCCAAACAACCCTTAGGTGCTTACTCCTGGGGTTTACGTTTTTGTTCCATTAATGTTTAATTGCTCCATTGATGTCCTACGTTCTCTACACAAACTAACCCTATTCCCATCCCTACCTCCTCTCTCTCTTGTTGTATTAATTGAATTATCGAAAAAATATTGTTCTTTCCCCACTGTTTGGTTGCCAAGAAAACTGGAAGGAGAGAAAGTTATTATTTTTTATTTAAATGTTTCCGTTATGATGTCTTATACTTGTGATTTATGGGATTGTGATGCAGATTTCCGATTGGTCTAGGTCTTATTAAAAATGGAGGGCTTAGTTGAAGCAGTCTTGGATTTGGCGACAGGCTCCCTTGCTACTGGGGAAATTCTCAACAAAAAGTAAGTTTCGGAAAAATGTTTCTGATTTCGCATAAATTTTTGTATTTTTAATGGAAAAACAGAGGAAAAAGAATAACAACCATTTTTGATGTGATGTAGGGTAAAGTCTTTGATATTGCTGTGGGTCTTTGTTTCCTTCTTGGAAGTGTGTTGTTTGTGTGTGATGCCATACTTTATATATGGACATAAAATACACTCACAATACCACATTAATCTTTTCCAAAAAATATTTTGTTAGAACATGTGCTGAACCTGTCACTGTGACAGATTTGATGTTTACAACAAGAAAAATATGAATTAAATCATTTTCTGTGAATTAGGAGGCTAGGAGTAGTTTTTATAAATCCTAAGACACGTATAGTTGTTATGGAAGTGGTCTCACAGCATTTGGATGAATATAAAAGTCATGGTTTAATTTCTAATTTGCATGAATTTTTGTCAGGACAGATTTGAGCATGCTGCCTTGTATGATTTTTAATAAATCATGGTTTTATGATTTGACTTCGAAATTTTTATGGTATATACTAGATATACAAGTGAGTGGTTTTGTGAAATCGCATGACATTTGGATGTGTATGGACAGCCCATTTGTATTTTACAAATGCGGCATATGCAGCTAAAATGGGCAGTGAACAACATATGCTACACTTGATTTTGTGGATTTAGTTCTCAAGTTAGGGTGAATGTTTTGAGGCATAATTTAATATGCTTATCCTTTGGTATGTTTGGATCATAGAGAAATTTTATGCCTTGGTTTCTTTATGGTTTAGGTACATAATGTGTTTGATGATTGCATCACTAAAGTTTTGGAGTTTTGGATTTTACATACTGAAATTTCAGAATTTAGATTTTACCTCCTAATATTTAGGATAATTGAATTTTACACCTTGAACGTTTTAGAATTTAAGTTTTACCCCTATATTTTAGGAGTATTTGGATTTTACTCCATAAAATTTCAAAATATTAGGGTAAAATCTAAATACTTCCAAACTTTAAGGGGGTAAAATTCAAATTCTAAAACGTAATGATGTAAAAGCTAAACACTCTAAGATTATTATTTAGTATTATTTATGTTTGCAAGTCAATTGTATTTTTATGTTTTAGGTCCTATTAGTTTATTGGGTTATTAGTATTTTAATTTAGAAGTAAGGGTATTTTTGTAATAAGGCAATTAGGATTTCTAGCCAATAAGAACTAGAGTTTAGCAATCCTTTATTAGCAAGTTATTGTACTCCTTGAGGAGTTAGTTGATATTTTGATGAATTAAAAAAATGGCCGACTCCAGTTTTGCTTGGTACTGACTCCAAGTAACCTTTAGGTGCTAACTCCTAGGGCTTACGTTTTTGTTCCATTGATGTTTAATTGCTCCATTGATGTCTTACGTTCCCAACACAAAACTAACCTGGTTTCCATCCCTACCACCTCTCTCTTGTTGTATTAATTGAATTATCGAAAAAATATTGTTCTTTCTCCACTATTTGGTTGCCAAGAAAACTGGAAGAAGAGAAAATTATTATTTTTTATTTAAATGTTTCCGTTATGATGTCTTATACTTGTGATTTATGGGATTGTGATGCAGATTTTCGATTGGTCTAGGTCTTATTAAAAATGGAGGGCTTAGTTGAAGCAGTCTTGGGTTTTGCGACAGGCTCCCCTGCTGCTGGGGAAACTCTCAGCAAAAAGTAAGTTTCGGAAAAATGTTTTTGATTTCGCATAAATTTTTGTATTTTTAATGGAAAAACAGAGGAAAAAGAATGACAACCATTTTTGATGTCATGTAGGGTAAAGTCTTTGATACTGTTGTGGGTCTTTGTTTCCTTCTTGGATGTGTGCTGTTTGTGTGTGATGCTATACTTTATACATGGACATAAAATACACTCACAATAGCACGTTAATCTTTTCCAAAAAATATTTTGTAAGAACTCGTGCTGAAACTGTCATTGTGACAGATTTCATGTTTACAACAAGAAAAATATGTATTAAATCATTTTCTGTGAATTAGGAGGCTAGGAGTAGTGTTTATGAATACTAAGACATGTATGGTTGTTATGGAAGTGGCCTCACAACGTTTGTATGAATATAAAAGTCATGGTTTAATTTCTAAGTTGCATGAATTTCTGTCAGGACAGATTTAAGCATGGTGCCTTGTATGATTTCTAATAAATCATGGGTTTATGATTTGACTCCGAAATTTTTATGGTATATACTAGATATACAAGGGAGTGGTTTTGTAAAATCGCATGACATTTGGATGTGTATGGACAGCCCATTTGTATTTTACAATTGGGGTATATGCGGTCGAAATGAGCAGAGAACAACATATGCTACACCTGATTTTGTAGATTTAATTCTCAAGTTAAGGTGAATGTTTTGAGGCATAATTTAATATGCTTATCCTTTGGTATGTTTGGATCATAGATAAATTTTATGCCTTGGTTTTTTTATGGTTTGGGTGCATAATGTATTTGATGATTGCATCCCTAAAGTTTTGGAGTTTTGGATTTTACATACTGAAATTTCAGAATTTAGATTTTACCTCCTAATATTTAGGATAATTGAATTTTACACCTTGAACATTTCATAATTTAAGTTTTATCCCTATATTTTAGGAGTGTTTGGATTTTACTCCATAAAATTTCAAAATATTGGGGTAAAATCTAAACACTTCCAAACTTTAAGGGGGTAAAATTCAAATTCTGAAACGTAACGATGTAAAAGCTAAACACTCCAAGATTATTATTTAGTATTATTTATGTTTGCAAGTCAATTGTATTTTTATGTTTTAGGTCCTATTAGTTTATTGGGTTATTAGTATTTTAATTTAGAAGCAAGGATATTTTTGTAATAAGCCAATTAGGATTTTCTAGCCAATTAGAACTAGGGTTTAGCAATCCTTTATAAGCAACCTATTGTACTTCTTGAGGAGTTAGTTGATATTTTGATGAATAAAAAAAATGGTCGACTCCAGTTTTGCTTGGTACTGACTTTAAGCAACTCTTAGGTGCTTACTCCTAGGGTTTACGTTATTGTTCCATTGATGTCCTACGTTCCCTACACAAAACTAACCCTGTTTCCATCCCTACCTCCTTTCTCTCTTGTTGTATTAATTGAATTATCGAAAAAATATTGTTTTTTCCCCACTGTTTGGTTGCCAAGAAAACTGGAAGAAAAGGAAGTTATTATTTTTTATTTAAATGTTTCCGTTATGATGTTTTATACTTGTGATTTATGGGATTGTGATGCATATTTCCGATTGGTCTAATTCTTATTAAAAATGGAGGGCTTAGTTGAAGTAGTCTTGGGTTTGGCGATAGGCTCCCCTGCTGCTGGGGAAACTTTCAGCAAAAAGTAAGTTTCGGAAAAATGTTTCTGATTTTGCATAAATTTTTGTATTATTAATGGAAAAACAGAGGAAAAAGAATGACAATCATTTTTGATGTGATGTAGGGCAAAGTCTTTGAAATTGTTGTGGGTTTTTGTTTCCTTCTTGGATGTGTGCTGTTTGTGTGTGATGCTATACTTTATACATGGACATAAAATACACTCACAATACCACATTAATCTTTTCCAAAAAATGTTTTGTAAGAACATATGCTGAAGCTGTCACTGTGACAAATTTGATATTTACAACAAGAAAAATATGTATTAAATCATTTTCTGTGAATTAGGAGGCTAGGAGTAGTTTTTATGAATCCTAAGACATGTATGGTTGTTATGGAAATGGTCTCACAGCTTTTGGATGAATATAAAAGTCATGGTTTAATTTCTAAATTGCATGAATTTCTGTCAGGACAGATTTGATTATGCTGCCTTATATGATTTTTAATAAATCATGGGTTTATGATTTGACTCCGAAATGTTTATGGTATATACTAGATATACAAGGGAGTGGTTTTGTAAAATCGCATGACATTTGGATGTGGATGGACAGCCCATTTGTATTTTACAATTGGGGCATATGCGGCCAAAATGAGCAGTGAACAACATAAGTTACACCTGATTTTGTGGATTTAATTGTCAAGTTAGGGTGAATGTTTTGAGGCATAATTTAATAAGCTTATCCTTTGGTATGTTTGGATCATAGATAAATTTTATGCCTTGGTTTTTTTATGGTTTGGGTACATAATGTGTTTGATGATTGCATCCCTAAAGTTTTGGAGTTTTGGATTTTACATACTGAAATTTCAGAATTTAGATTTTATCTCCTAATATTTAGGATAATTGAATTTTATACCCTGAACGTTTCATAATTTAAGTTTTACCCCTATATTTTAGGAGTGTTTGGATTTTACTCCATAAAATTTCAAAATATTGGAGTAAAATCTAAACACTTCCAAACTTTAAGGGGGTAAAATTCAAATTCTGAAACGTAACGATGTAAAAACTAAACACTTCAAGATCATTATTTAGTATTATTTATGTTTGCAAGTCAATTGTATTTTTATGTTTTAGGTCCTATTAGTTTATTGGGTTATTAGTATTTTAATTTAGAAGTAAGGGTATTTTTGTAAAAAGGCAATTAGAATTTTTTAGCCAATTAGAACTAGGGTTTAGCAATTCTTTATAAGCAACCTATTGTACTCCTTGAGGAGTTAGTTGATATTTTGATGAATAAAAAAAATGGCCGACTCTAGTTTTGCTTGGTACTGACTCCAAGCAACCCTTAGGTGCTTATTCCTAGGGTTTACATTTTTGTTCCATTGATGTCCTACGTTCCCTACACAAAACTAACCCCGTTTGCATCCCTACCTCCTCTCTCTCTTGTTGTATCAATTGAATTATCGAAAAAATATTGCTCTTTCCCCACTGTTTGGTTGTCAAGAAAATTGGAAGAAGAGAAAGTTATTATTTTTTATTTAGATGTTTCCGTTATGATGTCTTATACTTGTGATTTATGGGATTGTGATGCAGATTTCCGATTGATCTAGGTCTCATTAAAAATGGAGGGCTTAGTTGAAGCAGTCTTGGGTTTGGCGACAGGCTCCTCTGCTACTGAGGAAACTCTCAACAAAAAGTAAGTTTCGGAAAAATGTTTCTAATTTCGCATGATTTTTTGTATTTTTAATGGAAAAATAGAGGAAAAAGAATGACAACCATTTTTGATGTGATGTAGGGCAAAGTCTTTGATACTGTTGTGGGTCTTTGTTTCCTTCTTGGATGTATGCTGTTTGTGTGTGATGCTATACTTTATACATGGACATAAAATACACTCACAATACCACATTAATCTTTTCCAAAAAATATTTTGTAAGAACATGTGCTGAACCTGTCACTGTGACAGATATGACGTTTACAACAAGAAAAATATGTATTAAATCATTTTTTGTGAATTAGGAGGCTAGGAGTAGTTTTTATGAATCCTTAGACACGTATGGTTGTTATGGAAGTGGTCTCACAGCGTTTGTATGAATATAAAAGTCATGGTTTAATTTCTAAGTTGCATGAATTTCTGTCAGGACAGATTTGATCATGCTGCCTTGTATGATTTTTAATAAATCATGGGTTTATGATTTGACTCTGAAATATTTATGGTATATACTAGATATACAAGGGAGTGGTTTTGTAAAATTGCATGACATTTGGATGTGTATGGATAGCCCATTTGTATTTTACAATTGGGGCATATGCAGCCGAAATGAGCAGTGAACAACATATGTTACACCTGATTTTGTGGATCTAATTCTCAAGTTAGGGTTAATGTTTTGAGGCATAATTTAATATGCTTATCCTTTGGTATGTTTGGATCATAGATAAGTTTTATGCCTTGGTTTTTTTATGGTTTGGGTGCATAATGTGTTTGATGATTGCATCCCTAAAGTTCTGGAGTTTTGGATTTTACATACTGAAATTTCAGAATTTAGATTTTACCTCCTTTTTAGTTTCCTCCAATATCTCATGTCCAACGTTACATTCATATGTATCAACTTTCCAAGCCTCATTGAATGAGTGAATAAGCAAATTGATAATGTCAAGGTCGTATATGAGGATTGAAGGAAACTAAATAAATTGGCATCATTTGGGACAATCTATTTAGTTTCCTTAAAAAAAAAAATGATTTCCCACTAAATCAAAAAGGAATTAAAAAAAAATAAAAAAATTCTTCCCTCTCATTCCAATTTCCTCTACCATACAGTTTTGTTGTGCTGTTTCACTTATAGTGCTTCTTGTGTGTTTGAGATTAGCTTTCTGTTTTTTATCTCTTATGTACAATTTTTTAAAACTTCATTTTTTTTCTTACTTTTTCTCACTTTTTCAAAGTATAATATATTTTAGCACACTTTTAGCACAAAAAAAAAAAAAAATTAGTTGTTCCCAACTTCTTTAGGGTAAGATCTTGCTTAAATTTCTCATAAAGAATCTTGAATTAGTAGGGGTATTCAATTCAAATTTTTACCTTAGATATGGGGACTTTGACTTTTATTTTTGTGTCTTAGGTGTTAACAATATATCATCTTCATTTCATCTTTTTATTAGTTTTATTAGAGTGATGCTGGTATATTACATTATTACCCAGAGATGGAACCAGAATTTCAATTAAGGGACCAAGCATAAACCAACATATCTTCTAAATTCGAGACTAAACAATATACTAAAATTTAAAACTAAATGAATATAGGAAAAAATAAAACTAGCATTTATTCATAACTAACAACAAAAGAAAAGACACAAAATAATTTTTTCTTAATACATTTCTAATTAAATAATCTATCAAAATAGAATTTGTCATTCTTTTGACAAACATATATGATTGTTTGTGTATTAAATTTCACAAAATTTTCATTTCAATGTACAAAATGAAAGAGACTTTTAAAAATTCATCTTCAATTTGTTGTAAAGCCAAATTTTGTCAATATTTATGATTGAAAATACTTGTTGTATAGTTGTGGTAGACAATGTTCATCCAAATTCTCACTAAATGGGTAATTTCTATTATCGTTGTGATTTATTGCTAAAAAAATAATGTCTATACCAAGAAGAAACCTGCTATCATTGTGATTTTTTGAAAAAAAAAAAAAAAAAAAAAACCTTTTTGCTTGCCATGTCTTTCATGTTGCTTTATCTTGTATGTATAAGGTGAAAGTGGTCTCTCAATAAAGATAGTCCCTCACAATAATCCAAGCCTTAGCAAAATAAATGTTCTTGAAATGTCACATGTTATAAATGTCAAACTCTTATCAATTTTAATTTTTTACGAGTTTAACTTTAAAGTTTAAACCCCAAGAATCTATAATTTTTAGAAAAATATTCTCCTACACACGATTTTTATTTTTTATTTTTTGAAACATGGCATAGAAAGACAGAAGAGATAAAGGTTGGATCTGAGGTGTAATTCGACTGTGAAAACAGTGAAAAAAATTATGATTTCAGTCATTTGGAGCAAACATTCACTGGTCTGAAGGACTGGTAGACAGATTTTGGTGCATGGGAAATAGCAAATAATGCTGACAAACTATGGGTTCAGATTTTTAAAAAGAAATATGTGAAGCATAAAAACTTTATGAAAATGCCCTCACGTAAAGGGCATCATGGGCTTTCTAAAGCATTTTTGAATGTAAAGATGTGGTAAAAGAAAGGGATGTGCCACAAGAATGGTTTGAATACTTGGATTTGGGAAGACCCCTAGATTCCAAATGAACCAAATCTAATCCCTCTAAGAAGAAATGGAGCTAGTCTTGAAGCTCATTTGGTGGCGGAGTTGATTGATCAAAGATACTAGACAGTGGGATAAAGGAAAGCTTTATGAGTTATTTGAGTTAGATACAGTAACTAATATTTTGACCATCTACCTTACCCAACTATCACAACAAGACCAAGTTTTTTGGTGTCTTAACCCCTTAAGTGAATTCACAGTTAAGACAGCATATAATGCCTTAAGAGTTATCAATTATCCACCTCACCTTGTGCTACAAAATAAAGATTAGAAAGAGCTGTGGAAGCTGAAAATTCATGCCAAGCTCAAAAATTTGCTGTGAAAGATGACATGGGAGATTCTACCTACAACCTCAATCCTAAATTCCAAGTTCTTTCTATCTTCGATAGATTGTTATTTATGCAATAATGCCATTGGGTCTTTAGAGCATATTTTTCTACAATGTGATTGGGTTGCCCAAATTTCATTTGCAGGTCCTTGGCCATTAAATATGAGCCATATGTATAATGTATCTATAGCTAATTGGGTGAAGATGATAATCAACCCAAAGCATGACTTGGATTTAGAGGGTGAAAGCTAAAGATTTCCGTTTATATGCAGCAATTTTATATGTCAAATTTGGATGACGAGAAATAAAGTTAGACTAGAGGGAATCAAAACAAGCTCGGAAGAGGTGGCAAGGCAGGTGAATAAATCTTACGAAGAGCATAGGAATGCTTGAAAAAATCAACTAAAAAAACCCCCAAAAGACCCATCCTAGACTCCCCCACCTTTAAATTGGATAAAGCTGAATTTTGATGTGGTAATTAGGGAAGGTAAATCCTCAGTGGCTATGGTGGCAAGAGACCAAAGAGGAAATTTAGTTGTAGCATGGACAGAGCAATTGGATCTGACAGAACCTTTGTTGGGAGAAGCCAAAGTAGCTTGGTTAGCTATCAAAAAAGCGGCCGATGAAGGATTCAAGAGAATTATCCTTGAAGGAGACGCATTAAATGTCATTGAGCCATTAAGAAACAAAGTAGTTGTCTTTCACTGGAGAATTAAAGCAGTTCTGGAGGATATTTTGTTCTTAGCCAAGTCTTTTGATTATGTATCATTTTCTTTTATATGTAGAGAGGGCAATGTTATTGCCCACCTTGACTAGCCTAATGGGTTGCTCTTTTGAACTGGAGTGGGCTTATTCTCATCTCTAACTCGTCGCCGTTGTTAGTTAAAGATTTAGATAGAGATTGTCACAGATCCTCCCTTAATTATATACCTTTTGCTTCTTCTTATAAATAAAGTACTTATTCAGGAAAAAAAAAATTGCCGCATGGAATATTGAATTATTAGCATCATTAGCTTTATTCCACAAAAAAGAAGAAGAAGAAGAAGCATCATAAGCATTGTAAGAAACATGCATTAAGATGAAATGTCAGTCCGATTGGCAGCTAACTTTTTGCCCTAAAAACATAAAACAAACAAAAGCTAACTTATTGCCTTGTCTCCCCTTTAAACATTCACTGGTGGTCGAATATGGACCTAATTAATAAAATTGGATTTGGACTTCCTAAACATTCAATTTTACAATTTTATTCTGGGCAATGTTAAGGACATTTTTTTTTTCACTCTTTTATGTTAACCCTCGGTGAAGCCATTTTCATTGGACATCAATTACATGTTATGTTAACTGTAGTGAAAATATATTGTAAACACATGCTGCAAAAAAAATTAAGGTGCTATTTGACCAAATAGTTGGTTTTCTTGTTTTCACTTGTTCTGCTTTTCGAATTAGAATCCTCTTGATTCATTAACCCTATTATGGCGTTCCTAATATCCTTTTTAGTCATTTTGAAATAAGTTAAGTGAATTTTACTACATAAACAATAATTTAAATATATACCATGATAGTTATAGTAAATTTCGGACACGGCTTGTGTAGTGCACTGGACACAATCCTAAACTTTAAGTAGTTATTCACTTATTCTGTCTGGTTGGAGGTGGCTCCTAAGTTTCTACAGTGCAGCCTCTCTAAAGATTTAACTTTTGGTTAGTTAATGAAATGTCTTTCTACCAATAGATAACAATTAGTGAAATGTTGCGCAATTTTCCAAAATGGATGGATAATATTTTAGCTACTCCAAGATGAAATCACCTTAATAAATAAGAACTCCAGAAAACCTATATCTCTTTCGTGTTTGGAAAAGAATTGTTGTTAACCAAGCAATGGAACATAGCAAGGAAATGATCAATCATTTACAAAACCGAATGAAGTGTTTCAACCAAATCAAACAAAGATAAGTGAAGAACCATTGAAAAGAAAAAACTTTAGGCCGGAGAGAACATTTTCTAATGGATATTTGGCAAGAGGCAGGAATGCTAACAGAAAATATGGTCTGGGAAAGCCTCAAGGCTTGGTTGTATAAATAGGCATATAACAATAATTCAACAACAATATTAATTTGTTGTTATTAACGTGCCTTTTTACTAAGATCATCATGGATTACTGATGTGTGCATTCCCATTTGTCGCAGATCCGCAATATTTTTTTTTTTTTTTGAGAAGGAGATCCGCAATCAATTAATACCAAAAAAAAAAAAAAAATGATACATGCAAAACTGCATATTGTGCTAAATATAACAAAATATAAATGGCCTCAGGAGGGAAAACACACAACACAACCGTTCATCCTGACTTGACGAGAATTGTTGTTCTGGATTCATCCTAAGCCCATTATTGCACTCATTCTTCGGGCCCTTATCGAGATTCAGAATCACTACTCAGTGAATAATGTAAATCAATGCTAAACCTTTAAAAAGCATATTGAAATATTGCTATTTCCGAACAAATAATTGAATCAAACTACCCAGCAATTAATCAGTAATTTTTACGTTCATAAAAAAAAAAAAAAAAATCAGTAATTTTTACATGTTTGGTCCTAGCAGGTGCACTGAGTAAATGCACTTCTGCCTGTCAATATTTCGTGATTCGTGAATGAATAAGGTTGGTGGCAGTGTTAAGTAAGTCGTTGGAGGGTGTTATGGTTCAGACAACACCAAAAGGAGATTGCATTGCATGTGGATAACAATATAAGAAGATAATGATGATGGTTTTCAAGTTGAATTCTGATACGTAAAAATAAATTATGACTTAACCGTCAACTTTTCACATACGAAAGAGCCTACGGTCTAAACTGACGGGAATAGACAACTGGGAAAAGCTGACGGCTCCAAGGCTGATGGACAGTAATTTAGCGCTCTTGGGCAGCCTATAGAACGTGGCGAGGAGCTGACGCCGACATGGTTGAAGGGAATAAGGAAAGCTGACGGTCCTGAGGCCGACGGTTCTAAGCAAAACCATGACTTGGCCACCACGCATAGGTGATAAGGAAATTACTTGTATTCCACGCTTAGTGTTAAAGTCCTATAAGGAAAGGATTTCGTGATCCATGCTCATAAGGATTCCTATAAGGAGAAGACTTCTACTCCAAGAAAAAGAGGTCAACCCTCTACTATTATAAAAACTCCAATACCCTCACAAATCAAGATACACATAATTAATCCCTCTCTAGCACTCTAGAGTTGAAAAGAAGTTCTAACTTGACCTTCGGAGGGCATTTGGCCGGCACCACACCGGTGCTCTCTGTTAGGTCTTCTCCTTTTTGTTGTGTATTGTTTAGAGTGTGAGTATCGTGTGGCTCACTGGTGGTTTTTTTAGCATCATCAGTTGGCACCGTCTGTGGGAACGACCAAGTTTTTGGTTTGCAAGCCATAGCTAACACTTCCTAGACAAGAGAGTTGCATGGTGCTGACTCGCTCGATGGCAACAACGAACAACGTTCAGGCAGACGAGACCCACGCAACGGTCCTTGAGAGGCAGGTTCAGACCTTGGCCACCGCTGTAGAGCATCTTACCAGGCAGAACCGCGATCTGGAGGAACAGTTGCGCCAGAAAAATGCAGGTCACGGCACTCAGAAGCAGGACCAAGAAGGGACCAGTGTCGATAGAAGAGAACGAGAAAGGCCAGAAGGCAGTAACGCTCCGAGTAGACAGGAGCGATAGAATTTGAACATGCCTTCCTTCACGGATGCGACTCAACCACACGTTGCCACAGAGATACAAGTAATAAAGGAACAAATGGAGGTCATGATGAACACCCTCAAAGGAAGGGTATCCAGCGACCTTGACGATCTGGTAAATCGCACCAACTCGCCATTTACTGCAGCCGTCAATTCCTTCCCTCTACTGCACAAATTTCGCATGCCGCATATAGATAGTTACGATGGAATGAAGGACCCTCTAGATCACCTGGAGACCTTCAAGACTTTAACGCACCTTCAAGGGGTAACAGACGAAATCATGTGCAGGGCCTTCCCTACCACGTTGAAGGGCCCCGCGAGGGTATGGTTTAGCCGGCTGACGCCAAATTGCATCAGCACTTTCAAGGAGTTAAGTGCTCAGTTCACTACACACTTTATTAGGGGACACAGATATAAGAAGTCTATGGCATGCTTGATGAGTATCAAGCAACGAGAGGACGAGACACTGAGATCCTACATAACGTGCTTCAATAAAGAAGCACTCTCGATTGATGAAGCCGACGATAAGATACTTGTAGCAGCCTTCACAAATGGGTTGCAAAAGGGTAAGTTTTTGTTCTCCTTGTACAAAAATGACCCAAAGACCATGTCAGAAGTACTCTACAGGGCCACAAAGTATATGAATGCTGAAGACGTGCTGCAGGCTCGAGAGGAAAAACCAAGAAAAAAGGAAAGGCAGGAAGATTCACGACAAGACCAATGGCGGAAGAAGCTAAGGACAGGAGACCGAAGAGATGAAAGGCATTCTAGACCCCCGGGGGGAAGGTTCACAAGCTTCACCCCAATAGATCAAGTCCTAATACAAATCAAGGACGAAGGGGCTCTGACCTTTCCCTGAAAGCTGAAGGGAGATCCTAGCAAGCGCTCTAGAGACAAATATTGTCGCTTCCACCGAGACCATGGCCATGACACAGCCGATTATTACGACTTAAAGCAGCAAATTGAGGCCCTTATAAGACAAGGGAAATTGCAGAAGTTTGTGAGCAAAGAAAAAACGGATCCACAACCTCAAGAGCAGCCCCCCCAACGGGATAATGACCGTTAAAGACCTCCCATTGGCGACATAAGGATGATTGTAGGAGGGACAACTACGGGGTCATCTAAAAAGGCTCGGAAGACATTCCTCAGGATGGTCCAGAACGTCTAACTGACAGGTTCAATACCAAAAATAGCTCAAATGGAGGGCCCTATCGTTGGGTTCTCGGAAGAAGACGCACGACGCCTCCACCACCCCCATGACGATGCGCTTGTCGTCAGCCTACAAGTAGGGGACTACAACTTGCACCGGGTACTGGTCGATAATGGAAGCTCGGTAAACATTTTGTACTACCCGGCGTTCTAGCAAATGAGAATTGGCAGAGAGTAGCTGATTCCGACAAACACCCCACTCGTCGGTTTTGGAGGAACAAGGGTATTTCCCTTGGGCGCGATTACATTAACTGTAACAGCAGGCGACTATCCTCAGCAGATCACTAAGGACGTGACATTCCTCGTAGTCGACTGCTCATCCGCCTATAACGCTATCTTAGGTCGGCCCACCCTCAACTCATGGAAGGCATCGACCTCAACTTATCATTTAATGATCAAATTTCCTACCGAATATGGAATAGGAGAACTACGCGGAGATCAAGTGGCCGCACGTGAGTTTATGTGGCTATGATGGAAATGGACGACCACTTCCAGGCCATGAACATAGGAGAACATCGAAGTACAACGAAGCCCGCTGAGCAGCTTGAAGAAATTCCTCTTGATGACTCCACACCAGATCGGACAACAAAGATCGGAACCTTTGCCAGTCCCGTGGTCCGACAAGCACTAACAGCCTTCCTTAAGAAGAATCGAGACGTGTTCGCCTGGAGTCACGAGGACATGCCAGGCATAGACCCTTCAGTCATGGTGCATAGGCTGAATGTGTCACCCTCATTTCCACCCGTCCGACAGAAGAAGCGAGTGTTTGCCCCAAAATGAGATCAGGCCATAGCTGAAGAAGTCCATAAGCTAGAGGAGGTGAACTTTATTAGGGAAGTCTACTACCCCGACTGGCTAGCGAACGTAGTGATGGTGAAGAGAGCTAATGGGAAGTGGAGGATGTGCGTAGACTTCACCAACCTAAACAAAGCGTGCCCCAAAAACAACTATCCCCTCCCGAGGGTCAACACCCTAGTAGACTCTACGGCTCAACACCAGCTGCTAAGTTTTATGGACGCCTTCTTCGGATACAACCAAATCAGGATGCACGAAGCCAATCAGGAGAAAACTTCGTTCGTAACCAGCCAAGGCCTCTTCTGTTACAAAGTAATGCCATTTAGTCTAAAAAATACGGGTGCAACATATTAAAGGCTTATAAACAAGATGTTCACACAGCAGATCGGGAGAAACGTTCAAGTCTATGTAGATGACATGTTGGTAAAAAGCCGAAAGGAGGAAGATCACTTGGAAGACCTCAGGGAGACATTTGACACTCTTCGATCTTATAAAATAAAGCTTAATCCAGGAAAATGCGCCTTCGGGGTGACAGCAGGAAAATTCCTAGGATTCATGGTGTCACAGAAGGGCATCGAAGCCAACCCGGACAAAATTCGGGCTATAATGGAGATGGCATTACCAAGTAATGTGAAGGAGGTACAAAGCCTCAATGGCAAGATAGCAGCGCTAAATAGGTTCGTCTCAAGGGCAACGGACAAATGCTTACCCTTCTTTCGCACACTGAAGAGATCTTTCGAGTGGACTGCCGAGTGCCAACAAGCATTCGAGGAACTGAAAACTTATCTCTCCTCCCCACCATTGCTGAGTCCCTCATAGCCAGGTGAAGAACTTTTTCTTTACCTTGTCGTCTCCCTAACTGCCATTAGCTCCGCCCTGATCAAAGAAGAAGAGAGAGTGCAGAAGCTTGAGTACTACACCAGCCAGGCGTTTCGCGGGGCCGAAAAAAAATATCTGTTAACGGAGAAACTCACCTTCGGATTGATTACGGCAGCACGCAAACTCAAGCCATACTTTCAAGCCCACACGGTGGTCGTCCTGATCGACAAACCTTTGTGACGGGCAATGAGCAACACTAAAGCTGCTGGACGGCTGGCACTGTGAGCCATAAAATTGAGTGAGTTTGACGTCCAATACCGCCCGCGAACCGCCATTAAAGGACAGGTCGTCGCAGATTTCATAGCTGAGTTCACAAATGGCGAGGATGGCGTGGCAGAAGAATCTCCTCTATGGAACATACATGTAAACGGATCCTCCAACAGGCAGGCTGGGGGAGCCGACGTCATACTACAGTCGCCCGAAGGAGACACGGTCGAGTGTATGGTCCGCCTTGAGTTCCCCACCACCAACAATGAGGCAGAGTACGAAATTTTAATAGCAGGGCTTGATCTCGCTAAGGCTACAGGAGCCAAAAGCGTGGTCATTTACTACGACTCTCAAGTCGTGACCAACCAGATGAATGGGGATTACAAGTGTAAAGGCGAAAGAATGAAGAAGTATCTGGACCAAGAAAGAAGGAGGATAAACGAGCTGAAGGCTGAAATTATATAGATCCCCCGGGGAGAAAACGAGCAAGCTGACCGCCTAGGCAAAGATACTTCAGCCGAACATATGGCCACCCTTGATAATGTACTTTCCTTCGTCCAGCTCTCTCCACTTATAAATTCCGTCGATGTACAAGAGCTTGGTTCCAAAAGCGATTGGACCGTGCCATTAGCCTCTTATTTGAAGAATGGCGTATTACCAGACGGAAAGGAAGCTACAAGAAAACTGAAGGTCCAAGCAGCAAGGTTCGTTCTGATAAGGGATGTCTTATACAAAAGAGGCTTCTCCCGCCCCTACCTAAGATGCTTAGGTCCAGAAGAAGCAGACTACATTATGAGAGAGGTACATGAGGGAATCTATGAAAACCACTCAAGGTCGAGATCATTAGTGCACAAGCTAGTGCGCACGAGGTACTTTTGGCCAACCATGTAGAAGGATGTCGAGGCTTATGTAAAGACCTGCGACAAATGCCAAAAATTCAACAATGTCATCAGACAACCGCCCGAAGAACTTACCTCGATAACAGCGCCATGGTTGTTCGCTCAATGGAGATTAGACATCATGAGGCCATTCCCTACGACGATATGACAACTGAAGTTTCTGGTAGTGGGCATCGACTACTTTACAAAGTGGGTCGAAGTTGAAGCCATGGCCACCATTACAGAGAAGAACGTACGTAATTTCGTCTGGCGATGTATCGTATGCAAATTTGGCATCCCTAGAGTCTTAGTCTTAGACAACGGGAAGCAATTCGACAACGACTCCTTCCGAGACTTCTACTCGCAATTGGGGATACGAAACCACTACTCCTCCCCCGCCCACCCTCAAGCCAACAGACAGGTCGAAGTCACGAACCAATCCTTACTAAAGATTATCAACACTCGACTCGAGAGGGCAAAGGGTATATGGGCAGAAGAGTTACCGAGCATACTTTGGGCCTACAGGACTATAGCAAGGACGCCAACAGGAGAAACACCGTTCCGATTAACATATGGGAGCGAAGTAGTCATCCCAGCCGAAGTCGGTCTCACAAGCTACAGGGTGCACAACCATGACGAACAGAAGAACGACGAGGCCATACGTCTTGATAGGCCACAAATTGAATGACCCCTTGTGATTTAAACTAATTAATTAATTTAGCCAAGTTATTAATTAATCAATTTATCATGCAACCAGTGGCAGCACAAACAAATCACCAAAACTAAATATGCAGCGGAAAAATAAATAATTCGGTGATTTGTTCACGAATGGGGAAAACCCTAACGGCAAAAACTCCACCGGGTGATTTTCAAGTCACCACTCCCGAAACTCCACTATTATCAAATCAAGCGGTTACAAGTAAAGGAATCCCAAGTATCTTACCAACCTACAGTTGAACCCTTACCCCAATACCCAATTGGACTTGATCTGTAGTGACAGTTTCCCCTTTTGATGCACGGCTCCCAAGTACGTGACTAACCAGATGCGCGGATCCCAGTACGCGACTTCAAACACCAACTTTAGAAAGAGAGATTGGTTGCAAAGTTCTTCAGTTCATCCTATGCGATGAAGATCTGGAAGATGCTTGATCACAAAACCCTATGGTGCAAATACACAGCAACTTCTTCAGAGAAGATGAACTAGGTCAAGAACTTCGTCTTTGATCACAATTTGCTTGAACAAGGATTGCTCAATACTTTAGCAACTTGTGTTTATTTTGATGGCTCTTAAAACACTCCATTTATATGTTTAGGGTTAGAAGAAAAGAAGGCCCAAAAACACATTCACGGATCCCAAGAAAATCAGATTGAAATTCTGAAATTTTAAATCTCGACAGATAGCAGGTGTCGAGGTAGCTATCAAGCAGGTGTTGAGTTTTAAAAACTGTGCACTTCAGCTTGTTTTTTCTTGGACAGATTTGATGACTTCAACATTTGATCTCGAAACCTTGTTTCTTGAAGTATTAAAAACACCTAGAACTACCCAATTACAAGTAGAGTGCGTTTTGTCAAAAGATTAGCCAATTTACATAAACATTATGACATATGTTCTTAACATGTGAACACATATGTCCTAACAATCTCCCCTTTTGGCAATCCGTGACAAAACCACAACAAACAAATGAACATATGAGAGAAGTCATAAATCACTCAACTCATATTCACTTGTTGAATACAGTAAAATCTATCCTAACACAAAGTCTTGAAAAACTTTGCAAGAAGAGAGTTTATAGCAAGTAGACTTTGACAACCTGTATTTCTGAAACACTTTTAAACAAAACTCATCAAGGTATCTTGTGTGAAACAGAAATAATTAGATTGCATACAAGTATAAAGAACATGTGTTTAAAGATAGAAAAGAAACAACACATGAAAAGATTGGTGAAAAAGAAACATACATCCACATATAGAGAAAATAAGTACAATGTATGTAAACTGGTCACAAGACCTCATATACAAGATCAATATATTTAATAAGAATAGAAAAGAAAAGATACATCAAAACCTCACTACATCCCTCAAAAAATATGAACACTCCCCCTATCAAAAATGTTCTATACTAACTCTCCCCCTAAGATGACTATTCTCATAATCCAAAACTACTTCCCCTTTTTGTCATGAATGACAAAGGGTAGGGTGTCATGTAGACATCTCATCAGTAGAGCTAGCATCTCCATCATCATCATCCGAAGCATCATCGTCAACACCATCATTATCATCATCCTCAACATCAGAATCTGAAACGACTGGAGGAGGTGGTGGAGGAGAAGCCTCAGAAGCAAAACCACCTATGGTCGCCTGCCGTCGTGCAATACAACCAACACAAACGTTCACCTGATACAACTCAGTGGTGAGTGTATCGAGGCGAGCATCCATGCGCTGCAGCTGCGCCATAATATCTCTAAGAGGTACATCGCCTGAAGAAGAAGGAGGAGCCGATGTAGATGGAGCTGATCTGGATGGAGCCGAACGCGAGGGAGGAGTGGAATCCGGCTGTCGCGACCTAAACTGTGCCTCACTACGTTTTACGGTAGCGGCATCTATGGCAGATATGTGCGTGAAGTGGTCGGACACAAGGAAAGGGATGGAAAAATGGCGTAGAATACTCGTGATAGTGGAAGGAAAGATGAGCTTATCACGGGACGCCGAATCTAAATGAACATCTATGATAGAGAAAATGAAGTGTGAAGGAAAATCTATCGTAAGATGCTCAAGTAGAGATAACAAAAATCGAGCACGAGGCTCTGTGATAGAGTTATAGTGAGAAAGAGGATGAAGTACAAAAGTCATTACCATGTTTAGGAATCTAGGACCTTTAGCAAAAAGTCTACATGATGTATACTGATGTTCACCCCAATCAGAAGGGCGCTCACAAAAAGCTGAAATGAGCTCATCCTTGGACACAGTCCTCAGTCGCTCACATGTAAGATAGTCAGGAAACTCTATCCTAGGGACTCTAAGCACATCCGCAACTAGCTGCGGTGTGACAGCAATGCACTTACCTCGAACGCGAGTATGAAAAAGAGGTACTGAACGATCAATCTCGTACATATTGGAGTAAAACTCCTGAATCAGTACGAGAGGACAGGTGACCGGAATGTCACACAGTGACTCCCATCCCCTATTGTGAATGATAGAGGGAAGGTCAGTGTCAGCGAAGTCCGCCAGAATGACTTGGCGTTCCGAATGAACACCTCGGCTAGAAAAGTTCTCAGTAAATGCCTTGTGGGCATCTCCATCACGGAACCGAAGGTTAAGAGGAGCAATATCAGAAGAAGAGGAAGCTCCAGAACGCAGAGGGTTCCGAGCTGGAGTGGATTTACGTTTGGGTGCCATAGACACTACTAACGTAAAAGAATGAGAATGAGATAGAGAGGGAGACAATCAGAAAAGTCCCAAACAGTTCAAATATGATAATATCTTGAACAAAAAAAATACGTATGCATGGGAATGCATGGACATGTGACATGCAAACCAAAAAAAAATATCATGGGCTCAGGCCAATCCAAACCTAGCAGCACACATACAAGAAACACACATCTAAATGCATGAAAATATCATTCTAATGCACATGGAATGCAATGTATGACATTTAAAAACATTTGAGTGAAAAACCAACCCAAAATTTCAAGAAAAACTCATCAATTTTGAAAAACCCCAAAATTTTCAATAATTCCAAAACTTAAGATTCAAAATTATGAAATGCATGAAGAATGAAGGATAAAAAGATCATACAAAGTGATTTGAAGCAAGGAAGGGCCGAAAATCACGTTGGATGAAGGTTTTGAGTGAGAAAAATGGTTTGGGAGATGAAAAGCCTCGGACAGATCGAAGAGAGATCGAGGAAATGAGAGAGAAATCGCGACAGGAGCTTATATAGACACCTCAGTAAGTCTTGACAGCTGAGGTGTCGAGAGGTATCGAGGATGCTGTCGAGGAAGGTGTTGAGGAATTGGTCTTCGACAGCTGAAGGTGTCGAGATGGTGTCGAGGTACAAGACCAATTTCAGAGATCAGAAACTCGATCGATCGACTAGGTATCGAGGAGGTATCGAGAAGACAGGAGATTTCTCGATCGATCCACATGGTGTCGAGACAGGTGTCGAGAAAGAAGCATCAGATACAACAAGGAGTCTCGATCGATTCATCAGGTGTCGAGAATCTATCGAGGAGACAGAAACTTTCTCAATCGATCCATCAGGTGTCGAGGATGTGTCGAGATTGCGATAAGAAAAAGGCTTAGAAGCTCGACAGATGATCAGGTATCGAGGAGGTGTCGAGGAGGTGTCGAGCTAGCTTATAAAACCAGTTTTTCGAGAAGTGAAAAACACAGACATGCATGCAATCAAGACAAACACCTCAACCATGATCCAATCAACATAAAAAGTTCTCAAAAATCATCTTTCAATGAAAATTTAAGCACGTGAATCTCCCAAAAACTCACACACACACTAAACAAGTCTAACAAATTTTATATTTCAAAAATAAGTCATAACAGTTTAGTGAGCATACAAAAGCACATGTAAAACCTTTATGATGGCCAAATCACATTGTACCTGGACATGTATCAAAAGTAGCAAAGAATATTGCGTGTTGTGTATGAAAAACATCGCAAGATTGCAAATGTGTATACATGTTATGACGATCTGAGATATGAGAAAATAACTTTAACTCACACATAATCATAACTGTTTGATGGGGACTATCACCTTCGAGGTACATCCTATAACTCCCACATCTCCTAGAATACACGCTTACAACCATTTTTAAAGCATTTTTGATCTTTTTGCTTTTTATTTCTTTGCATTTTTTTTTTGAACATATCATACATGGACTTATGAGAAAGAAAAGAAATACCCATTGATATTTGACATTTTAATTTTGCTATGCCTAAGCATACAAATGTCATTGACATCACACTTTTGCTATGCTGAAGCATACAGATGTTATTAATGATTGGCGGGCAACAGTGGTGAGATGGTTATTTATGCATTTCTCTTAGGATTTTCTAGTCCCACCCGTCAAAAAAAGTGATATGAGTGTTAAGTTTAAAGAAATAACCTAATCTTACTCATCACAAACAAGAGCCACAAAGCTCACTTGCTTAGTTGTGCATAAAGATACTCATCTAAGTTACAAGAGATATAAAGTTTAGAAAATTTTGTTTCATTGGCCATCTAAGGTACACAAGTACCAAAGTACACAAAACACACACTATTTTTATATTTTTCAATTTTTTTTTATTTTATATCAAAAATAAAATAAACAAAACCGAAAGTAAACACACAAAAACATGTTAACAAAGCACAACAATGCATAAAACTAGACTGACTCAAAAAAATGTAAAACACACAAGCAATGCAACAAACAAGAAAAACAAGAAGGGAGAAGAAAGTGATGAAATCACTTTGAGTCCTTTTTCTTCCACACCTTGGAAGAGCCTTTTCTTTGATTGAATCCTTGAACCGGCGGTGAGGGGGAAGAATTGAAACCATTCAAGTTCGAAAGGAACATGATGGCTTTTAGAAGATCTCCAAGAGGAGCAAGAGAGGATTGAAGCTGATTTTGGCTTCCAGATGCTGTCATACTGTTGCTCTGTTGGGTGGCTAGCCACTTGTAGCAATTTGGTCGAGTATGACCGGCAGCTCCACAATGATGACAGAGATGCTGCTTCTTTTGTTTAGGCTTTTGAGAGTTAGCCTTCTTAGCCCTAGGGTTTTTAGCATCTTTCTTATCTAACTTAGGGGGTGCTCCTAAGATGGATTTACCCTTGTCTATGTTCTCACTAGCTAATTCAGATTTAACATCAATGTTCTCAATTTTAACAGTATTAGCAGGAGGAACAAAAACAGTAGAACTAGTAGAAGCAGAATTAGAGAAAGAAAGATCATACCCTAAACCTGTTCGATCTGAAGCAGATTTCTGGTTGCTGAGCATCTCATTAAGTTTTGCACTTGAAGTCCTCTCCAGTTGAGCTCTGACTTGAAACAGCTCTGCTTCAAGCTTCTTGGTCTTCTCAGCCAGGAAGTTATTCTCAAACCTCAGTACTCCAATAGTTTGATTCGCCTTATCAAACTTTGTGGACAACTCTTCTCGATCAAGTTCCACATCACTGAGCTTCTTGGTGGCCAGCCTATACAACTTCTCATGTTTCTCAGAGAGCTTGTAAAGCTTCTCATAGGCTGAATGAATATCATCTTTGTTATCCATCTTCTCACATTCAATATCCACCAATTCTTCTTCCTGTTCCACTTCTTCAGCAATCCCTTCAGTAGGATTAACTGTGGCAGTGAAGGCATTTAAGATTCCGTCATCCTCACTGTCGAAGTCATCTTCAGGCTCAGTGTCACTCAGGGTTGCAGCAAGAGCCTTGCTCTTCCCAATGCTCTTCAGATATGTAGGACACTCATTCTTCATGTGTCCAAACCCATGACACCCAAAACACTTGGGTCCTGTCGGAACAGTGTACTGACCGCCTTCCTTAGCATCCTTCCTTCCTTTGTCTTGACTCTTGAACTGTGAAGAACTGGATTGCCTGCAGTCCTTGTCGAAGCTCCTCCCACTGGTATTCTTCATAAACTTCTTGAACTGCCTCGTAATGTAGGACTTCATCTTGGAATCTTCATCATCGGAAGATTCATCTGTATCACTGCTCTTTGCCTTTAGGGCCATGCTCTTGCCCTTGCTTGACTTGCCAATTCTTGATAAACCTAGCTCGTAGGTCTGCAAGTTCCCAACCAACTCAGTCAAAGGAATTTTGTCAATGTCCTTTGATTCTTCTATTGCCGTAATCTTGGCATGAAATCTCTCAGGTAGAGATCTGAGCACCTTCCTTACAACCTTGGGTTCAGGGATGGTTTCCCCAAGATTGAAGGCTGAGTTCACTATGTCCTTTAGTTTGGCATAGAACTCATCAAATGACTCATCCTCCTCCATATTAATTTTTTCAAAGCTAGTAGTGAGCCTCTGTAGTTTTGAATCTTTGACAGCCTTTGTTCCTTCATAGGTTTTCTGGAGGATGGTTCACGCCTCCTTAGCAGTTTCTGTTGAGGATATCTTCTTGAACTCCTCATTGGTGACAGCGCTAAATAGGGCATTCAACGCTCTACTGTTGAAGTTTGCCGCCTTGATCTTAGCTTTATCCCAATCGGCAGGCGCTTCTTTTGGCTTGGTCCAGCCAATCTCAACAGCTTGCCACACCTTATCGTCTAAGGACTACAAAAAAGCTCTCATGCGTACTTTCCAGTAGGCATAGTTAGTCCCATCAAATAAAGGAGGTATAATGAGAGATTGTCCTCTATCCATGAAAGACAAGGGTCAATGGATCAATCACAGCAAAGATTAAACCTAATCAGAGTGTGCCTGCTCTGATACCACTTGATAGGCCACAAATTGAATGACCCCTTGTGATTTAAACTAATTAATTAATTTAGCCAAGTTATTAATTAATCAATTTATCATGCAATCGGTGGCAGCACAAACAAATCACCAAAACTAAATATGCAGCGGAAAAATAAATAACTCGGTGATTTGTTCACGAATGGGGAAAACCCTAACGGCAAAAACCCCACCGGGTGATTTTCAGGTCACCACTCCCGAAACTCCACTATTATCAAATCATGCGGTTACAAGTAAAGGAATCCCAAGTACCTTACCAACCTACAGTTGAACCCTTACCCCAATACCCAATTGGACTTGATCTGTAGTGACAGTTTCCCCTTTTGATGCACGGCTCCCAAGTACGTGACTAACCAGATGCGCGGATCCCAGTACGCGACTTCAAATACCAACTTTAGAAAGAGAGGTTGGTTGCAAAGTTCTTCAGTTCATCCTATGCGATGAAGATCTGGAAAATGCTTGGTCACAAAACCCTATGGTGCAAATACACAGCAACTTCTTCAGAGAAGATGAACTAGATCAAGAACTTCGTCTTTGATCACAATTTGCTTGAACAAGGATTGCTCAATACTTTAGCAACTTGTGTCTATTTTGACGGCTCTTAAAACACTCCATTTATATGTTTAGGGTTAGAAGAAAAGAAGGCCCAAAAACACATTCACGGATCCCAAGAAAATCAGATTGAAATTCTGAAATTTTAAATCTCGACAGATAACAGGTGTCGAGGTAGCTATCGAGCAGGTGTCGAGTTTTAAAAACTGTGCACTTCAGCTTGCTTTTTCTTGGACAGACTTGATGACTTCAACACTTGATCTTGAAACCTTATTTCTTGAAGTATTAAAAACATCTAGAACTACCCAATTACAAGTAGAGTGCGTTTTGTCAAAGGATTAGTCAATTTACATAAACATTATGATATAGGTTCTTAACATGTGAACACATATGTCCTAACACGTTTGCAGCTCGATTTAGTGGATGAGGTCAGGGCAGCAGCAGAACAAAAGCTCGCACGGTACCAAGACCGCATGGCCAAGCACTACAACTCTCGGGTCAGACATAAAGACTTCCAGGTTGGAGACCTCGTTCTGAGAAAAGTCATGGGTGCAGCAAGAGACCCAACTTAAGGAAAACTTGGCCCAAACTAGGAAAGACCTTATCGAGTCACGGTGTGGCAGAGGAAAGACACCTACCATCTAGAGACACTAGACGGACGGAAGTTGCCGCATCCTTGGAATGCTGTACACCTGTGAAGATACTACAAGTAGAGATGATGACGTGAAGAACAACACCCCCCCTTTATTCATAGTTTACTCCTCAGATTATTATTTACTTTTAGGTTTTTGCTACAATAAGCCCAAAGGGCAGGTTTTTTACTTTAGTTTTTGCTACAATAAGCCTAAGTGGACAGGTTTTGTTTTGGAGCTACTTTTTATATAGATGCACGGTAATAAGAGGAGTTTATTCAGAACTACTGAAGTTTCTACTTTCAAGTTCACATTCACAAAAAGTGGACAACCTTGAATCCACAAAAAAATTGGCAAGTCCACGAGATGGACAAAACCATACAGCTGACGGTCTAATAAACAACCTAAGCTAAGAAATTCAACTATAAAGCTGACGGTCTAATAAAAGACTGACAAATTGGCCAAAATCCACGAGATAGACAAAGCCATACAGCTGACGGTCTAATAAAAGACCTAAGCTAAAAAACTCAACTATAAAGTTGACGATCTAATAAAAGATTGGCGGATTAGCTGACGGTCTTACATTAATGATCTCATCTCAAAAAAGTAATAAAATTATCAAAATTGGACAAGTCCACAAGGTAGACGACCTTAACCCAAGGAAATATGTTGTTAAAACTCCTAAGAGCAACAGATTAAAAATATAGGAAAAAGACAAGTCTATTGATCCATAAAGTAGACGAATCTCGCTTAATAAAATAAACTAAGTCATTAAAAGTGGCGGGCTCACCAAAATGATCGTTTGTTTGAAAAATTGAAACTAACGACTTAATTAAGCCAACGGTTCCATTTGGTTGACAGTGTCACTAAACTAGACGGCGTCACTAACATAACCTACAAATAGGCTAACGAGCCCAACCTATGGTTGGGAGGTAGCCTTAGCCAAAAAAAAAAAAAAAAAAGCGCAAGAACGAAATGGTCATACCTATATGATCAAAAATGACGGGTATCATAAGCAAAAATAAACTAAGTACAAATAGAAGCCCCAAAAACCAAGGGGGCACTTAAAAGCATTGTTTGCAGACGGAATAAAATACAACTGTTACAAAAAATAAAACTATGGTTGGGAAGAGGAGCGTCACTTAAAGCCTTGTTTACTTCTTTTGAATAGGAGGGTCATCTGCATCTAAAATCTCTACAGAAGGGTTGGAAGAAGCAACTGGAGGGTTCGCAGCAGGTTAAGCCAGAACAACCCTATCACCATCACGAGGAGGTGCTTCTCTAGGTCCATCACCTTTAATATTGACGGTGTCGTTAGCAGGCGTCATTAGCACGGCGTCATCCAAGGTGATTCCAAAAAGATCCAACTCAGGGAAGACTGACGCAACCTGCTTAAGGCAGTCATCAAACCCTGTTCCGTAGTATCCACCACAAGAATCAACAAAGGAATCTGACTCCTTGAACTTCTGGACCGTGTCAGCCCCAGCCTGCTCCACCTGCTTACGAAGGGCCGTCAGCTCTTGTTCTAATTTCTCTTGCTGATGACTTGCCTCCTCTAACTTCTGTTTCGTCCCTTTCAGCTCGACGTTCAATAAACGCATGGCCTCCTTGTATTGAGACTGTTGATTTAACATATTTTTATTATGTTTACTGACGCGAGCGACGATGCCTTCCTTGGCCACTCACCGGTCCTGGACCGCCTTTACACGAACCAGGGCCTAGAGAAGGATACAACCGTCAGTCATTGAACAGGAAGAAGATAAAAGAAAAAACCAGCTAGGGGAGACAGCTTACCCGTGTAAGATCAAACAAAGCTAACGCCCCCAACTCCTCCGTCCCTAACTACGCGCAAGGGTCAATGTCCGTTGGCTTTATAAGTGATTCTACTACTTCAACGGCAAAGTCCTTGTGCATCAAAAGGCAACAGGGCCCCTCCAGGACGGGACCAGAAGAAGTCATCACCCCCTTCCTTGCCCCATGGCCTAATGCGAGGGTTGACTTCTCTGAGGGCTCTTTCTCAGGAGTGACGGTCACCTTTTTTAACCGACGATCGTCCTTCTCGTCGGTTTTTCTTTGACGTACCTTTGGTGACGGTCTTGGGAGCTGACAAAGAGGCCAACTCCCCCTTTTTTCTTTACTCCTCATTTTGGTGAGCAACAATAGCCCTGATTCGTTGCTAGGTTGATTCCATTTCTGCGAAGATAACGAATATATATGAGAAAAGCTGACGGCAATAGTTAAAAATGACGGAACCATATGAACAAGCTACTCACGACGATGAGAAAATTCTTCTAACTTAAGAGCTTTAGGCGTCGGTTCAGGCCCCCCGCAATAAGCGTGAAAAGTGTCAAGTGTAATCAAATCTCGACACGATCGCTCTTCCAAAGGGATTTCTAGAACCCGACGGATGAAATCTCTTTGCTCGTCGGTTATTAGAGGGCGAGTGTTGGTTGAGAAAGAAAAACAAGTAAACAATGTTAATACAAGTAAGCAAATGCGAATAATAACTGACGGGGATAAAAGCTGACGGCTAGAACCTGAATCCCTGACGTATGCCCAAGTATTATCAAAATAACCCCGAGGTATGGTCTCCTATTCTTTCTGACGGCACACCCAGTCCATCCCTTTAACAAAAAAGTACTTGCCCTTCCAATTTCTATTTGAATCTTGCGTCTCCGACACTAATCTCAACTCCCTCTCCCTGACGGCAAAATGGTACATTCCTTTAGAGGAAGACAGGTGCTGGGGTCTATAACAATAAAAGAATTCATCAAGGGAAAGCTGATGGTGTCCTCCACTTAGACGACCCCATAAGACCTCAGCACCAATAAAGATTCTCCACGAATTTGGGGCAATCTGACTAATGGACAAACCAAGGAAGTCAGCAAGCTGACGGTGCAAAGCCGTCAGGGGTAACCTCAGCCCCGCAGCAAACATGGCATCGTACATGCCTACGTCCGCAGTTTTCCCCGTATAGCACCTTTCATCTTCTCTGGGGAGACGAATGGGAATATGATCTGGGATTTGGAAACGGACGCGTAACTCTTTAAAAACCTTATCGCTCATTGTTGGTAAAAATTTATTAATGGCCCAATCTTCGGGAAGAATGAAGGGATGACTTTCTCCAAGACTTCCTGAAGTTCCCTCACAGGATTCCTCGTCACCCTCATCTCCGTCACTATCCCCTTTTTCATCCCCCTCAACTTCACCCTCATCATCCACTACCTCCTCCTGGTCTTCGCCTCCATGACTCCCTACCTCCTCGTCAGGAGTTTGGGCTGAAGTTTCCCTCTCTGACGACCAGGAAAAGCTCCCGGACTCATCACCTGAACCAAATACCTCGTCATAGCCCGCTCCGTCGCGAACTGACGACTGACCACTTGACTCGTCACTTAACATCTGACTACTTACAAGTGACGGATTTAATCTAAGCACCTAAGATGACGACCTCACTTTAGAAAAAATGGATAAAAATGAAACATATACAAAAAGATAAAAAGAACTTACAAGCTTCTTATAATGGGTGACGGATGAAGACGCGACGGCAGTGCAGGCAACGAAGTAGGAGAATTGATAGAAAGAAGGCGACGGATCTTCTTTCCAGGAATCAGTAAAGATAAAATAGTAAAAATGAGGAGGAGAAGTGGATTATATATATAAGAGGGAATGGCACGAAAGACGAAGCGATGCTCTCGTCCAGAAGCGGAGCCAATCATGGTACGCCGCATGTCCACAGCATTAAAACCAGTGCATCATTTTCTCTCTCCTAGCTAAAATGAAAGTTAGCAACAAAAAATATAACTCCATAACCCGTCAGTTTTGACTGACGGAGATATAGAGTAGGGAGCAACTGATACGTAAAAATAAATTACGACTTAACCCGTCAGCTTTTCACATATGAAAAAGCCTACGGTCTAAACTGACGGGATTAGACAACTGGGAAAAGCTGGCGGCTCCAAGGCTGACGGACAGTAATTTAGTGCTCTTGGGCAGTCTATAAAACATGGCGAGGAACTGACGCCGACATGGCTGAAGGGAATAAGGAAAGCTGACGGTCATAAGGCCGACGGTTTTAAGCAAAATCATGACTTGGCCACCACGCATGAGTGATAAGGAAATTACTTGTATTCCACGCTTAATGTTAGAGTCCTATAAGGAAAGGATTCCGCGATCCACGCTCATAAGGATTCCTATAAGGAAAAGATTTCTACTCCATGGAAAAGATGTCAACTCTCTACTACTATAAAAACCTCAATACCCTCACAAATCAAGGTACGCATAATTAATCTATCTCTTACACTCTAGAGTTGAAAAGAAGTTCTAACTTGACCTTCAGAGAGTATTTGGCCAACACCACACCAGTGCTCTCTGTTAGGTCTTCTCCTTTTTGTTGTGCAGGTATTGTTTAGAGTGTGCGAGTACCGTGTGGTTCACTGGTAGTTTTTTCGACATCATCAAATTCAAATAAGCTTCTGCAGTAGATCTGCAATAGATTAAGATGAGAATTTTTGCAATAAATTAGGATTAGGATTAATATTTGTATTTCAATTCAAATAGGAGTTGGGTCCTATGTTTTAGGAATTTGTGGTGATGAAGATTATCTCTTCACTAGTATTTATGTACGTAGGAATTATAAATGAAGCAGGCAGAAATTAAACCAAAAACTCTATTATCCCTCTCAAGTTCAGAAAGCTAGTCACCTCGAATCGACTAAGTTATCTTTTTAATTTTCGAGTTCACCATAGAGGGGGTGGTTAGAGCAGTTGAAGCGAGCTCAAGTGATGCATAGATGTCATGATGTACTAGTCACTTTTGGCCGTCTAAGTAGTTAAAATAACACCTAATTAATTTCAAGTTACTCCCAATCCCCATCTGATAAATAAGCATAGCACAGCACAGATATGAGATATAGTGACAAACGATGATAATCAAGCTCAACTCTTACAATGTAATTAAGCAAATAGGATAAAAAATACTAAACCAGGAGAATCCTATTCATAACCAGGAATCAGACTAAAACAAATTCCCATAAAAACAAGAGTGACTAGCGTAAAATACAAATACTCAATACTTAATTAGCACCAAAGCGATGCCATTAAACAAGCTACATTACTACTCAATTTCAAGTCTCAGCCCAAACAGCCAAACTCTCACAATTTTCCCACTCAAAATAAGTAGAAGAAAATAATAAGTATTTTAATCTAACATATATAAAAACCTCGAAACGTAGGTGGTAATCCAACTCCAGGCTGAGATATACAGTACCTCTCTTTCCTCATCTCCAGCAGAGAGTGATTCTAGAGCAGCCTCTAGTGTAAGGATGAACTGGGCCTGTGGCCTAGAAGCAATTGTGGGTGTAGTAAGATCTTCCAGAGTGAGGTGGGCATGGGATTCTATCGGCAGAGAGTGCACCGTACGAAATGTAGTACCTCATTCTGTTCCAGAACAGTGACCTACGACTCAGACCACCCTCCATGCTGTTCTCATCCTCTTCTTCTTCATCTAGCTCGTCGCTGTCGTACGGTGATGACATTGTTGTGGTGGGCCACTCAAATGCCTCACTACTACTCATCAGATTCAAGCTCGAATCTTCAAGCTGAGCAACAACATAAGGACCCACGTTGACGAAAACGAGCAGAAAACAGAGGAAAAGAAGGTATGAAGGAGATGGGTATGCCATGGATAAAGCAGAGAGAGAGAGGGTTGAAAGAGTAGTGGTGAGTTTTACCGTAGTGATTTGTGATTTGAGCGTTGGTTTCTATTGTAGTGCAGTGAGGAAGGTTTGAGAGCCATTCGTACAAAGAGGCAGCGAAAGAAGGTGTGAAAGAAGAGGGAGAAGGGGTCACATGCAGCTGTGATAGCCTAAAGAGAAAAGGTAGAGAGATTATTAGGTTACAGCTGTGAATATTCAATGCATCAGATTGACGTGTTACCTAGCTCTTGACCTCGTGAATTGTGAAAACCTTGCTCTTTTCTGTTCTCTCTCTACTCTCTCTGCGCTATACGTAAATTTGATTAGCTCAGCTATACGAATTAACTTACGTGTTGAGAGTTGAGAGTTGAGAGGTGAGCGGTGTGACATTAAGGCCATCTGGGGGTTTCGGGTGGTGGGACCGTGATTCGCAGTAGTGGTGGTGACTGATGAGTCGGCGAGAGATACAAATTTATTTAGGGAAACTCTGGTGCCATGAATTAGGGCACAGTTTTGTGCACAACTCACCAACTCACCACATGGGTGAGTTGTGCATAAAATTGTGCACTAATTTGTAGCACCAATATTTCAATATTTTATGTATAATTTATCACATAAGTAAGTTGTGCAAAAAATTGTGCACTAATTTGTAAATCAGAATTTTCCAATTTATTAGTACGTGGCACTAGAATTTTTCAATTTATTAAGGTTTTGAGATTTTTCTTTTTCCTTTTACTTTTACTTGGTTGTAAAATAATCTTTTGACTGCTACTATTTTTTTTTTACTCTGCTCTGGCTGCAATAGAATTAGCGAATGAATAAAGACAAGAAGCTAAAGTTGATCGTACATACATTTGGCCTGGTGCTCCCAAATTGCGCTTCTGATCGGATGGGCTCCGACTGAAAGTGAAAATGTCCCTTTTCTTTTGCTTTTATCATTATCTACACTAGTAGTAATATGTGGGTTTTTTTCTCTTTTTTTTTTTTTAATATCATTTTCACCCTTTTATTAATGATTAATTGTGTCCTACTTCCCTAGTGAATTTTAGTTAAGTTAATTAGCAATAGTCATTGAGTAAGATATTTAGACACTGTTTTTTATTTATTTTTTTTATTTTTTGATAGAAATATTTAGACACTGTTTGATTTAGAGGAGGTCACTTATATCTTAACACTGATCACTCAAATCCCCTCACTTAACCTCATAACTCAATTCTTATCACTCTAACTCAAAATTACCCATATCTTTACTCTTTGGTTCGTTTGGCTGGAAATTCTCAATGGGTTTTCCAATTCTAAAACACAAATTTATGTCACTCACTTGGACCCACGAAAATTTATTGCTCAGTAGGTGCACAGAATGGCAACAAGCCTACTTGCGTCAAGTCTCTCTCCCCTCTTCATGCACAGCCATTCACCAATTCCACAATACCTAGGCTCAGCTTCTCCACTCTCTCACCATTGAGCATCAACTTCTCAAGCCCTTGTTCCTAAAAAAAAAAAAAAAAAAAAAAAACACTCCTCAAACCCTCACTCTGCCTTTCATTTTCTGCACAAGAAGACTGAAGGACTTTCAGAGGTTCCCCTCTCCTCTTCGATTTTGAAATTCGGAAACCCACACGAAGGAATTCCAAAGCCCAACTCCGAACACAACCCAGGTATCCCTATTTCCTTGTCATTATCACCTTCAACTTCTAAACCCCTCTCGGAAGTGTGCATCTGTTGAAGAAAAATTTGTCCACCTTTGTATTTTGCATATTTCTAAACATTTTCATGAATTTCAGTCTATATTTGATAATTTGTTCTTTTCAATCTCGTACATTCCTACATCTATCAGATGGTGTAAATTTGAGGTTGGATTTGAAACTTTTTATGTCAAGTTTTTATTAATATGAAGATTGTAAGGTGTTGTTCAATTGGTGTTGTTATTAAGGTAGATCACATAATTAAAATCTCATACAAATAAAATTTAAGCTCTTATTTTGACCATGACCAACAGAAATCATGAATAGTGAATCCACCAAGAACATCATAAACTCTCTGATGGAAAGTGAGAAAGCAAAAACATTTGTTAGAAATTCCCTAATGTGAAGCAGTAGAGAGAGATATGATCAAACACATGTATAGTTTAACAATCATAAAACTAGAAACAGCTTCGAAAAAAAAAAAAAAAAAGAACCAAACCCAGCTTCGTGAAGAACAGAGCAAATATGAGAAAATTTTTCTCACCTTTTGAAAATAAGAACAGAGCTCTAAAGTGAAAGTGCAAAGAAATGGGAGTAAACGAGAGCATTAAAGCTGAAAGTGAACAGTATTATATCATCGGTGGCCATTACTTCTATGGCATTTGATGTGACTAGATATACGGGTGGAACCCACTTGATTCTAAAGAATTATAAGATTGCTACCAAATCTCATAACTTATGATTCAGAAACTCCTAAAAACTATTTTTATTTTCACTCACACTAACTCATTTTTTTGAGATATCAAAAAAAAAAAAACTCATTTTTTTAGTAATGAGATATGGAAAGTAAGTAAGCAAAACAAAGCCAAATAAGCAGAAATGGTGTGGGTCCCAGCAAAAGTGAGTGATGGGTGATGAGAATTGAGTAATGGGTGAAGAAAACTAGGGTGTGCGCGGTTCGGTCAGCTTGATTTTTTTTCAAATTTGTTACCAAACAGATAGGGACCGGTTTTGTAATAATTAAAACTGACGCATACCAATTAGAGTTGGTTTTTCAACCTATAGCACTGCGGTTTGATCGGCTCGGTATAATCAGTTTTGATCAGTTTGAAATATTAACAATTTGTTTTTGTTTTTTGTTTTTAATAAAATAAATATGTTCAACCTATAAAAAAAAAATCTGTTCACCTAACACAAACAATAATGATCCAAAACCTGTGCAAAAAATGGGCCGAATCCAGTTACAAAAAAGAGGCCCAAATCGTAGAAGCACAGCATAGATAGTAAACAATAAATCTATTCTAATCTAAACAGCATAAAGGAATACCATTTTGTTTTATTAATGTTATATATGAGTTAGGCAGGCCCACCCATTTGGCAAAGAGCTCACAACAGCATAATAATAAGGCCCATTCATTATGACCGTACACAATTTTGGAGTATTCAATTTAAAGTTTTATATAAAAATCACTTCCTTAATCAAACACGAAGACATTCAGGCTTTCCCAAACAGCCAAACTTGAAAAGGAAAACAAAGCTGAACAGTGAAAACACAAATACAAACACCTATCCAGTATAAAACACGAATACAAACACCTATCCAGTATCCAACACGAAGACAAACACCTATCCAGTATCCAACAGGACCAACACGAAGACAAACACCTATCCAACATGAAGGCAAATATGAAATACCTATCCAACCCGAGAGGTTTACTGTTGTTTTGCCATGATTGGTGAGCGATGGCGAGAGCTCAGGCAAGGTGTCGCTGCGTCAGGCAAGAGGCGAGAGCGAGAGAGAGAGTTAAATGATTCTGATTTCTGAAAGAAAAGATTGAATTTATACCCTGAGTATCTGGAAACCTAGCCTAAAATGCACCATTTTGCTTTTGTTTGTTTTGTTTTTGTTTTTGTTTTTTTAATTACACCCATACCATACGACGTCGTTTTACTAAAAAAAAAAAATCAGGACCTGATATTGGTTCAGTTCGGCTTAGCGGTTTCAGATTTCTCAATCCAGTGACTGCACTGCACCGGCATTGGAATGGGCTTCGCCCTACGAACACCGGCCTCAGCTCAATTGGTCGGCGTTGGTGTCGAGACAGTGTTGTCGGTGCCGATCGGTTGGGTCGGCTCCGGTAACTTTTTGCTCACGCCTAATGAAAACTTTGCAAACCAAACATGGCCTTAGGTTTCAAATTGTTATTTGGTGTTTTGAGTTAAATGATAAAGACTAAAAAGAATGAAATAGACCTAAAAATTGAAATTTTATCTCATTTATCCAAAAAAAAAAAAAAACATTGCATCTCAGCATACCATCCACCCAGCAGGACTCTCAAGGGTTTTTTTTCTTTCTTTTTTTAAAAAATATTGTAAAAAGGAATGAATTAGTTAATTAATAGAACTAGAGTTGGGCCGAAGACTATCATAACACACACCCAAATTGTCATAATAAAACTCTCAAGGGTTGATAACTATTAACTTGGCATATGAACTTTGGATTCAACAAATCATGGTATTCTCTAAAAAGTTTTATTGAAATAGAGGGCAAAATTACAACAGAGAAACATCATCAAGCTAGGCTTGATCCTTTAAAATTACATTAACAAAAGCGAGCAGCAGGGGCTGAACCAAGGACAAAACATCCAGCAAAATTTTTATCTGTATTTGTGAGAATAACACAGTTTTTATCTGGGGGATTTTTCAAGCCACGGAAATCGATGTTGACCCAATACACACACAATGGGTCCAACTGTTTGGACAAATACTTGTTGAGCGAGGGAAAGGAAGGATAGGAGTTTATTGAACGGAGTAGTTGCCATGAAGGCCCCCACACCCCACCACCACCCCCCCCCCCCCAAAAATATTGGGCCGAGTTTTACTTGCATTGCAATCTAGCTCGATTGACGTTCTCAGTTAATGATCTGAGGCTGAGCTGGGTAATTTTTTTTTTGCATGGTTGTTGAGTTGGGTAAACCTGATCTCAGCCCAAATGCTTTAAAACGGGCTTAACATTGGGCCTAAGTGTTGGCATAGTAATTCTTCATCCAGGTGTAGCAATCAGAATTCGAGTAAAAAAAAAAAAAGGGTTTGGAGAAAAAGGACACGCCTAGTGGGACTTGAACCCACAATCGTCGATGCCTTATCCATTAGGCCACAGGCTTGCCTGACGTATTTAATTATTATTATTATTGAAGAGGAGAAAATAAGCTGACGGATCCAAGCAATGTTGATGGACGGGCCCATTAGGTGCAAGACTCGGTGAGAACGGATTTGCTGGCCACATGTTAGACAGAATCCCTATATGGGAATACTTGCGTCACACCCCCTAGATTCTAGGGGTAATTAGAGTCCTAGTGCAATTAGGGTTCTAGAAGCTGCGTGCATCGATGGAGATCTTCTTTATAAGGAATATGACTTGTCCATCACGTTTGGGACTCCTCAAGAGGATTTCTACAAGGAAAGACTTCGACTCCAAGTAAAAAAGGTCAACTTTCGACTATTATAAAAGTCCCAATACCCTCACAAATCGAGGTACGTATAATTTACCCTCTCTAGCACTCTAGAGTTGTGAGAATATTTCTGACTTAACCTTCGGAGGGTATTCGGCCGGCACCACACCGGTGCTCTTCGCAAGGTTTTCTCTTCTCTTTGTTGTGTAGGTTCATATTCGAGCGCGGAGGTACCGAGTGGCTCACTGGTGAAATTCTTGACATCATCAGTTGGCGCCGTCTGTGGGAATCTTATACGGTTTTTTGCTGCAATCCGCAAGCAATACTATAGTTTCCCGGATCAAAGAGTTGCATGGTGCTTACTCGCTCGATGGCAACCACTAACGACGTTCAAGGAGAGGAACCACCCACGACTGCCCTGGAGAGACAAGTTCGAACTCTTGCTGCGGCCGTGGAGCGCCTCACTAAGCAAAACCACGACTTAGAAGAACAGCTGCGCCAAAAGAATGCAGCACCGAATAACCAACAAGAAGATCAAGAAGGGACCAGCGCTGCAAGAAAAAACAAGGAGAAACCTGAGGGCAGCCACGCCCCAAGCAGACTGGAGAGGCAAAATTTAAACATACCATCTCTCACGGATGCAGCTCCGCCACATATTGTCGCAGAGATGCAAGTGATGAAGGAGCAGATGGAGGTTATGATGAGCGCGCTCAAAGGACGAGTGTCCAGTGACCTTGACGACTTGGTCAACCGCACCGACTCGCCTTTCATCGCGGCCGTCAACTCCTTCCCCCTACCCCATAAGTTCCGCATGCCGCATATAGACAGTTACGACGGGGTGAAGGATCCATTGGATCATCTAGAGACCTTCAAGACCCTAATGCATCTTCAAGGAGTAGCGGACGAGATCATGTGTAGGGCCTTCCCTACAACGCTGAAGGGCCCGGCGAGAATTTGGTTCAGCAGGCTGACGCCTAATTCCATCAGCACTTTCAAAGAGCTGAGCGCCCAATTCACGTCGCACTTTATTGGAGGACACCGATACAAGAAGTCCACAGCATGCTTGATGAGTATCAAGCAACGAGAGGATGAAACACTCAGATCTTACATAGCCCGCTTTAATAAGGAAGTACTCTCAATCGACGAGGCCGACGATAAAATACTCGTAGCAGCATTTACGAATGGGCTGAGGAAGGGTAAAGTTTTGTTTTCACTATATAAAAATGACCCGAAAACTATGTCGGACGTGCTCTACAGGGCCACCAAATATATGAATGCCGAAGACGCTTTACTAGCTCGCGAGGAAAAGCCCAAGAAGAGAGAAAGGCAGGAAGATGCCCGAGAGGAAAGAAGGCGGAAGACAGCAAGAACCGGAGAGCGAAGGGATGATAGGCGCTCCGAGCCCCCCACGGGGAGATTCACAAGCTTCACTCCACTGACCGCCCTTATCGACCAAGTCCTCATGCAAATCAAGGACGAAGGGACACTGACTTTCCCTAGAAAGCTGAAGGGAGATCCCAACAAACGGTCCAGAGATAGGTACTGTCGCTTCCATCGCGATCACGGACATGACATAGCTGATTGCTATGACCTGAAACAGCAAATTGAAGCCCTCATTAGACAGGGAAAGTTGCAGAAGTTCGTTAGTAAGGAAAGGACGGATCATCAACATCAAGAGGAGCCACCCCACCGAGATAATGAGCACCCCAGACCACCTATGGGGGATATAAGAATGATCACAGGGGGCACGGCAACAATAGGGTCATCCAAAAAGGCCAAAAAAAACATACCTCAGGATGGTTCATAACGTCCAGCTAACGGGCTCCGTACCAAGAATAGCACAGATGGAAAGCCCGATCATAGGATTCTCCGAAGAGGATGCCCGACGTCTTCACCACCCTCATGAGGACGCGCTTGTTATCACCTTACAAGTGGGAGACTTCAACATGCACCGAGTGCTAATCGACAATGGTAGCTCAGCGGACATCTTATACTATCCGGCGTTCCAGCAGCTGAGAATTGATAGAGAACGGTTAAAACCGACAAATGCTCCGCTGATTGGCTTTGGAGGTACGAGGGTATTCCCATTAGGCGCGGTCACGCTTTCGGTAACAATAGGTGATTATCCTCAACGGATCACAAAGGAGATGACTTTCCTTGTGGACGACTGCTCATCTGCTTACAATGCTATCATCGGACGACCCACCCTCAACTCATGGAAGGCGGTAACGTCAACATATCACATAATGATCAAATTTCCTACGGAGCACGGGGTGGGAAAGCTACAAGGAAATCAGATGGCCGCACGAGAGTGCTACATTGCTATGATGGAGATGGAAGGGAACCTACCACTTCAAGACGCTGGAAAGGCAAAAGCCGCAGCAACCATGGAACACGAAGCACCTACGGAGATACCACCAGTAGAGATGACATGAAGAGCATTGACACCCCCCCCCCCCAGTTTCCAGTTTATTACTAAGTTTTTATTAGTTTTTTACTACGAACAACTTTTTCTATTATTTAGTTTTGCTATCGCAAGTTTTTCTTCAAACGATTCTTTCTACAAGTGCCTTTTTAAGCCCAAGGGGGCAGGTACCCTTTTTCTTCTACATGGTTTTCTTTCAATAAGAGAAATAGTCAGACACGCTTGTGTTCTTCCTACTTGATAAAAAAAAAAAAATACAAAGTCCACAAAGTGAACGGATATAAACTAAGTCCACAAGATGGATGGACGACCACAAGTGGACGACCATCAAGGTGACGAGGTAAAACTTAGTCACCTCAACAAGTCCACGACCTCAAGTGGACAACCATCAAGGTGACGAGGGAAAACTTAGTCACCTCAACATGTCCACAACCCCAAGTGGACGACCATCAAGGTGATGAGGCAAAACTTAGTCACCTCAACAAGTCCACGACCCCAAGTGGACGACCATCAAGGTGACGAGGCAAAACTTAGTCACCTCAACAAGTCCACGACCCCAAGTGGACGACCATCAAGGTGACGAGGTAACACTTAGTCACCTCAACATGTCCACAACCCCAAGTGGACGACCATCAAGGTGACGAGGTAAAACTTAGTCACCTTAACATGTCCACCACCCCAAGTGGACGACCATCAAGGTGACCAGGTAACACTTAGTCACCTCAACATGTCCACAACCCCAAGTGGACGACCATCAAGGTGACGAGGTAAAACTTAGTCACCTCAACATGTCCACCACCTCAAGTGGACAACCATCAAGGTGACGAGGTAAAACTTAGTCACCTCAACAAGCCCACGACCCCAAGTGGACGACCATCAAGGTGACGAGGTAAAACTTAGTCACCTCAACATGTCCACAACCCCAAGTGGACGACCATCAAGGTGACGAGGTAACACAGTCACCTCAACAAGTCCACGACCCCAAGTGGACGACTATCAAGGTGACGAGGTAAAACTTAGTCACCTCACCTCAACAAGTCCACGACCCCAAGTGGACGACCATCAAGGTGACGAGGTAAAACTTAGTCAACCTTAACAAGTCCACTACCCCGAGTGGACGACCCACAAGATGACGAGGTAACTCTTAGTCACCTCAAGAAGTCCACGACCTCAAAGTGGATGACCATCAAGGTGACAAGGTCACACTTGGTATCGACAGTAAGTCCATGACCAAAGTGGATGGACAAAAAGAATGGACGTCCACCAAAAAATGGACGGATGCATGGACATCCACAACAAAAAAATGGACGGATGCATGCATCCGTCCATATAAAAAAGTGGACGGAGGTCTACATTAAAAAAAAAAAAAAAAAAAAATGGACGTCCACAACAACAAAAATATGTTGCATCCGTCCATAAAGAAAGTGGACGGAGGTCCACATTTAAAAAAAAATAAATAAATAATGGACGTCCATAAAAGTGGACGGACGTCCACAACAACAAAAATATGGACGGATGCAACATGCATCCGTCCATAAAGAAAGTGGACGGAGGTCCACATTTAAAAAAAAAAAAAAAAATGGACGTCCATGACGTCCACAACAAAAAAAATATATATGGACGGATGCAACATGCATCCGTCCATAAAGAAAGTGGACGGAGGTCCACATTAAAAAAAAAAAAAAAAAAAGGTTGGAAGTCCATGCAAGTCCATGAAAAGAAATGGATGGACATGCACGTCCATGGAAAGAAGTGGACGGACACACCATGTCCATTAACCAAAAAAAAAAAAATGAGAAGAGAAAGAGATGGATGCATGTCCATGAGGATTGAGAGTTTCATCACACGTCCCAGGGGCAGTGTGTCAATGGCCTACTATGCAGAAGGATGCTCAATCCTATGTATAAGCATAAGACAAATGCCAACAGCAAGACCTCAAGGCTAAACACTAGAAAATGAAGCCGACAGACACCTACTCGTCATCCCAATTGGATGGATCGACAACCAAGGATATCAATTGATGGGATAACAAAATTTATCTATGGTTCGTCCAGAGAGGTCGTCCATCATGAACTGTTATCTAAATAACCAGACCATCTCCTATTCGTCCAGACATCTCGTCCTTGATAGTTTGACCAAATTGAATGAAGCTCATAATCAAGTTAAAGGAGTCGTCCATATGCGAAGCAGATGGACGACCAAACAATGGCATAACAAAGGGTCGTCCATAGGCATTACACATGGACGACCACTCAACACCCAACAATTTCTGGAGCGAGTAACCAACCCGTGTTCATCGCCAGCAATTTCTCCTAAGTATGTAACTTCCATCAGCGGTTACTGCCTCTATAGCCGTTGGGAAAGTTATCTCCGTAAAACCAGTTATTCCATAAATCTTGGGGAGGTTACTAAACCAAGTAACTGTCCCAAGATACCCTATATAAAGGACCGGTCTGAAACAGGCAAAGGTATGCAATTCTCAGATTTTACTCCCGCAAAGTTGGAACTATGCTTCTCAGTTAGAAAACTAACTTTGTCATCGGAGGATATTTGGCCGGTCCACCCCGGTCACCCCTTCACTGTTTCTTCTTTTCAGGCCTTCGCTACCGCCGTAGCCCACTGAAGCCGAAGTGTTCAACCAACTGATTTAACGCATCATCAGTTGGCGCCGTCTGTGGGAAGCGTAAATTGTGTTCCGATTTGGCTTTCTGGGAAAAAGGTTGAATGGTTCGGACTAGGTCGAGGGCTACAAGCCCAGGCCATCAGGGAAGTAGAGACGCTTCTAGCAACCCCCATCGCGATCGCCAATTAGCGCCTGTCATGCAGTCGCCTTCCGTCCAATACATACAATCCATGGCGGCCGCAATGGCGGAGTTAACTCGCCAGAATCAAGAGTTGACAAGGGAGATGGAGAGGCAACGCCGTGAGGGACATGCTGAGAGACAATCCCAAAGTCAAGAAGATAGAGGAGGAAATGCTGAGCCCGAGGCTCAGTCAAGAGGCACCACTTCGCGAAGGGTGCCACATTTAGAGAAGGAAATGGATCAGATGAGGAAGGTTATGGATGAGATGAAGGAGAACATGCGAAGGGCAAATCCCGTCGAGGATTTGGTTCACCGAACAGATTCCCCTTTCACGGCTTCCATCAACGGGCATCCCTTGCCGCCGAAGTTCAAAATGCCTTCCCTGGATTCATATGATGGAGCGCGTGATCCTTTTGATCATATTGCTACTTTCAAGACCACAATGCATCTCTAAGGGGTTCCAGACGAGATTATGTGTAGAGCCTTCCCTACCACTCTTAAGGGACCAGCACGAGTATGGTTCAGCAAAATACCCCCGAATTCTGTAAGTTCTTTCGAGGAGTTAAGCAAATTATTTGTCAATAATTTCATTGGAGGACAGAGACACAAACGTTCTTCGTCCAGTTTGCTGACCATAAAGCGAGAAAATGAAAGCCTGCGTTCCTTCATCACGCGTTTCAACAGGGAAGCCCTGACAGTAGATGAGGTGGACGACAAGCTACTATTGGCTGCCTTCCATAATGGGGTTAACTCAGACTTATTCATTCACAAGTTGTACGAAAAAGAGCCCTAATCCATGGCTGAACTCGTCCATTCAGCCCAAAACTTTATGAATGCAGAAGACGCCATCATAGCTAAGAAGAGGAAGAGAGCTGAAAGAATGGAAGTCAACCCCCCGCGTCATTCTGATCAAGGGCCTCGTCTAAAGAAGGGACGAACGGATGACAAGAAAGACCGAGACAGGGATAGCAGGAAGGCAGGCCCCTCAGCAAGAAATCAGAATTACACACCCTTGAATGCCCCACTCGATCAAGTGCTCATGCAAATCAAGGATGATCCTTCCTTGAAGTGGCCAGAGAAGATGAAGGGAGATCCTAACAAGCGTAATAAGAATAAATATTGTCGCTTCCATAGGGATCATGGGCATGACACGGACGAGTGTTACGACTTGAAGCAGCAGATTGAGAATCTTATCAGGCAAGGAAAGTTGAGGCATTTCGTTGGAAGGGACCATAAAGACGAGAAGCTGAAAGGGAAGACGGAATAGTCATCACGGCCCCCACTTGGAGAAATAAGAGTTATTATTGGTGGGAGTTTGACCGGACAGTCTTCCAAAGCAAAAAAGACATACCTCAAAGCAGTGCAAAATGTTCAACTCTCTGGACGACCACCAAGGACGAGGGAGACGGATGAGCCGACCATCTCTTTCACGGACGAAGAAGCTGAGAGGATCCATCATCCACATGACGATGCAATTGTCATTACGCTACTCATTGCAGATTATACAACCAGGAGAGTATTGGTAGATAACGGTAGTTCAGCGGACATATTGTATTATCCTGCCTTCCAACAGATGAGGCTTGGACGAGATCAGTTTCGATCAGCTTGCTCGCCACTGATAGGATTTGGGGGAATGAAAGTGCAGCCTGTAGGTACCATTACCTTGCCTGTAGTGGTAGGGTCATACCCACAGCAGATATCCAAGGAAGTAAATTTCCTTGTGGTGGATTGTTCATCCTCATACAATGCCATTATTGGAAGACCAACTCTGAACAGTTGGAAGGCGGTAACATCCACCTACTATCTATCAGTTAAATTCCCTACGGAGTATGGGATTGGGCAAGTACAAGGAGATTAATTGGCAGCCAGAGAGTGCTATCTAGCCATGTTGGCTGTGGATGAGCAGATGCAGACTATGAGTATAGAAGAGAAAAGAGTTGTTGCAGAACCTATTGAAGTATTAGAGAATGTTTTGTTGCAAGAAGGTGATTCTGAGAAGTTCACAAGAATGGGGACAAGTATGAAGGTGAAGGAAAAAGAGGACCTCGTCCGATTTCTGAGAGAGAATACTGATGTTTTTGCATGGAGCCATGACGACATGCCTGGTATTGATTCGAGTGTAATTACTCATCGGTTAAACGTGTTCCCCTCTTCTAAGCCTATTCGGCAAAAGAAAAGGGTGTTCGCTCCTGAAAGAGAGAAGGCTATCAAGGAAGAGGTTCAGAAACTAACCGCAGCACAGTTTATCCGGGAAGTCTATTATCCGGATTGGTTGGCAAATGTAGTAATGGTGAAGAAGGCAAATGGCAAGTGGAGGATGTGTGTCGACTTCACTGACTTGAATAAGGCTTGCCCTAAGGATAGTTATCCTTTACCCCGTATTGATCAACTGGTTGATTCTACAGCTGGCCACCAAGTGTTGAGCTTCATGGACGCCTTCTCAGGATATAACCAGATCAAGATGGACGAGACTGACCAAGAAAAAACCTTCTTCATTACCAGTCAAGGTTTGTTTTGTTACGAAGTGATGCCCTTCGGACTGAAAAATGCAGGGGCAACTTATCAAAGGTTGGTGAACCACATGTTCCGTCCGCAGATAGGACGAAACGTGGAGGTGTATGTGGATGATATGCTTGTGAAAAGCTTAGAGGGGGGAAGCCACCTGGACGACCTTCAGGAAACCTTTGAAACACTCAGACGATACAAGATGAAGTTGAATCCGAGTAAGTGTGCATTCGGAGTATCGTCAGGAAAGTTTTTAGGATTCATGGTTTCACAACGAGGAATTGAGGCAAATCCGGATAAGATCCAAGCCATCTTGAACATGGAACTACCGAAGAACATCAAGGAAGTCCAATCCCTCACCGGACGAGTTGCAGCTCTTAACAGATTTGTGTCAAAAGCTACAGACAAGTGTTTGCCCTTCTTCAAAGTTCTTAAGAAGGCATTCGAATGGACGGACGAGTGCCAGAAGGCCTTCCAAGATCTAAAGGATTATCTTACCACAGCTCCATTATTAAGCCCGTCCGTGCAAGGAGAAGAACTTTACTTGTACTTGGCAGTGTCCCCACATGCCGTGAGTTCAGCGTTGATCAGAGAAGAAGGGAAGGTGCAAAAACCTGTGTATTACACTAGTCGAGCACTCAGAGGCGCGGAAGGAAGATATCCATTAATGGAGAAGTTAGCTTTTGCCTTGATAACAGCTTCCAGGAAGTTGAGACATTACTTCCAAGTTCATATCATCAATGTCATGACGGATCATCCGCTCAAGAAGGCAATGAACAAGCTGGAAGCTGCAGGAAGACTGATACAATGGGCCGTCGAACTGAGTGAATTTGACATCCGGTACCAACCAAAAAATGCAATAAAAGCCCAAGCTTTGGCAGATTTCATTGCAGAATTTACTCCAAGTCTTGAAAGCTTAGGTGAAAAAGAAAACAGTACCAAGTGGGTCGTCCACGTAGATGGATCGTCTACACAGCACGCAGGAGGAATTGGGGTGGTTTTACAGACACCAAAAGGAGATAAATTGAGTCACAAGGTTCGCTTACAGTATCAAACAACCAACAATGAAGCGGAGTATGATGCCCTTCTTAAAGGGTTGGAGTTGGCTAAATCAGTGGAGGCAGATTCAATACTCGTTCTGGGAGATTCCCAGTTGATCATAAGCCAAGTAAATGGAATGTGTGAAGCCAAGGAAGACAGAATGAAGAAATATTTGAAGAAAGTGATACGCCTTGTAAAAAAATTCAAAGAAGTTAATTTTGTTCAAATCCCGAGGGAAGAGAACATAGAAGCAGATACTTTAGCGAAGGAAGCCTCCTCTAATGAAGCAATGAAGTTCGATGAAATACAATACATGCCAAGCATAGATCTCCTAGAGATATTGCAGATAGAAGGCGAGAAGAATTGGATGACCCCAATAATATCATACCTGAAGGACGGAAGGCTTCCAGAGGGGAAGGACGAAGCCAGGAAGCTCAGAGTTAAGTCAGCTAGATACGTCCTTATGGATCAGGTGTTGTACAAAAGAGGTTTTTCACAGCCATACCTGAGGTGTTTAGCTCCAGACGAGGCGAATTACATGTTGAGAGAAGTTCATGAAGGAGCATGTGGAAACCACTCAGGAGCTAGATCACTCGTCCATAAGGTCATCCGTGCAGGGTACTACTGGCCAACCGTCCAAGCTGATGCTAAGGCATATATTAAGGTATGTGACCAATGTCAACGTTTCAGTAATATTCCTAGACAGCCTTCAGAATACCTCACCCCAATGATGGCCCCTTGGCCTTTTGTACAGTGGGGTTTGGATATTTTAGGCCCCTTTCCAACTGGAACCAGACAGATGAAGTTCTTGGTAGTGGGAATAGATTACTTCACTAAATGGGTGGAAGCTAAACCCTTGGTGAAAATTACACAACAAAATGTCAAAAATTTCGTCTGGAAGAGCATTGTATGCAGATTTGGAGTACCAAGAGTACTAGTATCTGACAATGGACGACAGTTTGACAACACCCCCTTCAGAGAATTTTGTGAACAGCTTGGAATCAAAAATCATTATTCCTCACCCTCCCACCCACAAGCTAATGGACAAGCAGAAGTAGCAAACCGATCCTTGTTGAAAATCATCAAGACTCGGCTTGAAGGGGCAAAGGGAGTATGGCCGGATGAATTACCAGGTGTTTTGTGGGCTTACAGGACGACAGCAAGGACTCCCACAGGAGAGACTCCTTTCAAATTGGCTTACGGGAGCGAAGCAGTCATACCTGCAGAAGTGCACATGGCTAGCCATAGGGTAATGAAATATCAAGATGAAGAGAACAACGACCAGCTTCGTCTTAACCTCGATCTCATAGACGAGGTAAGGATGGACGCGGAGTAAAGAACAGCAAGGTACAAAAATCTCATGGCGAGGCAACACGATGCCACGGTGAAACCCAGGCGCTTCAGCATTGGAGATCTCGTCCTTAAAAGGGTCTCCTTGGCAACCAAAAACCCGGCCCATGGGAAGCTGGGACCAAACTGGGAAGGACCTTACAGAGTTATCAACTCCAAGAGACAAGGATCCTACTATTTGGAAGCCCTGGATGGACGAAAGTTAGAGCACCCGTGGAATGTTGAACACCTGAGGAGATACTATCAATGAAGAGTGGTAATGGACGAGCCTTGGGATGGACGAGAACCCTGGACGATTAAAGTAATGCTTAATATTACATTCCAGTATTTACTTATTACTATTGTGTTTTAAATGTATAAGTATTTTATGCTACTCATGGACGAGGTTATGTTTTATGTATTTTTAATTCCCTAAAAGCACAAGCTTTTAAGCATGTGCCATGATTGTGGACGAATGATTACATAGTATGGATTTCTAAATATACATATGGTGTGTTTTTAAATATGTATGTATAATTGTATGGGAATCCCTCATTTTCTATGATTCAAAATGATCCACGGAAGGCGAAAAGCCAAGGACGAGTAAAATCCTTGAACACAAGGAAGTACCGTCCAAAAGCTTTCCTTTAGATGAGGATAAAGCAAGGAAAATAAACAAGGTATGTCCGTCTAAGCTCAAGACGAGACAAACCAGAAATACAATCGTCCACACCATGGACGAACAATGTGCGTGTAAGAACACCACAACCTCACAGACGAATCTAACCAACTTAACAATCCAGCCCATGGACGAGCATTTGTTGGGAAATTTTTATTAAGGACGAGTAAACAGTCGTCCAATATTTAAGCAACAAGTAAATCTGGTGAAAAAACGTCATTCATGGACGAACTTTACAAAGAAAATAAACATCTCATGATGGTTATACACAAAGAAGCTCGTCCGTATGATCAAGACGAGGCAAAACCTCAACCATAAAAATAGTATGGAAGACATAAATGAGGTTTGTTCACAAAGCTCAAAATTTATTCAAACACAATGAAAAGGAAAAGCATTCATACATTCATAAAATTTAAGGGGTGGACGACCACCGTCCAAAAACCCTTAAAAGTAGATTGCTTGTTCGTAAAACTCGTCCATAAACTTGGACGAAGAAATTGTACTTGAATGAATTTAAATAAAAAAAAAAAAGAGAAAAGAGAAAAAGTAAAAGCCCAAAACACTAGGGCACTTTTTAACAAAAACATAAAAACTTTCTAAAAGATGAAGTCATTTTGCTGGGTTCGTCTTCGGATCGTCCTGGGTCACCTCATGAGAGTTGTCCTCCACATTGACGTCTTCAGAACTCGTCGCTAGCAAAGAACTTTCTGTAGCAAGAGGAAGCTTGAAGGAATCAAAATTCAGCTCAGGGAAGGCCTCCTTAGCATCAGCCCGGAAGTCTTCATAGCCAGCAGCATAGTGGCTGTCTAGACGATTCTTATGTTTGTCAGACTTCTTGAAAGCTGCTATGGCTTCTTCACGAGCTTTCTCCAAGGACGAGGCAAATTCTGAAGCTTGTCCTTCCAGGTAGGCAATGCGAGTATCTTTTTCAACAGCATCTGCCTTGAGTTCTTCCACTTCGTTCTTCAGATTCGTTTCACTTGCTAGCAAACGGTTGAAGTCGTCCTTCAGCCTGATCACTTCCCCCTTCTTCAACAGAACTTCCTTGTTCAGCTCTTCAGTCTTCTCCTTCGCCGTCTTAGCCTCCTCGGCAAGTTCCTTCGCTTGGCATGTGGCTGTGTAAAACTTTGACATAGCCTGCCCATGGACGAAAGAAAGTTAGAAAATTATACCGTTTTGAAAAATCTTTAAAGACACTCAAAGACGAGTGAAATTCATACCTTGAAGAGATCATGGATGCCAGACCGTTCAAACTCCTTCACTGACATGTTATAGCATTCATTAACTTCGCGGTCAGCGACGATTCCTTTGAACGTCCTCCATGCATAACTCTCGTCCAGCACCAAATTGGAAGGACGATCAGAAGGCTCTGACGAATGAGGCTTTCGAGGAGTCTTAGTTGGAAGGGGAACAGGATCAGCTGGAACAGGATGTATTATTTGGACGGGCTCCACATTGATAGAAGGCTCGTCCAGATTCACCGTTGGAGGAATTAACTTGGGGACCTTGGGAAGGGAGGTCTGAGTAGTTTTTGGTTTCTTAGGACCTCGACGGCTAGGAAGGTCGTCCAGGTCCACAGCACTTGAAATTTTCTTAGACTTCCTCTTCCCAGGCTGGACGGCAGCCTTCTGGACGACTGGAGGCGCTGGAGCATCCTCGTCCCCACTAGCTATTGTTTTTTCCCTGTTCTCTCTCATTGTAAGTATTCCTACAATGAAGGAAATCAGTTAGAAAATATACATAATATAAATAAAGTAAAATGAAAATAAAGTAGAGATGGACGATACTTACTTTTACGAGTAGTTTCTTCGTGGCTTAGGTTCTCAGCAGTTGGTTCTGGACCAAGACCCCACGTAGATAAACTGCTGAAAGTTACTAAATCGTGAAAAGTCCTTCTAGGGAAGGCACGTACTTGGTCAATTCGGTCCAAGTAAAATCTGTCCAAACGTGGATGAGTAACAGCTACACCAATAAAAGAAATGTGGTTAGACGATTGAAAGATAGAAAAAATTCAAGGAATAAAATAAACAACATAGAAAGAAAACATACCCTCAGGACGAAGGCGATCTATGGGGCTGGTAAAAGGAGGGAAGGGGGCATTACTAACGTCTGTTGGGTCCCCAGCCCAATTTCCAAAAATGATAAAAAATTCTTGTTTCCAGAGTCTATCAGACGAGCTACGGCCCTTTATTAAACTATAGTGCGAGCCTCTGGACGAGAACTGGTAGAAACCAGCAGACTTCTTTATCTCTGAGGGCTTATAACAATAAAGGAACTCGTCCACTGTTAAAGGACAGTTCCCTTCCAATGCCTCACGCCATAACACTTGCATGGCAACTATCGTCCTCCAACCATTGGGATTAAGTTGGTTAGGACCAATACCTAATCTATGAAGAAGACCTCTACAAAATGAATTTAAAGGAAACCTAAGACCTGCTAAGAGATAAGATGAGTATACTCCCAAACCAGAAGAAGGTGAACAACACCACTCTCCTTCCCTGGGAAGACGAGGTTCAAACTCGATAGGAATTTGATATCTATCTACTAAGGTTTTTAACTTAGGAGCGTCTAAGGTGGACGCAACCTCAGGTGCACAGCTATATATGACATTTTCCTCTTCCTCCTCCTCGTCCTGAGAAGGGCTAGGTGGCGCTCTGGACGAACTAGCTCCAGTTCCAGAGGCCATCCTACGTTGCATTTCCTGAAATTCTTCTAAGGAAATGCCTGGAACCCCGGACGAATACTGTTCGTCCGAGGAGCTACTACTAGAACTAGTGCTACCCTCACCACTCTCATAACTTCCAGACGAGACGTCCTGATATTCGTCTATTTCTCTCTCTGTACTACTAGACGAAGACATAACTAAAGGAAAGATCAAAACGAAAACCTAAACAGAAGAGGAAGTACCTGAGAACTAAGACGAATGCTAGACGAGAATCTTGGACGAGATAGCAGAAGGAAGTTTATGATGAGGTGAAGGGCAAGAAAGAGAATGTGCTTATTTATAGGGCCCATGAGTAGGGTCAGCGAAGCGACATCATCTACTAAGAAAATGACACGTGGCAATCGCATGGGGAAATGCAATTGATTTAACTGCTCAATGTATTAAACCATGACACGTGGCTATATAAAGGGGATAAAATCCCTATAATGTCCCTGGACGACAGCCTGGACAAGGGGGCAACTGATGGGATAACAAAATTTATCTATGGTTCGTCCAGAGAGGTCGTCCATCATGAACTGTTATCTAAATAACCAGACCATCTCCTATTCGTCCAGACATCTCGTCCTTGATAGTTTGACCAAATTGAATGAAGCTCATAATCAAGTCAAAGGAGTCGTCCATATGCGAAGCAGATGGACGACCAAACAATGGCATAACAAAGGGTCGTCCATAGGCATTACACATGGACGACCACTCAACACCCAACAATTTCTGGAGCGAGTAACCAACCCGTGTTCATCGCCAGTAATTTCTCCTAAGTATGTAACTTCCATCAGCGGTTACTGCCTCTATAGCCGTTGGGGAAGTTATCTCCGTAAAACCAGTTATTCCATAAATCTTGGGGAGGTTACTAAACCAAGTAACTGTCCCAAGATACCCTATATAAAGGACTGGTCTGAAACAGGCAAAGGTATGCAATTCTCAGATTTTACTCCCCCAAAGTTGGAACTATGCTTCTCAGTTAGAAAACTAACTTTGTCATCGGAGGATATTTGGCCGGTCCACCCCGGTCACCCCTTCACTGTTTCTTCTTTTCAGGCCTTCGCTACCGCCGTAGCCCACCGAAGCCGAAGTGTTCAACCAACTGATTTAACGCATCATCATCAATGATCAAGGATGCCAACGGCACTTGATTCTCATACAAAATTTAAGTCCTTCTACCTACGGGTGGAAGGACGGACCAAGTCACTCAAGTGCCTTGGTACAAAATTTATGTCCTTTTACCTACGGGTGGAAGGACAGACCAAGTCACTCAAGTGTCTTGGTACAAAATTTAAGTCCTTCTACTTATGGGTGGAAGGACGAATCAAGTCATTCAATTGCCTTGGTACAAAATTTATGTCCTTCTACCTACGGGTGGAAGGACGGATCAAGTCACTCACAAGTGCCTTGGTAAAAAATTTAAGTCCTTCTACCTACGAGTGGAAGGACGGACCAAGTCATTCAAGTGCCTTGGTACAAAATTTAAGTCCTTCTACCTACGGGTGGAAGGACGGACCAAATCACTCAAATGCCTTGGTACAAAATTTATGTCCTTCTACCTACGGGTGGAAGGACGGACCAAGTCACTCACAAGTCCCTTGGTAAAAAATTTAAGACCTTCTACCTACAGGTGGAAGGACAGACCAAGTCACTCAACTGTCTTGGTACAAAATTTAAGTCCTTCTACCTACGGGTGGAAGGATCGACCAAGTCATTCAAGTGTCTTGGTACAAAATTTAAGTCCTTCTACCTACGGGTGGAAGGACGGGTTAAGTCACTCACAAGTGCCTTGGTACAAAATTTAAGTCCTTCTACCTACGAGTGGAAGGACGGACCAAGTCACTCAAGTGCCTTGGCACAAAATTTATGTCCTACCTACGGGTGGAAGGACGGACCAAGTCACTCACAAGTGCCTTAGTAAAAAATTTAAGTCCTTCTACCTACGGGTGGAAGGACAGACCAAGTCACTCAAGTGTCTTGGTACAAAATTTAAGTCCTTCTACCTACGGGTGGAAGGACGGATCAAGTCACTCACAAGTGCCTTGGTAAAAAATTTAAGTCCTTCTACCTACGGGTGGAAGAACAGACCAAGTCACTCAATTGTCTTAGTACAAAATTTTAGTCCTTCTACCTACGAGTGGAAAGACGGACCAAGTCATTCAAGTGCCTTCGTACAAAATTTAAGTCCTTCTACCTACGGGTGGAAGGACGGATCAAGTCACTCAAATGCCTTGGTACAAAATTTGTACTTCTACTTACGGGTGGAAGGACGGACCAAGTCACTCACAAGTGCCTTGGTAAAAAATTTAAGTCCTTCTACCTACGGGTGGAAGGACAGACCAAGTCACTCAAGTGTCTTGGTACAAAATTTAAGTCCTTCTACCTACGGGTGGAAGGACGGATCAAGTCATTCACAAGTGTCTTGGTAAAAAATTTAAGTCCTTCTACCTACGGGTGGAAGGACAGACAAAGTCACTCAATTGTCTTGGTACAAAATTTAAGTCCTTCTACCTACGGGTGGAAGGACGGACCAAGTCATTCAAGTGCCTTGGTACAAAATTTAAGTCCTTCTACCTACGGGTAGAAGGACGGACCAAGTCGCTCAAATGGCTTGGTACAAAATTTATGTCCTTCTACCTACGGGTGGAAGGACGGACCAAGTCACTCACAAGTGCCTTGGTAAAAAATTTAAGTCCTTCTACCTACGGGTGGAAGGACAAACCAAGTCACTCAACTGTCTTGGTACAAAATTTAAGTCCTTCTACCTACGAGTGGAAGGACGAGTGGAAGGACGGACCAAGTCATTCAAGTGCCTTGGTACAAAATTTAAGTCCCCCTACCTACGGGTGGAAGGACGGATCAAGTCATTCAAGTGCCTTCGTACAAAATTTATGTCCTTCTACCTACGGGTGGAAAGACGGACCAAGTCACTCAAATGCCTTGGTACAAAATTTATGTCCTTCTACCTACGAGTGGAAGGACGGACCAAGTCACTCACAAGTGCCTTGGTACAAAATTTAAGTCCTTCTACCTACGGGTGGAAGGACGGACCAAGTCACTCACAAGTGCCTTGGTAAAAAATTTAAGTCCTTCTACATACGGGTGGAAGGACAGACCAAGTCACTCAAGTGTCTTGGTACAAAATTTAAGTCCTTCTACCTACGGGTGGAAGGACGGATCAAGTCATTCACAAGTGTCTTGGTAAAAAATTTAAGTCCTTCTACCTACGGGTGGAAGGACAGACAAAGTCACTCAATTGTCTTGGTACAAAATTTAAGTCCTTCTACTTACGGGTGGAAGGACGGACCAAGTCATTCAAGTGCCTTGGTACAAAATTTAAGTCCTTCTACCTACGGGTAGAAGGACGGACCAAGTCACTCAAATGGCTTGGTACAAAATTTATGTCCTTCTACCTACGGGTGGAAGGACGGACCAAGTCACTCACAAGTGCCTTGGTAAAAAATTTAAGTCCTTCTACCTACGGGTGGAAGGACAGACCAAGTCACTCAACTGTCTTGGTACAAAATTTAAGTCCTTCTACCTACGAGTGGAAGGACGAGTGGAAGGACGGACCAAGTCATTCAAGTGCCTTGGTACAAAATTTAAGTCCCCCTACCTACGGGTGGAAGGACGGATCAAGTCATTCAAGTGCCTTGGTACAAAATTTATGTCCTTCTACCTACGGGTGGAAAGACGGACCAAGTCACTTAAATGCCTTGGTACAAAATTTATGTCCTTCTACCTACGAGTGGAAGGACGGACCAAGTCACTCACAAGTGCCTTGGTACAAAATTTAAGTCCTTCTACCTACGGGTGGAAGGACGAACCAAGTCACTCAAGTGTCTTAGTACAGAATTTATGTTCTTCTACCTACGGGTGGAAGGACGAATCATGTCACCCAAAAATGCCTTGGTCAAAAATTTAGGTCCCCTACGCCATAAATAATTTCGGGCTAGCCTGTCAAAGACTGACAAGTCTCTCAAGATCTAAATCGAACCATCACCCCACGGGTCCTTTCACTCCGAGGTCACGGACCTATAGGGTGAAGGGGGCAACTGAAGAGGAGAAAATAAGCTGACGGATCCAAGCAATGTTGATGGACGAGCCCATTAGGTGCAAGACTCGGTGAGAACGGATTTGCTGGCCACATGTTAGACAGAATCCCTATATGGGAATACTTGCGTCACACCCCTTAGATTCTAGGGGTAATTAGAGTCCTAGTGCAATTAGGGTTCTAGAAGCTGCGTGCATCGATGGAGATCTTCTTTATAAGGAATATGACTTGTCCATCACGTTTGGGACTCCTCAAGAGGATTTCTACAAGGAAAGACTTCGACTCCAAGTAAAAAAGGTCAACTTTCGACTACTATAAAAGCCCCAATACCCTCACAAATCGAGGTACGCATAATTTACCCTCTCTAGCACTCTAGAGTTGTGAGAATATTTCTGACTTAACCTTCGGAGGGTATTCGGCCGGCACCACACCGGTGCTCTTCGCAAGGTTTTCTCTTCTCTTTGTTGTGTAGGTTCATATTCGAGCGCGGAGGTACCGAGTGGCTCACTGGTGAAATTCTTGACATCATCAATTATTATTATTATTACTACTTTTGTCTTTTAGTCTTAAGAAACTTGGGCTTTTTAGTTGAAACAAAACCTTCAGCCTACCTTATCAAAAAAAAAAAAAAACCTTCAGCCTAATACGTGTCGCAGGGCGCAGACATATTACAATTACCATTTCGTTTTAGAAAATTAATAGCCAACTAAAAGGTGTTACAAAAATTTTCTTCCTAGACAAATACATTTATACTTGAAACCCTTCACTAAACACGATTAATTGCAATGTATTGACCGATTTGCAAATATTAAATATTATTTTAGCCAATTAAACTCAAAATTTTTCCACATTTTAGACAATACAAAATTGTGTCAAAATATATGATTTGAAATACAAAATTGTGTCAAAATATATGATTGATACAGTAACTGCATAAATTTATATTGACACTTTTTATTTTGCATTTAATTTTTTATTCTTTATTTACATATCTCGAGTATAAAGTAGATAATAGTTGTTGTGTATGAAGAAAGAGAAATAGTTAAAAAAATTAAGAAAAATTGATATTTTAATAAAATGTAGTGTAAAATAGATAATCTAATGAGAAGTGTTTTGAAAAGTGAGTATGTACAATATAAAAAGTAGGTTATTATATTAAAATAAATAAGAATTTTTGTATGAACTGATATGCTTTAATAATGGATACTAGCCCCTGGCCAAAAATGGGCCTGATTATCATGTGCGTCATGTTGGGCTAGCCTTTATTTTATTTTATTTTTTTCAAATTTGAAATAGGGAAAACTAATCCAAATAATAATAAATTATCTTATTATCTTCTGATTTTGTTCATCTATTTTAAGTTGGACAATGTTTTTTGCAACTTGGGTTGTAAGAATTTTTATGCAACCCGCTACTTGGTGGTTTTTTTTAAAAAAAATCATTCATATGTCACATGACATTTTTAATGAGTCATGCATGATGCAACTTACTTAAATAATACATGTAAATGATTTTTTTTTTTGACTCTATGTAGTAGATTTCATAAAAATTCTTGCAACCAAGTTACATAAAAACCTTGCTCTTTTAAGTTATAGTTTATATTAATTATAATTGATAGTCCAAAAATGCACTCGTCCACATGGTCATGAAGGACGATCTATAAGCACGACCGTGATGACGATGCAGTCTAAGGGGGTTGCCTGACATTAACATGGCCATCGTCCTTCAATCAAGACAAGCCGTTACAAAAATAGCCATGAATACCAATACCGTTGGAGGTGTACCCGTCAACTTGACACCTGGCACAGACGTTACAGATTCTGCAATAACACCATCATTATTACGGGACCAACGGATAGAAAGGAAAACTCCTATATATATTCGTGAAAGAGAATCCAAAAAGGTATGAAAAACACTTAAAAAAAGATTTCACTGATCAAAGCTTTATTACCTTCCATCGCTTTGGGGCTTTTTTGCTAACTTTGGCATCGGAGGACTTGTGGCTGGCGCCACACCGGTGATCACATTCCTTGTAATTTTCTTGTGTTTCAGGGTCTGGAACGATTGCGGAAGATCCCAGTCTGGACGAACATCTCTACTGACGATTCTAGCATCATCAGTTTGGCGCCGTCTATGGGAACCCATTCATTATTCTTGGGTGTTCAGTTCAAGAACATTTTCCTATTTTAACGAGATGGAATCTAGTTCTAACCCAGACCATGCTGCATTGGCCTTGCAAATTCAAGCACTTGCAACCAAGGTGGAAGAACTCACCAAGTAGAACCATGAGATGAGGCAACAATTGCAACAGGGAAATAACCACACAAAAGTCAACAGAGGCAAGGACGGAGACAGTCATAGGAAGAGGGCCAGCACTCCAGAAGAAGTGAACTCGAATTTCCTCAAGGAGATGAGGCAAGAGATGGACGAGCTGAGAAACGCTATTAAGGGAAAAACAGATCAAGGATTGGACAGAATCGTCAGGAAAACTGACTCTCCCTTCACTACGGCCGTCCAAGAATGCCCGGTACCCTCCAAGTTCCGCTTACCCCAGCTTGAACCCTTTGACAGATTGAAAGATCCATTAGATCATTTGAATACCTTCAAAACGACATTGGTTCTCCAATAGCCCCTTGACGAGATTCTATGCTGATCCTTCCCAACTACCCTAAAAGGAGCGGCCCAAGAGTGGTTCACCAAACTACTAACATTGTCCATTGATAACTTTGAGCAGCTAAGCAGTTCGTTTATTCGTCACTTCGTGGGTGGACAACGTCCAAAGAAGACAACCGATCACTTGCTCACAATCAAACAAGGAGAAAAAGAAACTTTAAGGTCCTATGTGACGCGCTTCACACAAGGAATGCTGGAAGTGGATGAGTCAGACGATAAGGTACAGCTTACAACCTTTAAAGCCGGGTTGAAGTCTAGAGACTTTGTGGTTTCTTTGGCGAAGAATCCTCCCAAGACGATGGCGGAAGCACTATTGAAAGCGCAGAAATATATGAACACTGAAGATGCTCTGGCAGCCATAGATGGGACAGAAAAGACAAAGGAGAAGAGGAAAGAAAATGAAAACGACCGAAGGAGGCAAAAAAGAGATCGAGCAGATCGACGTAATGACGATGAGAATAGGCGAAGAGACGACAAAAACCTGCAACAAACAAAGTTCACACCGCTAGTAATGCCAGTTGATCAGATTCTAGCGGAAATTAAGGACGAACAGTGCCTTAAATGGCCCAAGCCACTTCAATCACCACCTAGTGTGCGCGACAAGAGAAAGTATTGCCATTTTTACAAAGATCACGGGCATTACACAAAAGATTGCCAAGACCTGAAGGAGCAGATAGAAGAATTTATCAAAAAAGGGAAACTTCAAAAATATGTGAAAAGGGGAGAAGCCAGTAGATACGGTAAAAAGGAACAGTAAGGAGATTTTCAAAGAAGCGAGGGTCAGCCACCTCATCCACAGGATGCAAGAGGAGAGATAAAAACTATCGCGGGGGGACCATCCACAGGAGGGTCGTTCAGATCCCTCAGAAAATCACACCAAAGGCAGGTAAACAGTGTTCACAGCTTACCACCTTCAAAGAAGCGACAGATGAATCAAGATATGTATTTCTCAAAGGAAGATGTTAGGGGAATAAAGCAACCTCATGACGACCCATTAGTCATCATGATCATGATCGAAGGTTTCAACACAAGGAGAGTTTTGGTAGATAACAGGAGTTCAGCGGATATTATTTACCTGTCCGCCTTCCAGCAATTGAAGGTAGACCCAAAAAGACTTCGTCCTTTTGAATCACCTCTCGTCAGCTTTAGTGGAGATAAGGTGTATCCTCGGGGAATAATGACGTTGACGGTCACAGCCGGCTCATATCCCCTACAGGTAACCAACAGACACAATTTTTTGGTCGTGGATTCACCTTCGTCTTACAATGTAATCATCGGACGACCTACCCTTAACCGCTAGAAAGCTGCTACTTCCACATACTACCTGAAGGTAAAATTTCCAACAAAATAGGGGGTCGGAGAAATAAGAGGGGATCAAGTGTTGGCAAGGGAGTGTTACCAGGCCGTCCTAGCCTCCAAAGAAAACCATACATGGGTGATCGAAGATAAATCACCTGAGATCGTGGAGAAGCTAGAAACAGTAGAGCTAGTCGAAGGAGATCCATCGAAGACGACTCAAGTGGGGACGGATCTAAACCCAAGGACGAAGGAAGTAATCATTCGTTTCTTGAAAAACAACCTTGATGTATTCGCTTGGAGCCATGAAGATATGCCAGGGATTCCTGCAAACATCATCCAACACCGCCTAAACGTAGACCCGGAAAAGAAGCTCGTCCAGCAGAAGCGAAGGGTCTTTGCTCCTGAACAAAACAAAGCGGTGATGGACGAAGTAAACAAGCTACTTGCTAACTTTATTCGAGAAGTTTACTATCCAAACTGGTTGGCCAATGTCGTCATGGTAAAGAAAGCAAGTGGGAAATGGAGGATGTGCGTCGACTTCACAGATCTAAACCAAGCTTGCCCAAAAAATAGCTTCCCCCTGCCCAGAATTGATCAGTTAGTTGACTCTACTGCCGGGCACAAGCTCCTCACTTTCATGGACACATTTTCAAGGTATAACCAGATACAGATAGCCAAAGAAGATCAAGAAAAAACTGCCTTTATCACCAGCCAAAAGCTTTATTACTACAAAGTCATGCCTTTTGGCTTGAAGAACGTAGGAGCTATGTACCAGAGGTTGGTAAATCAAATGTTCAGAAAACAAATTAGGAGAAATGTAGAGGTGTACGTTGACGATATGCTCGTCAAAAGCAAAGAGGAGGACGATCACCTAGACGACCTTGAAGAGACATTCAACACGCTTAAACAGTACAGCATGAAGTTAAACCCCTCCAAATGCGCTTTAGGAGTTTCCTCAGGGAAGTTCCTTAGGTTCATGGTTTCGCGAAGGGGAATTGAAGCGAATCCTGAAAAAGTAAAGGCCATTCTCGAGATGTCTTCACCAAGGACGATTAAAGAAGTACAATCGCTCACAAGAAGAGTAGCAGCCCTCAACAGGTTCGTCTTAAGGGCAACGGACAAATGCCTCCCTTTCTTCAAGACCTTGAAGAAGGCATTTACCTGGACGGAGGAATGCGAGGCAGCGTTCCAGGACTTGAAGCAATACTTGAGCAATCCCCCACTCTTAGGTCCGTCCAAAGAGGGTGAAAATCTGTTCTTATACTTGGCAGTGTCCGTCACAGCAGTAAGTGCAGCCCTAATCAGGGAAGAAAACAAGATACAACTTCCTGTGTATTACGTCAGCCAGGCCTTCCAAGGAGCTGAGGCTCGTTATCCACAAATAGAAAAGATCACCTTCGCCCTAATAGTGGCCTCTAGAAAGCTTCGTCCCTATTTCCAGGCCAACCCGATCAAAGTAATGACAGACCAACCCATCAAGAAAGCAATGAACAAACCCGAGGCAATTGGACAAATGGTGCAATGGGCAATCGAACTTAGCCAGTTCAATATCGAGTACCGCTCGCGTACAGCAATAAAAGCTCAAGCATTGGCAGATTTTATAGCAAAATTCACCATCAACGAGCAGGAAGAAGGTCGGGAAGAAGTTTGGACGATTAACACAGATGGGTCGTCCACACAAAAATGAGGAGGTGCAGGCGTCATTATTATCTCCCCCTAGGAAGATGTTCTCAAATATGAGGTCCAGCTGAAATTCCCCGTAACCAATAACGAAGTACAGTATGAGGCTCTGTTAACAGGACTCAGATTAGCTCAGGCACAGGCACTAGGAGCTGAAAATGTTGTGATCAAGAGTGACTCTCAACTCGTCATAGGACAAGCCAGGGGAGATTTCGAAGCAAAGGAGGCGAGGATGCAAAAATATCTCTAATTGAAGAATCAACTAGCAAGAAACTTTAATCATGTGGAGTTTATACAGATCCTATGAGAACAGAATGTAGAGGCCGACGAAGTGGCACGGAGCGCCTTAACAGATGTCCAAGACACGACGAGTAATTGGAGATTAGAAGAACAAAACCTCCCCAGCATCAAAGATGTGCAAACCTTCTCTGTACACACCCGTCAGGGATAGACAAGTCCAATTCTGTCTTTCCTCAAGGATGGACGATTACCACCAGATATTGAAAAGGCCAAGAAAGTCCGTAAACGAGCTGCCCGATTCACCATATTGAATGACCAACTTTATAGAAGAGGCTTCTCTCAGCCCTACCTGAGATGCCTAGAGGAAGAAGAAGCCAGGTATGTCCTCGAAGAGGTGCACAGAGGAGTTTGTGGAGATCATATGGGGTCAAGGTCCCTCGTCAGAAAGATCATGTAGGCAGGTTATTTTTGGCCCACGATGCAGCAGGACGCATTAGACTTTGTGAAGAGATGTGACAGTTGCCAAAGATATGGGAATATTTAGCGAGTCCCAGGAGAAAGAATGATGACTATTTCCTCACCCTGGCCATTCGCGCAATGGAGAATTGATATCATAGGCCCCCTACCACAAGGAAAGAGACAAATGAAGTTCCTGCTCGTCGCGATTGATTATTTCACAAAGTGGGTCGAGGTAGAAGCTCTCACAACAATCATAGAAGCTCAGGTACAAAATTTTGTATGGAAAAATATTGTCTGCAGGTTCGGGATCCCGAGGACGATCATCTCAGACAACGGTCATCAGTTCGATTGTCAAGGGTTCAGGTCATTTTGCTCAAGCCTAGGTATCAAGAACAAGTATTCTTCACCAGGACATCCTCAGGCCAACGGACAGACGGAAGTAACTAACCGAACCTTGCTCAAGATCATCAAGTCTCAGTTAGTGGGGGTAAAGGGAGCATGGCCCGAGGAACTTCTAGGCGTCTTATGGGCTTATAGGATGACGGCAAGAACACCAACAGGAGAAACTCCTTTCAACCTGACATACGGCACAGAGGCAGTCATCCCAATCGAAGTAGGCCTTACTAGCACCAGAAAGGAGTTTTTTGATGAAAAAAGTAATGAAGATCAGTTGAGGCTGAACCTGGATTGCCTGGACGAAGTCAGAGACCAAGCCTCTCAGAGAATGGCCAAGTACCAGCGAAAATGGCAGGACACTACAATCAGAGAGTGAGAGTGAAAAGATTCAACATCGGTGACCTCGTCCTCCGGAAAGTAACGTCTGCAACAAAGGATCCTGCACAAGGCAAACTAGGCCCAACATGGGAAGGACCCTAAAGAATCGCCCATTATTCGAGACGAGGGAGTTACCACCTGGAAGACCTAGAGGGAAAGAAACTACCTCATCCTTGGAACGTCGAGCACCTAAAAAGGTACTACGAAGAAAAATCTAAGGCCTGATTGTAAGCAATTTTGTGATACTTTAATACCATACTTTCTATTCACATAATTCGATCCTATGCTTTGTACTACAAGTTATGTATTCAAGCAAAATCGTATAAGTAATCATTCAGGATTTTATAAGTGATCATCCAGCATTTCAATGACATCAATAAGTAATTTTGTGTTCTAATTATATTTTCAAAAGTACCTTCGAAGAAGGTACACTGTCTAAATCAAAAAGACGATGAAATCCTTCAAAGGGTATACATCGTCCAGATCGAAAGGATATCAAAATACCTTCGAAGAAGGTACACTGTCTAGATCAAAAAGACGATGAAAGTCCTTCAAAGGAAATGGATCGTCCAGATCGAAAAGACACCCAAGTACCTTCGAAGAAGGTACACTGTCTAGATCAAAAAGACGATGAAAGTCCTTCAAAGGAAATGGATCATCCAGATCAAAAAGACACCAAAGTACCTCCGAAGAAGGTACACTGTCTAAATCAAAAAGACGACGAAAGTCCTTCAAAGGAAACGGATCGTCTAGATCAAAAAGACATCAAAGTAAATTCAAAAGAAGGCACAAATCCCCCCAAAGGATACACCTCGTTCGAGAATACTCCAACAAAAAATTATCTAAGTCCACAAACAAACGAGGAAAGTAAACCCTTTAAGGGATGAGGAGATGATATCAACATAATTTTTATAAGTCTATGAAGGAAAGCATTGAATGTAGCAACAATTATACTTGAAGATGCAAATTGTTCAAAAAAAAAAAGTGTCCATCCAAAAGAAACCCCCAAAAACATACGGGGACCAAAAAATGTTCACAACAAAAAGCCCAAAGAGTGCAGGGCACATAAAAATATATATAGAATGATTATGTAGGAGCATCGTCACCACCCTCATCAGCAGCAAGAGGATCCTCGCCAGAAGCCATAGAAGTCTGAGCCGCCAGGGCAGCCTCGTCAGCCTCAATTTCTTTATCTACAGCTTCGAAATCCAAGTCATCCATATTAACCCCTTGTCCATGCTTGATCAAATATCTTCTCAATAATTCAAACCCCTTGAAGTACCACTAGAATAGAATAGTGTTATATTCATTGGTCATTTGGAAGGCGAGGACGGCCTTGGCCATAGCAGACTTCATCCTTTGACCAGCTGACGCAAGAAGCTCGTCTTTCTGTTTTAGCTGCGTCCTTTCAGCCTCAAGTTGCTCGGTCAAAACTTTGACTTGCTCCTTGGAAGTATTGTGGGCGTCCATTGCTGAAATCAAATCCTTCCGCAAGCCCGAAGCTTCAGCCTCTAAAGCCTCCACTTTGGAGGTGGCCATAATGGCCTTCTCCTCACTCGCTAGAAATTGCGAGGTAAGATGCATCGTCTCCCTTAGCACCTAAGAATATAAACTAGGGTTTAAAAAAAAAAAAAAAAAGAAGAAGAAGAGAGAATGACGATACTTGTACAAGCTTATGGACATGTTGATTCACCATTTCGTGCGAAGGCACAAGAGAAATCTGCTTCTTCTCTTCAGGAGTCAAAAAATCATTTGCCCGAGCCATGGCGGCGTCTGCATCGTCCCAAATGCTGGCACCCACCTTCTTCTTGCCCTTAGGCCTCATCTTTTGCCTTTTTGGGGCAGGGACTTCTTCAATTGAAACAGCCAGAGACGCTGTCCTCGTCTCGTCCAGAGTAGGGGTGGACGAACCCCTCTCCGTCATCTCTTTCTCATTCTCTCTCTCTTTGTCAATAAATTTCAGAGTTTTCTGACCAATGCTTGAAAGGGGTTTGTTCTTCTTCCCCTTGACCTTCGCATACATATCCTTTTTAAATTTGCTCGTCATTTCTACAGCAAGAAACAAAATAAGGGCCAAGAGCTGAAATAAGAAAGAGAAAGAAAACAATCGTGCATATCAAAGCCATTTACGTTTTCTCTGTTCTCGATCAATTGCCTGAAGAACGTAAAGTGATGGCTCAGGCCCCAAATAGTGGTGGGCCAAAGTGCACAGATCAACGAGCTTGTCAAAATCGTCGATCATCTTGACGTACTTAATTGCTTCCTGAACCCTTCCTTCAAATTGGCTGTCAAGTTTCGGACATTCTTCACTGCACAACAAAACAAAAATCACACGAGGTTAGAAGGACGACCAAGAACAATCACGATGCTAGAAAAAAGAGGCAAAAAAAGACAAACGCACCAAGACAAGGGTCTCCCACCGGCGCAGCAACCTAGGGACATTTCCCCAAAAGTTATCTGACAAAGTCTCCCAACCATCGCCTGACACGAAGAAATATCTTGATTTCCAATAACGAAAGGACGAAGGTAGGTCAACTACCAGACGAGATCTCCTATCCCAAGGGACGAGTTCATAATACCCAAACTCCCTGGACTCTTTTAGGCAATAAAGATGGGTAAGCTTGTTCATAGTAATCATTTCTCCGTCTGCTATCGTCGTCCAGATCACCATACAGCTTATGACAATTCTCCAAGAATTAGGCATAAGTTGCTTGGGGGCAATCTGTAGATGATCTAGAAGCTCCATAATGAAGGGATGAATGGGAAATCTTAAACCATACAAGAAGGCTGCCTCGTAAAAGCAAACCTCGCCGTGGGCAAATGTACAAGCCTTTTCGCCCTTCCTGGGAAGACAAACCCTAGTTTCCTCAGGAAATTGGAACCTATCCCTAAATCTACTAAAGACATCTACCTTCAAATCACACTTCTCCTTGAGGGCATGAAACGGACGAGGAATAAAAACGAAAGTAGAAGGAGGAGGCACGGAGGTGGCCGTGTCCATCACAGCCCCATCCACAAATACGTCAGAAGTTGAACCCCTCTCCTGACCGCTCGATCCCACATCAGAACCCATATTTTCCCTCCTAACGACCCTACGAATAGATTTGAACCAAGAAAGGGACTGTAGCACAGTGGATGCAAATCACCCAACACCAATTCCAAACCTCTACCTCCCACCACAAAATCCCCAATTTGTGGATACCGGTCACCGAAAGAATCTAATAGTCCCCCTAAGCGAGCAAAAAGGAAGGCGATGGAGGGAGAAGTATGTCTAAACTCAGTGAAATCCACCATTAAGAACAGATATGCATTCCGAAAAAAACAAAATAAGGACAATATTTCGCAGAAGGAAAACACAAAGCAAAAAGGAAAGAAAGCGTAAAAGAAGGGATACGAACCTGAAAAGAGGAAGAAAATCTTAAACGGCTAAGCGACAGCAACAGCGAACTCAAAAAAGCCACACAACAAAGCAAGCAAAGAGAAGAACTGAAACGCAGAAAAAGCCAAATATGAAAAAAAGGCAAAGTGACATAGGAAAAAAAGAAAAAACAAGGCATTGAAGTATGCCTTGGAAATCGTGGGAAACTAGAAAGGCATTCACCGGGAGCAAAACCTCCTTGCCGATCAGAACTAGACACGTGGCCACAACGCGTGCCACGCCGCCATAAGGCAATTAATGCGGAGAACACATCCCCAAGCGTCACAAAAAAAAAAAAAAAAAAAAAAAAAACTTCTCACATTCCGAAGACCGTCCGAATTTTGGACGACCTTGGAATGAGGGGATAGCTAATAGTCCAAAAATGCACTCGTCCACATGGTCATGAAGGACGATCTATAAGCACGACCGTGATGACGACGCAGTCTAAGGGGGTTGCCTGACATTGACATGGCCATCGTCCTTCAATCAAGACAAGCCGTTACAAAAATAGCCATGAATACCAATATCGTTGGAGGTGTACCCGTCAACTTGACACCTGGCACAGACGTTACAGATTCTACAATAACACCATCATTATTACGGGACCAACGGATAGAAAGGAAAACTCCTATATATATTCGTGAAAGAGAATCCATAAAGGTACGAAAAACACTTAAAAAAAGATTTCACTGATCAAAGCTTTATTACCTTCCATCACTTTGGGGCTTTTTTGCTAACTTTGGCATCGGAGGACTTGTGGCTAGCGCAGTGGCACCACACCGGTGACCACATTCCTTGTAATTTTCTTGTGTTTCAGGGTCTGGAACGATTGCGGATGATCTTAGTCTGGACGAACATCTCTACTGACGATTCTAGCATCATCAATAATAATTCTTAGTTCATCATTATCATTCAATCTAGTATTTATAAAATCAAGTTGCTACATCATAGAATATTGGCTTGTTTTTAATGGCCAATCCAAAATAATATAAGTAAAATAAAGAAATTTTATTAGTTGAAGCTCGTTTCCTATTGGATCCCACGATCTAGAACCTACTAAAATTTTATTGGAATATTTATGAGTAAGTTGTGTGGTTAGTTGAATAGTAAAGTTTCACACTAATAAATACTAATAAGAAGAATGAGTGGTTAATTAATATAACATAATAGGAACTAAAGATTTTAAATATGTTAGTTTTAAGCCCTTTATCATACATTTTCCTTAAAATTACAAAAAAACTATATTTTTTTTATATCATTACTCTACAAATAAGCTATCGAAAACTATAAGCTTTCTTAAAATAAATAAATAAATAAAATAAATAAATAAAACCTATCGAAAGCTACAAGATATATCCAAACAGAGACTATGTGAAATGGTTTCCTACATGTAAGAATGAGTCTTTCTCAAGGTTTCGAAGTTGTTTTGATAGCATACAAAGACATAGGTACAAACAATCTTTACTATCATGCCATATGGAACAACTTCCCATTAGCTACGTACGTTTCCCTCTATTTCTGCTGAGAAATCCTTGTTTTTTTTTTAAATAACCCATTTGAGTTTTACTTTGCCATTGGAATCTCCAACAAAATTCAATCGACAACGTCTATATCAATATGTCATGTGTTTCATGCTTATCAGCGCCATGGCTTTATTAGAGATCATGACAACTGTTGCTACAGAGGCATAGACTCAATCATGTCTTTTGATTTATCACAATTTATTCGAACCATTGCGGTCCATTTTTCTCTTGCTCTCATTGTCATAGATTCCGTCCTATATGAATGGATGGCAGAACAGAAAGATCCAGGCGTTGTCTATTTATTATTAGTCCAATCTAAGTTATTAACTCCATCCTTAGCAACTTCAACTATTTTATCATCCAAAGGTCCAAAGCTATGTGAATTAATTCCATGAGCTTTAAATTTGGGAGTTGGCTAGCTCTGCACTGTGTACACATTCGTTGAAAGCGCGTAGATGAAGCACTTGTCATTTTAGTGCAACATGGAGTTGAAAGTTTTTTAGACTCCGTGCACCGTCCCAATTCAAAGGTTCTTATTGTCAACGAATACGGTTTCAAAGCTGTGTCATGCTTACTTTTGCTGATGAAAAAGTTGCTTTAGCCATGATCGATGATGATAGCATGAAAACCAAAGCAAAAGGCAATCTGATTGTGTAGTAATGGTAAAATTAAATGAAAACCAGAAACCCAGACAATCAGAAAGGTTGCATTATCGTTGTTTTATGCATTTTAGGTAAAAGTAAAACTAACCAATTGAGTTGAACTGTTGAAGATTAAGTAATAGGAATATGCATGTATATAAGAGAATGGAGAGAAAAAAAAAACTGGGACCACCCTTTGAGCTCCGCAATTATCTCTTCATTGTGCTCCCTCGTTATCATTTATATCATCTCTACAAGTTAATGTTTTCTTTCATTTTCAAATGGGTCCCTTAGCAGTAGGGTAAACGTATGTTCATCTACAAAGCATATATACCTGCTATTTGAAGAAATTCAGTATACAGTAAAGAGAAAGGAAAACAGAGAGTAAAAGAAGAGAGAGAGTTGAGAGGTTGAAGATGAATCTATTAACAAGAAATGATTTTACTTGCTTGAATACATTATCAGAGTAAGGACTCTCCTATTTATACACTAAAACTGAATAGCTTAAGCTCTGGATCAATTTCGTAAATTCTGGAACTATATAACTGCCTCTCTAACTGACATTCCCTCCAATGGTAACTCCTATTTGATCACACAGCCACATGACACCGTTTCTGTGTTGATGGATAAAGTCATTAGCTTAAGTCCAAAACGGTGCGCTTCATAGATTAATAAACCAGTGCGTATTGACTTGAGGTATAAATGAAATGGTGCGTGTTGAGTCTTTGTTACTGTGTTGAGACTATTCTTCAACATCCCCCCTCAAACGAATGGGGGAAGAATCCACCAGAAGTTTGGAACGGATAAGGAGGAATGGAGGAGCAGATAAAGGTTTGGTAAACACATCTGCGAAATTGTCTTTGCCTGAAATAAAACCAACACAGAGATCTTTACAAAGAACTTTTTCTCGTATGAAATGATAGTCAACTTCCAAATGTTTGGTTCTGGAGTGAAACACTGGATTTGCAGAGAGAGCAATAGCAAAAATATTATCACACCAGATAACAAGTACATAAGGGAGAAAGAGCTTGAGTTCCTTGAAAAGAATATGAAGCTAAGAAAGCTCAGCAGCAGAGGTTGCCAAGGCCTTGTACTCAGCTTCTGTGGATGAGCAAGATACAGTGGTTTGTTTCTTCGCAGACCATGAAATAGGATTAGGACCAAGAAAGACCAATAGGCCAGTAGTGGAGCGTCTATCAGTAGGGTCCCTTGCCTAATCTGCATTAGAGAAAGCAGTGAGGGTCAAGGGACCAGGGGAGAAACAAATGCCATGATTCAAGGTGCCCCTAACATATTTGAGAACCCGTTTAGCAGCCTCCATATGCGTAGAAGTAGGCTTGCTCATAAACTGCCAGAGCTATTGGACACTGAAGGCCAGGTCAGGTCTGGTGAAGGTGAGATACTGGAGACCACGTACTAGACTTCAAAACTCAGTGGGATCAGATAAAGCAACACTAATGTGAGGAACCAAACGTGTGGCTGAGCAGTAGGGAGTCTTGACAGGTTTAGAACTGGACATATTGAACCTGTGCAAGATATCTGAAGCATACTTGGACTAAGTGAGAGTGAGCATACTTGGACTAAGTGAGAGTGATGCCATACTTAGTGGGAGAAATCTAAATGCCCAAGAAGTAGCTCAAGGGCCCTAAATCTTTAAGCTCAAATACTTGACTAAGAGCAGTAATAAAAGAGGAAATATGGGCAGAATTGTTGCCTGTCACAATAATATCATCCACATAGAATAACAGATAAATGATAGTGCCAAAAGAATGAAAAATGAAGAGAGAGTTGTCAGCCATAGAAGCAGTGAACCCCAAGTGAAGAAGATGAAATGTGAACCTCTCAAACCAAGCTCCGGGAGCTTGTTTGAGACCATACAAGGATTTATGCAGCTTGCAAACATAGGAAGGATGATGAGAATCAACATAACCAGGGGGTTGAGTTATGTATACCTCCTCTTTAAGAAGTCCATGCAAGAAGGCATTAGATACATCAAGTCGCCTCAAACTCCAGTTGCAACTCACTGCAATAGCCAGAATAAGCCTTACTGTAGCAAGCTTTATAACTGGACTAAATGTCTCATGATAATCAATACTAGCTAGTTGATGAAACCCTTTAGCTACCAACCTGGCTTTGTATCTTGAAATGGAGCCATCACTGTTCAGTTTAAGTTTGAATACCCATTTGTAGCCAACAAGGTTAACATTGGGAGGAGCTGGCACTAAGGACCAAGTTTGCTGCCTTTGTAAAGCATTGAACTCAGCATCCATAGCTTCACACCACTTAGGATATTGAGAAGCAATCTTGTAGGTGGAGGGCTCAAGAAAGGTGTAATCCATGACAACCTTGTAGCAGAGCTTTGATTTAGGCTTAGAGATACCACTTTTAGATCTGGTTTGCATAGAATGCTAATTAAATGGCACAGGCTGTAAGGCTAAGACCTAAGACAGAAGCAGTGGCATTAATTGAGGGAGGCAGTGCTTCAGTAGCAACTTCATCAATAGCATCCTCAGAGGACTGTGGACTAGGAATAGAAGGGTCAGGTTGTGAACTAGTGATAGGAGGATGAGGTTGAGAAGCATTGGAGGAAGAGATAATTGTAGGAGATGGAGGTGAGGAAATGTTAGAAGAGACAGGATGTGGACCTAGAATAGAAGAGTGATTTGTAGAGTGGAGAAACAATTGATTGGACAACCAAGTGAGATCAGGAAAAACAGATGGTGGGGTAGGTGATGACTGAGAGGGAATGGTGCTAGTGAAAGGAAATCTAGATTCATCAAAGAGAACATGTCTTGAGGTATATAGGTGCTTGGATTCAAGATCAAGACACAGATAGCCCTTTGTACCTACTGGATAACCAAGAAAGATACATTCTTTGGTTCTGGGTTCAAGTTTGTGAGGAGTGTAGGACCTAAGATGAGGATAGCATGCACATCCAAACACCTTTAATTGAGAGATATCAGGCTGGGAAGCATAAAGTGTAGACCAAGGAGAAAGAAAATTAAGCACAAAAGTGGGCATCAAATTTATTAGAGTAACAGTAGTGAGAACAACATAGGACCAATAGGAAGAAGGCATTTTGGCTTGCGACAAAAGGGTAATAGTGGTTTCAATGAGATGCCTATGTTTTCTTTCAACCAGTCCATTTTGTTGTGGAGTGTAGGGACAAGAAAGGTGATGAATGATACCATTTTACAAAAGGTAAGTCTTGAACTCAGTAGAGGTGTATTCTCCTCCTCCATCTGATCTAAAAACCTTAATCTTAGCAGAAAATTGTGTTTCAATCATAGCTTTAAAATGAACAAACTTGGTAAAGACCTCAGATTTGGATTTTAACAAGTAGATCCAGGTAAACCTGGTGTAATGATCAATGAACAAAACATAGTATTTAAAACCATTAACTGAACACATTGGAGCAGGCCCCCACAGATCAGAATGAACAAGTTCAAATGGATTAGATGCAGTAAACTGTGAAGTAGGAAAGGGTAAATTGTGCATCTTTCCATACAAACAATGAGTACAAGAGTTTTCTATAGCATTACACTTATTTGAATGAAATTTGGCATTAGGAAACAAATGATGGAGAACTTGATCAGAAGGATGACCAAGCCTTAAGTGCCAAAGAGTTTTATTGAAAACAGGACTACTAGACACCCTATTACAAGATTTAGAAGACAAAGAGAGTTGTGCAGCCTTATGAGGGTAGATTGGATACACACCATCCTCACTCTTACCTTGGTAAAGTATTTTCCCCGTGGCCAAGGCCTGAATTGAAATAATGTTTTCATCAAAATAATAGAAACACTTGTTGTCATGACAAATTTTATGTACAGAGGCAAGATTGGATGCAATGGAAGGGACTCTAAGAACATTGTTTAGATGAAGTGTGGATTGAGAAAGAGGAAGAGAAGCATTACCTAAGTGTGTGATAGGAAGGTTCTGTCCATTGCCCACAGTAATCTAATCTTGACCACGGCAAGGTTTGGGAAAGCTAAGATGATTCAGACTTGATGTCACATGATCTGTAGCAGCACTATCAGCAAGCCAAGGCTGATCTTGAGTGACATAAGCATTTGATGTAGTAGCCATTGCTGCAAGCTTGGTAGGAGGGTGCTTTCCCTGGTAAGCATAGTCCATCTTGTGGTAGCAATCAAGTGCTGAGTGACCAACCTTCCAACAAATCTGACAGGTTGGTCTTTCTGACCTACCTCCATTAGAATTAGTCTGAGGTTACTGAAACTGATTGAATTGAGAGGATTGTTGAAATGAGCCTCTTCCTCCTCTGCCGCCTCTATTATTATAGTTGCTTTTTCCCCTTCCTCTATTGGAAGATGAATTAAATCCATTGTTGTTAGATTTTGGAGTAGCTGTTGCTGCCATAGCAAACATTGTGTCTTTTACCTCAGAACCTTCATTAAGGGACTCTTCCTCTGCATTGAGCATAGTGGAGAGTTCATCAAAACTCAAAAGAGTACTCCTGGTTCTTATAGCTGATCTGAAGGCATGAAACTCCTTAGGAAGTCCTTTGAGAGTAATGTGGAGCAATTCTTCATCATTCACAATTACTCCCACAGCCAGCAACTTATCCCTAACCACCTTGATTTTCTGTAGATACACATCCACAGACTCAACTCCTTTCTTGAGATTGTGAAGCTTACCTTTAAGGTTCATGACATGTGCCTTTGAAATGGAGGAGAATCTATTCTCCAAGACCTTCCAAACTTCTAAGGCTGATGAGCACCCTACAATGAGTGCTAGAATGGAAGGAGTCAAGATTGAGCTCACGAATGTTAATAAAGCTTTTTCCTTTGATTTCCATACCAAATAATCTGGATTCACCACAGCAGTAGTTGAACTAGAAAGGTCATTGAGAAATTTTTCTGGAATCAGCTGTGGTTCTTCAATCAACTCATACAGAGAGTAGGTTTCGAGCACCATAGTAATTTGATGCTTCCAAACTATATAGTTCGTATTATCCGACTTTATGGTCATCATATTGGCCATATTGAAAAGCAAAAGAATTGGTTGATTGAATATATTCGCTGAAGAATTGGAAGTTGATGAAGATGTTGAAGAAGAGGCCATTGTTGAAGCTGTTGTTGCCATTGCTTCACTGACAATTGGCTCTGATACCATGAAGAAATTCAATATACAGTAAAGAGAAAGGAAAACAGAGAGTAAAAGAAGAGAGACAGTTGAGAGGTTGAAGATGAATCTATTAACAAGAAATGATTTTACTTGCTTGAATACATTATCAGAGTAAGGAATCTCCTAGTTATACACTAAAACTGAATAGCTTAAGCTCTGGATCAATTCCGTAAATTCTGGAACTATATAACTGCCTCTCTAACTGACATTCCCTCCAATGGTAACTGCTATTTGATCACACAGCCACACGACACCGTTTCTGTGTTGATGGATAAAGTCCTTAGCTTAAGTCCAAAACGGTGTGCTTCATAGATTAATAAACCGGTGCATATTGACTTAAGGTATAAATGAAACGGTGTGTGTTGAGTCTTTATTACTGTGTTGAGACTGTTCTTCAACACTATTTAGATAATGGAAAAAAAAAACAAAGCCTCACTGTTCATCTACCAAATGTACACGTTGCTGTTGATTATTACAGCATACCAGTTGCCTTTATGTTAGATTCTATATACGGTGAAAAGATTCAATGATATCTGATCTTAGTTTGTAGTGCAAGTGAGAACGCTTCCAAGTTGTGTAATACTGTCTTTTCAGCACCTTTAGTACCCAAAAAAGGAAAAATTTCTAATACTATTGGCATTAACCATCCTTTTATAATTTGAAAAAAAAAATCATATTTTTACTCTTTCAATATTACATTACTTAAAAACTTTTAATTGTGGATTACAATTTTGAAAATTCTCACCATTTGATTGAATATTTTCATCATTCTTAACACACATGTGCATGTAAATCATTTTCAAAATTGTACTGTTGAATTACAAATTTTCATTAATCTTAACACACAAACATAAGTTAAACTTAGTGTAATTCTCTCTTAATGTTATACCATCCAATAACTTTTATTGTACTAATATTCAAATATACTATGTAGGGACACGGTTTGCAGCCTAGGCCCAAAATGTGTGGGATATTGACCCAGTGAGCCCAGTACAATAAATTTATAGAGAATATGTCAAAGAACTAGATCCTAATGAATTTAACAACGGCTAGTATGGATTTAAAAAATGATCAAGCAAGAACAAGGCACATAGAGCTGAATGAATTCACTGTCCGAGGAGGCAAATCTTAGTATAAATCAATAGAACTAATTGCAAATGCAACTTTGATTGCTACAATATTCTCCATCTTTCTTTTTCCGATCCCTCTCTCATGGAGGGTCTTTTCTATTATATATATATCCCCTTAGACCATCTTGATCCTACACTTGTTGATCATTTAAGCCCTCACTTGAGTGTCTGTCTCATCAGACACCCTCTTTGGCTTTCTGTGAGTGGTGGTAGCCAAAGCAGCACTGTTTCAGGGGTCTTCTCCACATAAATGCAGTGAGAAAAATTGTTGCAGTACATTTAATGCGATGGTTGCAACTTTCCCTTAGATATTTTTGAAATCCCAGCCCTTTGGTACACTTGAGATACACGTTCCTGCTACTGGAGTATCCTGGAAAATTACCTTGATCAAATAAGATATACCTCTGATTTGCGTTTAGCTTATTCGAGGAGATACTCCTCCTCGAACCATCTTCCTATTTACATCTTGCTCATTAAATCCTGAGTCTGAATCACTCATTACCATTCGTTGCTTCTCGGATTAATCATGCTCTCAGCCAAGGTCCAAGGCCCAATATATGTTTTTGGGCTTACAATCCTACATACTATTATTGGATAACATGTTTTTTATGTTTTAACTCTCAAGTCAAATTTGTTGTCAATTAGATGTGATTTACTTCATTAGGCTTTTGTCCATTGCGGAAAAAAATTCACATTAATCCATAAAATTCATATTTTGTCTATAATTTTAAAGTTTGAAACAAGTGGAAATTAACCTTTTGTAGAGGATATATTATTACTCATTGGTTGTCTTGATATTATGCATGCATGTAGGGTGTAACTCTTTGTTAATTTTATATCACCTAATAATTTTTTGTTGTATTAATATTTTAAAAAGACACCATTAGTTTAAATGTTTATTATATTTGTTACATGTATTTTAAGTTTCTTATGAATTAGATGCTATTTTCTTTGTCGGGCTTTTGTTCATTGTGGAAAATTCCTTATTAATTCATGAAACTCATATTTTGTATATAAATTAAAGTTTTGAAAATTTTAAATTTAAATTATTTGTAGATGAGATAGTCATTATATACTCTTTAATTTCCTTGATATTGTGCATGCATGTAGGGTGTGAGGAGATGATATAATCCACTATTGGATTTGCCAACAAACACATCCAATATAAAATGACTAAGTAATACAACATTGATGAAAATGACACAAAGTGTAACGATATACATTATATAGAACTTTAGAAAGATAAAATTAATGCTTCTTAATTATTAACAATATACATTATATTGTTTCGCCTTAGCTTTACCCCTATTTTTTTTTTTTGAGAATCATTAGCTTTACCCCTATCCTCAAACAATAGAACTGAGCTACAAATTAATCTCTTGTATTTCACATACTTTTCATTATATAGAACTTTAGAAAGATAAAATGCTTCTATTAATATGTCATTTTGGATGTTGAGTGACTAATGTAGCATATAAATGAAAACTAGGCAAATTCATGACTGTGGAACTCTTTTGTTGTTATCGCCATATGGTACGAAGCCCTTCTGATCTGGTGGTCATCACAAAGAATTCATTCACATCACATGAGCCTTAAATAAAACAAAATTTTGACAGTAATAATCATATTTAAAATGCTGCAAATTCACTTGGGTGCTTTATATTCTTCTCATTGATCAGCTGTCGTGAAACATTTTCAAAAGATTTCCATACTTCCGTGAAACATTTTCGTGAAAACTGAAAAGCCGGTTCAAGAATGCAAAGTTTGTGTACCAGGATACTTTAGCAATAAATTTATGATCAGCACAAAATTATTACAGCAGTAACTGACTTTTTCTTCTTCTTCATCTTTTTCTTTTCTGAATTCATTTTCTAACTTATATAGCAGAAGGGTCATTTTTTTGTTAAGTGGGGAGGGGTGAGGATTGGGTTTGAGCAATCAGCAACACCTCCAGCTCCTAATCTACATCGAAAAGCGTGCCGATGGAGCAGTAATAAGATCAAATAGCAAGCCATCATGAAGCTCTACTTACTATATACTATAGGTCCCCTCCTCACTTCACTCTAGATTATTAAGTATAATTATATATTATATCAGATAAAGCCACTGACACACCAGAATATGTTACCACCGGCACCACCAGCTTCCTCATGACATGAGTTGCACCGGCGGAAAACAAGAATAATTTTGTGTGTGCTTAGTATCAGCTTATAAGTAAATTTTTGCTTTTTAATTTTTATATATAACTTTTTAAGCTTCATTTTTTCTTACCTTTTTTCATATTTTTAAAGTATAAATATACTTTACACACAACTTTTTCATAAATTTATCATTATTTTTCTACCTTTTACCTTTGGACCACTTCAGTAAATTATGAAATTGGATATATCGGGATTGCTGCTATGTTTGGTTGCACGAAAGGAAAGAGAAAAAAAATATATCAAGGGAAAAAAAGAGAAAGAAAATGAAAAAATAAAATTTATTTTTTTCTATATGTATTTGGATGTAAGAAAGAAAAGAAAGGAAATAAATTATTTCCTTTGTTTGGTTTTTAAAGAGCTTGGAAAGAAAAAAAAAATTTATACTTTTATTCCCTTAAATTAATGAATGATTTGAAAAAAAAAAAAAAAAAAGTTATGCTAAAGATGCAAACTTTTTTTCAAAAAATTTTACAAACTGCTGATGTGATGAGTGATTATTAGTAAATAAAAAAGTAATATTAATGGTGAGCCTAACATTACTCAAAAAATAATAGAAAGGCATATTGGTAATTTTATAATAAAAATTTAAAATAACCCCAAAATTCCTCTTCCTTTCCCTCTTTTTAATTCCATCCAATTTGGGATGATAGCTGTTGAGGCTCATTTTTTTTTAAAGACCCAGCAGGCCCAAGGCCCAAAGAAGCAAATGGGCTTGAATAAGCCCGGAAAGGGAAAAAGAAAGCATAAGCATGATTTAAGGGTCCATGTGATGGGTCCAGAAGAAGCAAATGGGCTTGAATAAGCCCGGAAAGAGAAAAAGAAAGCATAAGCATGAATTAAGGGTCCATGTGATGGGTCCAAAAGAAGCAAATGGGCTTGAATAAGCCCGGAAAGAGAAAAAGAAAGCGTGGGCCACAGCAGGCCCATTGCAATAAGAGAAAAAAAAAGAAAGTATTAGGCAAATGGAGAATCCATGAGCCCAAAGAAAAAAAAGATTTGTAGAGAAAATTGGGCCAAGAAAGTCCAAAAATGGGTTAGCAAAGAAACCCATATAAGAAGCAAAACCAAAATGGGCCAGGGATGCCCACAAGAAAGCACAAAAGGCATAGAAGCCAGCAAGAAATAAAAAGGAAGCCCAGTGAATATACTGGGCTACGGAGAAGGAAAGTATACAAAAAGCCCCGCAGGACTGGGTTTAGTCACAGAAGTAGCAAACTTAACATGGTAGGAGGTGTAAAGCCACAAAAGCAGAACACCCAAAGGGAAAGTCCGCCAGGGTGCCCAACCCTCCAAAGAAATGGACAACACATGAACGTCGGCCTGCCGAGAAATGATCCACATCAGAAAATGCCAAAAAACACACGGCAGGATATGCACACCCATTTTCAGGCCTCGACAAACAAACGGAACATCAATGGGGTAACGCATGCGGGCGACCCAGGCATCACCAGCCCATACCCAGCCACTATGGGAAAGGGTGATGTCATGGGAGAGGGCATGGTCTGGCGGTGGGGGGAGGAGCGGGAACCCATTTTTGCGATTCTTGCCCAGACTCTTTCGGTGTGCACAGTCCTGCTAGGATGACATGCCACACAAAAGAGGTAAGGTTGGGTAAGGACCGCTGGGTGCATGCCATAAGAGACCGAGAGAGAGAGGACACACCGGACGAAGCAGAAAAAGAAGTTTCATTGTCCAAAAGCCACGGGTCAATGGTGAATCAGAACCATTTGACTTGGTAGGTGTATGGCAAAAGGCTATGATAACAGAATAGGGCCATAGAAAGGCTAGAACAGTAAAATCGGCCACGGCAGGCCCTATATAAGGGACTTGTGGCTGAAGAAAAAAAGGGGAGGAAAAAATTGAAAAAAAGAGAAAACAAAGAGAAGAAAGCAAAAAAAAAAAAAAAGAAGAAGAAAAGGAAGGCAAGAATTCTGAGAAAGAAAACAGAGAGAAAAGATAAGAAAAATAGAGAACGAAAAAAAAAAAAAAGAAAGAAAGCGGAGTGTTTTATGGCAGGCATGCACCCGAGTGGGTTAACCTCCTCTCTCCCTCAATAGCCTTGTCCTCAAAAGACAATACAAAATTTATACCATCTGGGGCTGTCCTCTCAAAGCAACTAATTTCACCAAAATGAAGTTATTTGCGTTGAGGGAGTAGTTTTCCCTTTTATGGTTAAAGTCCTGCGGTAATACTAAAATGGCATACTCATTATTTTACCCTGCTAAGCTCGCTTAACTATTTTGATTAAGCACTTTCTTTTAAAAGCAAGGCCCTTAAGTTGTTTATTGTGCTCATTGTAAAAGAAAACAGTAGATACTTTTTGCGTTTCTTTTCTATTTTATGCCTGCTTGCCGTAACTGGTTAACTATGATTCTGCTTGCTGTGAGCTCTTAAATGTACTTTGGCAGACGCGGCAAAGATTGTGCACAAGCCGGGCCAAGGTGTGCTCCAATTGGGCCGGTTCCAACTTCCTACCCAGAAATCATCCGGGCCTAGTGTGGCAGGAGCTTGTCTGAGACTCCAAGCAGGCCCACCACCCCCTTACAATAGCAAAAAGGTAGGCCCGTGTAAATTTAATCACTCCAAATCAACCTATTTTTCTCTTCTCTCAAGTCTCATCTAACTTATCATTGCGCATCTTTGATGTGATGGTCACTCTACAAGTACAAAGTTCTTGTGGAATGAGAGCAAGGGTTGAGGTTCAATCTTCAAAAGGAAGTTTCACATACATATATACTTAAATTAAACTAGAGTAAAATTTATACCTTGTATTAAAAAAAAAAAAAAAAAAAGTCTCCCCTAGCCAAATAAGGAAAATTACTTCTCTTCTCTCCTTTTTTTTTTTTTTTTTTCCCTTTCTCTTTTCCCTTTCTCTCAACTTCCTAACCAAATAAGGAAAATTACTTCTTTTCTCTCCTTTTCTTTTCCTTTCTATCACCTTCCCCCAAATCCAAACATATATAGCGTAAACGTTGTGGGGAAGGAAGGTTCTTCTTCTGACAGATTTCACGTGACAGTGGGGTTCCAAAGCCATTTTATTTTTCTTTTTTAATCAGAAAGTATAAAATTTAAAGGCAAAGCAAATACAAAGTTTCAGTCAAAAGAATCATAACTTTGAAAGAGAAATGGTTCATGCATGCACCTTCATTGAAACATACCTTTAATCTAAGCCCTCCAATTAGTCGACCTAATTCAAAATCTGCCATTGATACCATATCCATGCAACATTGACCTTTAAATTGAGCACTAGATCAGATGGTTGAGACAATACTTAGAGGTCTCCCCACAACGAGGGGTGGTCTTTATCAGAGGCCATAAATACATTCATAAATGAGTTGAGATTTTTTCTTCCATATGTTTCCAAAGAATAAAATATTAAGGCCCTGTTTGGTTTATTTTTTTTATCATTCATCACTCCTCACTCAATTTTCATCACTCATCACTCATGTGGGTGAGAGAGCCCAACGCCATATGATGGGCCTGGGGCCCGAATCGAAAATAACTTCCCGTCCGAAGAGGTTAGAGAGGTCAACGCTTTGCTCTCTTGGTGAAAATGTAACAGGGAAGGACGAACATTGCGTCTGAAGACAACCTGACCGGTCCGAAGGGATCCTTTTCAACGGATCTCCAGAGAACCTGATCAAGTAGATACGTTGAAGATTCCCCTGTAATGGTTGAGCTTTGGGCGTGCCTAACTGCATGGATATCATGAAATATCTTACAAATAAAGCTGTCACCGCCGCATTTAATGCACTGCAGCAACTTTCCTGGCCGCATTTATGTGGAGAAGACATCTGAACAGTGCATCCTCAACCACCACCACTCACTGCGGGTTAAAGCAAACTTCTGATGTGACTAATACTCAAGTGGACGCCTAGATGAAGGACAAGTGTGCGGTGAAGATGAGGCAGAAGATGCATATATAAGGGAAACAGGCCTCATGGAAGTGGGGGGGTAAAAAAATTGTAGAGATTGAGTTTTTAAATGTTAAGCCTCTTCGGACCAAAAGATTCTTGTTAAACGCTAGTCTGAATGCCTCTTTACATTGGTTTGCTTGTATGAACCGTTGCTAAATCCATGACCAGCCTAGTTGCTTAACCCATTCTCTACAAATTTATTGTTGGGAATTTGTTGGGCTCACAATACAAAGAGTTGATACCTGGCTTAACAAATTTGGACCCTACAATTGGCGCCGTCTGTGGGAAGCAGCTTAAGCAAAGGTGGAGGCAACACCTCAAAAGATGGCTGAACCAAGGCAACGACCAGCGGAGTCCAGGTCGTCTCAGCGCACCGATCCCTTTCTTCACCTGGAACGAAAGCAGGATCGTGAGGGCAACGTACACACCACACGCGACAGTCAGAACCAGTCGCATGGAGAGAGCCACATGTCCCATGCAGAGAAAAACAAAGACATGCAGAAGGAAATCGATAGGCTAAAGAGGGAGTTGCGCCATGCGAAGAGGAAGCGCAGTCCCTCGTACTCTGATAAAGATTCTGAGGACGAACAGGATGTCCTCTACAAACAGAAACTTCGAACGCCAGTCAGCGAATCCTTTACCTATGAGGAAATGCGTCATGACGAGAGGAACCCTCAGAATCCCCTACCTAGGGGCACAGGGAACGACGCTATGAGTAAAGCCCTGGATCAGATTTCCAGATCTCCCTTTACCCGTAACATCGAGAATGCTAAACTTCCTCGACGTTTCCACCAGCCTACATTCACCATCTATAATGGCCGGACAGACCCAGTGGAACATGTGAGCCATTTCAACCAAAGGATGGCCGTCCACTCTAGGGACGAAGCCCTGATGTGCAAAGTCTTCCCGTCCAGCTTGGGACCGATAGCCATGAGGTGGTTTGACAATCTGAAAGCAAAATCTATAAGCTCTTTCCAAAAGTTGACTCAAGCATTTGGTTCACGTTTTGTCACGTGCCGAAGGGTTCCGCAGTCTGTGGCGTCCCTATTGTCAGTCAGTATGAAAGGAGGTGAGACTTTGAAGTCGTATTCAGATAGGTTCTGGGAAACGTATAACGACGTAGAGGAAGATTGTGAATTGGTGGCTATCAGCTCTTTTAAACTGGGCCTCCCTACTGAACATCCCTTGAGAACGTCCTTAATGCGCAAGCCTGCTACCAGTATACGCCAGTTGATGGATAGGATCGATAAGTACAAAAAAGTTGAAGAAGATCAGCAGCAGAGTAAGGGAAAGGAGAAGGTTATCCCTCAGGAGGGGAGGGATTTCAGGTCGGATAGGCAGAACCACAACAGGCCGAGGAAGGACTGGACCGGACAAAGCACAGCGAACTTCCAGACGGTCAATGCAGTTTTTCGCGAGCCAGTACACCAGGTCCTGGATAAAATAAAAAATAAACCGTTCTTCAAGAGGCCGAACAAGATGGTGGAAAACCTGAAAGGCCCAACCACAATCTTTACTGTCAGTATCACCTTGACCACGGGCATACTACTGAGGAGTGTAGGAGCCTGTGGGACCACCTGGATCAGCTGATCAGCGAAGGCAGGCTAAAGCACCTCCTACATCACTCATACGGTCAGGGAAATCAGGCAAGCACGGGGCCCAGGAGAGGTGATTCTGTAAAACCTCCCTTGGGAACAATCAATGTTATTTTTGCTGCACCAGGAAGGACGGGGTCTTGCCCGTCCAGGGTATTGTCAGTTGCTCGGATGCCCTCGGAGAAGGTTGACAGAGAGCCAAAGAGGCATAGGACTGACGTTCCAGTTTTGGGCTTTTCGGACGAGGACAAAATAGGAACTATACAGCCGCATGATGATGCCCTGGTAGTCACCCTGAGAATAGGCAGATACGACGTGAGGAGGGTGATGGTAGATCAGGGCAGCGCTGCAGAGATAATGTACCCAGACCTATATAAGGGGCTGAACTTGTCTCCCGAAGACTTAGCTCCGTACAGTTCCCCTTTAGTCAGTTTTGATGGCAAAGTGATCATTCCGAAGGGCCAGATCAGACTGCCTGTGCAAACCGGTCCTGAGACGGTGGAGGTAGATTTCATAGTGGTGGATGCCTACTCACCCTACACTGCTATAATAGGTAGACCTTGGCTTCATACCCTTGGGGCTGTATCCTCCACACTGCACCAGAAGATTAAGTATCCGTCCGAAGGGATAGTCGAGGAGATCCGAGGGGATCAGACTGTGTCCAAGCAATGTCTAGTGGCAGCCATCCAGCACGAGCCGCATGTTGAGCCCTCAAACAGTAATAAGGAGAGTTTATAGCAATTAAAACCTTCGGCGCTGGACACCGAAGCCTCGGCCGGAGAAGTAGAGTGCGAAAGCTTGGCAAGGATAGTTGTTGATAACAATCCAGAGAAGTTTTTTCAAGTCGGATCCATGTTGCCTCCTCAGGAGAAGGGAGAGTTGATAGAATTCCTCAGGGCAAACGTTGATGTATTTGCATGGGACCCTGCGGAACCCTAGGGGTAAGCCCAGATTTTGTTTGCCACCATCTAAACGTAGATCCCACCATAGTCCCCAAGAAGTAACCGCTCCGGCGTCCATCGAAGGAACACGTAAACGCAGTCAGGGAGGAAGTGACGAGGCTCAAGCAGGCAGGGGCCATTAAGGAGATTTTTTACCCCGAATGGCTGGCTAACACAGTGGTAGTAAAAAAGAAAAGCGGGAAATGGCGGGTATGCGTGGACTTCACTGATCTCAATAGAGCTTGTCCGAAGGATCCGTTTCCCATGCCAAAGATAGATCAACTAGTTGACGCTACTGTTGGACATCCTCGGATGAGTTTCTTAGACGCATTTCAAGGTTATCATCAGATACCATTGGCTCTCGCCGATCAGAACAAAACGGCTTTCGTAACTCCTGTACGGAATTACCACTACAAGGTAATGTCGTTCGGCTTGAAAAATGCCGGGGCTACCTATCAGAGAATGATGACCAGAATGTTTGAGCCGCAATTGGGCAAAAGCATGGAGGTTTATATTGACGACATGGTGGTAAAAAGCAAAGTCATAGCCGAGCACATTGGGGACCTCAGGGATGTTTTCGAAATCTTGAGGGGACACAGGTTGCGCCTGAATGCATCCAAATGTTCGTTCGGTGTAGGATCAGGCAAATTCCTGGGGTATATGGTCACTCACAGGGGAATCGAAGTTAACCCCGATCAGATAAAGGCCATCAACAACTTGCAAGCTCCTCGGAACCCCAAGGAAATTCAAAAGCTGACGGGGATGACCGCTACCCTTAATAGATTCATTTCCAGATCAGCGGACAGGTGTAGGCCTTTCTTCTCATTGATTAATAAATTGAAGGATTTCGTATGGACGGAGGAATGTGCGGTCGCCTTTCAGCAACTCAAGGACTACCTGGCTAAACCTCCCATCATGTCCAGTCCGGAACCAGACGAAGTCTTGTTTGCTTACATCACCGTGGCTCCTAATGCTGTGAGCCTTGTACTGATCCGAACAGACTGTGGTGTGCAAAAACCAGTTTATTATGTAAGCAAGTCGCTGCACGAAGCTGAAGTTCGTTATTTGCCACTGGAGAAAGCCATTCTGGCAGTTGTGCTGGGTACGAAGAAACTGCCCCATTATTTTCAAGCCCACACCGTCATAGTCCTCACCCAGCTCCCGCTTAGGGCCATACTCCAAAGCGCCGATTACACAGGAAGAATTGCCAAATGGGGAACAATCCTCGGGGCTTTTGATATCAAGTACATGCCCCGCACGTCAGTGAAGGGCCAGGTCCTTGCGGACTTGGTCGTTGAATACACAGAGCCCCTTTTAGAGGAAGTAACACCAATGCTCGGTGCTGAAAGAAGGGCTGTTGGTATGGTTTCCTCATGGAGCCCTTGTCCTGAGGTGTACGTTGATGGCGCATCAAATCAGAGGGGCTATGGAGTGGGGCTAGTGCTAATATCCCTAGAAAGAATTATCATCGAAAAAGCTCTAAGGCTAGATTTCTCAGCAACGAATAATGAGGCAGAGTATGAGGCTCTATTGATGGGGATGAAGATGGTACGAAGGATGGGAGGAAAGTCAGTTGAGGTATTCTCGGACTCGAGATTAATCGTCGGCCAAGTGCAGGGAGAATTTGAGGCGAAGGACGAGAGGATGCAGGGGTACTTGAACCTGGTTAAGTCCCTGCAGTCAGAATTTGAATATTTTAACCTGCAGCACATCCCCAGAAGTGGCAACACACATGCCGACTCTTTAGCCACCCTCGCCACCTCTTCGGCGATGGCATTACCGAGGTTTATCCTCATTGAGGACATGCAGGAGCCTACGAAAGTAAGAAAAAAGTCATTCTAAGTTCATTGCGTCAGAACCAACCCGTGCTGGATGGAGCCCATCATCAAGTTCTTGAAGGACGATGTGTTGCCCGAAGAAAGAGGGGAAGCGGAAAAAATACGAAGAAAAGCCACAAGGTTCTGGCTGTCTGAGGAACAGAAACTGTACAAACGATCCTACTCAGGCCCATATTTGTTGTGCATGCCCCCCGAAGCGGCTGAGTCACTGTTAGAAGAATTGCATGAAGGGATCTGTGGGAGCCACACTGGAGGGAGATCTTTAGCTCATCGAGCCATTACTCAGGGTTATTGGTGGCCAAACATGCAAAGGGAGGCCCATGAATACGTTAAAAAGTGCGACCATTGTCAGCGGTTTGCGCCGAACATACATCAGCCGGGTGGTACCCTTAATCCACTATCCAGCCCATGGCCCTTCGCTCAGTGGGAACTGGATATCGTAGGCCCATTCCCTAAAGCAGCAGGAAACAAGAAATTCCTTCTGGTCGGAACAGACTACTTCACCAAATGGGTCGAAGCCGAACCTTTAGCGAATATCAGGGATGTAGATGTGAAGAAGTTCGTCTGGAAAAATATCGTCACTCGATTCGGGGTCCCCCATACCTTGATCTCAGATAATGGGCTTCAGTTTGATAGCACAGCTTTTAGGAGTTATTGTAGCGAGCTGGGAATCACAAACAGATATTCCACCCCTGCCTACCCTCAGGGAAATGGGCAGGCCGAAGCTATTAATAAAGTCATAGTTAACGGACTAAAGAAGAGGTTGGACGATGCGAAAGGTAGGTGGGTAGAAGAGTTGCCCCACGTGTTGTGGGCATACAGAACCACACCTCGCAGGTCTACTGGAGAGACCCCCTTTTCAATGACCTATGGGGCTGAAGCCGTGATACCCCTAGAGATTGGATTCCCAACATACCGGACGAGCTCCTTTGATCCAATCAGCAACGATGGGCAGCTGGAAAAGAGTCTGGACCTAATTGAAGAACGAAGGGAAAATGCAATGGTCCGACTGGCGCATTACTAGCAAAAACTGAGGCAGGGGCCAATGTAAGGCAGAGACCCCTAGAGCCTGGTGATCTTGTCCTGAGGAAGGTAGTAGGTAATGCAAAGAATCCAGCCTGGGGAAAGCTGGGACCGAACTGGGAGGGACCGTATCGCGTCACTTCGAGGGCTTGCGTTGGAGCATACTTCCTAGAAGACCTGGATAGTCGTGTAGTGCCCCGGCCATGGAATGTAAATAACCTCAAAAGGTACTACTATTAAAAGAATTCTCTTTTCAGTGATGACACCATTTTGTTATGCTAGTTTTCTCAAGTGTTTAAACTTAAATCCAATCATGCCTGTTGTCCTCGGACCAGATGATTTGGGTTAGTTAACACTCCTCCACGTTTCTCAAGTGTTTAAACTTAAATCCAATCATGCATGTTATCCTCGGACCAGATGATTTGGGTTAGTTAACACTCCTCCACGTTTTACAAGTGTTTAAACTTAAATCCAATCATGCCTGTTGTCCTCGGACCAGATGATTTGGGTTAGTTAACACTCCTCCACGTTTCTCAAGTGTTTAAACTTAAATCCCATCATGCCTGTTGTCCTCGGACCAGATGATTTGGGTTAGTTGACACTCCACGTTTTACAAGTGTTTAAACTTAAATCCAATCATGCTTGTTGTCCTCGGACCAGATGATTTGGGTTAGTTAACACTCCTCCACGTTTTACAAGTGTTTAAACTTAAATCCAATCATGTCTGTTGTCCTCGGACCAGATGATTTGGGTTAGTTAACACTCCTCCACGTTTCTCAAGTGTTTAAACTTAAATCCCATCATGCCTGTTGTCCTCAGACCAAATGATTTGGGTTAGTTGACACTCCACGTTTTACAAGTGTTTAAACTTAAATCCAATCATGCCTGTTGTCCTCGGACCAGATGATTTGGGTTAGTTAACACTCCTCCACGTTTTACAAGTGTTTAAACTTAAATCCAATCATGCCTGTTGTCCTCGGACCAGATGATTTGGGTTAGTTAACACTCCTCCACGTTTCTCAAGTGTTTAAACTTAAATCCCATCATGCCTGTTGTCCTCGGACCAGATGATTTGGGTTAGTTGACACTCCACGTTTTACAAGTGTTTAAACTTAAATCCAATCATGCCTGTTGTCCTCGGACCAGATGATTTGGGTTAGTTAACACTCCTCCACGTTTTACAAGTGTTTAAACTTAAATCCAATCATGCCTGTTGTCCTCGGACCAGATGATTTGGGTTAGTTAACACTCCTCCACGTTTTACAAGTGTTTAAACTTAAATCCAATCATGCCTGTTGTCCTCGGACCAGATGATTTGGATTAGTTAACACTCCTCCACGTTTTACAAGTGTTTAAACTTAAATCCAATCATGCCTGTTGTCCTCGGACCAGATGATTTGGATTAGTTAACATTCCTCCATGTTTTACAAGTGTTTAGACTTAAATCCCATCACGCCCGCAGTATTCAGACCAGATAATATCGGTTAATACTCGTTCATGTTATTAGTCTAACCCAGTGTTTAGCGAAACACGCAAACTTAAGCTGAATTACGTCAACTGTTATGCCCTCGAGGCCTTGTTTAGCAATGCTTGAAAGATTACTGTGGTTTTGATTGATTAGTAGTTGTCAAAATATCATTGTTAGCCATATTAACAAATCTAACATACACCATAAAAGCCACAAGGAACAAAAAGCAAACTATTTCGTTCATTAAAAAGGTAATTTCGTTACAAAAGTAGATGACAAAGGATCCTAACATCCTAAGCAATCTGAACATCCTAAGCTTTATTCTGAGGCGCTGGATCAACCTTTGGCAGATCGCCCGCATCTCCGGTCTGAGGGGGTGCCTGGCTTGTCTCAGGTAGGACTGGAGGATTCTGACTGGCTGAGAAGGCTTCCGAGACATCTGGCAGGTCACATATATCAGGATGATAGTAGACACTCCCAGGCTGCCTTAGGGCAGACTCTGCGGGGACTCCAGCCGGATCAAGGCCTTTGCCTCATGTAATGTCACAGTAATCCCTGCAAACCCTGGCAAACTCCTCGGTCAGCCTCATTTGAGTATCTTGCACTCCCAGGAGGTAGGCAGCCTGCTTCTCGGCCTCAATTGCTTCCTTGGCCAACTGAGCGTCCTCCTTGGCCAATTTAGCAGCGTCCTTGGCTTTATCCAGCTCAGCCCAAAGTTCTTTCACCAACACCCTCTCTGTTTCCAGATTGATTTCGGTGGTGTATAGCTTCTGGCGTTGGTCTTCGGCTTGCTGTTGAGTGTTCCTCAGGCCTGCCTCAGCGCTTTTCCTTGCCTTCGCCTCCTCCTTCAGCTGCTCAGAGATGCGGGCGCACTCGTCTTTTGCATTGCCCAGTGCTTTTTCGACCTCCTCCTTGGATCGGACCTCGGCTTGCAACTCAACATCTTTAGTGTTATTCCATTCTTCAGCCACGTAAATTTGTTGAGTAATCTGCATGGCAAACAAGGAATTTTACGTAAGTTGCGAACGTAAAAAAGTACTAGAGTGTCACCGATCTCACCATGCCAATGTCCCTCTTGAGGGACAGAAAAAGCTCCTTCTGACTGAAGCGCCGATAGGACTCCATGTCCTTCCGAAGGAGGAGAGGCTGCTCTAGTGCCTCTGCTATATGCCCAGCTTTCCCTCCAGCGTAATTCCGGAGGGAGGCATCATGTGGGATGGCTGCTCCATCCAGTGTCAGCTTTGGGGACCACGCCCGAGGTCTTTGTCGCATGTCTGCGGCCAGGGTTTCTTCCCGGTTCTCAGTAGAAGAGGCCCTTTTGCTCCTCGTATCATGGGCCGTCTTCTGCTGTTTAAAGCCCTTCGGAGGAATCACCTCCCCCTCTTCAACATCCGTCACCACCCTTTTCTTCTTCAGATCCGGCAGTGGCTTTAGGCCGGGATCTTTTGGGGCTGGGGGTGGAGGGGGTGGTGGAAGATTGACCGTGGGCTGGGATGTACCAGTACCCTTGGTTCCGGCGCTCGACCTCCTATTCTTCATCAAATTTGTCAGACTCTGCATGTCTTCTTCTTCGGAATCGTCAGGCACGGCTATATTTAGAAGCGGAGCTACTGAGTGCCTGTCAAACACCTCGTCGGAAGATAAAATTTGAACTTCCTCCGATTCTTCCCCTTCAAACTTGAACTGGTCAATCTGCTCGTCAAGTGAAGGTGTAAAAGAAGCAACTTTTTCTTCCGTCGTTACCGGTTCAAGGGGAACTTGTTGAACGAGCACTGGAATGCTCTGCGGATTAGGATGAGGCACCGGGGCGAGGTCGAAGGGGGCTAAAAAGTTCTTCCGAGCCACGTCAATGCGGTTGATGCGGCGATCCCCGAGTGTTATTGCGTTGCCGATCGGCTAAAGTTCAGACTTCGGAGTATAGCCGAGGATGAGGGGAACGGACCTGAGCTGTCCGTCTTCGCTTACAAAAATCTCTGACCGAAGAAGGTAGTTCAGAGCCGCGGTATTTGTGAGACTCAGCTGAGGAGCTACATGATTCCTATCTGTAAACATCGCAACAGAACTGTCAAAAAAGATTGAAATATGACGAAGGGAATTCCAAATAGCTGAAAGCAAAAAATGTTAGAGAATCTCAATGGGGGATGTCCCACCTGGCTCTCCTGGCTTGGTTGGGCAATGAATTCCATCATGCCATGCGCCCGAGACGATCAGATAATCGTCCTTCATCCCTTTATTAGACTTGGGGAGATAAGAGAGAAGTCTGACGACATCGGATCAGGACCTTAGATAGTATCCCGCTCCCTCTTTGGTACGACACTCATACATGTGTACCACATCGTGCCAGGTTAGTCCCAATCCTAAGTGACGGTTTAGGTCGTCAACTGCCCCTAAAATCCTAAACGTGTTGGATGCGCACTGCTCAGGGCTAAGCCTATGGGCGGTAAGGTAACTTCTGGTGACCGGACCCATGGGGATGGTCATTCCCCCCTCCAGGAAAGCGATAATGGGGATTGTAACTTCACCCACTTCCCGGTCCGTTAGTAATCTCCCCGTGGAGCAATACCTCAAGCCCACTTCCTGAGGAATGTAATATGTCGCTCTAAACTTCTCTATCTGGGAGGGGCTGTCCACTAGGTACTTAAATCTACCCATTTTGAATAAGGTTAGAGGGAGGGGAATGCGAAATAGCAACTGAAGAAAATCTATCAAAGGCCGAAGAGGCGATCTGAATAGATTTCGAAAATCTCGAACAAAGAACTTACGCAGAATCGAATTGGAGGATGTTCTTTAGCCTTGCAGGGAGATCGTAACGGATTCTGGAACGAGCTGAAGCAGATGACAGGAAAGGCTTTGGGAGTCTGAACGCTTGAGTTCGCTGGAGAGTCTGGAGTTTGTAAAGTGAGAAAACAACCCCCTCTGGGACTTTATATAGAGGTAGGCAAAGTGGTAGGACTTATCCCGCCTGAGATTTTTAGGAGAATCTCGTCCGTTTGATTTGGAACGAGCCATTAGATTTCATGGACAAGACGTCGTCTGGAGCAATTAATGACGCCTCGAAAACAACGCAACAACAGCGGTAATAAAGAAGGCGCCTAGTTTCATGCGCATACACACGTGTGGAGTTAAAAAGTCAGTGCTTTCGTTTGTCAAAAGGTCAAAACCCCACTTTTTCTCTTCGGATGCGAGGGAAAAATTGGAATTTTGAGGGGCTATTGTGGGTGAGAGAGCCCAACGCCATATGATGGGCCTGGGGCCCGAATCGAAAATAACTTCCCGTCTGAAGAGGTTAGAAAGGTCAACGCTTTGCTCTCTTGGTGAAAATGTAACTGGGAAGGACGAACATTGCGTCCGAAGACAACCTGACCGGTCCGAAGGGATCCTTTTCAACGGATCTCCAGAGAACCTGATCAAGTAGATACGTTGAAGATTCCCCTGTAAGGGTTAAGCTTTGGGCGTGCCTAACTGCGTGGATATCATGAAATATCTTACAAATAAAGCTGTCACCGCCGCATTTAATGCACTGCAGCAACTTTCCTGGCCGCATTTATGTGGAGAAGACATCTGAACAGTGCATCCTCAACCACCACCACTCACTGCGGGTTAAAGCAAACTTCTGATGTGACTAATACTCAAGTGGACGCCTAGATGAAGGACAAGTGTGCGGTGAAGATGAGGCAGAAGATGCATATATAAGGGAAACAGGCCTCATGGAAGTGGGGGGGTAAAAAAATTGTAGAGATTGAGTTTTTAAATGTTAAGCCTCTTCGGACCAAAAGATTCTTGTTAAACGCTAGTCTGAATGCCTCTTTACATTGGTTTGCTTGTATGAACCGTTGCTAAATCCATGACCAGCCCAGTTGCTTAACCCATTCTCTACAAATTTATTGTTGGGAATTTGTTGGGCTCACAATACAAAGAGTTGATACCTGGCTCAACAAATTTGGACCCTACAACTCATTATTCAAAATACCCAAATTTCTTATACCCACCCGTTTGGCACACATCACTCAACTTGTCATCACTCAAATTTTTCAACTTTTTATGGGTCCCATACCTGTAACTTGGTCATACCCATAATCACACCCACTTCTAAAATCTCAAACCAAATACCAAACTCACACCAGTAACCACCACAATCATACCCACTTCTCAAATCTCAAACCAGATACCACCACAATCAAACCCATGACCCACACCCACTGGAAACCCACAACTTGAAACCCGATTTGAAACCCATAACCACGACCCAAACCCATAAACGAGACCCACCCCCGCTGAAACAGACCCATAGACGAGACCCACCACCGAAATGCTGGCCACTGATTCAACTTCAACCACTAATTCAACTCCACCACTGAAATCCACCACTAAAACGCCACACATCAATACCCAACTCCACCATTGAAACGCCACCACAGACGAGAAGAGATAGATCAGAGGAAAACAATGAGAATAGAGAGAAGAGTAAGGAAACGGAGAAGAGAGAAATAGAAAGTAAAGGCAAAAAGACCTGTGGAAGCTGTGCAGGGATGGGACAGGACACTAGCAGTGGGACCCGTTTGTGCTGAAGAATTACGAAATTGCCACTGATATCCCATAACTCATAACTTGAAAAGAAGCTTCCCTTGTTTCCGAAATTGGTAACTCAACTCTCAAAAAACTCAGTTTTGTTAACTGAGTGAGCACACGGCAAATCATCCAAACAATGTTTATTAGTGTGGGCCTCACGAATTTTGGGTTATGAGTTAACAAAACTCAAGGCCTGTTTGGTTGGTTAGTTTGAATAATGTTGTTTAAGTATTTTTAATATAGACGTGGATAAAAAAGTGTGTTAAAATATGTGAAAGGTTATTTAAAATGTGAAAATGTTGGTTAGAACTAACCAAAGTTTTGCATAATCCAAACAAGACCTAAGTCACTAGTTGTTATATAAATAAAGTCCCTCTCTCCCACTTACAGTGAGTCTGCTATAGCTAGATTGGTGGTCGGTTCTAGAGATAATTCTACAGTTTCTATCACTATTTTATTCTCTCTCAACTTTCTTATCTCTCTCATAATACTAAAACCCTATAAGACTCTTCCACTCCACCGTCTTCTCGCCCATACCTCTGTTGCTCTGTGACTTTATACCTTTCTTTCTCTCTCTCTCTCTCTCTTCTATTGGGGTGCGAGCGTTAATAAAAGAGTGTGTAAGAAACAATATGGATGGTGACATGCTAAAATCATTAACAGACCAGGATCACATGGACGTGATGACAATGATGACGCAAATGGAAAAGCTTCCTGAATTCTGTGACCCTTTCCATAACACTCCCATTCCTACATACCCAGAAATCGAATTCACCAGTGGAAGCACTAGTAACATTGCCACCACCACACCACCCATAATCCATAACCCAAATGTAGCCCCTGTCCCACACACATTGATAAACCCAAGTTCCTCCATACCATTAATGGGCACTCCAATTCAGGACCCCATGACACCATCCCTTCAACCCCATGTGATGTCAGGAAGATTCAGGTTTAATGATGTTGGTGCATTATCTCTTGCAAACTCATATGAGAAGAACTCAGTGGCAGCAATGAGAGAGATGATTTCCCGGATAGCTGCGATGCAACCTATTCACATAGACCCGGAATCAATCAAGCCACCTAAGCGGAGGAACGTGAAGATTTCAAAGGATCCACAGAGCGTGGCAGCGAGGCAAAGGAGGGAAAGGATTAGTGAGAGGATAAGGATACTGCAAAGGCTTGTTCCTGGTGGGACTAAAATGGACACGGCTTCGATGTTGGATGAGGCTATACATTACGTGAAGTTCTTGAAGAAACAAGTGCAAAAGTTGGAACAAGCCGAGGCCAATAGGAGAATAAATGGAGTTGGTTTACCTGCAGTTGGGATGACGAGAGTGTTAGGATTGGTGCCCTTAAATCCTATTGTAAGATGCTATGTATAATATTAAGTGTGACATTGTGTTTGACATTATGTATGACTTAATATTGTGTTTAATAAATTTGTTTTATTATTATCTGAAATAATGGTGACATGAATATTCGGACATTATCATATAGTCCATGAGATGCATAGTATGTGATTTATGTGAAGAGTCACAGAAGATATAAATCACAAGTTCTTTGTAAACTCAGAATTATAGTTCGTAGTCGGTGATGAAATTGGGCATTTCATCTGCGAAGACTATAACATATCAACTACGATGATTTGTCTTGATCATGGAAGTGGTGACTTCTAGTTGATGTGTTAATATGTTTTAAGAGTTAAGACATATTGAACTGGACCGCCATGAGATTTATTATTTGCCTAAGGACTGTCAAATGAATAATAAATCTCATGACTTGTATTTGCATGAACTCTTAATCCTGAGAGAATAATGGACCTGATCATAAGATGTAGGTTGCTTTGATATATCAGGAGTGAGATCTATATTAATGGTCAAAACCTCAGTATGTTGGGCAGCCACATTAAGTGTTGATGGAACATGTATTCTCAAGATGGAATTCATAGTCTCTTAATGGAGATATAAAATATTCCCTTGAGATAAGTTTAATGAGTTTGTTATTCAGAGAGTTAGGCCTAACCACTTTAGTATGACTAAAGTTTATATTTATGGAATTGGATTTCATAAATATATAATGAATAACATTAAGGATTAAACCGGGTACTCAAGGATCAAGATGTAGTAATTTACAAAGTGGCAGTCTATATTAATAACTTTGTATTACTACGAATATTTTATGAAGGGGTTGCATGTATAATAAAGTCTTGGGATATAATATATAGATAAGACCTAGAGTGCAACTATATTTATATAGTGGTATTAAATATAGTTAATGGTAACTTTGGACTTGTCAAGAGTTGACAGAAAAGCCCAAGGCCCATTGGAGCTAGTGTCTTATTGGTCCCTTTTGGTCCCACTCCAAGCCACACACTTAAGCCCAATTGGTAAGGCCCAAAAGGCTAGCCCAATTAGATATATTGGTTAGAAACAAAGGGAAAAACGTACAGAAAATAATTGGTAAGAAAATCACCATTGTAGTGGTGTGGAAGTGGGTTCTTGGTACTCACTAGTTATCCCTTTGTTACCAATTTGAGAGACCACACATCTTGGGCGATTAGTGGAATTGGAGTGAAGATTAAGAGTATTCCCAAGTGCTTCAATCTTTGTTTTTGAAACTCATCGCTTCAAGGTACGATCTCTTGTTCTCACAATTCTGAAATTTACTTTACACATGTTATCAATATTGAATGAAGTAGATTCGTTCAAAACTTATTTTCCGCTACACTCACATTTAATTCCATCAGAGAGGTGGTGTGAATTACGCTACTTTGATGAAGGCTTACCAGCGGCCAGCCTGCTCAAATGGTGGGGTCTATGCAGATCTAATGCCTTGGTGAGAGAAGGGTGAAAGTACTATTGATACATGCATGTATGGTGTAGAAGTGATAGTATTGGTCTATAGGTGGGCTTGTAAAGAAAATGTAGTTTCTTAATTTTTCATATTATTAGTGTATTAATGTTAAATGAAGGTAGTTGGTGGGATTTAACCACTTTGAGATAATGAATGTTTAAATTGTTATTTTAATGATGATCATATATTAATTTATAAGTTTTATGTAGTAAAATTGTGGTATCATTAGTATCACTCAATTACATTATACGTGACTTGTTATGAAAATTAATAATGATACGGATTTTCTCCAAACATGTTTGGAGGAAATGCTGCAAACAGGGATCGCTGTCAATTAAATAGGAAGACACTTAAGCTTGGAGGTATGTGCAACACACATGACCCATTTTAAGTGAAGAGCTGTTAACCTAACGTTAACAGCATTAGCCAAACAGCCACACCTCTCACCCACAGCAACAGTCACACCTCTCACTCACCCACAGCCTCACGCCTCTCTCTCATCTCCTCCATAGAGCTTCCTCTCTCTCAACCTCTGGCTACCTCTGTTTTTCTTCAGCAACCTTAGACCGGCAAGGGCATCTACTCTCTCAATCTAACCCAAACGGCACACAGCAAAGCCAAGCCCCTCTCATCCTCCTCCGCCTCTGTTTTTCTCAGAATCCAGATTGTCCCAATGCAATGCGCAATACTCTTTTACTTGTTCGTGGGGGATTCTATATACTTGCTAGGCGGTCTTAGAGTAAAGGCTGAAAAGGAGGTATTTTATGGTGGAATGGCGGAGATGGTCGGAAATGAAAGATGGGTTTTGGATTAGAGATTTCCATGTTTTGCAAACAGAGGTGCAAGTTATGATGGATTTGATGGGTAGTCGTATGATAATATCGAGTAGGATTTCAGGAGGAAGAGAGTGAGAGTCCAACATGATCGCTTCTACAGTGAAAGATCTGGAGAGTTCAGGTAAATTGTTTGACATTATTATTATTATTCGTTGCTCCCTTCAACTTCCACAAAGAACCTAGATTGCAACACCACTTAAAACACCAGATCTGACTGCACAATCACCACCACCGCCGTCACCCACCAGATCCGGAGAGATAGGCGGCTGCTGCATGTTACCGCCGTCGATTCTACCTCACAAGCTCTTGCCGATCTAGGGTTCTAAGAAAAACAGAGGTGGAGGAGGATGAGAGGAGCTTGGCTTGGCTGTGTGCCGTTTGGGTTAGATTGAGAGAGTAGATGCCCTTGCCGGTCTAAGGTTGTTAAAGAAAAACAGAGGTAGCCAGAGGTTGAGAGAGAGGAAGCTCTATGGAGGAGATGAGAGAGAGGCGTGAGGCTGTGGGTGAGTGAGAGGTGTGACTGTTGCTGTGGGTGAGAGGTGTGGCTGTTTGGCTAACGCTGTTAACGTTAGGTTAACAGCTTTTCACTTAAAATGGGTCATGTGCATTGCACATGCCTCCAAGCTTAAGTGTTTTCCTATTTAATTGATAGCTGTCCCTGTTTGCAGCATTTCCTCCAAACATGTTTAGAGGAAATCCGTGTCCAATTAATAAATAGAAGAGAAAAAAGTAGTATATACATGCTAACTATATATAAGAAAATGGCTCAATATATTTCAACAATGCTCTTAGCCTATGTTTGGATGTCAAGAGAGGAATAAAGTAGTCGGAGGTTTTTTGTGATAATTCCATTTAACAATAATGGGATAGGAGGATTGGAATCCTGACTCTTTATTATTATATATATTATGGTTCATGAGACTTAAATTAATTGTAAATTCATGTACTTGTATAATTAATAAATTAACAATATGTTAGTTTAAGAATAACCTATTATTTTCTAGTAATTTATACATTGGGTTTATTGTAACATAAAATCTTAGTATAAAATATAATCATCAAGAGACTTTACTAATGAATTTAGGTTGTTAAGTTGAACCTAGTTAAAATTGTTGTCTTGCTTCCACTTTTTCCATTTATTTCTTTCAATCACCCATCAACATTAATATGATATTAAAGACAATATTGATCTTAGCCAAGTCGTTATACACAATCTACAAATCACCCATTGTCTCTGTTAAGCCAAAGCTTATTGCACACCCAGCTAAAAAATAAAACGTTTGGAATTGAGAGAAAATAGTAGAGTAACCAAATCCTAACTACACATTGAGGAAAGCGAAGAACATATAGCAAGAAGATCTAGGAAGGGAATAAGGAAGAGAAAGAAGTTTTGATGGGTAGAAGAGACATTGGGCTCATCGTGCAATGTGCCTATACAGCGCAATAATTTTACCGAAAGTAAGAGCAACCACATCAACTTGTGTATGGTTATGCAAAATAGAAAAAGTTACTCCTTTTACACATTTTGTCCGAAAAAAACACCACATCAGTTTGTGTAAAATTGTGCATTTATGCACAATTGCTACAATAACCGTGCATATATGCACGGTTACTGTAGCTCGTCCATTTATAATTTTTTTAATTTTTTTTCTCTCGTCTCTGGTTGGTCTCCGTCTTTCTCTCTCTTGTCTTTGCTTCTTTTTCCTTCTCTCTCTCTCACTCCTCATTCACTCTCTGCTTCAACCACTTTCTACTTCAACCACTTTCTACTTCAACCACTCATCTGTAAGCTCTTCTTTCTTCAAGCATTTAGGTTTCGGGTCTGATCAACCTTCGCAGCCACAGCAGAGGAATGGGTCTGATCAAACTTCGCAACCTTCGCTCCAATCAACCTTAGGTTTCGGGTTGAATGGGTCTGGATTTCGACTTCATCTGGGTTTCAGCTTCATCTGGGTTTCGGCTCCAATCAACCATGAGAATGAGAAAAAAAAAAAAAGCACAAAGCAAGTAAACAAATCTAGGTTTCGGCTTAATGGTGGCTGGGTGATGATAACAGTGGTTGGGTCTGAGAGAGAGAGAGAGAGAGGCCATGAGTGAGAAAATAATAAAAAATGTAAAAGAATGAATATTTTATTGAATAAATGTGTAGAATAGATAAACTAATGTGGGTGTTTTGTAAAAATGGATGTGTAAAATAGAAAAAGTAGGTTTTAGATGTGCAAAATGGAAAAAATTTTGCACATATTGATGGGGATGCTCTAAGAATGGAAAAGTTGAAATATATGAGAATTCCTTTTTTGGTTTTAAATATTCTCATTTTATCTTATAAGTAAAAAGAGAGAAGTAATTTTCAGAATCTATCCTAGTAGAGTTAACAGGCTTGCACAACAAACCTGGGAAAATGCAATAATTCTGGTGTTTTTTTTTTTTTTAAAAGATAATTACAATATGTTACTAATTCTGTTATATGAGTTCTTTCTTCTTAGATCTCTAAACAATTTGTGTATGCGAAGATACTTATATCTCAAGAGCCATAAAAGTCGTTTTTAAAGACTTATCAATGGTAGGTTAAAGTGTATGTGTCATGGAAAATAACTTTTTTTTTTCCCTCAAATATATTAAAGTAAAAAAAAAAAAAAAAAAAAAAACTTTTACTGAATTTGACTATTTGGAAATATCATGAACCTTTCATACATTATTGGATGAAGAGGAGGGAGTGACCTGAGAGAACAAGCAAAAACAAACAGATATCTAGACAAAATTACAAATTATACCTTCATTTTTAACATGTTTTCAATTTAGTCATTTAATTTTTATTTTTTTAAAAAATAGTCTATTAAATTTAACCATTTTCAAGGTAATCCTTCTGTCCAAATCCTTCCAAATTGCATTGTTAGGCCCTCGCAGCCAATTTTGCACGTTTAGGTTTTTCTAAGATTCCAAATTAAAAACAAACAAACAAAAACAATAATACCTTCCAAAATTTATTCACCAAAAATGAAATTAAATCTAAATTCAACTCAGCCTAAAACCCCCGTCCCCCATGTTTTCATCTATAATAAGTTCCTCGTTTAGGTTGGTAAACCGTGAACAAAATGTATTTTGTAAATGGTTTAAGTAGTTTATTTCTGAAGAAAAGATCGTTGCCAAGTTCTATACTTTAGTGTCAAGTTTTTGGATTTTTGACACCTTTTTGATCAATAGAGACTGCACAATCAACAAAAAGCAACAACGCAAAAATAGGATTTTTAGAGAAAGAGAAACATTGTTTGCTTAGCTACGCTTTATAATTAATTTTATCTCAATATATTTTCACCATACTAGAGGCATTCAAGTAAATCTAAAGATCAATTGATGAAAAAGCCGAAGTCATAATTCCAATCATAAACTTGCTACTATGAATCAAATCTTCAAGAGGTTCTTAGAGCCAGTCGGAGGTTCCAGTTGTGATTGCAAGTATATCATTAGTGGAGCATTTATATAGTAGAAGAGTTTTGAAATTGTAGAAGGTTTCTGCAGTAATTTAATCTACTGAAATTATAGAGTCTAAGGACAAAAGTTTTGTTCTAAATTTGTAAACTTTTCTTTATTATAATAGATTTTTTTTGAAAGGTTCTTCAAGTGATTTTACTTTAGGACAAGCTGTTCTATTAGTTTTGTTCGGGTTAATAACTATATTGTGTGTTATGTTATTTTTAAATGCTTATTTTGTTTTATTTACACAATATTGGATTTATTTGCATAACTATATAAGTACCTTAAGGAGTCCAAAAAAATAATTACTTGGCCATTATTGTTTAACCGGTGCTTTTGGGGGTCTCGCAACCCAACATTTGATATATATATATATATATATATATATTGAAGATGTGGGAGATAGGACTTGTAGAGAAAAAAAAAAAAAGAAGAAGAAAGCTTCGTCAGCAGAGCAATGCGATTGGAGGAAGGTTTATGGGGAGTAAACTGGACACACGTGTGGATGACCCATCACAATACAATAAAGCAAATCACAATTGTCTAATTAATGATGATGGAGAGTCTGTTTGGGATCCGCTTATTTTGTTGAAATTGAAAACTTTTTGCTAAAAGTACTGTAAATAAATATAAAAATTAGCTGAAATAGTACAGTAAAACCTATGAATAGTACCAAAAAGTGCAGTGGAGCCCATGAATAATAGCAAAAATAAGCTGAATAGTAAAAGAAGCTGACTTTTTAAGTTGAAGTCAAATGCACACGAAGTTAAAGAGAAGAACAACGTGGATCGAGATTTATGTGAAGAAAACAAGAAGATTATGGATATTTTGGAAAATTTATAGTGTATCAGTTGGATTTAATTCTGACGTTTTGTTTTCCTAAATAGTTTTGTACTATTTTGAGACTTGTTTTCTTTTTATAAAATCTCTATGGCATCGGTGAGAATATTCATATAAATATAGGAAACCTTATGCTATAGAACTTTTTGAGTGTACGTGCTTGTTACAATATTAATTTACTTTGGTTTATTTATTTATTTATTTGGTAGAATAGGTACCGAAATTAGTAGGGGCATTATCAAAATTATAATTTTAGAAGGATTTTCTTTTTTTTAAAAATTAATTAATCTGATATTTGGATTATTTGCTCATAAAAAAGGTTTGGTAATTGAAGCACATCAAAATATAAAAAATAGTAGAGACAATCATTAAATCTAATATTTTAACCTAAAAAAAAAATCATCCAAAAGATATAAATTTCCCAGATAATTTCTTTCTATTTTTAATTAAGTGGCACTTTTTTCTGAATTATTACCATCTTTTAATTTAAAATTTTCTGATTCAAATTATTTTAGTAATTATCTAATTGTTGGAAGAAGAGCAACTAAAAGAAACAAGTCAAACAGCTAAGCGTTAGATTCTATAGGGCAAAAACAAGGGAAAAAAAAGATTATATAACCTACAATTGTTTTTTCCCTAGTACAATTGTAGAACACCAAGATCTAGACTATTTGTAAAAGTAAACTGCAAAATCTTACCAAAGAAATAAATGTCAATTTATAGCATGCTTTCGATTGCCCAATAAATTTTGTGAGTAAATGTTATTTACTTTAGGATTGGAATTTTTATCATTTTTTTTTAATACAAGATAGAAATTTTTCTTTAACTTAATCTAAGTATACATGTATGTGAAGTTTTCTCTTGGAGACTTGAACCCTGGTCCTTGCTTCCCACCTCACAGGAACTTTATACCTATAGAGTGACCATTACGTTAAGGGTGCGCAATAACTTGAGTTCTTGAGTATAATAAAAAAATGTTTCATCAATAATAGAGCATAATGAAGAAATTAGGGAGTAGAAACCTTTGGAATAATAAAGAAACTAATTAAAGACAACCTTTCTCTTAATTTTCTATTTTTCTTTTTAATCTGCTTTTCTTTTCTTTTCTTTTCTTTTCTTTTCTTTTCTTTTTCTTTTTCCTTGCAGCATGTGAGAGAGAAAAGACAGTTGGTGGGTGAGGTAGGTTGCTTCCCAAGCCAGGGTCGGATAATAGAGGTGTTCATGTCTCAAGGATCATGCCTCACAAACAGCCATTTCTCCTATCTATCCGATTCAAATCCAAAGCAAGAATAAAGTGTAAGATAAATTTAGAGTTGCGGAATAAAATACACATACCTCCAGCCATAGTTGTTTAAGTCTTTGAAGAAAATAAGACTCACTATATGATGATAGTGTATATAAAAGGGTCTTCTAGTCTATGGCCTTTACCTCACACATATCCTTTTGATGGAAACACAGGCTATATATATAGGCTAGACTAGGGACCCTTTTAGATGAAGATGTCCGTAACTCTCCTTCCATCAAGGAACTTAAAAGTTGTAACTTCATGGTGTTTATTAACCAAATGGGTTACACCATTTGAGAGTTACTAAAGGATGTTACATCTAACATGTAACTTTCACAAATAAGAAACTTAAGACATGAAATAAGAAACTTATGACCTGAGTTTCATCTTCAAATGTGGGCCACATAAAATTCTCTTTAAGGAGATATAATCCTACATTCTCCCACTTGGCCCACATGAAATTTAAATAACTCAATAAGTGCTTATCACTATGCTATAGGCACGATACTATCCATGTCACTAGTTGTGAAATGCTCCCACTCAAATAAAGAATCCAATATATGAGTCATGGCGGTAATCCCCTCAATTATAATGAGTATTTCCTTCCATGTATTACAATGTAATGTAATCCTTACATGAGTACGTTATGGGCCATTAATTCTTTATGAATGGACTACCTATTAGCCATTCGGGTCCTCCTCTGAACATCCCCACAGATATATTGTTCTTTATTTATCCCCATGGATTAAATAAACTTTATATATATATATATATATATATATACTTTATGTGCACAAAATATATATTGTCTTTTATTCTCTAAGAACAAGCAAATATGTGTCCCAAATACAAAACAACTAAAGAGAAATTAAACATAAAACAAGTTATTAAGTCCCATATGTTTCACGTGGTCTTTATATGGTTTGGTCGTCAAACCTTTAGTCATGGGATCAGCAATCATTAGCTTAGTGCTAATATGCTCGATGGACACCTTGTGTTTCTTAACATTCTCTCTAACCTTGAGGTACTTTATTTCGATATGCTTACTTTTGCTTCCACTTTTATTATTCTTAGAGTAGAAAACTGCAGCCGAATTGTCACAAAAAATCTTTAAAGGTCTTGATATAGAATCGACAATCTTGAGACCTATGACAAAATTTCTTAACCATAATGCCTGTGTCGTTGCTTCATAGCATGCAACAAATTCTGCCTCCATGGTAGACGAAGCAACAAGTGTTTGCTTAGTACTTCTCCAAGATATAGCTCTTCCAGAAAGAAGGAAAATATATCCTGAAGTAGACTTTCTTGTGTCTACACACCCAGCAAAATCCGAATCTGAATAACCAATCACGTTCAATTGATCAGTATGTTTGTAAGTCAACTTTTAATCCTTGGTACCTTGCAAGTACCTCATAACCTTTTTCACAGCTTTCCAATGATCCAAACTAAGGATACTTTTATATCGACCTAGTAACCCCACTATAAGCCCAATATCAGGCATTGAGCAGACCTGTGCATACATCAGGCTACCTACCGCAGATGCATACGGTATGTTCTTCCTTTGCTCTTGCTCTAATTCATTTTGAGGACATTGATTCTAACTAAATTTGTCTCCTTTCATAATGGGTGCTATTGTAGGTGCACAATCTTTCATTCTGAATCTCTTCAATACTTTTTCAATTTAGGCCTTTTGAGACAGTCCTAACACTCTTTGTGATCTGTCTCTATGAATCTCAATGCCAATGACATATGAGGCTTCACCTAAATCCTTCATCTCAAAGTTTTGGGAGAGAAATTGTTTTGTCTCGTGTAGCAAGCCCAAATCACTACTTGCAAGTAGAATGTCATCCACATATAGGACTAGGAAAATGTATTTGCTCCCACTGACCTTAAGGTATATACATTGATCAACAATGTTCTCAACAAATCCATATGAAGGGATAACATTATGAAACTTTATATACCATTGTCATGAGGCTTGCTTTTGTTCATATATAGATTTCTTTAACTTGCAAACCAAATGACTATCTTTATCATCATAAATTCCTTGAGGTTGGACCATGTATACTGCCTCTTCTAGATCCCCATTCAAGAATGCCATTTTCACATCCATTTGATGTAACTCTAAATCAAAATGAGCTACTAAGGTCATGATTATTCTAAACGAATCCTTCTAAGAAACTGGAGAGAAGGTTTCATGGTAATCAATGCCTTCTTTTTGAGTGAAAAACTTGGCTACAAGTCTAGCTTTATATCGTTCAATATTACCAAAAGCATTTCTTTTGGTTTTATAAACCCATTTGCAGCCAATAGCTACTGCTTCCTTTGCGAACTCAACGAGATCTCAAACTTGATTTTTAGCCATAGACTCCATCTCTTCCTTCATGGCATCATACAAATGTGTGGAATTACTATCACTCATGGCTTGAGAAAAAAAAAGTTGGGTCATCTTTAGGCTCGATATCAAAATCAGACTCTTGGAGATATACAATATAATCATTAGAAATTGTTGGTTTCCTCATTCTTGAGGATCTTCTTACACCTTCTGCTTCTCTTGTATTTTCAGAAATTTCAACAATTGGTTTAATATGAGCTTGTTCTTGATGGGTTTGTTGCTCCTCGAGGATATCATTTGAGGGTGGTTCAATAAAATCTTGTGCCTCCTCAAACTCTATCCTTCTAGGAAAAGTACTCCCACTAAGCTCGAAGTCCTCAAGAAATTTAGCATTTCTAGCCTCAACTATTCTTGGAGTGTGAGAAGGACAATAAAACCTAAACCCTTTGGAGTTTACTGCATAGCCAATAAAATATCTGCTAGTTGTCCTTGGGTCTAGTTTCTTTATATGTGGATTATAAATCCTTACTTCAATAGAACAACCCCATATGTGCAAATGATTTAAACTCGGCTTCCATCCATGCCATAATTCAAAAGGTGTTTTGGAAACAACCTTAGATGGAACCCTGTTTAAGATATACACAGCAGTTTTTAATGCGTCACTCCATAAGGATAAAGGAAGATTGGAGTTACTCATCATACTCCTTACCATATCCATAAGCGTACGATTCCTCCTTTCAGAAACACCATTTTGTTGTGGTGTACCTGGCATTGTATATTAAGCAAAGATGCCCTCTTCCTGAAGGAACTTAGCAAATGGACCTGGTATATGTCCCTTTTCTGTGTACCTACCATAATACTCTCCACCTCTATCTGATCTAATTATTTTAATTTTATTTTCTCTTTGTTTCTCTACTTCTACCTTATAGGTTTTGAAAGCATCTAGTGCCTCAGCCTTATCATATAAAAGATAGAGATACATATATCTTGTATAGTCATCAATGAATAAGATAAAATATCTCTGACCATTTGGGCAAGGAGTAGCAAATGGTCTACATATATCAGTGTGTATGATTTCAAGAATTTCAGAGCTCCTCTTGGCACCCCTTAGTGGTCTTATTGGTCTGCTTACCCTTAATGCAGTCCACCAAGTACCAAAATTAGTCAAATCAAGAGTTTTTAGAACTCCATCTTTCACCAATCTTTTAATTTTTTCTATGGAGATATGTCTCAATCTCTTATGCCATAGCATAGAGGAATTCTCATTAATCAAGCTCCGCTTTATACCAGCATTAACATGCATATTTAAATAATTGCATTCAAAACTGGGGTTAATATCAATTTTAAATAAACTATCAACTAAGGTTCCACCTCCAATATGAACTTTATTTTTAAAAATACTTAAAATTGAGTTTTCAAATAAAAATCCATAACCAACAACAACAAGTTTGGCAATGGAAATTAAGTTTCTGGAAAATTAAGGTATATAGAAAACATTATTTAAATCTAATACATGTCCAGTTTTTAAAATCAGACGAAAAGTCCCAACTCCCTTAACTTTTGAACACATCCGATTTCCTGAATAGATGCATTGTTCATTTCCTTTTGGCTTCCTTAGATTCAGAAAACCCTGCATGGAGTTAACAATGTGAATTATGGAACCAAAGTCAACCCACCATGTATTATTTGGAGCTTCAACAAAAAAAGAGTCATGACACACTAATGAAATGAGATTACCTTTCTTTTTGAGCCATTTCTTGTACTTTAGGCAGTCTTTCTTCATATGCCCTTCTTTCTTGTAGAAAAAACACTTAGTTTTGTTTTTATTGTCATTATGCTTTATGTGTTTTTTCTTCACTTGCAAGGCATTCTTGCCCTTCCTAGCATTTTCTTTAACATGAGTGGCCAAATGAGCACTTTCAACTTTCTCATGTTTTAATCTCTCTTCCTCTTGAACACGCATAGTCAAAAGTTCATTTACTGACCATTTATTTTTATGTGTGTTGTAAGATATTTTGAAAGGACCAAATTCAGAGGGGAGAGAATTCAGTATGAAATGGACTAGGAATGACTCAGAAATCTCAACTTCTAGGGACTTAAGTTGAGTAACCATGTCCCTCATTTCCATAATGTGCTCACGCACATTCTTAGAATAGTCAAAAGTTTTACTTGAAAACCTTTTCATCAAGATGCTTGCCAAAGCCTTATCGGATCTTATGAACTGTTCTTCAATGGCTCTCATAAAATCCTTAACCTTATTACATTCAGGGATAGAACCCCTAATGTTCTTATTTATATGGGATTTTATGAACATTAAACTTAAGTGATTAGATCGCTCCCACCGTTCATAGTCAAGTTTATCATTTGGTGCACTTGATTCCATGGTGACGGGTGGTTCATCCACACGAAGCGCCAAATCAAGATCCATGCATCCTAATGAAAATATGATACTTTTTTTCCAGTCATTATAGTTGCCACCAATTAGCATTGGAACACGTGAAGAATTAGTTACATAAGTAGTAGGAATTGCTGCAATAACCAAGAAAAAAATAAACTTTAATGCCATGAAATATAGACCTTAATTCTAAATCAACCAATGTCAATTTAGTAGTAAATTCCAACCTTCCTATGGGTAGAGGTGCATCACACATGAATGTACTAAAATACTTTATTAATAAGACTAGTAAATATAAACAATAAGAATAAAAATTTTCATACCTTTGGGCCTAGGAAAATTATATTCTTAATGCTTAATTCACCATCTTATTCCAATTAAATCATAAAAATAATAACCTCCCTATGGGGCCAAGTTATTGCTTTTCACGAATTAATTACAATTTAGATGTCTTTATTCTTAATGAAGTATTATAAAAATTAACTTGATGTGATTATCATTATGGCTTAAGATGCTATGGCTATTCTCAAGTCATTTTGATATTCACCCCTTCAAATGACATCATAAAGATAAACTAAACGTCATATTTGTCAATTAAAATAAACCATAAAATGATATTTAAAGACAAGTGTAAGAAACTGTAAATATACTAAAAATATCATGAATTTTAACTATGTAATAATCAAATTTCCATATATAATCACAAACTTTATAAAATCACTGCACACTATATGTAAGTCAGACAAGATAATAATCTATATGTAAAGTTGTCATGACAGATGTTCACTTTCATGAGAAGCTTAAATTTGAAAAACCTGATAGGCCACAAACTGAATGACCCCTTGTGATTTTACACTAATTAATTAATTAAGTCAAGTTATTAATTAATCAATTTAACATGCAAATACGTGGCAGCACAAACAAATCACCGAATAACAAAATATGCAGCGGAAAATAAATAACACGGTGATTTGTTCACGAATGGGGAAAACCCTAACGGCAAAAACCCCACCGGGTGATTTTCAGGTCACCACTCCCGAAACTCCACTATTATCAAATCAAGCGGTTACAAATAAGGAATCCCAAGTACCTTACCAACCTACAGTTGAACCCTTACCCCAATACCCAATTGGACTTGATCTGTAGCGACAGTTCCCACCTTTAATGCACGGCTCCCAAGTACGTGACTAACCAGATGCGCGGATCCCAGTACGCGACTTCAATCACCAACTTTAGAATGAGAGGTTGGCTGCAAAATTCTTCAGATCATCCTATGCATGAAGATCAGGAAGATGCTTGGTCACAAAACCCTAAGGTGCACAATACACAGCAACTTCTTGAAGAAGATGATCTAGGTTAAGAACTTCGTCTTTAGAGCACAATTTGCTTGAACAAGGATTGCTCAATACTTATGCAACTTGTGTCTTAATTGACGGCTCTTAAAACACTCCTTAAATATGTTTAGGGTTAGAAGAAAAGAAGGCCCAAAAACACATTCACGGATCCCAAGAAAATCAGATTAGAATTCTGACTTTTGTAATTCTCGACAGCTAGCAGGTGTCAAGGTAGGTGTCGAGCAGGTGTCGAGCTTTAAAAATTCTGCACTTCAACTTTCTTTTTCTTGGACAGACTTGATGACTTCAACACTTGACTTTGAAACATAGTTTCTTGAAGTATTAAAAACACCTAGAACTACCCAAATACAAGTAAAGTGCGTTTTGTCAAAGGATTAGCCAATTTACATAAATGATGACATATGTTCCTAACATGTAAACACATATGTCCTAACAATCTCCCCCTTTGGCAATCCGTGACAAAACCATGACCAACAAATGAACATATGAGAGAAGTCATAAATCACTCAACTCATATTCACTTGTTACATACAATAAAATCTATCCTAACACAAACTCTTGAAGAACTTTGCAAAAAGAGAGTTTATGGCAAGAAGACTTTGACAATCTGTATTTCTGAAACACTTATAAACAAAACTCATCAAGGCATCTTGTGTGAAACAGAAATAATTAGATTGCATACAATATAAAGAACATGTGTATAAAGAAAGAAAAGAAACAACACATGAAGAGATAGGTGAATAAGAAAAACATACATCCACATATATAGAAAATAAGTACAATGTATCTATAAAGAAAGAAAAGAAAAGATACATGATAAGCCTCACTACATCCCTCAAAGTATGAACACTCCCCCTAACAAAAATGTCCTATACTAACTCTCCCCCTAAAATGACTACTCTCATAATCCAAAACTACTCCTCCTTTTTGTCACGGGTGACAAAGGATAGAGTGTCATGTAGACATCTCATCAGTAGAGCTAGCATCTCCATCATCATCTGAAGCATCATCATCATCACTATCATCATCATCATCATCCTCAGCATCAGACTCTGAAGCAACTGGAGAAGGTGGTGGAGGAGAAGCCTCAGATGCAAAACCACCCATGGTCGCCTGCCGTCGTGCAATACGACCAACACGAACGTTCACCTGATACAACTCAGTGGTGAGTGTATCAAGGCGAGCATCCATGCGCTGCAGCTGCGCCATAATATCTCCAAGGGATACATCGCTGGAGGAAGGAAGAGAAGTCGATGTAGATGGAGCAGATCTGGATGGAGCCGAACGGGAGGGCGAAGTGGAATCCGGCTGTCTCGCCCTGAACTGTGCCTGGCTACGTTTTACGGTAGCGGCATCTATGGCAGAGATGTGTGTGAAGTGGTCGGAGACAGGGAAAGGGATGGAAAAATGGCGTAGTATCCTCGTGATAGCAGAAGGAAAGATAAGCTTATCACGGGACGCCGCATCTAAATGAACATCTATGATAGAGAATATGAAATGGGAGGGAAAATCTATCGTAAGATGCTCAAGTAGAGAAAGCAAGAAACGAGCACGAGGCTCTGTGATAGAGTTATAATGGGAGAGAGGATGAAGTACAAAAGTCATCACCATGTTAAGGAATCTAGGACCTTTAGCAAAAGGTCTACATGATGTGTACATATGCTCACCCCACTCAGAAGGGCGCTCACAAAAAGCAGAAATGAGCTCATCCCGGGACACAGTCCTCAGTCGCTCAGAGGTAGGATAGTCAGGAAACTCTATCCTAGGAACATGAAGCACATCCGCAACCAGCTGCGGTGTGACAACAATGCGCGTACCTCGAACGCGAGTGAAAAAGAGAGGTACTGAACGATCAATCCCGTGCATGTTGGAGTAAAACTCCTGAATCAGCACGAGAGGACAAGTGACCGGGACGTCACACAGTGACTCCCATCCCCTACTGTGAATGACAGAGGGAAGGTCAGTGTCGGCGAAGTCCGCCAGAACAACGTGGCGTTCCGAATGAACACCTCGTTTAGAGAAGTTCTCAGTAAATGCCTTGTAGGCATCTCCATCACGGAACCGAAGGTTATGAGGAGCAGAATCAGAAGATGAAGAGGCTCCAGAACGCAGAGGGTTCCGGGCCGGAGTGGATTTACGTTTAGGTGCCATAGATGCAACTAACGTAAAAAGAAAGAAAAGAGATAGAGAGAGAGAGACAATCAGAAAAGTCCCAAACAGTTCAAATATGACAATATATTGAACAAAACGGACGTATGCATGGGAATGCATGATCATGTGACATGCTAAACAATAAAAACATCATGGGCTCAGCCCAATCCAATCCTAGCAGCACACATTCAAGAATCACACAACTAAATGCATGAAAATATCATTCTAATGCTCATGGAATGCAATGCATGACATTCTAAACCATTTTTATTGAAAATCCAACCCAAAACTTCAATAAAAACTCAAAGATTTTGAAAAACCCAAAGTTTTCAAAAAAAATCCCAAAACCTAAGTTTCAAAACATGAAATGCATGAAGAATGAAGGAAAACAAGATCATACCAAGTGATTTGAAGCAAGAAAGTGCCAGAAATCAAGTTGGATGAAGGTTGGAGAGAAGAAAACCGCTCAGGAACACGAACCGCCTCGGACAGATCGAAGAGAGATCGAGAAATGAAGGAAAAATCGCGAAAGAAGAATATATAGGATCTCCAGTAAATCTCGACAGCAGAGGTGTCGAGAGGTATCGAGATGCTGTCGAGGAAGGTGTCGAGAAGTTTTGCCTTCGACAGCTGAGGTATCGAGGAGGTATCGAGGTACCAAACAGCTCAACCAACAAAGAAGGCTCGATCGATCGAAGAGGTGTCGAGAAGGTATCGACCAGACAGAGATTTCTCGATCGATCCACAAGGTGTCGAGGAGGTATCGAGATTGCGATAAGAAAAATGCTTTGGAGGCTCGACAGCTGACCAGGTATCGAGGAGGTATCGAGAAGGTGTCGAGCCAGCTTTGAAATGCAGTTTTTCGAGAATTGAAAAACACAGACATGAATGCAATCAAGACATGCACCTCAACCAAGATCCAACCAACAGATAAATCTCTCAAAAATCATCTCTCAATTAAAATTTAAGCACATGGATCTCCCAAAAACACACACACACACTAAACAAGTCTAACCAATTTTATATTTCAAAAATAAGTCATGACAGTTTAGTGAGCATACAAAAGCACAAGTAAAACCTTTGTGATGGCCAAATCACATTGTACCTGCACATGTATCAAAAGTAGCAAAGAATATTGCGTGTTGTGTGTGAAAAACATCGCAAGATTGCATAAGTGTATACATGTTATGACGATCTGAGATATGAGAAAATAACTTTAACTCACACACAATCATAACTGTTTGATGGGGACTATCACCTTTGAGGTACATCCTATAACTCCCACATCTCCTAGAATACACGCTTGCAACCATTTTTAAAAGCATTTTTAATCTTTTTGCTTTTTATTTCTTTGCATATTTTCTTTTTGAACATATCATACATGGGCTTATGAGAAAGAAAAGAAATACCCATTGATATTTTGACATTTTAATTTTGCTATGCCTAAGCACACAAATGTCATTAACATCACACTTTTGCTATGCCGAAACAGACAGATGTCATTAATGATTGGCGGGTAACAGTGGTGAGATGGTTATTTATGCCTTTCTCTTAGGATTTTCTAGTCCTACCCGTCAAAAAGAGTGATATGAGTGTTAAGTCTAAGAAATAACCTAATCTTACTCATCACAAACATGAGTCACAAAGCTCACTTGCTTAGTTGTGCATAAAGATGCTCATCTAAGCTACAAGAGATACAAAGTTTAGAAAACTTTGTTTCATTGGCCATCTAAGGTACACAAGTACCAAAGTACACAAAACACACACTGTTTTTGTATTTTTCAATTTTTCAATTTTTATTTTTATTTTTTATATATCAAAAACAAAATAAACAAAACTGAAAGTAAACACACAAAAACATGTTAACAAAGCAAAACAATGCAAAAACTAGACTGACTCAAAAAAAAATGCAAAACACACAAGCAATGCAACAAAAAAGGAACAAGAGGGGAGAAGAAAGTGATAAAATCACTTAGAGTCCTTTTTCTTCCACACCTTGGAAGAGCCTTTCCTTTGATTAAAACCTTGAACCGGCAGTGAGGGGGAAGAATTGAAACCATTCAAGTTCGAAAGGAACATGATGGCTTTCAGAAGATCTCCAAGAGGAGCAAGAGAGGATTGAAGCTGATTTTGGCTTCCAGATGCTGTCATACTGTTGCTCTGTTGGGTGGCTAGCCACTTGTAGCAATTAGGTCGAGTATGACCAGCAGCTCCACAATGATAACAGAGATGCTGCTTCTTTTGTTTAGGCTTTTGAGAGTTTGCCTTCTTATCTCTAGGGAGTTTAGCATCTTTCTTTTCTAACTTAGGGGGTGCTCCTAAGATGGATTTACCCTTGTCTATGTTCTCACTAGCTAATTCAGTTTTATTATCAATGTTCTCAATTTTAACATTATTAGCAGGAGGAACAAAAACAGTAGAACTAGTAGAAGCAGAGTTAGAGATAGAAAGACCATACCCTAAACCTGTTCGGTCTGAAGCAGATTTCTGGTTGCTGAGCATCTCATCAAGCTTTGCACTTGAAGTCCTCTCCAGTTGAGCTCTAACTTGAAATAGTTCAGCTTCAAGCTTCTTGGTCTTCTCAGCCAGGAAGTTGTTCTCAAATCTCAGTGCACCAATAGTTTGATTCGCCTCATCAAACTTTGTGGACAATTCTTCTCTGTCGAGTTCCACATCACTGAGCTTCTTGGTGGCTAGCCTGTATAGCTTCTCATGCTTTCCAGAAAGCTTGTAGAGCTTCTCATAGGCTGAATGGATATCATCTTTGTCATCCATCTTTTCACATTCAGTGTCCACCAATTCTTCTTCTTCTTCTTCAACAATCCCATCAGTAGAATTGACTGAAGCAGTGAAGGCATTTAGGATTCCGTCGTCCTCATCATCGGAATCATCTTCAGGATCAGTGTCACTAAGGGTTGCAGCTAGAGCCTTGCTTTTTCCAATGCTCTTCAAATAAGTAGGACACTCATTCTTCATGTGTCCAAACCCGTGACACCCAAAACACTTTGGTCCTGCAGGAACAGTGTACTGACCGCCATCCTTGGCATCCTTTCTTCCTTTGTCTTGGCTCTTGAACTGTGAAGAACCGGATTGCCTACGGTCTTTGTCGAAGCTCCTCCCATTGGCATTCTTCATAAACTTTTTGAACTGCCTCGTAATGTAGGACTTCATCTTGGAATCTTCATCATCAGAAGACTCATCAGTATCACTGTTCTTCGCCTTTAGGGCCATGCTCTTGCCCTTGCTTGACTTGCTTATCCTTGATAACCCTAACTCGTAGGTCTGCAAGTTCCCAACCAGCTCAGTCAAAGGAATTTTATCAATATCCTTTGATTCTTCAATTGCCGTAATCTTGGCATGAAATCTCTCAGGTAGAGATCTGAGCACCTTCCTTACAACCTTGGGTTCAGGGATGGTTTCCCCAAGATTGAAGGCTGAGTTCACTATGTCTTTCAGCTTGGCATAGAACTCATCAAACGACTCATCCTCCTCCATTTTAATTTCTTCAAAGCTAGTAGTGAGCCTCTGTAGCTTTGAATCCTTGACAGCCTTTGTTCCTTCATAGGTTGTCTGGAGGATGGTCCACGCCTCCTTGGCAGTTTCTGTTGAGGATATCTTCTTGAACTCCTCATTAGTGACAGCGCTAAACAGTGCATTCAACGCTCTGCTGTTGAAGTTCGCCGCCTTGATCTTGGCTTCATCCCAATCAGCCGGTGCTTCTTTTGGCTTTGTCCAGCCAATTTCCACAGCTTGCCACACCTTCTCATCTAGGGACTGCAAAAAAGCTCTCATGCGTACTTTCCAATAGGCATAGTTAGTCCCATCAAATAAAGGAGGTATAATAAGAGATTGTCCTCTATCCATGACAAACAGGGGTCAATGGATCAATCACAGCAAAGATTAATAACTAATCAGAGTGTGCCCGGTCTGATACCACTTGATAGGCCACAAACTGAATGACCCCTTGTGATTTTAAACTAATTAATTAATTAAGTCAAGTTATTGATTAATCAATTTAACATGCAAATACGTGGCAGCACAAACAAATCACCGAATAACAAAATATGCAGCGGAAAATAAATAACATAGTGATTTGTTCACGAATGGGGAAAACCCTAACGGCAAAAACCCCACCGGGTGATTTTCAGGTCACCACTCCCGAAACTCCACTATTATCAAATCAAGCGGTTACAAATAAGGAATCCCAAGTACCTTACCAACCTACAGTTGAACCCTTACCCCAATACCCAATTGGACTTGATCTGTAGCGACAGTTCCCACCTTTGATGCACGGCTCCCAAGTACGTGACTAACCAGATGCGCGGATCCCAGTACGCGACTTCAATCACCAACTTTAGAATGAGAGGTTGGCTGCAAAATTCTTCAGATCATCCTATGCATGAAGATCAGGAAGATGCTTGGTCACAAAACCCTAAGGTGCACAATACACAGCAACTTCTTGAAGAAGATGATCTAGGTTAAGAACTTCGTCTTTAGAGCACAATTTGCTTGAACAAGGATTGCTCAATACTTATGCAACTTGTGTCTTAGTTGACGGCTCTTAAAACACTCCTTAAATATGTTTAGGGTTAGAAGAAAAGAAGGCCCAAAAACACATTCACGGATCCCAAGAAAATCAGATTAGAATTCTGGCTTTTGTAATTCTCGACAGCTAGCAGGTGTCGAGGTAGGTGTCGAGAAGGTGTCGAGCTTTAAAAATTCTGCACTTTAACTTTCTTTTTCTTGGACAGACTTGATGACTTCAACACTTGACTTTGAAACATAGTTTCTTGAAGTATTAAAAACACCTAGAACTACCCAATTACAAGTAAAGTGCGTTTTGTCAAAGGATTAGCCAATTTACATAAATGATGACATATGTTCCTAACATGTAAACACATATGTCCTAACAAAACCAATCATAATCTCCACAGAAACATTCGGCCAAAGCCCAATGCAAAAGGAATAATTTTCCATATTAAAGCCATCCGGCCCAAATGATGGTAAAAGCTATTTTAGTGATAGGCTTCAATACCATATGCTATGACCCACACATGAGATACATGGCATAAAACTTAACTCTATTCCATGCCTCTTAAAACTGGGTTTGCTGACATTGGTTAAAAGGCCAAATTTTGATGTCATAGTTAATTTAGCTGAAAGGTCCCAGCACAAAAGAATATGCAATGCAAATACTTTATATGCTTAAATCCATATATGCATCGGAAATTTAGCCAAATCATAGAAAAATCTATGAATGAAAAATTACTAAACAACATAGCATGAAGGAAGCTCTGATACCAAATGTAAGATAAATTTAGAGTTGCGGAATAAAATACACATACCTCCAGCCATAGTTGTTTAAGTCTTTGAAGAAAAGAAGACTCACTATATGATGATAGTGTATATAAAAGGGTCTTCTAGTCTATGGCCTTTACCTCACACATATCATTTTGATGGACACACAGGCTATATATATATATATATATATATACACTAGACTAGGGACCCTTTTAGATGAAGATGTCCGTAACTCTCCTTCCATCAAGGAGCTTAAACGTTGTAACTTCATGGTGTTTATTAACCAAATGGGTTACACCATTTGAGAGTTACTAAAGGATGTTACATCTAACATGTAACTTTCACAAATAAGAAACTTAAGACATGAAATAAGAAATTTATGACATGAGTTTCATCTTCAAATGTGGGCCACATAAAATTCTCTTTAAGGAGATATAATCGTACATAAAGAAGGTATTTTTTTAAAGGGTCAAACCACATCTAGTAAACACACAATGTGAGATATCCCACTAAGGTCCCAACATACCCAAAGATACTTTTGTATTGTTAGGGGGGAGGCCCCATTTTTCACAAATTTGAAGACTTGCATTCACTATAGCTGTTTGGCTTTTCCAACCTGCTATGTGCATTGTATCTTTCTCTGACACATTCTTTCTATTATTTCATCCTCTACTTTGATGAGATAAGTTTAAATATTCTTTGTGAGTACTGATAAAAGGGTATTATTATGATTCGTGTAACAGACACTACACAGCAACTATAGCAAACTCTTATGTGTTTCGTTAACTCACCCAATATAGATCTAACATCCATGCCCTAGAACTTTCATAACGAAATACTTGATTTTTTTACTAAAGTTCACATCTCAATATTTTTCATTTTGGCATTTTATAATTGATTTAGTTTTCATATTAATACCGTTGTCTATTTACGTTAGTAATTTGGTGACATCTAGGAATAACATTATATAGACGACGTGTCTTAATGGACTCTACTTATCTAATACTTAATGATCAAAAATTACTAACAGAGTTGGACGGCAAAGCTAATAATTTGAACAACATAACTAATATGAAAATGGAATCAAACATGATGAGCCAAATGAAAAATCTAAAACATAAAGTACCAAAAAAAGAAAACAACCCCAAACTTTAAGGGCTAAAGTATACTTTTGCCTCATTATTTCAGTTTCGGTTGAGCAACAAAACATTTACATCTAGTTTTGAATTCGTGCTCCTAGCTTGAGAGAAACAAAATTACTACATTAAATATTAGGCTTGGTAATGGAGAAACACAAAAGTTATTTAGCGATAAAAGCAATCATCTATATATATATAATAATAGGCGAAGCTAAGAAAAACTCAAATTAAAATTTCAATTTAGAGATCTAATTTTGCGCCATGTGTCCTAAATTATTTATTCTTTAAAAGTTTTATTTTTTAATTTTAGAATAAAGTGTGGGACCACATCATAAATATTCATTCAAGTGAGTTATTAAGTACAAAAACCAAGGAGTCTAGAATAAATAAATTGTAAAATAAATAAAAAAAAGTGTTTCACAATAATTAAAAAAAAATGGACAATTTACATTTTATACCTAATAATATCTTTACAATTATTTTTTAAAGAGTTAACAATATATAGAAATGACTTTCAATAATATTTAAATTATATATATAAGAATTATTTTATGCATCTTATTGTATATTTTTAAGTGTATCCATGCATATGCATGGGGTTACAAGCTAGTATATATAATATAAATTAAGGTCAAGTTACTTTAAATAATATTATAACACTTATAACACTTGATAACTTTTTATTAAATTAGTGTGGGGCCTGAGAATTTAGCAACCCGGACCCATTTTACACCAGGCCCAAGGCCCGCACCATGGAGGAAAAAATGTCTGAGGACGAACAAAGAAGGCCCAAATTGCCAAGAGACGTCGCTGAGGACAATCCTATCCTCGGCCAACCGAGATTATAGAAGGGAAGAGTAGTACGCCATCAGGGGCAGCCTCCTAAAGCATCTCAAGGAAAAGGACAAGTACAATGGGACAGTCACAAGAGCATGGTGGAGGAGCAATTCAAGGAGAAGCTGTCACATTCGCATTAAATGCCCACAGTTAACATTCTAACCGCATTAATGGAGAAAAGACCCCTGAACAGTGTTAACTAAGCTGTTGTAGCCCATAAAAAGCTGAGGAAGGTGGCTGATGAGATAAGCACTCAAGTAGTAGCCTGCATGATTAACAAATGGAGGGCCAAGATCAGCTGAAAGGGGGTATATAATGTAAGAAATCCCTCAGGAGAAGAGGAGGCAATTTAGAAGGAGAAACACAATAGTAATTCATATGATCTGAGAAACCTTTATAACCAAGTGTTGAGAAAATAATTAAAACTAAAAGCTCCTCAAGAGAGTGCCGAGGACAAAATTTCACACTTTGAATCTATTCCCTTATTATTTGATCCACTCCTAACCACGTTTAGTTGTTGTAATCCTTATTAAGGCTTAGTTCTTAAACTCATTATCTACAAATTTATTGTATTGAGCTAGCTAAGTCAGAGTCCACACATCGTGCTCGAGTCCGATCCCTATAATTGGCGTCGCCCGTGGGAAGAATTTGTGTGTTAGTAAGGGCAACAATCAAGCATGGTAGGATCAGGCCCTCATCAAGCAGGCTCCCATCAGCCTGAACCGGCCAGAACTCAACAACAGGGTAACTTGCCTAACCCTGAGCGTGATCGAAATGAAGAGAATGGAAGGTTTCGAGAGGGAAGTGTGCACACCACTTAAACTAGCGGAAGCCACTCTCATAGGGGTAGTCACGTGCCTAGGAGACAAAATAACAACCAGGACATGCAATCAGAAGAAGTTAAAAGTCACGTATCCCAGAGACAGGATGATAAACTGGCCATGCAATGAGAGATAGACGACTTGAAGAGAAAGTTGCGCCATGCACAACAAAAGCAGCCTCATTCTAGCCTTGACACGTCCTCCGAGAATGAAAGCGATGATGACTATAGGCAAAGATCGAGAACTCCTCTAAGCGAGACCTTCTCTCATGAGGAAGAGTACTACTGGAGGCTTAAGCATAACAGCCCATCTCCTAGTGGCTTGGGAAGTGATGCCATGAGCAGAGCACTGGATCAACTCTCCAAATCGCCTTTCATACGCCACATAGAAGAGGCTACACTGCCTCGACAATTCCAGTAGCCAACCTTCATCATTTACAATGGTAGAACGGACCCTGTGGAACATGTGAGTCAGTTCAACCAAAGGATGGTTGTCCACTTTAAAAACGAGGCGCTGATGTGCAAGGTCTTCCCATCTAGCCTAGGACCAGTGGCGATAAGGTGGTTCAATGGTTTAAAGGCGAATTCCATAGGTTCGTACAGGCAGCTAACTCGAGCCTTTGGCTCCCATTTTGTCACCAACAGCAAAGCTCCTTGGCCTTTGAATGCATTGTTGTCTTTATCCATGCAAGATGGAGAAACTCTAAAGGCCTACTCGGACAAATATTGGGAGATGTATAATGAATTGGATGGCAATTTTGATGATGCCGCCATCATCACCTTCAAAAATAGCCTCCCAGTTGGGCACGGCTTGAGGAAGTCCCTGATTGGCAAGCCTGCCACCAGTATGCGCCAGCTAATGGATTGGATCGATAAATACAAACGAGTAGAGGAGGACCAGCTGCACGGCAAGGGAAAAGAAAAGGTTATCCTTCAGGAGAGGAGGGATTTCAGGTTAGACCTGTATAACAGCAACCACCCGATGAGGGATTTCGCAAGGTAATCAGGAGCAACCAGCGCGCAGACAGTCAATGCTGTGTTCCGAGAACCAGTACACAGGGTGTTGGAGAAAATCAAGGATGAGCCATACTTTAAAAGGCCAAATAAGATGACGGGAAAGCCCACAAAATGCAATCAGAACCTTTATTGCCAATACCACCAGGACCACGGACATACCACAGAGAACTGCAGGAATCTTTGGAACTATCTGGACCAGTTGGTCCGAGAAGGAAAGCTGAAGCATCTCCTGCATCATTCCAGTGGCTATCAAGGCCAGACCCATCAGGAGCCCTAGAGAGATACTGTTCTGAGGCCACCTGCAAGGACGATCAATGTAATTTTGGTTGCGCTAGGAAGAACAGGCACGCGCCCTTCACGAGTGTTGTTTGTGGCTCAAATGCCAGCCAAGGAGTCCCAGCCTAAACTGAAGAGGGCCAGAAGGAATTTCCACCCAACCTTGTGTTTCTTAGAAGAAGACAAGATCGGAATCACCCAGCCCCATGATGACACGCTAGTGATCACTCTTAGAATCGGGAACTACGATGTGAAAAGAGTGATGGTGGATGATGGCAGTGGGGCCGAGATTATGTACCTCGACCTCTATAAGGAGCTGAAGTTGAAGCAGGAGGACTTGATGCCCTATAGCTCTCCTTTGATGAGCTTCGACGGAAAGCTCATTATCCTGAAGGGCATGATTAGGCTACCCCTCCAGATCGGCCCAGAGATAGTGGAGGTGAACTTCATTATGGTGGACACCTACTCTCCATGCACAGCCATCATCGGCAGGCTCTGGCTCCATACTTTGGGGGCTGTCGCCTCCTCCTTGCTCCAGAAGGTGAAATTCCCATCAGGGGACCAAGTCTTCGAGATCCGTGGTTGCCAATCCATAGCAAGGCAGTGCATGGTGGCTGTCATATCACATCGGCTCGATGCAGAATCCTCGACCACTGTTGAAAAAAGCTTATAGCAATCAAAGGCCCCGGTAGCGCCTCTTGATGTAGCTGCCGAGGAAGCAAAATGTGAAGATCTAGAGAATGTGGTCATTGGTGATGACCCAGAGAAGTTCTTTCAGGTCAGGGCTCAGTTGCCTCTTCAGGAGAAGGAGGAATTGATTGAATTCCTCGTGAGAAATATTGATGTATTTGCATGGGATGCCTGCGATGCTCCAAGGATCGATCCAGCCTTTTTTTGTCACCATCTCAATGTCAATCCGTCCATCACTCCCAAGAAGCAGCCACCTCGGCGCCCATCAAGAGAGCATGCTGATGCGATCAGGGAAGAAGTGAAGAAGCTTAAGTGCGCAGGGACTATCAAGGAGGTTTTTTACCCCGAATGGTTGGCCAACACCGTAGTGGTTAAAAAGAAAAGTGGAAAGTGAAGGGTTTGTGCGGACTTCATGGACCTAAACAAGGCATGTCCAAAAGACCCACTCCCCATGCCTCAAATAGACCAGCTAGTGGATGCAACTGCAGGCCATTCTCGGATGAGTTTCTTAGATGCCTTTCAAGGCTATCATCAAATACCACTAGCCCTGAAGGATCAGGAGAAGACAGCCTTCGTGACACCTATTGGAAACTACCACTACAAGGTGATGCCGTTTGGCCTAAAGAACGGAGGGTCCACTTATCAAAGGATGATGACGAGAATGTTCGAGCCGTTGTTGGGCAAGAGCATTGAAATCTATGTTGACGATATGGTGGTGAAGAGTAAAGTGGTGTCCAAGCACTTAGGAGACCTCAGTCGCATCTTCGATACATTGAAGAAGCACAAGTTGCGCCTAAATGATTTCAAATGCTCATTTGGTGTGGGATTTGGCAAGTTCTTAGGCTACATTATTACCCATAGGGGAATCGAGATCGATCCTAACCAAATCAAGGCTATTCATAATCTAAAGCCTCCACAAAACCCCAAGGAGGTCCAAAAGCTCACCGGAATAATCGCGGTCCTGAATCGATTCATTTCTAGGTCGGCTGATAGATACAGGCCTTTCTATCTCCGGATCAACAAGTGGAAGGGTTTAAGTGGTCCGAGGATTGTGTCGTGGCCTTCCAGCAGCTCAAGGAATACCTATCTCGGCCACCTATCATGTCCAATCCTGAGGCCGATGAGGTCTTATATGCATATATTGCTGTAGCTCTTCATGCTGTAAGCCTGGTGCTAATACGGGATGACAATGGCATTCAAAAGCCAGTCTATTACGTGAGTAAGTCACTACATGAAACTAAGGTCAAGTACCTACCCTTGGAGAAAGCCATACTAGCTGTGGTCCACGCTACCCGAAAGCTTCCCCACTATTTCTAGGCCCACATAGTAGTTGTTCTAACCCAACTACCTTTGAAGTCTGTACTTCGAACTGCTGATTATACTGGAAGGATCGCCAAATGGAACACAATTCTGGAGGCTTTTGGCGTCAAGTACATGCCTCGGACCTTTATAAAAGGCCAGGTCCTAGCTGATTTGGTGACCGAGTTTGCTGAACCGCTAGTAGAAGCAGTAGTAGAGGAGCGAGATATGGAAGGAAAATCAGTTGAGGCAATCTCTGTTCCAGGACCCCCATGTTGGAAGGTGTACGTTAATAGCGCAGCAAATCAAAGAGGTTCTGGAGTGGGGCTAGTTCTAGTGTAGCCTGAGAAGACTATCATAGAGAAATTCCTAAGGCTTGGGTTCTCGGCCACGAATAATGAAGCCGAGTATAAGGCATTGTTACAAAGGATGGTCATGGTGCAGAAAATGGGCGGAAAAGCAATAGAGATGTTCTCGGACTCGCAATTGGTAGTAGGCCAGGTAAAGGGAGAATTGGAGGCTAGAGATACGAGGATGCAAGAGTACTTAAGCCAGGTCAAGCGCTTGCAATCAGACTTCGATCTTTCAGCTTGTCACATGTCCCCAAAAGTGGAAACATCCATACAGATTCATTGGCCACACTTGCTACATCCTCGACAGAGGATCTACCTCGGGTTATTCTTGTGCTCGTCTGGAAAGAGCAAATGAGGTGGCAAAAGGCATGGTTCATATCCATCAAGTTGGAGTAGGTCCCAACTGGATGGATCTTATAGTGAGATTCCTCAAAGATGATGTTCTGCCTGAGAAGAAGTCAGAGGCTGAGAAAGTTCGAAGAAACGCTCTACGGTTCTGACTGTCCGAGGACCACAAATTGTATAGGCGCTCTTATTCTGGACCATATTTACTGTGTGTCCACCCTGAGGCATTAGAGCTATTGCTTGAAGAGCTGCATAAAAGGATCTATAGGAGTCACACAGGAGGAAGATCTTTGTCACACCGAGCCATCACCCAGGGATATTGGTGGCTGGGGATGCAGGAGGAAGCCCTAGAGTATGTTAAGAAGTGTGACCAGTGCCAAAGGTTTGCCCCAAACATTCATCAGTCAGGAGGGTTCCTCAACCCTTTATCCAGTCCATGGCCATTTGCCCAGTGGGGCTTGGATATTGTAGGCCATTTCCCCAATGCACTAGGAAATAAAAGGTATCTGTTGGTCGGCACAGATTATTTCACCAAATGGGTTGAAGCTAATCCCTTAGCCAACATCAGAGATGTCGATGCTAAGAAATTCATTTGGAAGAACATTGTTATACGGTTCGGGGTCCCTCATACCCTCATTTCAGATAATGGACTCTAATTTGACAGCAAAACCTTCAAAAGATACTGTTGTAAACTAGGGATCACAAACAAATACTCAACTCCAGCTTATCCTCAAGGAAATGGACAAGTCGAGGCTGTCAACAAGGTCATAGTCAATAAGCTTAAGAAGAGACTAGATGATGCCAAGGGAAGATGGGTTGAAGAGCTGTTACACGTCCTATGGACTTACCGGACTACACCACGATGGTCAACAGGGGAAACACCTTTTGCCATGACCTATGGGGCCGAGGCTGTTATCCCTCTAAAGGCAAACTTCCTAACGCTGAGGACGAGCTCCTTCGCTCCAAGCAGTAATGATGAACTACTAGGGAAGTGCCTAAATTTGATTGATGAATGAAGAGAAAAGGCAATGATCTAGCTAGCCTACTACCACCAGAAGCTTAAGCAAGGATATGATGCCAATGTGAAGATGAGACCACTTGCACCAGGGGACTTAGTATTGAGGAAAGTTGTGGGTGCTGCCAATAGTCCCTCTTGGGGAAAGCTGGGACCCAATTGGGAAAGGCCATATCGAATTACTTTAGTAGCGAGGGTAGGGGCTTACTACTTAGAGGACTTAGATGAAAAAGCTGTACCACTTCTGTGGAATGTAAATAATCTGAGGAGATATTATTATTAATGAAAGCATTTCTCTATTTCAAGTTCTAAGTCTATTATGATTATATGCCTTGTGTGCTGACAACGAGAACCTAAGTACTAGACAGAACCAAGGTCTTGCATGGTCCTCGGACTCAAACCTATGGGGAAACTAGTTACTTCAAGAAGAATCTGAGTACTAGACAAAACCAAGGTCTTGCATGGTCCTCAGACTCAAACCTATGGGGAAACTAGTTAATTCAAGAAAAATCTAAGTACTAGACAGAACCAAGGTCTTGCATGGTCCTCGGACTCAAACCTATGAGGAAACTAGTTACTTCAAGACGAAACTAAGTACTAGATGGAACCAAGGTCTTGAATGGTCCTCGGACTCAAACCTATGGGGAAACTAGTTACTTCAAGAAGAAACTAAGTACTAGGCAGAACCAAGGTCTTGCATGGTCCTCAAACTCAAACCTATGGGGAAACTAGTTACTTCAAGAAGAAACTAAGTACTAGACAAAAACAAGGTCTTGCATGGTCCTCGGACTCAAGTCTGATCTATGCCTGGTCCTTGGATCACCTGCTTTGGTAGAATTAACACTGTGCAGAACTTGCCTAAGTATCAAACGAAGTCTATAAGCAAGCTAGCCTAATTTAGTTAACTACTTTGATGCTTGTTGTGATCATCGCAGACAACGATGACCTTTTTTATAATAAAATTCTCAAAGTTAAGCCCATAAGCGTCACTTAAAGCGTTTTAGGGTGTCATAGACATGGTTTTTGTTTGTCCCATACTTAAAGCGTTTTAGGGTGTCATAGACATGGTTTTTGTTTGTCCCACACCTGAAAGGTTGTTCTACATAAGTTTGAATGTCCGTTAAAGAACCGAAGGATCTGGTGACTTTGATCTATTCTGGTTCTAAATCAAAAACAAAAGAAAGGTGGGTCTCCATTTGTATAAACAGCTTTACAATTATTGTAATTATTGCCATGGTCAGCCGAGGCACAATTAGAATTGGAATTGTGCAAGTGAAAAGATAAACAGGGTAAATAAGGGAAAATAGAATGCACACTTCATTAAGTTCATAGAAATTACATATTAATGATTGCATTACAATGTTCAAAAAAAAAAAAGACAAAGCAAGACTACAACTGGTGCCAGCCAAGGGGGGCTACTTCTTCAACTTTATTTTGAGCCCTTCCTTGGGGAGCTGGGCAGAAAGGGTCTTCGAATCCTTGGGGCCTTGAGGTGGGGGAGCAACCTGCAAATGGTCAGCTAGAAGAGGTGCCTTCTCGGCATCAAGGGCCTGGGCTTCAGAGGAGGGTCTTGCAACATCCTAGAGCGTTTCCTAGTCAGGGCCCTCATGTGTCTCATTTATCTCAGGATGCTCGACTTCCTTTGTAGGCTCATCAGAAGTGGTAGTAGCCAAAGCAGCTTCACTTGGAGCAGTACCAACTTCCTCAAAGACCACCTCAGCCTCGGAGTTAGGTGGAGCAACCTCACAGATGGTCAGTGGGTAGTACACATTCTCCACCTTCCACAGGTCAGATAAGGCCTCAACTCCAGCTTGTTTGAGGGCCTCATTCCAAATCTGGGAGCAGTAGAGCCTGCAGACCCCAGGGACTTGAGCTTTGAGGGTGGCCTCTGTCTCAGACACCCCTAAGGCATAAGCCTCTTCCTCGATCGCCTCCTTAGAGGCTTGAGCCTCTGCCTTGGCAAACTCTGCCTCTACCTTAGCCCGTAGGGCCTCATCCCAGGCAAACTCTGCAATGTTCTTGGCTCCCTCTGCCTCAGTTGCCTTTTTCTTCAACTCGGCGATTTGCTCTTTGGCAATGTCAGCTATTCCTTTGCCTCGAGTAAGCGCCTTGTTTGGTCCTGAGCCTATTTTTGAGCGCCCGCTAGGCCTGCTTCGGCGCTGTCCCTAGCCCTTGTCATCTCCTTAAGGTCCTCCATAACCTTCGCAAGATCGAACTCGGAGATCTTAAGGGTCCAAGTAGCTTTCAGGCGCTTATCACGCTTATTATCCAGGGCCCTACACTAGTTGTTGGCCACCTCTTCCAACCTAAATGTGGCCTGGACAGCCTGCCAATTGAAACAGGTGCACAGTAAGTAGGAAACCAAGGAACAAAAAAAAAAAATCAGAGGAGTTGCTTGCTCACTCCCAAGTGCAAGAGATCATAGCAATATAATTCTCGGAGTACCGAGGTCGAACCACAAGGAGCAGGATAGATTCAAAGACAATATAATTAAACAAAAACTTGGGTGAAGAAGAAAAGTAATTTTACTTGGTGATTGTTAACAAGAATAATAATAAAAACTGATTTAAATCAATAATGTAAATACTAGGGCATCGGGGTGTTTCCCTATATCAATATGAAATTCTTTGTGATCTAAGAAAATATATATTTTATAATTGATTGTTCTTATACAATTAAAAACTTATGATTCAATTGAACTGAGACAATTCAAGAACGCATGATAACCTCGATTAATAATGCGGTTAGAAAAGTTTTCAGAAAAAACCATTCACTTTAAAACCTGATTTCTATTTGAAACTATTAGAAATTCATCTAAACAATAAGAAAAACATGATTGAACTTATTGAAAGCATGGAAGAACTAATACATCAAAAGAAATCTAATTGAACAATCAAATATGTCGTTAATAAAATCCTAGAAAGAATCACATTGAATATTCACACCGTATAGAAGAAACATAACCCCTAGCCCTAGCAAAAAGTTTAGGCTGCCATTAGAGAAAGGAAAATACAAGGTTTTCTCTGCCTTAATTCATTCTACCACAGCCTCCCCTCTAAAACCCTAATGTCTAAGTGTCCTAAGAAAAAATAACTTTTACTATTTTTATTTCCATCCAGGTTTACAGCAGTAAATTGTGAGTTAATTTCGGCCTTCAAAAGTTGAGAATTTCAAAAAACTCAAAACTGGAAAGTTGTAGATATTTAAGTCATAGTTCCAACCCATCTAGCCTTGTGTCAATTGGATTTTTGAGGAGAGAGATACGCCCAAAATACCAATCAGTGCTCAAATTAGATTTTTCCTTTTCAGATTCTGCCTCTTTGATTTCCTTCCTTATTTGAAGCTTCCAATCATGGTGAATGATCCAAGCACTCCAGCTGCACCTCCTTAGACATTTAAGCATGGTCCTTTAACTCCACTTCAATTCCAGTTTAGCCTCCATTTCTCACAAATTCCTGAAAACTCATCTTTCTCACATGATTTCCTGAAAGTATAAAATTACACACAATGAATAGCATCTTATTCAAGAAATTATGTAAAGATAAATAATAGGGACTAATGCAAATCATGACTTAATTATTCAATTTAAGCATAGTAATAAGAAGATAACGCCCACATAAATTTATAGCAAGTATACATTTTAAGGCGTTATCAGACCCCCCCAACTTAAATCTTGCTAGTCCCTAGCAATCCACAAAGCACCCATGTCTACTAAAAAGTGAAAAATTAAAACTAAAATACAAGCCAATTTCATAGGCTACACGACTGCACTTCCCATGTGCAGCAAGTCTTTGAACCCCTAGGTTACCCTAGTGGACAAGTTTACTCTCGTGAGGGTTTGCAGTGACTCTACCCACAAAAGTCAAAGGTTTCCTGAAAATTCTTGCAGCAAATGTTAGTCTGCTTTATCATTATATCATACAAATGAACTTTCAATTTTTAAGTTGAGATACTATTCATCATATTAAAGAGTTTTCGCTAGCTTCACTTTTGGAGTGCGTGTGTGCATAGCCCATCCAATCAAACTGGCTTTTCCAGACATGCATAGACCAAGAATAATCTAGATTAGAGCCTTTACTCCAAAACCTCTCTTAAGTCATCAACGCTCTGAAAGAACACACATAGAAGTAATGGTTTCTCTCTTCAAATCACATGTGAACAAAAAAGAAAGAAGACGTTTTAAGAATATCACATGTGTATACAAAAATAGCCGCTAAAATAACGGAAAAAGATCTCTTGGAAAGGATGTTGAATTCCTGGAAATATGAGGTTAATACCATTCTCATCCCTAGTTTTTATCCCAAACACATACCAGCCATGCACCTTTAGGATCAAGTAGAACTTTAAGCTCAATGGTAGTATAATCTTATGGCAAGGCAAAGGCAAACCACTCTCTTTGAAATATGAGGTATATGAATCAAATGCAGAAAATTCAAGCCAAATCCAACTCATAGCAGTAACAACCAACTTGAATCAAAACAACCTTTACTCAACCATATAGCCTTTCTGAAATACATGAAAGATGTGTAAGACACCATTTATTGATTGATTATGTATGTCTCCTCTTTCTTTTTCTTTTTCTCTTTTTTTTTTTTTTTTTTTTTTGATCTTTCGTTTCTTTTCTTTTTTCTTTTTCTTTTTCTTTTCTTTTTTCTTTTTTTTTTTTGAAGAAAAGAGAGACAATGGTGGTATCTAAACACATCAATTGCTCAAAACTTGAACCCCCATGAGATACCCATAAATGAAAATGTTTTGTGGTATTGTAGAAGTATTTCTCATGGCTCAAATGATGGTGACAATGGTTAATGTAAAGGTAGGCTGAATATTTATTTAGCTGGTGACAAAAAATTGGTGGTCTTAAGCTCTCATCTCCTAAAATTTCACATAAACTAGCATGCCTAAGGACAAAAATAAATAGGATCATGGTATATCTCCCCATAATGTTTCCAGTAGTCAACCAAAAAATGTAGAGATCTTTTACAAAAACTGAAGCATATGAGAGAAATTTAAGAGTTCAAACAAAGATATACTCTTACAAAGAAAAATAAGGCTCAAGAACTCTCCATATGGGTTGAGTTTCAGCTTATATCTAGTTTGTTCATGATCCATGCATATCCAACATCCAACCGTCCGCTAACCTGGCTATTGTGCTCAAAAGTTTCCAACTGTGCTCTTCATGAAAGAGTCTTAATATAACAAATAGTATAACCAACTCAACATTATTCATTCCATCAAATGATATAAAAATAAAGCTTATAACTCTTCTGCATTCAAATTCAAGGTTTTTTTTTTTAATTTATTTTTAGAATTGAAAAGTGCAACCAAAAAAAAAATCATGCAAGGTGCAACAAAATGTGTAGACCTACCCCCCCAACTAAAATATTGCATTGTCCTCAATGTATCAAAGCCAAAATAAATTCAAGTATAAAGGGAAGAAGTTACCTTAAGCATTTTTTTTTTTTTAAATTTCTTTCACACCTACAAATGTTAGCTCACAAAAGAAAAATAATAACAAAACAAAAAACATAAACAAAATTAAAAACGAAAGGCAAAAAGAAAAAAAAACAGAAAGAAAAGAAAATTAAAACAAATATGGTACAACTTCATAAGGCTCTTTCAGAATTCACGTAGCATCCCAATAGGCAAGGATCTCCAATGACATGGTCTCCTCCTCAAGTATAACTCCCCCTAAGAATGGTTTTAACCTTTGTCCATTTATTTTCAAAATCCTACCATCTCTAGGGTTCTCAACTACTACAGTTCCATGGTTAAACACTTCCCTTACAATGAAAGGGCCATCCCACCTAGGTTTTAACTTACCTGGGCCTAAATATGCGTATTTAAGACCACCGAGCAATGGCTTAAGCTCCAGCTGTGGTGCCTCTTCACTTAAATGCACGAGCTTTTTTTCATTTTCTCGTAGCTTCTCAAAGCAAGGCTTCCATCCTTTATTAATTACCATCATCTGTTGTTCTTCCAAAACCTGTGAGGAATCCAAAAAAGAACAAATTTCAGATAAATGAATATCACTTTTTAAATCATAAGAATTAACATAATTATTAAGAAGAGCTTCAAGAGGATCAGAAAAAAAATTCTTATTAAACTCTTCTTGAACCACTGCCTCAATGAGGTTCACATAGGCACAGTCATCATCCTCATGTGGTTGTTTAGCCACATGAAATATGTTTAGCTCCAAAGTCATAGAATCAAAAGTGAGTTACATCCTTCCATTCCTGCAATTAATTAAAGTATTAGCTATGGCAAGGAAAGGTCTACCCAAAATAATAGGGATATGAGTACTAGGATGTAAAACAGGTTGGTAATCTAGATCAATAAAATCAACTGGATAATAAAAGTGTTCAATTTTCACCAACACGTCCTCAACAATCCCTTTCGATTCCTTTACAGAGCGATCAGCCAACTGTAAAGTTACTGAAGTAGATTTTAACTCACCAAATCCAAGTTTTTGATATACACTGAAAGGGATCAAATTAACACTTACCCCAAGATCTAGTAATGCATGCTCCATGATGTAATCTCCAATAGTACAAGAGATCATAGGACAACCTGGATCCTTATACTTTGGTAGGGTCTTATGTTGGATAACTGCACTAACCTGTTCTATTAGGAATGCGGTTTTCTTCACATGGTGCTTTCTCTTGATGGTGCATAGGTCCTTAATTACCTTGGCATATGCAAGCACTTGCTTGATAACATGCAATAATGGCAAATTTATCTTGACTTGATGCAAATGCTCTAATATCTCCGATGCGGTATCCAATTTTCTAGGTAATTTTAAGGCTTGTGGAAATGGTGGAGGGATTGGGCATTGTTCAATTTCACCAAATCCAAGTGACTCAGTTTCATCCTTCTCTTTCTCAACTGGGGTCTCCTTAGATTTCTTATTTATTAAAAGAGCACTTTTATCAATCTCTTTACCACTCCTCAAAATGGTCACAGCTTTAACTTCCTCATATTTATCCTTAGAGTCAATTTTTAGATTTTGATTGATGGGATTGGGTTGAGTTTGGGAAGGAAGCTTCCCTCTCTTTGTCCCACTCAATGAATTTGTAAGCCTAGTTATATGACTCTTGGTCTCTCTTACCTCTTCATCTAGCCTAGTGAGCATGGATTCAAACTTTTGATTTTGCTCACTTTACCTTTGAATGAAAGTACTAAGTGCATCCTCCAAGGAAGGTCTAGATGATGATGATGATGATGATGATGCATGTGGTGAATTAAAATTCCTTGGAGCAAGAGGATTTAACACATTGTCACTCTTATAACTCAAATACGGATAGTTTCGCATATTTGGGTTATAATTGTTAAAATATGAAGAATTATTTGGCCAATATGAATTAAATGCATGTACTTGTTCTTCTGGCACATTTAAGAATGATGAAAGTGATGCACATTCATTTGTAGTATGGTTTATCTCATCACAGATTTTACACACCTCCATTAGGTCCTCTCTAAATGTAGCACTAACACTCTTACTTCCTTTCATTTTGAGTGCCTCAATTTCTTTTGTTAACATGCTGATTTCTGCACTCATGTTATCATCTTCCCTCAACTTGAAAACACTTCCACTAGAAGTGGTAGTGTTAGTTCTAGTCCTATCAGTGGAGTCTATAGGGCTAGGTCCAGTCCATGTGTTAGAATTTTCAGCTATCTCATCAAGATAATCCATTGCATCTTCAGGTTCTTTTTGTAAAAGTCCCCTCCGCATGAGAGTTGAACAAACTGTCGATCCCTAGGCGTAAGTCCTTCATAAAAATAGCTAACTAATCTCCAATCTTCATACCCATGAGTTGGGCAAAAATTGAAAAGATCTTTGTACCTTTCCCAAGCTTGGAATAAGGTCTCATTTTCCCCTTGGACAAAACTAGCTATCCTTCTTTTTACTTGCTGGATTTTGTGGGGAGGAAAATGTTTCTTAAAAAACTCTTGGGCCATCTTCCCCCAACTACCTATAGACCTAGGTTTCAAGGTGTAAAGCCAACTTCTTGCCTTATCCTTAAGTGAAAAATGAAAGAAACGTAACTTAGCAGTCTCAATAACATTTTGTACATAGAAACTACTAATTACCTCTTCAAAAGTTTTAACATGGACATAAGGATTTTCATTTTCTTATCTCCTAAAGTGAAGAACTATTGCTAATAAACCTTGTTTCAATTCTACATGTGGTGCATTAGTAGGAAACACGATGCACGAAGGAACAGAATTTTGTTTGGGATGCAACAATTCATACATAGTTCTTCTATTCTTCTCATGATTATTACGTGTTTCATCACCCATGATTGATGAAGAAGGTGAAGGCAAAGGTGTGTCAAAAAGATTATCAAAGTAAGTTTCAAAATTTTCTAATCTGCCTCTTTTGTTTCTAACCCAAATGCTCATGCAACAATGAATGCCAATCAAATAAAATAAATTAAAAACAAACAGAAAAATAAAAACAAAATAAGGAAAAAAATGGAACGAACTTACCAATAGAAGAATTTCCACCGGTTGTGCTTTGCTCCCAAAAATTGCCTCTGAACACGCACCAGCTCCCTGGCAACAGCGCCAAAATTGCTTGCTCACTCCCAAGTGCATGAGATCATAGCAATATAATTCTCGGAGTACTGAGGTCGAACCACAAGGAGCAGGATAGATTCAAAGACAATATAATTAAACAAAAACTTGGGTGAAGAAGAAAAGTAATTTTGCTTGGTGATTGTTAACTAGAATATAATAAAAACTGATTTAAATCAATAATGTAAATACTAGGGCATCAGGGTGTTTCCCTATATCGATATGAAATTCTTTGTGATCTAAGAAAATATATATTTCATAATTGATTGTTCTTATACAATTAAAAACTTATGATTCGGTTGAACTAAGACAATTCAAGAACGCATGATAACCTCGATTAATAATGCGGTTAGAAAAGTTTTCAAAAAAACCCATTCACTTTAAAACCTGATTTCTATTTGAAACTATTAGAAATTCATCTAAACAATAAGAAAAACATGATTGAACTTATTGAAAGCGTGGAAGAACTAATACATCAAACGAAATCTAATTGAACAATCAAATATGTCGTCGATAAAATCCTAGAAAGAATCACATTGAATATTCATACCATTTAGAAGAAACATAACCCCTAGCCCTAGCAAAAAGTTTAGACTGCCATTAGAGAAAGGAAAATACAAGGTTTTCTCTGCCCGAATTCGTTCTACCACAGCCTCCCCTCTAAAACCCTAATGTCTAAGTGTCCCAAGAAAAAATAACTTTTACTATTTTTATTTCCGTCCAGGTTTACAGCAGTAACTTGTGAGTTAATTTCGGCCTTCAAAAGTTGAGAATTTAGAAAAACTCAAAACTAGAAAGTTGTAGATATTTAAGTCATGGTTCCAACCCATCTAGCTTTGTGTCAATTGAATTTTTGAGAAGAGAGATACGCCCAAAATACTGATCAGTACTCAAATCAGATTTTTCCTTTTCAGATTCTGCCTCTTTGATTTCTTTCCTTATTTGAAGCTTCCAATCATGGTAGACGATCCAAACACTCCAGCTGCACCACCTTAGACATTTAAGCATGGTCCTTTAACTCCACTTTAATTCCAGTTTGGCCTCCATTCTCTCATAAATTCCTGTAAACTCATCTTTCTCACATAATTTCCTAAAAGTAGAAAATTACACACAATGAATAGCATCTTATTCAAGAAATTATGTAAAGATAAATAATAGGGACTAATGCAAATCATGACTTAATTATTCAATTTAAGTATAGTAATAAAGAGATAACGCCCACATAAATATATAGCAAGTATACATTTTAAGGCGTTATTAGGAGTCACAAGTGTTAGAAGTCTTACCATACCCAAATACCTTTTGAGGTTTAGGAAGACCTCCTTACTCCTCGAGTTCCCCAATTCGGCCATGTCAACAGGGAGTAGAAGAGACCTCTCCAACGCATCAGCCACGAATGTACCTTCACCCCCTCTGAAATCTCTGATGGAAGCAGTATCCATCAGAGGCTCCCCATGGAGCATTAGGGCGGGGAGCTAGGCCTGGGGCTCGCCCTATAAGGCCACTTCTTTCCCTTGGCCCTAGTGCCCAGTTTTTTGTTGCTTAGAGGGCCACTGAGCCTTATCCTTCTCCTGAGAAGAATGAGTCTTGTCTCCTCTCATAGGTCTCTTACCCTTGGGGTCCTTCTTATTTTTGGGATCAATAGGCTCGAACCTCTATGGTAGACTTGGCTGAGGTGGAGGAGGTGGAAGTTTAGATTGAGCGGAGGATGACTTGGTCTGAACAGGCTGGGACTTGGGTGAAGGAGGAGGAAGCTTGGATTAAGACTTCCCTGGCACATCCTTCCCTGGCTGGCCCTCAATCAAGTCGAGCAGGCTGGTCTAGGGTTGCCTCTTGAAACCCATCTCGGCCCGAGGGGAAGTTCCTACTGGCAGAAGTTCTGCTTCAGTTAAGTGGGGGTCACCCAAATTACCGAAGGGATCCTCGAATAGAAGAACTTGGTCGAATACGCCAAATTCGTTCTCGGATGGACCCAAATCAACGACTTCCTCTTCTTCTTCTTCTTCTTCTTCTTCTAGTCTTCCTCCCTTGGCCTCTATAGCTGGAGGGGATGAAGAAGGACCAGCCAACGGAATACCTTCTGGAATAAGGGGCCCTTCAGGAAGCAGGAACCCTTGCTCCACTACGGTGATCCTCTGAAGCCAAGGATCTTGGGCTCTTATCACATACTTTAGGGCCAAAAATGATTTTTAAATTGGATCGTAGCCGAGGATCTTGTGGGCAGCCCTAACTTGATTATCGGCTTCGTTCACAAAGATCTCCGCCCTAAGGACAGTTTCCAAATCCACCTTGTTGACCAAATAGAAGTGCCGTGCAAAAGCGTACAAATCTGCAAAAAAGAAGGCATGTTTGTATTAGCAACCAAGTAATGTAAACTGCGATAACGCAAAAGAGGACCCAACCCACTCCCACTCTAAATACCCCACTTGGTGTTCCCTCCATTGTCGGACAATGAAGGCCGTCGTGCCACTCCTCGGACAGAATGAGAAAGTCCTTATTTAACCCCTTACTGGACTCAGGGAGGCATTGGATAAGCCGAACCTTATCCTCTATCGTCTTCATGTAATAGGACTTACCCTTTAGGTGCTGGAGGTTATACCACCAGTTTACATCATGGTGGGTTAACCTCAGCCCTATCTTCTCATTCAAGGCATCCACACAACCTAGGATCCTGAACACGTTGGTGGCGCACTGAGTAGGAGTTAGTCTAAAGTGCCTAAGATAGTCCCTCATCACTGGCCCTATAGGGATTCTCATACCGCCCTCAAGAAAGGCAATTACGGGAACCACTACTTCGCCCTCCTCCCTCCTGATAAACCACTCTCCTTCTTCATAATACCTCAGACCCACGTTACTAGGTATCCTATAATCAGCGATGAATTTTTCCATCGCCTCCTTAGACTCAACCAGCTTCTTAAACCTACCTATTCCTAGGAACGGCTAAAGGACTCGAGAAAGGACAAAAGAAAGGGAAAAATTGAAAAGAAAACTTGAGCTAGAGAGAAAAGAAGACTTACAGAAATGAGGAAAAGCTCCTCGGACAGGTTTTTATGCTGAAAAGAGGCATGAGTGTAGTTGGAGATTTGGCTGGGCTCAGGATATGTGCGCAAGAACTCTTGATTGTAAAACAAAAAAAGGCAAATCAATTCAAATGGGTATTTTTACCCCCAATTAAAGGTAACTGTGCGGGTTTTCCCGTCCATAAACGCAAGGAGATCCCCACCGTTCGATTGTCATCACACCGTTGAACGTGAGAAGCACAGAGCTGCCAGAATTTAATGATGGCGCGCCTCGTATACCAAAACACCAAGAACATGCCTTGGACAAGTGAAGAGACTCTGGCACTAGCAGAGGACTGGACTTGACAAGCCATGACAAAGGCCCTAGGACATCAAAATCCTCCTCTCCGTCCAAGGAGGCGAATAACAGGATTTTGAGGGGCTATTGTGGGGCCTGAGAATTTAGCAACCCCAGCCCATTTTACACCAGGCTTAAGGCCCGCGCCATGGAAGAAGAAATGTTCGATGACGAACAAAGAAGGCCTAAATTGCCAAGAGACATCGCCGAGGACGATCCTATCCTCGGCCAGTCGAGATTATAAAAGGGATGAGCAGTATGCCATCAGGGGCAGCCTCCCAGAGCATCCCAAGGAAAAGGACAAGTACAAAGGGACAGTCACAAGAGCATGGTGAAGGAGCAATTCAAGGAGAAGCTGTCACCTCCGCATTAAATGCCCACAGCTAACATTTTGGCCGCATTAATGGGGAAAAGACCCCTGAACAGTGTTAACTAAGCTGCTGCAGCCCATAGAAAGTTGAGGAAGGTGGCTGATGGGACAAGCACTCAATTAGTAGCCTGCATGATTAACAAATTGAGGGATAAGATCAGCTGAAAGGGGGTATATAATGTAAGAAATCCCTCAGGAGAAGAGGAGGCAATTTAGAAGAAGAAACACAGTAGTAGTTCATATGATCTGAGAAACCTTGTAACCAAGTGTTGAGAAAATAATTAGAACTAAAAGCTCCTCAAGAGAATGCCGAGGACAGAATTTCACACTTTGAATCTATTCCCTTATTATTTGATCTACTCCTAACCACATTTAGTTGTTGTAATCCTTATTAAAGCCTAGTTCTAAAACTCATTCTCTACAAATTCATTGTATTGGGCTAGCTGGGCCAGAGTCCACACATCGTGCTCGAGTCGGATCCCTACAATTAGTATTTTGAAAATCCACCATAAATTATGTTCTCTCTATGTTATTAAAAGTTAACATACATGATAAATTTTTTGCCAATTGAAATTTTTAAAATTATTTTCTTATATAAACTCATCTTTTATGCATACCGTTAAAATATAAAAAATTAAAATTTAAACATTGCATAAATGATATAGTTGTTTATCTCTAATTATCTTGAAATTTTGCAAATAATTTTTTTTAATAAGATCATGTAATCTAATAATTAATTTGTTAAAATTCGCATTTAATTAATAAAAAAAAATGTACTGTAATTGTATAATATTATTTTTTTTTATGAGGTATGTAATATTACTTAAAATTAAACTAAACTAGTTATACCACGAATACTATATATATATATATATATATATATATATATATAAAGGATTCAAAGCATTTAATATATTACTAGAGTTGGCTGCTCATGCAAGGCACGTGCTGCCCCAGTAGTGAGCAGTAGTGAGAAAATTAATATAAATTTTGTGTAAAACCGTGAATTTTGACTCACCTAATTTGATTATATTAAAAAAGAAGTCTAAGAATACAACAAAATATCAAAATATTTTCACAATGTCTTCATTTTTAGGATCTGAATAGATATTTTTTTATTTTATTTGAAAGAAATACTACATTCATATCATTTTTAAAACAAATTCTAAATGACAAGTTATTATTGGTTTTAAGTTAATAACATTGTTATTGTTATTCTCAAAACATTTATTTTCAGTTGTAGTTGATTACAGTCTCATATTTTATTATTTTATTTCAACTTGTAAGAAATTGATACTTTAATATTTGAAAAAATATTATGAAATTTGTTGTATCGGGTATAACAATATATATGCCAACTTACATAAATATTTAAAAGAAAAAAAAAAACACAGACCGATTACTGGGAAAAAAAACTTTAGGCACGGTAGAAATTATGTTAAAATGTTGTGGACTTAGCATTTTTTTTATTTGATCTATAAGAAACTGAAATTTCAACAATTGTAAAAATATTGTGATAATAATAAGTGTTGTAATATTTTCTCAAGACATTTATTTTCAGTTGTGGCTAGTCACAGTCTAATATTTTATTATTTTATTTCAACTTGTAAGAAATTAGCACGTTAATAATTGTGAAAATTTTGTGAAATTTTTTGTATCAGTATAATAATATATATGCTAGCTTACAAAAATATTTCAAAGAAAAAAAAATCACAAATGGATTACTGAAAAAAAAAAAAAAAAAAAAAAAAAAAAAAAAAAACTTTAGGCAATGTAGCTATAGTGCCAATTGAATAAACTAAAAGCACTGTAGTGCCAGTGCTATCCATCAATAATAGCTTACCTATGATTTGTTGTGAAATTAATGTTAAAATGTTGTGGATTTAGCATTTTTTTATTTGATATATAAGAAACTAAAATTTCAACAATTGTAAAAATATTGTGATAATAATAAGTGTTGTAACCTTTTTTTTAAACATTTATTTTCAGTTGTGGTTGGCTACAGTCTCATATTTTATTTCGACTTGTAAGAAATTGACATGTCAATAATTGTGAAAATATTGTGAAATTTGTTGTGTTAGTATAACAATATAAATGTCATTTTACATCAATATTTAAAAGGAAAAAAAAAACACAAACTAATTACTGGAAAGAAAGAAAAAAATTTTAGGCATTGTAGTTACAGTGCTAGTTGAATAAACAAAAGGTTGAACAAACGAAGAAAAAAAAAAGAAAAAGGAATCACGAAACCAAAGCACTATTGCAGCTATAGTGCTCCACAGTGCCAACATTGTGGATGCACAATGCCGAAGCACTGTAGCAGCATAGCTGCTTTGTTATGTCAGTATAACAATATATATGCCAGTTTACATAAATATTTCAAAGAAAAAAAAAACACAAACCGACTACTAAAAAGAAAAAAAAAAAAAAAAAAAAACTTTAGGCACTGTAGCTACAGTGCCAGTTGAATAAACCAAAAGCACTGTAGCTCCAGTGTTATCCATCAATAATAGCTTACTTATGATTTGTTGTGAAATTAATGTTAAAATGTTGTAGATTTAGTATTTTTTTTATTTGATATATAAGAAACTGAGATTTCAATAATTGTAAAAATATTGTGATAACAATAAGTGTTGTAACATTTTTTTAAAACATTTATTTTCAGTTGTGGTTGGTTACAGTTTCATATTTTATTATTTTATTTCGACTTGTAAAAAATTGACACGTCAATAATTGTGAAAATATTGTGAAATTTGTTGTGTCAGTATAAAAATATAAATGCCAGCTTACATCAATATTTAAGAGAAAAGAAAACACAAACCGATTATTGAAAAAAAAAAACAGTGTAAGTTGAATAAAGCAAAAGCACTGTAGCTCCAATGCTATCCGTCAATAATAGCTTACCTATGATTTGTTGTGAAATTAATATTAAAATGTTGTGGATTTAGCATTTTTTTTATTTGATATATAAGAAACTGAGATTTCAACAATTATGAAAATATTGTGATAACAATAAGTGTTGTAACATTTTTTTAAAACATTTATTTTCAGTTGTGGTTGGCTACAGTCTCATATTTTATTATTTTATTTTGACTTATAAGAAATTGACACGTCAATAATTGTAAAAATATTGTAAAATTTGTTGTGTCAGTATAATAATATAAATGTTAGCTTACATCAATACTTAAGAGGAAAAAAAAAAAACACAAACCGATTAAAAAAAAAAAAACTTTAGGCATTGTTGCTACAGTGCCAGTTGAATAAACCAAAAGCACTGCAACTTTAGTGCTATCCATTTACCTATGATTTGTTGTGAAATTAATGTTAAAATGTTGTGGATTTAACATTTTTTTATTTGATATATAAAAAACTGAGATTTCAACAATTGTGAAAATATTGTGATAACAATAAGTGTTGTAACATTTTTTTAAAACATTTATTTTCAGTTGTGGTTGGCTACAACCTCATATTTTATTATTTTATTTCAACTTGTAAGAAATTGACATGTCAATAATTATGAAAATATTGTGAAATTTGTTGTGTCAGTATAACAATATAAATGTTAGTGGAAAGAAAAGACAAAAAAACAAAAAGCACAAAACAAACCGAAAAAGAAAAAAAAATACAGACAGAAAGACTGAAAAAAAAGAAAAAAAAAGAAAAAAAGTGGACTCACCAAAATTTCACTGTTGCCGCTACAGTGCGTGCACAGTGCAAAATGTTATTTGCACAATGCCGAAGCACTGTTATAAAAAAAAAACTGAGATTTCAACAATTATGAAAATTTTGTGATAACAATAAGTGTTGTAACATTTTTTCAAAATATTTATTTTCAGTTGTGGTTGGCTACAACCTCATATTTTATTATTTTATTTCAACTGGTAAGAAATTGACATGTCAATAATTATGAAAATATTGTGAAATTTGTTGTATCAGTATAACAATATAAATGTTAGCGGAAAGAAAAGACAAAAAAACAAAAAGCACAAAACAAACCGAAAAAGAAAAAAAAATACAGACGGAAAGACTGAAAAAAAAAAAAAAAAAAAAAAAAAAAAAAAAAAAAAAGTGGACTCACCAAAATTTCACTGTTGCCGCTACAGTGCATGCACAGTGCAAAACGTTATTTGCACAGTGCCGAAGCACTGTAGCGGCATTGCCACTATTGTGAAATTTGTTGTATCAGTATAACAATATAAATGTTAGCGGAAAGAAAAGACAAAAAAACAAAAATCACAAAACAAACCGAAAAAGAAAAAAAAAATACAGACGGAAAGACTGAAAAAAAATAAAAAAAGTGGACTCACCAAAATTTCACTATTGCCGCTACAGTGCGTGCACAGTGCAAAACGTTATTTGCACAGTGCCAAAGCACTGTAGCGGCACAGACAGAAAGACTGAAAAAAAATAAAAAAAGTGGACTCACCAAAATTTCACTGTTGCCGCTACAGTGCGTGCACAGTGCAAAACGTTATTTGCACAGTGCCAAAGTACTGTAGCGGCATTGCCGCTTTTTATATATAAGAAGTAAAGAAAAGAATTCTGCCTACTCATTTTGAAACAAAATAATAAATGAAGATAAGGTCAAATGAGCTAAGAGTTTAATGAGATTCATTTCTACAATACGTATGATGAATCATAAATACAAACAATAGTCAACGACTTTTTTGGTTAGTTTGTTAGATTGGATTTTGGCAAAATTGCCCAATTTAAGGGGACAAGTGGACACAGATCTTGGACCAAAATTCTTCACCGACGCCGTCCCTTATGCTAGGTGACATATATATATACACACACACTTTGGACAAAATTTTTAATTAGGTTTCTCAGTTCAAGTTTGCTAGATGTTTTGCCAAAGGCCTTGTAGCTGAATTGACACTTTCCTATACACAAAGTACTTAGAGGTCTAGGGGGAAAGGATTTGAGCAACGGGATTAGCAGCATATTGTAATTATTTCTCAAAAAAAGTTTGCTAGATGTTTTTTATTTTTGAAATTAAATTCTATAAGGATTGGGAGTAAATCCATGTTTTACACCATCCAATAAGTGATTGCCATATCAACATTTTACTTAAAATTTAATACATCCTACCACACCTAATAACATCTCAATAAATTCCCAATTTGGCTTGATTTATATATGGGTATTAGAATTTTTTTGGATACAAGATAGAATTTATTCTCTAACCTAATCTAAGTGTATATGTGTGTGAAGTTCCCTCCTAGAGACTTAAACCTCGGTCATTGCCCTCCACACCCTACAAACATTTATACTTGTGGAGTGACCACTGCACCAAGGGGGAGCGGTAAAAATGATGATGTGGCATGTTGGGATTGGAGGGGTAAAACATGGATTTTACACCACGTTCTTATAGAATTTAATTTCTTTTTTTTTTTTTAAAGCATCATATTATTTATGACACAAGAGAAAAGCTAACCTTTCATTTGATCAATATCTCATAAATCATACTAAATATGCCAAGTTTATGGAAAATTAACTTAGATAAGTTTTAACATGGAAATCCAAGAAAAAATAAGAAGAAGAAGAATCTCGATTATCGGTTTAACATAATAGGCGTAAATGCACTTTTGGTTCCTACATTTTACACTTTTTTCATTTTGGTCCCTACATTTTATTTTTACTACTTTTTAATCCCTAAACCAATTAATATGTGACATTTAAGTCTTTACCGTCAGCCAACTAACGGGAAAAGCTGAGATGGCAGACGAAACATCCTATTAGCTGATGTGGCACAGATGTGGCGATTAAAATATTATTTGGCATTTTTATATGCCACGTCAACATTTTAATTTTTTATAAAAAGCCATGTTAGACAATTTAAACCAAAAAAGAAAATAAATTAAAAAACAAAAATTAAATTTTTGTTTTTTTTTTTTTTTCGTAAGAACTGAAGTCGTTTTTCATGTTCTTCCTAAATCCATGAAATAAAACAATCTCCAACAAACCCCAAATCCAAATCCAGCAACCAAATGTACTCCATCAAATCCAAAAAAACAGTAAATAAATCCAAGAAACCAAACCAAACCATAAATAAATCGAAGAAATAAACCCATAAACTTAATAACCAATTCAATCTCTAGCAAACCCATAAACCCAGAATTTTTCTTCAGAAACAAACACACAAAAAAACCCAGGAGAGTCATACTCACCAAACCCCCATTCCCAACTCCTCTTCTCACTTGAACCAAACTACTCCGTCCCTCATCACCATGAACCGAACCGGCTTCGTGCTTCTGAGCCCACCCAAACCGTTGCTTCACCGAAAACCCCAACGCCATGCTTGCCTGGAGTATAAAGAGGCAACGAATGGTCAAAGCTTATGCCCTTGTTCACCTTGTCGGAGTCCTCTCAACCTTACTCTCTTGCTTAGGGTTTTGAACCGATTCTTAGATTGCGTTAGGTGGAGGCCTCGACAAGTCGGTGTCGATCTGAATTGGCACCGAATCCTTAAGGTTTACAAGCACATTCTTGATCTCCTCGCTCTTGCCGGAATTATGGTGCAAGAATTTGAAATCCTTCAACATTCTAAGAAGTAGTAGGAATTGGAAAAGTGTGAAAAATTTTCATGGATTTGTGATTTGGAAATTGATTGAATTAGTGAGTGAGTGAGTGAACATGTACCTGAAAGAGGAAATGGAAGGCAGAATCCTAAGAGTTCGAATTCTTTGAATTCCTAAAATTTCTTTTTTTGGAAAAATAGAGCGTAAGTTGTTTGTTTTTATGGGTTTTTTTGTGTGTTTGTTTCTGAAGAAAAATTCTGGGTTTATGGGTTTGCTAGGGATTGAATTGGTTACTGGATTTAATTTATTTTCTGTATTTGATGGAGTAAAAAAAATTAAAAAATTAAGTTTTTTTTTTAATTTATTTTCTTTTTTGGTTTAAATTGTCTGACATGGCTTTTTATAAAAAAAATTAAAATGCTGACGTGGCATATAAAAATGCCAAATAATATTTTTTAATAATATTTTAATTGCCACATCTGTGCCACGTCAGCTAATAGGGTGTTCCATCTACCACCTCAGCTTTTCCCGTTAGTTGGCTAACGTTAAGGACTTAAATGTCACGCGTTAATTGATTTAGGGACTAAAAATGGTAAAAATAAAATGTAGGGACTAAAATAGAAAAAATGCAAAATGTAGTGACCAAAAGTGCATTTACGCCAACATAATACTTAGACTAGTTTATAGGGTCCATATTAAATAATGGACCATTCCTAAAGTTCAAAAACTTGATTAACTTAATTTTTTTAAGTTATTATTACTAATTGATTTTTTTTCACAATTGATTTGTTTAACCAGCAATATTAAATAGAGTATTTTTTTTAAGTTATATATATATATATATATATATATTAAGATTAATTTACACCTTTTGTAACTTAAAGACAATTTTTTTCTTTTTTTGAAACTGGACCAAAACTTTTATCATTAATCAATGAGAATCAAAATACAATGCCTGCAAAGCAAGTGGGGGGGACTCTTCTAACCAAACCACTTCATCAGTAATACATTTAGCAAAACGTGCTAGAGAGTGAGCTACTGACTTGGTTGAGCAAGTAACACCGTTGACAGAAAAAAACATTTAGACCAACCACCAAGCATTGGATATCACCATACAAGTGTCCTAGCCTAGATTGAGCAACCCGTGAGTTGGACAAGTTATTCGTAACAATAGTGTTATCACCTTCTATCACCAGATCAGAGAACCCCGCATCCATTGCAAACTCTAGAGCTTTCCTACATGCCAACACTTCAGCCTCCTCACTGTCACAAACCGATGACCTTTCGCTGAGATAGATGCCATGACCTCTCCCAAACCATTCCAGATTATTGCTCCAAAGCCCGTCGCATTTATGTCCTGGAAAATTGCTGCATCAAAATTGATTTTGAAGCTTACACCCGGTGGAGGATTCCATCTTATGCAGCCCCCAACAGATGTCAAAATAGCAAGATGGTCACGTGACTGTTTAAACTCCAAAAAATCAATGGCTCTTTTAGCAAGCCGAGACGGGTCCTGTATATGGCCACCATGGATAACAGAGTTCCGTTGTGTCCACAGCAACCACGCCTGCACTAAGAAAATTTCGAGCTCCTCCGACTGTAACTTCATCATCAGCTCCTCCATCAACTGCCTGAAATCATACTTGCCCCCCACACCTTTTTGTAACCTTCTTGAGCTCACCGCCCAAACATCTTGGGCCACTCTACATTGCCATAATGCATGGATGGCTGATTCCTTTGAACTCTTGCACAGTGCGCAAGTGCTATCCTCCACAATGTGTCTGCGAGTGAGATTTTCACGAGTGGGAAGAATGTAATTGATAGCTCTCCAGCCGAACACCTTTATTTTATTAGGAATATGAAACTTCCATAGTTTATTCCATATTAACCCATCTGCCCCTGTAGCTGAACTTTCTCCCTGCATACTCACTTCCATCATCATCTGCCTTACAACATGGTATCCAGATTTAACAGAATATACTTGTAGGGACCGGGGTTGAGCTCTTCTGATTTTGGACAGGTGGACTCAAACCCAACTAGCCTAGTACAATGAATTTGTAGAGAGTGGGCCAAAGAACTAGGCGTTAGTGAGTCGGGTAACGGTTGCAAGGAGTTTTACAAACAATCAAACAAAAACGAACCAAGCTTCTACAAGAAAATTCGTCCTCGACTCCTTCCGAAGAGTCTTACTCTAGTACATTCAATGATCTAGAATTGTTGGGAATGCTCTTTTGTTCCTCCCCCTCTTTTTGAAGGACTCCTTAAATAATATACCCCCTGCAGTTGATCTTAACCCTCCATCTGTTGATCATACAAGTCACTACTTAAGTGCTTGTCCCATCAGCCACCTTCTTCAGCTTTCCGTGAGCTACAGTAACCCAGACAACACTGCTTATGGGTCATTTCCTCATTAATGCGACCAGAATGTTAGTTGTGGGCATTCAATATGGAAGTGACAGTTCTTTCTGGAATTGCTCCTCCACTATGCTTCCAAGGCTGATCCATTGTACTTGTATTTTCTTAGGATCCTTTAGGAGGTTACCGTTGATGGCATGCTGCTCTTCCTTTCCATGATCTCGGCTGGCCGAAAATAGTATCGTCCTCGGCAAGGTTCCTTGGGAGCCTGGGCGTCCTGTATTCATCCTTTGACGTTCCTACCTCCTCGGCATGGGCCTTTAGGCCTAATATGAAGTAGGCTGGGGTCGCCAAAAATTCTGGGCCCCATAATAGCCCCTCAAAATCCTGCTATCTAGCTTCTCGACCGGGAAAGAGGATTTTGACATCCTCGGGCCCCTGCCACGGTTAGTCAAGTCTTATCCTCCGTTTGTGCCAAAGTCTTTTCACCAGTCTAAGTCACGTTTCTGGGGCTTCGGTGTGCGGAGCGCACCCCTCATTAAATTCTGACGGCTTTATACTCCCCCCGTTCCTTGGTGTGATATCAATCCAACGGCTGGCGTCTCCATTGATTACCGAGTTGGATTTTTCCCGCTTACGGGTTTTCTCTTTGATATAAATGTCTTTCGAGTTGACCTCTTTCACTACTTTAGCATTTCATGTGCTCTCGTGTACATACATTAAACCTGTACACCCCCTTCCGCGTACTTGTCCTTATACATACTCAATGCTTGGCCGAGGATCCTCCCACCTGTTTTGTAAGTCCTCTCAAACCTTTCTTCTTTGCCATTCTGTACTTTGTTCCTCTCTCTCCGCCCTCTGTTCTTTTTTCTTCTTCTTCTTTTTTTTTAAATATCTTCGGCCCCATTCTCACTTCTTAGTCCTCTTAGTTTCCTACTCCGTTTATAGAGATGGGTAGGTTCAAGAGTTTAGTAGATTCTGAGGAGGCCATGGCGGACTTTAGGGCCCAATACAGGATTCCTCCCAATGTTGGCCTAAGGTATTGTAAGGAGGGGGAGTGGTTTGAGAAAAGGCAGGAGGGTGAGGTGGCGATCCCCATGATTGCCTTCATAAAAGGTGGCATGAGGATTTCTATGGGGGAGGTCATGAGGAGTTACCTTAGGTTCTTCCGATTTGCCCCCACCCAGTGTACTCCCAACGTGTTTAGGATATTGGGCTGTGTAGACGCGCTAAATGAGAAGATAGGGTTAGGGCTGACTCATCATGATGTTAATTAGGTGCACAACCTTCATTATTTGAAGGGGAAAGGGTACTATCTGAAGACGAGGAAGCCTGCTATTAAACTGATACAGTGCCTCCCTGAGTCCAGTAAGGGCCTTAATAAGGACTTTTTAATCGTATCTGGGGAATGACACGATGGCCTTCCCTGCCCAACGTGAGAAGGGCAACCAGGTGTGGTTCTAAGAGTAACACGAATAATTGGCTTGTTATATTATGTGGGGCTGGGGTTAACTTAATGTTACTGACATGTTCTTCGTGGATTTTGCAAACACACACGCCTTTGAACCACATTTCGGTTTGGTTAATAGGGAGAGTTTGGACAAAATTCTCAAGGCCGAGGTGTTCGTTAACGAGGAAGACGGCCAACTTCGGGCAGCTCATCTGATTCTAGGGGTCACACCCATCTCGCGCACCTTCCAAGCACCCAAGTGTGTGATAAAGGCTAAAGATCCCCGTTTGCGTCGCATTAGTGTTGCCATGGAAGGATTTCTTCTTCCCGAGGACGCTGTAATCCCAGAGGGCGTATCTTTAGTTGGTTCTTCGTCTTCCCACCCCGAAGTGAAGGAGGGGGAGCAGGAAAAGTCAGGGGAAGAGGAGTAAATTGTTGACTTAGGTTCGTCCGAGGACGAATTCGAAGTCTTCGAAGGACCCCAACCACCGGAGGGTCCTCCCGACGATCTAGGCAATCAGGGTTGTGCGGAAGCGAACCTTATATCGGCAAATACCACTTCGGAGGGGGACATGGTCATTTAAATGAAATCGAAAAAGAGTTTGCTGGAGCTTATTGAGTCCCAGCCAGGGAAAGGTGCACCTAGCGAGTCGTCCCATCTTAAAATCCCTCCTCCTCCCACAAAACTTCCCCCTTCTCCTGCTCAACCGTCCTTGCCCCCCAGGGTAGAGCCGGTGGCCCCGAAGAGGAAGAGAGAAGAGAAGGGCAAGGGTGTGGTGGAAACTGGGAGGCCCCACCCGTCGTCCGAAGATGAGACCCAACAGGCGACGAAGCAGCTGAAGATTGGGTCGAGGGGACAAAGGGGCTCAGATAGAAGGGATAATCATCCCCTCGAGCCCCAAGCCTGGCTCCCGGCTCCAATGCTCCATGGTGAGCCCTTGAGAGAAAATGCATCCATCAGGGACTTCCATAAGGGCACTAGATGCCACGTGGCCTCAGTTTTGGAGGAGGCTCTACTGCTCCCTTCTGACATGGCCGAGCTTCAGAGTATCAAGAGGCTAGAGGTTTTTCTAAACCTCAAAAGATACTTGGGCATGGTATGTGCTTGTCCCTTCTTTCATGCTACCTTATTGTTGCTTGTAAGGTCGTTAACCCCTTTCTCTTTCTTCCTTTCTTTTCATTCATTCATTCATTTTTTTTTAAGGCTGTCCAAGCTATTTTTAGGATTGAGGAGATAACCAACTCTAGCTACCGTCAACTAGATAAAGAGAGGGATAGGCGATCAGCAGTCATAGAATCCCTTAAAATTGCCGACCACTCTAACCAGGACCTAAGGAAGAAACTGACCGAGGAGGAGCAGGCGAGAAAGAGTGCAAACTCGACCCTGGCGGGTGCACAAGAATAAGCCGAGGACCAGAGGCTGCTTCTGCGAGATGCCAAGGAGCAGCTGGCTTCTTCTAAAGAGCAAGTAGCAGCTCTTCAAAAGAAATTAGCTGAAACTCAGGAACAAAAAGAGCATGCCGAGAGGGCTAGAGAGGGGGCCGAAAGGGCTCGGAAGGACTTCCTTTCCCACTCTGGATAGTAACTTGCCTTTCCAACCTTAGAGTTTTTTTCCAAACTCGATCCTTGAGATAGGAAAAAGTTTGGTATTTTGAGCGACCAACCAAGGTGGGGAAACCTAAATATGATTTGAACCTGTCAACTTCCTTCACTCCCAGATTATTTTTTATCCAATCCCTTTGCCTCGCTTCGGTATTGCTACTAAAATATATTGAGGATTTCTCAAAGTCTATGCATTGCCGGGAAGCTGAAGCATATAACTTCAAGATATCAATTATCACATGTACCTCTTCTTGAGTAGCTTGGCAAAACAAAAGGGAATCATATGCCAATAAAAGATTAGTAATGCACGATGCTCTACGGCATATAGAAACCCCATGAATAATAATTATAAATATTTAAGTATATAATAATAATATTTTAATTATTTCTTTTTAAAATAAAAGAACAAGAAAAGAGTCACTAATAAGTTAGCTTGGAAACTATCCTTATAGTACCATCATGACAACACTCTAAACTTTAAAATTCACACTCCTGCCTATGAGTAATGTTGAGATTACAATTTTTACCATAATTTGCTCATGTTGCAAGTCATGAGTGATAGAGTTGTGAACCCATCGCTTTTACTCTACCACCCATGACTTGTCACGAGAGTAAATTGTGGCAAAAGTTTTGAAAAAAATTGTGGACCAAACATTTTCCCATGCCCTACACCCACCAGTATTGCTAACCAGTAGTATTTACTCTTGGTCCCATGTCCCTATGCACTTGTTGACCGCTTTCAGCCCACAGTCCACCTTTGGATAATTCTAATGTCGTCATATAAAAAGACAAATTATTAGGCCTCTAATGGAATATAAGGATTTAGGTAGCCCATCAACCATGAAAAAGGTTGGGTAATAGCATAAAAGAAAAAGACCCAAATTTTGGGTTCGAGGCTCCAAGCTCAACCCAAACTAGAATAGGCAAAACTGAATCCGGACTCAATTATCCACCCGAACCCAAACTAAAAGGTAGGATATGGATCATAGGATTAGTAATTTGTTCATCAAAAGAGTGAGACTCCCCACTAGATAGATCAATGAATTGAAGATTCCAAAAAAAATTTATATATATATTTTATAAAGTTTCGACTTATATATTTTTTAATATTATACTTTTTATCATCGAACCAAAATACTAGTCAATTTACATATAAGCAAAAATTAAATCTCAAATTTTTTATTCCATAATTACCGACTAAAAATAGTTTGGAGTTCGGTCCGTGGGCCGAGATTCCAAAGCAAAAGGTCAGCCTATCTCTATCACTCACAGATAGTAGCAGAAGAGTAGTGCATGTCCAAGTAATTGGGATTTAGCACTCATGGACTGATGGTCCATGGACGCATAAAAAAACTTGGCAAATGATCTGAGATCAAATCAATCCAACGGTTGGAAATACGCGTGTCACCCCCAAAATCAGTCACAGCTCATCATCACTCACACTCACTCAACATTCGTGGCCACTACCCAAATAAACAAAATCCTTTTCCTTTCTTACCCTCATTTCCACACCACACCACACCACAACACGAATAAATATAAACATTTTCAGCACGCCTTTCTCTCTCTCTCTCTCTCTCTCTCTAGAATCTCCGCGCAAAGATGAGCAAGGGACCAGGACTTTTCACAGATATCGGCAAGAAAGACAAAGGTAAAAAAAAAAAATCGTACTCTCATCGCTCACGATTTTTCATTTACTTCTTCGCTTTGATTTTTGATTCAATTTCTTGTATAATTTAATTATTCGCTGTTGCTTGCTTTGTTTGTTTGTGTGTAGATCTTCTAACCAGGGACTTCAACTCCGATCAGAAGTTCACTGTCTCTACCTACAGCGATGCTGGATTGGTACATATACTATGGAATCTAGCTCACTCTTGTCTTTTCTTTTTCTTTACTCACACACACACATTGAGTAGTTAATTTAGGAACTTAGATCGGTAATTAGGTTAGGGTTTCTGAAGATTTGAAGTGACTTTCCACTGTTTGTTTGTTTGATTTCACAAATTTATTAAAAATTTTATGTAACGATATTGCCAATACTTGGATGTGAAACCAAACCACATGAGCTGATATATCCTCTGTTGTTTTTAGATGACAAATTCTAGGAATTTATTTTTTTATTTTTTATTTTTTATAATTTGGTTAGGGTTTGCTGAGTTAATGAACATGTTGTTTAGTCCCAACAGAGACTAAAAGAATGTTGTTTTCAAATAGATTTTGGGTATTATCATTTACTATTGTAGTGTGATTCATTTCTTGTTTCACATCAGTTTGGGTAGGTTTATGGTTGAACTATGCACAAGTGAATCATACTACAAGAAGATATTTTGTTGCAGCACACATGCTATGTTATATTTATAAACCCAGTTAGTTAATGCAAATGCGCCACTCTACTCCCATCATTGTCCGCAAGAAATTTTGTAGATTGTAGTCATAAGTCTGCTCTTGTGATCCGTATAAATGTTAGGTTCATCTTTTGAATTGGGAACACTTTGATCCTTTTTTTTAATTAAATGATTCCTATAATCTACGTCTTTTTGGTTGCTATTGATGTTGTGGGGGGTGATTTGAACCTGATGAAATGGATTATTTTTTCCTGATGCAGATAAAAGTGAGATGGGTCCATTTATTTTATTTTCCTTCAGTTTGGACTGTGTTTTCACTTCTCCTCTTCTTTTCCTTTTCTGGTGTTTTATTTTATTGTCTTTAATGCTAGGAAACTCGTTATCGACAATGCTATTTAGATTTGGCATTGAATATGGAGTTTCAACACCAAATCTAAATAGCGTTGCCGATAACGAGTTTCCTAGCATTAAATAAAATAAAACACCAGAAAAGGAAAAGAAGAGGAGAAGTGAAAACACAGTCCAAACTGAAGGAAAATAAAATAAATGGACCCATCTCACTTTCAACAAATTTTTAAGACAAGATCTCAGATCAAGTCATATATTCGGAGCCTTCTTGACAATCGTGATTTCTTGGAGGTTAGTTGTTTGTCTTGATTTTTTATTTATTCAATTCATCCAGGTGGTTTCTACATATGGCACTTGACTTGACTTTCTTTTCATTACCTTCAAAATTCTGTTCACTGTCAGGTTGAAACACCAATGATGAATATGATTGCTGGTGGAGCAGCTGCCCGTCCGTTTGTGACCCATCACAATGACCTGAACATGAAGCTATTCATGCGCATTGCACCTGAGCTCTATCTTGAGGAGCTTATTTTGTATTGCCTAGCTTTGTTGTGGCCATGGATTCAAGTGTAACTAATCTGTTAGATCCACAGTTGAAGTGCACACTGGGGAATGTGGTCAACAATCTGGCTGGATCTTCAAGCCACCAACAGCCGTCATTCACTGTCTTCGCACCTTGGCCAGTCACACAAATCTCACTCAAAATTTGCACACACCTGTGATTTGTTGGTGATGGTGAGTGGGTCAAATGAGAAGCCTCTTGCCAAAAATCCCCAAAAAGCAGCAGAAACCCAGTTCATGAATTCACACCAAAAGGCAAAACTAACAATGAATGTTTGAATGGGAAACGAAATCTAACATGTACCCATTTTTTGTGTTAATTTGGCTATAAACCCAAGCTATCTTGGATTTTAATTTTTCTTTGGAAGACGCATCTCACGTGCCGGCATTCACGTATGGATGTGTTTGGTTGGATGCTGCTGTGAACATTTTTTTTGTACACCTCAGCTTCTTACATTAGGCTCGCTGTTACGTCAAATGTTAGCAATCCACTAGACATGTTAGCATTTTCTGTGAGTAAGATGATGGTGAGGGCCACATTGAAATGATATTAGAAGTCTAGGTACTAAATTGTGTTATTAAAAGTCAAAGTACTAAATTTACAATTGAATTTTTGAATGACCAAAATGAATCATCTCTTATTTATTGGGACCTGAAGTGATTGCTTGTCGTAAAAAAAAATGAAAATGAACAAACGATCAAGCATATGTAAAAAATTAAGTTAATTGAATACCTAGAAAGCAATTATTTGTAGAAGTCATGATGTGGTTGCACTTTGGATGTGACTGAAGTATATAATCATCATGCCATGTGCTTCTCAATGGTGCTTTGGCTTTCACATTTGATGGAATGCTAACATTTCATTTTAATCTATAACAAAGGAAGGGAGGGAGGGGCTAAGTGATAAATTTCCTTTTATTGAAGATGAAAATTTCCTTTGGCTTTCACAATAATGAAAGCAAAGTATCTTAAAAAAATTACAAGATGATCAATTAGAAAATCTAAAAGAGTGTTAGAATTCAAAAATAGAAGTACAATATGAAAAACCACATGCCCGAAACTAGTCAAACAATGTATGGATCAATAATGATTTCAATTGGTTAAGAGGTTTGTCAACATCCTCAAACATATGGCTATCTTGTTTCTCTTCCATTCTAGCCACATCAAGCACGCTGAAACCAAATTCCATACATTTGAGGAGTTTTTACCAATCCTATTCCGCCATCCAACTAAAACAAATGCTACTGTCCCCAACATCACTCACTGAATCCCAAACATCATAAACACTTCACTCTATAAAGCATAGGCAAGCTCGCAATGGAGCAAAAGATGATCCACTGTTTTCCCATTACACCTACACATACCACACCAATTTACTAGGGACAAACCCCTCTTGATTAGGTTAGGTTATCAAAAGTAAGAATCTTATCTCATGCTGCTTACCACAAAAAGAATGACACCCTCTCTTTGGGGCCTTAGCACCCCAAATGCTCTTCCAAGGGAAAGAATGAGCATCTCTGCCACTAGTAGCATTATATTAGGAGTGAATATCGAAATTACCACTTGTATTTAATTGCCATGCCATCCTATTACCCCCCTCCCCTCGGCATCCTGGAATAAATATGATCAAAGAAAGAATAAGTTGTCTGCCTCCATATCTCGATCATGAAAATCTCTGTGGAACCGCAGAATTTAATTTTCTGCAATTCTATTTATTCTTTGTGCTCGTCCATTCTTGCTGACTATATAGTGAAATATCTATATATTTTCCTATTCTAATCTAACCTTATTATAATTTAGGCCAATGAAATAGAACTTAAGAGTTGGGATGTTATTGTTCCCTTGTAAATTTTGAGAAAAAGAATATCTTGTAGTATTAGAATAAGCAACAAATTATTATGATTCATTGGCTACATGTTTATCTCATATATTGGCTTAAAAAACAATCAACCTCTAATAAATTTTATTATGAAAAAATTTTCATATGCAAGGTGGCCATGTCTTAATTAGTCAGGACAAACTTGGAGTATTTAAAATAGTAATTAGTGTTGTTTTTTCATATATTTGATTTATTTTTTCTGCCAAGAGCCTTGTGGCTTAACTAACATCTCTTGGTATTTACAACTAAGACATCTAGGGTTCAAAACCCTTCTCCCCCCATTGTAACTATCTAATTATTTTTTAAAAAGGACACGTTCTTTCCTAATTGTGATAAAAAAAATTTCAAAAATCTTGAAGTAATTGTAGGTGCTGGTTTCTTGGATTACTCGTTTTAATATAGAGAATTTTAAATTTTGGTACCATGGAATGTATTGATGTTACTATATAGGGTCCGTTGGCATAAATCTAACAACTGAGCCAATGGTTTCCCAGTATCCTCAAAAGAACACCGATTCCGTTTAATCTAGATATTCCACATTAAACAACCCGGAACCGGATTCCAAATATTAGAATTATGTTTCCCAAGCCAATGATACCAACAAAACAAGAAGTCTGCAACGGAACGCGTGACCCAACCAATTCCAAACAACCAAAGCATATACATCCACAAAGAATGAGCAACTGGATAGGAAATCAGTAGGTGATCCATAGATTCCTACAACAATGATTTGTCAAAGTGTGACCACAGAGCATTAGATTATCCAAAGTTAGGATTTGGCCATGAGCAGTTGTCCACATAAAGAATGCTACCCTTTTAGAAACCTTTACTTTCCGAATGCCTTTCCAAGGGAAAGTAGAAAGAGTTACATTTCGAATCTTATGATAAAAAGACCAAACGTCAAACTTCCCACTTCCATTGAGACGCCAACAAAGTCTGTCACTACCTCCACCCTTAGAAACCCGAGTTTGAATGAAGTGAAGAAGGGAATAGGAAGCTGCTAACTCCCAATCATTAAATTCCCTATAAAATCTTGAACTCCATACTCTATCATTATCACCAACTGGAGGACTTAACACTTCATAAATACAAGCTTCCTTATTGGCTGAACACAAATAACTAAGGATAAAGAGTTTTAAGAGAATTATCCGCAATCCACTTATCATGCCAAAAAAGAATACTAGAACTATCCCCCACCACAAAAGACAAATGCTTAGAAAAACCTTCCCACCCTTTACTAATATTTTTCTAGTTTCTTACCCTTGAATGTAGACATTTTCTCTTCACAAGTTTGTGTGATGGGTTGCCATCGTACTTAATAATGGGCTAAGGATCTAAGCTTTTCTGCCCACCAGTATGGGTCATTTAATCCTAGATGGCTTATTAAAGAAATTTGCTAGTTTCATTCACCTGCTTTTGGATGGTTGCAGATTTGGGTTGGAATATAACTAGGAGCAGGAAGAGAGAGAATAACCTCTTCACAATGCATTTTTAGACCATTTACCAGGAATATAGTTACACATTTTACTGTTTAATGCTATTTGTGAATGGCATTTCTAGTCCTTTAGGGGCTCTTCGGTAGTGTATTTTCAACAATAATTTTCATTATTTAAATAACATTACTCGTATTTTCACACTTTTTCACACACACATATTTTTAAAAAATACAAACAACGTTACTATAATAGCATTACCAAACGGGCCCTAGTTTCTATCTTGGGTTTGTGATGTGGTAGAAGTGGCGAGTCCTTGAATTGGAGAAATTATATACTTCTCATGGTGGACCACGTTATTTGTTCACTATTCCAATCAGTATTCAGTTTTTATTTAAAGCTCCACAATTTTAAACAAGTGAGAGTCTTTTACTAGAATGGTGGACCACATCACTTGTCCACCATAAGAACCTTATAATTTCTCCTTGAATTGAAAGGGGGAAACTTTGGAAGACATCAGAATAATAGATAGCTATCCAAAATATTTTATTGAAGAAAGTGAGTTCTTTTTTCACGTGTACTATCCACAGCCTATTTATAAGCTCAATAAAACTAAAACCGCTAATAGTTCCATCTTAAAATTGATTATGAACCCCAGTCTCCTTTCAGGACCTAATTTAGACAACCAAAATCCTAAAAATTACTAAAGGATAGAAATAAAGGCTCCCTAGACCATTGAACCTTTTATGGTAGTCCTTGGGTTGTAGGCCCTGCATTCACCATGAGTGGATGGCTAGAAAGCTGCAAGCAATACTTTTTAAATATAAGACTGGGTGTTGGAGTCTTTGACAACCTTCATGGATACCAGACAAGAGAAGTGGCTTCAAGATTGGTACTTATTACCAACTTCTGGGTGCCCCTTCAAACACCATCATTCTTTCCCTTGGGAAATCATTTGGAGATCAAAGGCCCTAATGAGAGTAGCCTTTTTTGTATGGACTACTGTTTTGGGTAAAATCCTGACAATTAACAACTTAAGGTTGAGGAAGGTAAGGATTACAAATTGGTGTTATATGTGCAAATGCAATGGTGAATCTATTGATCACCTTTTGCTAGATTTCTTTATCCTTCTGTCCAAATCCTTCCAAATTGCATTGTTAGGCCCTCCCAACCAACTTCGCGCGTTTAGGTTTTTCTAAGATTCCAAATTAAAACAAACAAACAAAAACAATAATACCTTTTGATGGTGTACGATAAAATTAACTCCAAACTCATCCATGATGGTCGTCCAAGACAAGAATGGAAAAACACCTCATGTAAAGTGCACGTCCAGATAAGGTCATCCATCCAAAAAGTTGTTTGGACGACCTCCATGCGTCTCAAAGCATGTCACTCAATGTATATGCTTTGGACAACCTCCAGGTTCTTATTGCGGAACATAAATAAAAGTCAAGGTTCATTACTGCAAAACGCTCCCAATAGCGATTATGAAAAATAAAACTAGGAAATATAACTTCCATGGCAATTATGGAGGATAACTCTGAATCTTTCAACCCCCACAAATGTGGGGGAAGTTATAAGACAAATAACGACCTCTATAGCACTATATATACGCCCATTCCCGACAAAAAGAGGCAAGTTTTTCCCCTTTACACAAGTCCCAGAAATTTGGAATTACAGATTTCAAAGAGAGAAATTAACTTTATCATTGGAGGGTCTGTGGCCGGTCAACCTCGGTCTCCATTGATTCTTTGTTTTCCTTTTTTTGGCCCTTCAAATCATTCAAGTCCGAAACATCCAGTCTACTGGTTTTCCGAGTATCATCACCTTCCAAAATTAATTCACCAAAAATGAAATTAAATATAAACTCAACTCAACCTAAACCCCCCCTCCCCCATGTTTTCATTTATAATAAGTTCCTCGTTTAGGTTGGTAAATTGTGAACAAAATGTATTTTGTAAATGGTTTAAGTAGTTTATTTCTGAAGAAAAGATTGTTGCCAACTTCTGTACTTTAGTGTCAAGTTTTTGGATTTTTGACACCTTTTTGATCAATAGAGATTGCACAATCAACAAAAAACAACAACGCAAAAATAGGATTTTTAGAGAAAGAGAAACATTGTTTGCTTAGCTACGCTTTATAATTAATTTGATCTCAATATATTTTCGCCATACAAGAGGCATTCAAGTAAATCTAAAGATCTGTTGATAAAGAAGCTGAAGTCATAGTTCCAATCATAAACTTGCTATTATGAATCAAATCTTCAAGATGTTCTTAGTGCCAGTCAGAGGTTCCAATTGTGATTGCAAATATATCATCCATGAAGCATATATATAGTAGAAAAGTTCTGAAGTTGTGGAAGGTTTTTGCAGTAATTTAATCTACTGAAATTATAGAGTCTAAGGACAAAAGTTTTGTTCTAAATCTGTAAAGTTTTCTTTATTATAATAGTTTTTTTTTTTTGTAAAAGTTCTTCAAGTGATTTTACTCTAGGACAAGTTGTTTTATTAGTTTCATCCGGGTTAATAACTATATGATCAATGTATTTGAACTTTTGTTTATGGTAAGGGACTAATGAAAGGCACTCGCAAAACGATGAGCTCCTCTCCTCTTCCCCTCTCATGAGAAGAACAAGAAGAGTTAGTTCGTAGCAACAAGAAAGTGAAAAATGTGAACCATGCAGGGTACAGGGAAGGACCAAACTCGGGTTCTTCTTCGCCTAAACATGGATGTGGGTCATGGAATGGATCAGCTTCATTCAGGGATAAGGTCGTTGGCGATATCCCTGGTGCATACACTCAAGCTTTCTGTTTTGGAGAGGCCATGGATGATGATGCAGATTCAGACGAAGAAGTTGAAAACTTGCGTCAAGGCCTAGTTGCTGTCAAATTTTCCAAGGAGTTTAAACAGCATATTCGTACACCATGGTCCAAAGCCCTTATTGTGAAGCTCTATGGCAGGTCGATAGGTCTAAACTTCGTCCATAATAGACTTCTTTCCTTATGGAAACCCATTAGTAGGCTGGATTGTGTTGATTTAGAGAACAGGTTTTTCCTCACTCGATTCTCATTGAAAGAGGACTATGAGCTTATACTCAAGAAGGGTCCTTGGTTAATTGGAGAACACTTCCTCTCCATTCGACCTTGGGAGCCAAATTTCCATCCGGAATCGATGAACGTCAACTTAGTAGCTGTGTGGGTACGGTTAAATGCTCTCCCTATTGAATACTATAACTTTGAAGCCTTATTACACATTGGTAGATCCATTGGACATGTTTTAAAGGTAGACTCTCATATTGCCACGGAAACAAGAGGCAGATTTGCTAGGATTTGTGTCCAAGTTGATGTGGATAAACCATTGGTCACGGCAGTGCTGATCGGAAAATTTGAACTAGTTGTGTGCTACGAAAGGCTGCAGTGATTATGCTTTTCTTGCGGTAGAATTGGTCACCGAAAAGAAAGTTGCCCATATACAATCCGACTGAGCCACGGTCGAGGGAGGTGGAAGTGGAGGAGGTTGAGGGTCAGAGACACAGTGCATGCGATTTACATGCACCTGACAACACTAAAAAGGAAGCGGGGCCCAGCAAGATCATGCATGAGAGTGAGCATGAGGAATTGCAGAATGGTACGTACGGACCTTGGATTGTTGTTGCGTGTAGAAAGAATGGGACAAAATCTCATGAAAGTGGAGGGACCCATACGGTGCCAGGTAACGGTCGGCTTAGACAAGAATTGAGGAAGAGCGTGAATGAGGCCAGAATCAATAACAACACAGGGAATATTAAGACCAATGATGGGCCTATTAATGAGGCTAAAAGAAAACTTATGCCTTCGAAAAGTATTAATGAAGCCCATTTTGCAGAGGCTATCCAAAGGATTGGCACCACCTCAACCCATGTGGCCTATGAATCGGCAATTCAAAGCCCAGCTTCTATAAATCAAAGCCCACCTACAGCTGATATAGTTAATGGGAGGGAATGGATTAAAGCAGATGTTAGTAGGGCCAATACTAAAGCTTCGGTCAAAGGGAAAAAAGCCCTTGCACGAGCTAGGGCTCTAAAGCTCCATCCGATTGATACCACTGGAAATTCCTAAGCCGTTTATCACCTTGCTCTGAAGTCCACACCTAGCGCTGGGAGTGATGACAAGTCCAAGCAAAGAGGTGGGGAATTACAAAACTTAAGAGCTCCTGGTGAATCTCAGCTTGCAATTTTGGCCTGGCCGGAGGCGGGCTATAAGTTTCGGGGGAATTGTAGTAGAGATGTCGAAGAGTCTGACAGTGAGAAGTTTGATGGAAAGGTTCATGGGAAGCTAGCACGTGAAAAAGAGCTTTCAAGTCTTTTAACTGATCCTGCTGCTCAACCTTCTTGCGACATATCAAGAACTGAAAATAGGAGTGCTTCAATGCAATCTGACACTGTTCACAGAGGAGGGGCAAACGAAGGTGATGTGGAAGCGGTTCGAATGGAAAGATTTACTAAGCAAAATCCTAATAAAGGAAAATGCTTCAAAATTTATTAAATTAGGGAGGAGGTCAAGCCGATGCCTCCTTTTGACGAGTGCCTCACCTCCAATTTTTTTGTCCTCATGAATGTTATTATATGGAATTGTAGGGGAGCTTTGAAGCCCACCTTCCAAGGTCATGTCAGAGAATTAATTCAAATCCATAACCTGGCAATTCTAGTTCTGATGGAAACTAAAGTTGGTGGTGAGCGGGCTAAAGAGATTACTGATCAACTCCGATTTAATGGTGTGATCCATACGGATACTATCGAATATGCTGGTGGACTATGGATGCTCTGGAACTCTGATAGAGTGGAGGTTAAACTACTGTCAAGTACTAAGCAAGAGATCCATGCCATGGTTAAGGTATTGAACTCTAACTCCAACTGGTTATTTACTGCAATTTATGCTTGTCCTAGGAGTGCCGAAAGGCATATTTTATGGAATAATTTAAATAAAGTAGCCGAGCTTCATGATATGCCTTGGATTATTGCGGTTGATTTCAATGAAACTCTTACATTTGAGGATAAGTTTGGGGGTAGGGCTGTTGGGGTAAATAGCTCAATTCGTTTCAATGAGTGTTTAGACAATTGCAACATGATTGATATTGGGTTTTTTGGACCACGATTCACTTGGACTAATAAAAGGGAAGTCCAAGCTCTTATTCAAGTACAATTAGACAGATTTTTTGTTAATCCCAACTGGTTATTGCTTTATCCTGAAGCTAGAGTCATGCATCTCGCAAGGTGTCATTCAGATCACTATCCGGTTATACTCGATTTGCTTCCCAGAGCAACCAGGGAAAGAGAAAGGCCATTCAAGTTCCAAACCTATTGGTTGACGACCCTATCTTTCCGAGTATTGTTACACAGTCTTGGACACAACCCTACAGTCTGAGAGAAGCAACTGAGATCTTTACCAAGGAGGCTAACCCTTGGAATAGGCGACATTTTGGTAACATTTTTGTCAAGAAGAAGAATATCCTAACGAGGCTGAAAGGTATCCAGCGAATAATTTCCATAAAGCCATCAACCTTCCTCCTAAACCTTGAAAAAGAGTTGGTAAAGGAGTTTGATACTATTCTTAGTCAGGAGGAGGAACTATGGGCGCTTAAGTCTCGGGTTAATTGGATGATACAAGGGGATAGAAACACCACAATCTGTCATGTCTCAACCTTGGTGAGAAGGAAAATGAACCAGATTTTGGCTATTAAAAACTCTATTGGGGATTGGATATATGAGGAGAATGGAATCAAGGAGTTCATTAGGACGGGATTTATGGACACTTTCACTTCTTCCTTCACCAGTGTACCCCGGGTAGCTCCCGTGCCTTCCCAATGGCAAGCCAAGCTCACGGATGAGGAAAAGCTCAGCATTAGTGGAGCAGTAACGAAAGATGAAATTAAGGCAGCTCTATGGTCTTTGAAAGCCTTTAAAGCCCCAGGCCCAGATGGTTTACATGCGAGTTTCCTACAAAGATTCTGGCTCCTAGTGGGCAGATCAATTTTGGATAAAGTGAAGAGGATTTTTGAAGAGAGAAGAATGCCGGAATACCTGAACAAGACACATGTTGCTCTCATTCCAAAAATTCAAGGACCGGAGACTTTAGAGAATTATAGACCAATAAGTCTATGTAATACAGTATATAAGATAGTCACAAAGATCTTAGTGGCTAGATTGAGACCTTTCCTTGACACTCTAGTTTCCCCCCTCCAAGCTGCATTTGTTTCAGAAAGAAGGGGCATTGGTAATGCTATCATAGCCCAAAAAGTTATTCATTCCATTAGCAAGAAGAGAGGCAAGGAAAGATATATGGTGTTGAAGATTGATTTGGAGAAGGCGTATAACAAATTGGAATGACTCTTTATAAGAGCCATGCTATTTAGAATTAATCTCCCTATAAATCTCATTGACATTATTATAAGCTGTATCTCAACGGTCTCTGCCTCAATTTTGGTCAATGGGGATGCTCTAGACCCGATTTATCCCTTAAGAGGGATAAGGCAAGGGGACCTGCTATCCCCATACCTTTTCATTCTCTGTATGGAGTTCTTTGGGTAGCTAGTTGAGGAGAAATGTAGGGAAAATTTGTGGCAACCAGTTAAATCTTTCAAAGCGGACCGGCTTTTTCCCATTTAATATTTGCAGATGACATCGTCTTCTTTGCCAAAGCAGACCTTATCAATTGTATAGCTATCAGAGATGTTTTAGAAGCTTTTTGTAGCTTGTCAGGCCAAACTGTGAGCGAAGCAAAATCTAGAGTTTACTTTTCGCCCAATGTTGACATTAACACTAGAGAATCTCTTAGTGACGTTCTCGGTTTTATCTCCACTCCAAACATTGGAAAGTATTTTGGGATTCCTTTGAAGGTTCCGGGAGCCTCTTCCAACGAGTTTAATTTCATTTTGGATAGAGTAAAGCAGAAACTTACGGGTTGGAAGGCCAATTTACTGTCCTTAGAAGGGAGAAATGTGCTTATTCAGGCTTCCACAGCTGCAATCCCTTCCTATGTCATGCAATGTAACTTGTTGCCAAGGAAAATTTTGGATGGTATAGATAGAGTGAACCGAAACTTTCTTTAGGGCACAACAAAGTCAATGAGAAAGATGCATTGGGTTGGATGGCACAAGGTGACCAAACCTAAAGAAGAGGGGGGTCTAGGATTGCAAACAGCTAGGGGAAGAAATATAGCCATGCTTGCCAAGCTCAATTGGAGGCTTAACACTGAAAAGGAGGCATATGGTCAAAAGTCCTACAAGCAAAATACTGCAATAACAGGAGGTTAAATGCAGCCAATGCAGACAAACTGCCTTGTTCACAGATTTGGAAAGCAATCAAGAAAGGAAGATAAGTTTTTACTCAAGGGAGTATGTGGATGGTAGGGAAGGATAGCATGCTAAGCTTTCGGCATGGGAAGTGGATGAAACAAGGTCCTCTAAGGCACCTCATTCAAGGCCCTTTACCCTGAGGGGCTTCCAATTGGGCTGTTAAAAACATCATAGTGGACTTAGGAATTGATTGGAATCGAGTGCCTTTTGATTTTCCCTTAGAAATTAAGCATGTGCTTCAAGCCATTCCGCTGTCATTAATAGGTAGAAGTGGTGATAAGCTTGCATGGGATGCGAACCCAAAGGGTAGCTTTGATTTAAAGAGTGCATATAAACTTGCACGACTTTCCACTAAGCTAGTTCCTCTGATATGTTCTAAACTTTTACATATATATATATATATATATATTGGTCGGTCCGGTCGGTTTTAGGGTGAAAATAACTGAAACCAAACCGAAAAATTGACTTATTTTTGCTATTATTCATTAGCTCCATTGCATTTTTTGGTACTATTTATGGGTTATACTGTATTATTTCAGCTAATTTTTACTTTTATTTACAGTACTTTCAGCAAAAAGTTTTCAGTTTCAGCAAAATAAGCAAATCCCAAACAGACCCTTCATCATCATTAATTAGACAATTGTGATTTGCTTTATTGTATTTTGATGGGTCATCCACATGTGTGTCTAGTTTACTCCCCATAAACTCAGGGGGTGTTTGGTACATGTACTTAAAAATATGTGTTTTGTTGTTTAAAAACATGTGTGGAAATACGTGTAAGTAAAAAAGTGTGTAGAAATACGTGTAATGTTGTTTAAAAACTGAAAACATGTGTTTGAGTGGGTGTATCAAACCGGACATCTTCCTCCAATCACATTGCTCCACTGACGAAGCTTCTTTTTTTTTTTTTTTTTTTTCTCTGCAAGTCCTATCTCCCATATCTTAAAAAAAAATAAAAAACTTTTTATCAAATGTTGGTTTGCTAGACCCCCAAAAGCACCGGCCGGTTAAACAATAATGGCCAAGTAATTATTTTTTTGGACTTCGTAAGGTACTTATATAGTTATGCAAACAATTCCAATATTGTGTAAATAAAACAAAATAAGCATTTGAAAATAGCATAACACACAATATAGTTTTTTTTTTTTGTAAAACAGACGACATTAAAGGCTAAAAAGCTACATCAAGATCAGAACAGATTCTATCAACAAAAAAACCATTACAATCCTCATCCAAAATAGTCCTAATGATCTCAGGTGGGCGATCAAATTGCACCAAGCATGAACTCTAGTCTAGCCCTACCTTAGCCAACATGTCCGCACAACGATTTACCTCCCGATAGCAGTGTTTAAACTGAATTTGTTGGAATTGCATCATTAGCTGCTTGCAATCATCCAAGATGGGCGATATAATATTTCCCTCATAGTTTGGGTGCCCAAATACAACAACAATTGATTTGGCATCAAGTTCAACAATAATGGAATGTATATTCAGATTGCAGCAAAGTGTTAGTCCATCTCTAATACCCCACAGTTCAGCTGCATAACTTGTAGTGGACCCAATATTCCTTGAGAATCCAGCAAGCCAAGCACCATTTTCATCCTGATCAGCCCCCTACATCCTGCTAGACCTGAGTTTCCCACAGCAGCCCCATCCGTGTTAAGCTTAGCCCATCCAGGTGGTGGTTTTTCCCAACGCACCCTCTTGATTATACAGCGTGACAGTTCCCTTGGGGGTGAGACACAGCACATAAACTCCATTACTTTGTTTTGGATATCAGCCACCAAGTTTAGGTTCTGCATTTTCCTGTTGAAGACAAAATCATTCCTATACTTCCATATGCTCCAAATAGCAAAAGGAAAAAGAATTTTCCAAGGGGGTTTTCTAGCAGGTTGGTTGGTGTTCAATCTACCATTTAAGTTTAACCAATTTGTCGGGTTGGAATTCCAGAACCTGTGGTTGCTCATCTGCACACCAATCTGCCTTTTCACCAATTGAACCCGAGGACAATCCCTTAAAGCATGCAAAATAGTTTCAACTTCCCTATTGCAAATGGGACAATTTCCATCTTCTAATTTTCTCTTGTATGATTCCTTTACTTTTGGTTTGCATAATGCTATTTCATCTTATTCATTGTCACCGATATGGCAGCTCTGTTGTTAAATTTCTATGAACTATTTATGTTGTAGTCAACATGTTCCCTACATTTGACCTTTCTACTTTTTTTATTATTAAATATTTAATTTTTTTAAATCTCCTCCACGACTTACCCGAAATTTTTATAGTACTTCAGCATTCACTGCCTAATTGATTATGGGAACTACATGTTAATATGTTATAGGCGATAAAGCAATGACATATTCTTTGTTTGTAGGAAAATATACAGTTTTCAAGAATCGTTGCAGGATAAAACTGTGGGAATGGATTGTTTACTTCTACTTGATAAAGCTGAGGTTCCTGAATGGATAGATGATCTCTCTGTTCGTATTGTGCGTGTGAGCTCTATGGTGATGAGAAAACTTTCTGGTGTGCAGTCAACTGAATCTGTTGAAGCAATTGCCCTGATGAGTATTCCTACCAGTTTTTTCAATGTAGTTGATGGTCAAGAAAAGGCAAATTGTCAAAGATGGTTCGCGTCACCACATCGAATTCTAGTCCTTGATGGGATCCAGGTGATTATCACACTTATCTTGAGTAGTTGTCATTATTGGGAGGCTGTTGATTGGCTTTTCTTCCACTGTTTTAGCCTTGCATTTCTTTTTTTTGGTGTAAAAAGATGATATCACGTAATTCTTGGATTTTTGGGGTGGTTATGGATGCTGCTCTAGTCTTCTGCTCAGTGGAGATCCAAGTATGAAAGCTGTATTCTTAGAAAGTAGAAGAAAAAAGTCATTGAAGGGGAATAGATCTAATTACCAATTTCTTTTAGGCAGAGTCAATTGAAGCCAAGAGTTTGTCATGCTACATGGCTGCAACTCAGTCACCTGATATTTCTTTTCTCATCCGACATAAAAGACACCTATATTAGTAGTTAATACATACATATATAAATATGCAAGACAGAAGCAAATCATGAATTCTGTTAGGTTTAATAAAACTGTTGCAACAAAAGATTGGAAATAATTGAAGTCTCTTTCATCTCTTCCCTATTATCTATATATTCTATATATATATATATATATATATATAAATAAAACCGAAACATCTGAAGCTCTCATAATTTTTCACATCATCACTATTTTCTTTTTCTTTTTATTTTAGATTCTTTTTATTTTAGGTTTTATATCTTATATAGAATCCACCAGAAAAACAATAGACAAAAGTTTGAATTTTTATTAATATCAATAATATTGAAAAACGTATACAAACTTGGAGGCCTATTTAAGGGCTCCATAAAACTTGATGGACAAGAAAATATATTCTAAAATAAGTCCTAATTAATACCTAACCATAATAGGAACCAAATTTGACTTAAAAAAACATTAAAAGAACTTAAAAACAAGAAAATAAATCACCTAGACCTAAAATAACGTTTTTTGCATAAAAATACCAAAATAACAATATCCTACATCAACTTATCACAAAAATACCAAATAGTTTCTTTTTATTCTAGGTTTATATCTTCTTATATTTATTAGTGTTACAATAGTTTAGTTTAAGTAAAACTCTATTAGATATATTTTGTTGGCTTATCACATCATTATTATTATTTATATATAATATAAAATTGAAGATTAAAAATTAATTATAATTTTTTAAGATACCTCACGTTAGAATTAAACAAAAAAAAATGACTCACTTTAGGTTTGAATTTTTTTTTTTTTTTTAAAAGGACTCACCAAAAAAAAAAAAACTTTAGAATTAAGAAAAAAAGAGAGAGACTCCTGGTAGGACTCTCTCTTCTCTCCTTAAAACCCTAGCAATTACCATCTCAAAACCGTAAACTCAACTTCACTTTAAGATTAAAAAAATAAGAAGGAGAGAGACTCACGTAAAAAAAAAAAAAAAAACGTAGGTTTTGTTTTTTTTATTTGCTTTCATATGTACATGAAATTTTCATTCTATCTTATTGTTTTATTATGTTTAGAATTGATTTTCTTCTAAGTATTTGGGTTAATCTCTATATTTTGATAGTGTTTTTATGGATTTGGTTTTTGGGTTGAAAATTCTAATAATTATTTTATATTGTATATGGCAGATAAAACATCTCTATTTTTTGGAGAAAAATCAAAACTGCAACCTATGTCTTCCAGCCCAAGGTGTGGAAAATTTTTATATGTTCTTACTTTATTGAGAATTTTTATTTGGGTTCATGTGATTTTTTGTTTTTTATTAAATCTTTGATTTTTGGTTGATTAATTATTTGTTTGGATTAATTTCAATTAATTATTTGTTTGGATTCAACGTAAAAGATAATGGAATTAGGTGTTATAAATTTGATAATGTTCCATATTTTGAATTGTTTATATTATTTAGACTCCTGGTAGGACTCTCTCTTTTCTCTTTAAAACCCTAGCAATTACCATCTCAAAATCCTAAACTTAACTTCACTTTAAAATTAAAAAAATAAGGAGAGAGACTCAACTAAAAAAAAAAAAAAAAACGTAGGTTTTGTCTTTTTTATTTGCTTTCATATGTGCCTGAAATTTTCATTCTATCTTATTATTTTGTTATATTTAGAATTTATTTTCTTCTAAGTGTTTGGGTTAATTTCTATATTTTGATAGTGTTTTTGTGGGTTTGGTTTTTGGGTTGAAATTTCTAATAATTATTTTATATTGTATACGGCAGATGAAGCATCTCTATTTTTTAGAGAAAAATCAAAGTTGCAACCTATGCCTTCCAACTCAAGGTGTAGTAAATTTTTATTTGGTATATTATATATGAATTTTTTGAATTCGAAGGGTTTTGTTTGGTTTTGAAGTAGAATTTTGGGATTCTATAAAATTTTGAAGGTTTAAGTTTTTGGGTTTTTGGTATTTGCGTTTTAGTAGATTGATCTTAATTTTTTACCTTATATGTTTTTTCTTTATTGAGAATTTTTATTTTGGGTTCATGTGATTTTTTGTTTTCTTAATTAAAATTTTGATTTTTGGTTGATTAATTATTTGTTTAGATTAAATTCAATTAATTACTTGTTTGAATTCAATGTAAAAAATAATGGAATTATGTGTTATAAATTTGATAATGTTTCATATTTTGAATTGTTTATATTGTTGTTAATACGACTAAATAAGATTTGTTTTTATCTTTATAGTTTATATCAGTTTTGAGTGTGTGTATATATATAACTTTTGAGAATTTTGCTTTATTAATTTAAGAATTGTAAATTACTTTGTAGGTTTCAGTAACTATGCACCTGTAGTGAGATATTGACAATATAAGCATATACATATGATATTAACATTTTATAAAAAAATTTCTTACAACCCAATAACATTCTACGTTAGACAACACTTCTAAACTATAGAAAAACATAGAAGTTAAATAGTTATTCCCATTGTATTTTATTTAATTATGACAGATCTATTTTTTTTTAAACGATAACTAGCAAAATGTCTATAATATGCATATTATTAACCCAATTTTCTATTTCTAAATTTCTTAGATTTTATTATATCAATCTTTTTTTCTTTTAAATTCTTGGTGGGCAAATTAGTCTTTCACTAATTTTTTTACCTTAACGTGATGTTAGTTAATTGTCCTTTTATTTAACTATCCCGTACATCGCACGGGTTAGTGACTAGTTTGTTAAATGCACAAAATTCCATAAAGGTTTATTAGTGCTACTTTATACAGTAAACATGACATGTTAACTGAAGATTCCTAACTCCTAAGATGCTGTTTGTTATCCCGGTTACAATTACAGGCAATTGAATTTTTTATCGGATGTCCCCGAAGGGACCAGGCAATTGAATTTAGGAACCTTATTGAATTTTGTATCACTAGTTCCAAAGTGTTATTCACTGCAGGATCCTGGAAACCTTGGTACATTACTCTGATCAGCTCTGGCGTTTAAAAGGGTAAGGAAATAAGTTGCAATTTCAAAGTATCTGCCTTCTTTACACTTTTTTATGTTTTTCCACAACCTTTTTGATGTTCTATTATATGGATGCTTCTCCAACTCGCATTGCTGAACTTCAGTTGTGTTAAAAGCTTCGATGTAAATTGCTATTTCTTTTCATCATTAAGGAATTAGTTTGACTCCCAACTATCATTGCTGCAAATTGATGTTAGTTGATGATTGCTTACAGGTTTCCTTTGGCTACCTTTAGAATGCATTAACCCTTATTGGTTTCATTATTTTAAACTTCTCAATGATGATTGTCACAAGCAATAATAGTTTAAGGGTTACACTTACATATTGAGACTCAACAATCTTTCCATTCTGTTGTAATAGGGGTAGCACCCACAACAGGAACTAAACCATGGGAGTGGCGATAAGAAGAGTTGTGGCGCAGCTTGAGGCAGTGCTTCACAAATGGGTTTGAAGTGCTAGTAATGGATTACACATGAAAAGGTAGAGGGACATTCACTTTCACATCGTAAGAATCATCACCATACTTCTTTTCGAAATGGGTTAGTGTCTGAGCGACTTTGAGTTTGAGTTTTGGAGGAAAACTAGTTGAAGTTGTCACCCAGCCCCAACAGGACGTGTTTGTGCATTGCATTCCTTCCACATCCACTCAGTCGATACTATACACTTGGAGCCTACAAAGTTTTCCTTATTCTGAGTACAAAATCGGAGCTGAAAGAATTTAGGGCCAGTTTGGCAGCAGTAAAGTTGTTTGTATTTTTTTTGAAATAATTTTGAGTGAAAAAGTGTGTGGAAATATATGTAATGTTATTTAAAAACTAAAAACATGTGTTTAAGATACTTTACCAAACAAGGCCTTAATTACTTTGGGCCTGTTTGGTAGAGAAATTTGAGTAGTGTTGTTTGTAGTTTTTTTAAGTTTGTGTAAGTGAAAAAAGTGTGTAGAAATGTGTATAATGTTGTTTAAAAACTGAAAATGGGTGTTTGAAATGCCCTACCAAACGGGCCCTTTGCCACTTAAAACTACCTTCTAATACCTAGGCATATTCACGGGTCGGGTTGGGTCGGGTCGGGTCAGTTTTGGACTCAACCCAACTTGTTGAAGTTGGGTGGATGGTGAAGTGACCCAAAATAGATGGCCAACATCAATTAGTCAAGTCGGTTTCGGGTTCAAGTGGTGGTCGGTCAATTGTGAAGGTCATCGGATTCTGCAAAAAATCATCAAATTCTGTTAAAATAGCATTTTCTAAATAATTATTATGCCCTAAAATCAAATTTATTGGCATGTTATAAATCATTGTAAGGGCCTTTTTTTGTGTTTTGGATTGGGCTGGGCTGCCTCCTGCAATGATGGGCCCGAGTATTTCTGAGTAGGAGAGTTGAGATCGGCCCAACTGTAACTCACTTTGGGCCGGCTTGTGCGCAAGTTAAGCCTTGTCTGCCAGGAACGTTCTCACGGCAAGCAGAGCTGTTACAAATAGTTTACGGTAGACAAATATAATAACAACAAAGAAAACAGAGTACAGTGGCCTTTTCTTAATGGGAAAATGACCGAGTGATCTCTATTTCTATGACAATCACAGTAATAACAATAGTAATGATAATAACAGCTTTTACAAAAAAGAATAATTGATTAGGCGATAATAGAAGTTAATCAAAAGTAAATATCAAGTCAAATTTGGGTCCACAGTGACAAAGAACCAAAGAGGAAGAACGCTTCCTCTCAATGAAACTAATCTCCCAAGAAAATATCCTACCGTGGGGATTAATGACTTTGAGAGAATCGGACCTAAATGATAAGTGCCCAAAAGGAATTCTTATTGCTTAATCGTCTCCTAGAGAGTGGGATTTTGAGGGGAAGAGAAGGGAACCAGTTTACTGGTGCATACCCATTACACTCTTTCTCTCTATTTCCTGTTTTCTCTCTTATCTTTTCTTCTTTCTTTTCTTTTTCTTTTTGTTTTTTCTTTTACTTTCCGGTTCCTCTGTTTTCTGATCCTTTTTACATTTTACCCTTTAACTGCCTTTGTCTGGTCTGGGCGTACTTGCCGACCACCCAGGAGCTCGTCTGTGTACCACTTACCCTCGCCAGACAAAGACAGGTTTGTATTGTTTCTTAGTCCGCCGTGACACTTTCTCCTGCCATGACGTAAATGCTCTATCTCTCTCTCTCCATAGCATGCACCCAACGTTTCCCCCCTCAACCTTGCGTCTTTTGGGCGGTCTGTCATCCCAGCAGGACGTACGTCCCAAAAAGGCTCGAACAGGAATCGCAAAATAGAACTTTTCCCCTCTCCCTACCACCAAACCACACTCCCCCTTACCTCCTACCTCTAACCCATGGCCCCATTACGTCCCATATTGGCTAGGTACAAGCTGGTGGTGCCTGGGCCTTGCGTGTGCTTTCCTATTATGTACGTTCAAAAACTGCCTGCAGCTCATGCGTTTATCGCGATCTGGAGCTTTGTTTGCACCGTCTGTCTTGCTTCTTTGTTCTTTTATGTGGGCCGTTTTGTATAATTTACTGTTTCCCTTTGGGGCTGGGCTTCTTTTAATACTGGGTTTTACATTTCTCTTGGCCCATTTCTTGGTTGCCCTCATGTCTTGCCTCATTACTTGGCGTTTCCTGCCATGGCGATTCGCTCCTGCTAGGCCTCTTTCTAAGCCTGCCATTTCATTCATTCCCCCAATGACTTAACATAGCCACTGGTATTCTTACTTATGGGCTTTAGTGTCCCTTTCTTTTTCCCTTGGGCCTGTGGCCCATTTACTTCCTTTGGGCTTCCTCGGCCCACTTACCAACTCTGCATTCCCATGGATTTTTATTAACTTGATTGGGCTTCCCCGGCCCAACCTCCTTATTCTCATACTTGGGGTTCATAGGCTTACCATCAACCCCTACTTTCTTTGTTTACATTGTCTTGGGCCTGCGGCAGCCCATTCTCACTTTTTCATACCATATACTGCCCATGGGTGTCATTTCTCTCTCTCCGGGCCCTTTGGGCCCATTTGCTTCCTCGAGACCCATTTGTTCATGTTATGGGCTTGTGATCCATTACTCCTGCTGCTTGGGCTTAATAGTTTTATTCTGTGCTTGCCACTTCTATTTGTTGCCTACTTTGCTGAGTTGGGCCTGTTTTACAAAAATTACCCTTAACATTTAGCCTCCTGAACATATGGAGCGTTCTTACGATTCATATGTGAATGAAGGACTTTTTTTTTCTTTTTCAATTTCCTTCTTTCTTTTTCTTCGCGGGCTTTTTTAACCCATGGACTCCTTCCTGCATATATATCTCTTTTCCTGCCGTGAACAGTGGTGACTCTTCGAATTTCCCAAAATGGCAGTTGCTTTAAAACATAACTACTGCCTCATTAATTTCATTCTTTTCTTAATGGCTGACTAGTCACCTCCCTTCACACCAGCATTAATAACTCAGGTACTTAAGAAGAGAGTCCTTTCCTAACGCAAACACAAACTCCTTCTATTCTACAATATTTTCCTTCCCTCACCATTTTCTTCTTTTCGAACACCTATCCCCCTCTTACTCCGATTAAATCCTCACGCTATGACACCGATGAAAACTCAATCTTCTTCCCGCTGTAAAGGGAAAAGCGTCGCTTTGGATCCTCCGATAGAACAAGAAGTAGAAGAAGAGGCCGTGCGCTCCAATTCGGACCATTCCGATGAGGAGGAGGCATGGCGTGACCCAGATAACGAGTGTGCCCTTTTGATCGACCCTTGGTACAATATTAGTCCCTACTTCCCCAAGGCTCTTGAAGATTATGCGTCGCCGCCGCCGGGCCGTGTGTGGCTTGCTCTTTGTCGGCGAAACCCTGATGTTTCTTGGGCTCTAGTGTCCTCCTTCATCTTCGATTTGGTCATTCGTCAAGGCGTCGCCCTTCCTGTACCCATTCATTTCCAGTTTAGGTCGGGCACTGCCTTGGGTTGGAAGGAGTGGGTTAACAGTGAGTTCTCTAACACAGGCTTCATGGGTTTGCTTCAGAAGGCCGGTGTTCTAAAGGCCGTTGTTCTTTCCCGAAGCCTATCCAATTTTCGAGACCTCTACAATCTTCGTCATTTGGTTCGCCGGTGGTGTGCCACCATTCACACATTCTTCATTTCTTGCGATGAACTCACTATTTCTTTTGAGGACGTGGCTAATCAGTTACTTTTGCCGATTCTTGGTGATGTTGATCCTGCCACCATTGAGCTTTCTCCGGAAGAAGAAGCCATCGAATCGGAGTTGAAGAAAAGGATGGCCGGAAACGCTAAGTTATCTTACTAGGTTAGTTCTTCTTCCAAGTTTTCTGTTGTTGCCCGCCATGCTACTTTTATTGCTTTTTGGCTTTGTAAGTTTGTCTTTGGGTCCCATCCTCATTATGCCATAAAGCCTTTATATTTTCGTTTGGCCATAAAAATATCTGCCAGAGTGAGTCTGCCGCTGGCCCCCATGTTCTTGGGGCATCTATATGTTCAACTAGATATCCTGCGGAGTGACGAGAGTCAGGCTGGCTCCTACCACATAGTCGCTTCCTCTATACACAGCACCATTCTACAACAGTTGTTGTTTGAGCGCTGTGCCCAATCCTTGGCGAAGTGTAGGCTTGTCAGATTTGCTAAAGAGAAGTACCAATCCTGTTCGCAGGCAATTATTGATTTCTGCGGCAGATTTGAGTCTGACTTTCCTCTGGCTTTTCATTGGTCCAGTTTAAAGCCCATCAATTATTCTGTTGTTGAGTCCTTTGATGAAGGTATTGGTTTTTCCTGGAGAGCTTATAGACATTTGCGTTCTGGTTATACTTGTGTTGATTCTGCAATGGGTTCATTTGCTGATACTGTTGGTACTACCACTCCGCTGGCTGGTTTTGATGAGATGAGTATCGCCTATTTGGCTGCCACTAATGCCGGATGGTTGCCCTATTTAGCAGACGAAGGTGTCAGGTTTGTCCATTATCCTGCTAACCGAGTAAAGAGACAATTTAGGCTGGATTAGGATATTCCTGATGATCTCTCCTTTCTCGCAGAGTCTCCTACTTCAGCTAGACCCTTTCTGCGGCACACTGCCTTTGATTTTTGGAGACAGCACTTCAGTGCAGTCACAGTTTCTGGTTCTTTGAAGGAAGGCCTTTGCACCCCTGCTATGCATAGCTATTGGCAGGCCGTAATGACTTCATTTGATACAGAGCTGGCTGGCAGTCGCAGTTTCTCTCTCATACCTCCTGAGGGACTTAACATGGTTATCTCTCCCAATCCTCGGTTACTCCTTCCTTCGAGATCCGTGTTGGCCTATGCCAGGAAACAGAACCGATCCGCCATCTTTGAATGGGACGAGGAGAAGAGAGGATAGTATTGGCATATAGGTGATTACCCCTCAGGTTGGGAAAAGAAAGTTAAAGTAGTAAACATTCCTGCACTAGCCAAGAAAGTTCCTGCCAAGCTTAAATCTGCCAACAAGTCTAAATCTGCCACTCCTCAGCCTCCCATAGGTGCTACTCCTGCCAGCAGAACACGAGGCAGTAAGAGGAAGACGCCTCCCCATCCTGCGTCTGCCGTTCAGCGAAGAGTAAGTCAATTAAAAAAAAAAACATTTTTCTTGCTTTGTCTTCCAAGTACACATATATATACTTTTTTCTTTTTTTTTTTACTTTCCCTAAATCTTGACATGCTTGCTGACTCCTTTCTTTGACTCTTTCTCTCATCCTTTTTCTTTTTGCAATCTAAGCACAAGAAGGATACGTCAGCTACTCGTCCCATCATGCTCGAGGAACCTGAATCAGAGGTATATTTCTTCTTGCTCCTTCTCCCCTTTTTTTTTATTTGCACATGTTCAGTCTGCTACATGTTTTTGGTTACTTCATTCGCCCAAAGAGTTATTTTGATATTGATACCTCCCTTCTTCTTTTTTTGTCTTTTAGGATGAGCCTGAGCCTCTTTCTATATACCGTCCTACTGTCGAGGAGTTTTCTGCCCCCATGGGCACACCTACGGAGGGCTCTTTTGGTGGGGCTGAGTTTGCAACATTTGCCCCTCCTGCAGCTACTACCTCTCCCACTAGACCGGTACCCATAGATAAGGGTATTCATACTGGGGAGGTTAGTGAGGTCACCCCTACTCCTGCCGTGACACCGTCTATTCAAAGGGGAGCCACCCCTTCTGTTATTACCCAAATCGAGGCTATTCCTACTACACCTCTCGTCATTTCCACCGGTGACCCCTTTGCTACTTTTTCTCAGGCCGTGCAGGGCGGTTATTCTCTGGTAGTTACTCCCTCTTCTATTCCTGTTTCTGCCACACGTGGGCCTCGTGCTGACTTGTCTTCAGAGGAGTCTGAGGAGATCTTTGAGGATCCTGAGGATGAGCCCGGCCTAGGGAGGAGGATTTCTGAATCTGAGGAAGAGGGGAGTGTTCCACCCGAGACAATGGGTATGTGTTTTCTTCCTTCCTTTCTCTTCTTTCTCTGTTAAGTTCACCCTTCTCCTCTTTTTTGATAAGTTCCCTCTTCCTCTTTATTTGCATGTCTATCTCTCTATTTGCAAAGACCTTTGAGGAGTTAGGAATTGCAGCAGACGTAGGGGTGTCTACGGCAGCTTCTCTTGCCATGCCCACAACACCTATTCTTGCCACATCTTTTGTACCAGTTTCTGCCGTATTTACAGCGTCCGTTTCTACCGTTCCTTCTGTTCCTGCCTTTGTCTTCCCCACAGCTCCTATTACTGCTGGTTCTGGTAAAAATTTATCTTTTTTATTTTATTTTATTTTTTATTTTTTACTTCTTCTCCGTGGGTCTTTCTTCCCCTCTTTTTTTTTTACCAAGGTTTCTTATTCCAAACTTTGTGCTCTTTTGACAGGTCCACCTCCTACGATGCCTTCTCAATTTGAGGTATGCAGTAGCTCCGCCACCATTCCAGACCTCGCGAGCAAAGCTGCAGCCTTTTTTGCACGTTTTGACCAGCCCGACGTCAATGACCTTGATCCTGCTTCTTTCTGGGGCTCCGGACCTCCTTACGTAGATTTTCATGGCTTCAGAATCCGCGAGGACTGTGCTTCTCACTTGGTGATGATTCATAACAATCGTGGGGACTTCATGCAGGGATTCTGACTTGGCCAATCAGTTAGGGAGCATTTCTTGAGGATGTTGGGGAGTGTGCTGAATGACATTAAGCACAACTTTGTTAATACCGTCTCCACTAAGAGGATCCTGCAGTGGAGGGCTGCAGTACAGGAGCTTATTAGTGTTGGCTTTGCCGTGGAGTTTGTCTTGGACCACCTCCGAGAGATTGCTCGAGCAATTTTTATGAGGAGAGTCCAGCCTACTGTTGATGCTATTAATTCATGCCTTGAGGTTCTAAGAAAGGAAGTGGCAGATTTGGAGGGCCGTCGCGAGCATCTTATTTCCAATGTTAGTGGACTTGGTCGCTTTGGGGATCAATCACTCATTTTTGGACTCTATTGATAATGATGCAGTTTCTTCCTTGTTTTGTTGTTTTCTTTTGCCCTATTACTCTACCCAGTACATTATGCTTCCTATAGTACCTATTTGGGCTAGTTTACCACAGTTTGAGTTTTGTAACTTAATTTTATGATGCTACACTTTGCTACTATTTTTTGCTTTTGCTATGATATATGATAATAAATACTTCGCGCTTTTCATTGCATCCTCTTGAAAGCAAGTTACAAAATTTTGACTTATGACATAGTCATTCGAAAGATGAAAAACAAAGTAAAAGGAAACATGACAACTTTTTTTAACAAAAGGAAGTGATAATCACATGGCTTTTCTTCTCAGGCATAGTAGCGTTTCAATCATTTCCCATTGATAGGATCCATTAAGTCCCTGCCATCCATCTAAGTCAAGCGGTAATATTCACTTGGATGTGCCTCTCTCATCACAAGGGGTCCTTCCCACTTCGGTGCAAACTTCGATGGTCCTGCCAGGTCTCTCCTAACATAATCTGCCACTTTTAGGACCAGTTGTCCTTCCGCAAGCACTCTCTTTTTAGTCATCCTGTCGTAGGCCTCAGTTATTTTTTGCCTGTACCTGCAGCTGTGTTCTTGGACTTTTTCTCTTCTTTCATCAAGTCCTTCCAAGTCTTCGCACCTTTCTGCCGCAAAGAATTTTTCATCATTCTCCTTTTCATCATTCTCCTTTTCTTGCATCTGCACGACTCTCAGGGATGGGGTCATTTTCTCTGCTGGGCTCACTACTTTAGTTCCGTAGACCAAGGAAAAAGGTGAAAAACTTGTGGCTGACTTAGGTAAACTCCTATTAAGCCCAAAGAGCATCTGGCAGGTGCATTGCCCATCCTCCCATATACTCTTGGCTCATTTTACTGATAATTTTTATGAGAGTTTTGTTCGTTGCCTCTACTTGCCCGTTTCCTTGAGGGTAGTACGGCGATGACCGGTAACACTTGACTTGGTAGAACTCTAGCATTTTCCTCACCTCACTATTGACAAAAGGTGTGCCATTGTCACTAATGATCCTATGGGGAACCCTAAACCTTACAATTATGTTTTCCTTGATAAAGTTTGTTATTGCTCCTCCTGTGGCTTTACGAAGTGGTACTGCCTCTACCCACTTAGTAAAATATTCCGTAGCTACTAGTATCCATATGTATCCTCGCAACGGCGGGTTCACTGGTCCAACCAAGTCAAGCCCCCAAGTGTGGAAGGGCCGTGGTGTGACCATGCTATGCAAATTCTGCGGATGAGTGTGAATCAATTGGCTTGTACTTAGCAACTGTGGCACATTTTCACAAATTCTGTCATATCCTTTTTCATGGTAGGCCAGTAGTAGCCCATTTGCAGTAGGCATCTGTAAAGCCTTTTCTTTCCCTGGTGTTCCCCGCATTCTCCTGAGTGTACCTCTTTTACCATTTCTCTTGCCTTCTCAGGGCCCAAACACCTCAAGGGGTCTCCATCATACCCCATTTTGAAAAGGATCATATTATGCAAAAAATAACGCGTTGCTAACCTCTTGAGCTTACATTTTTCGTTGTGCTTTTGCGGCAGGATGCCTTCTGTTAGGTACTGTATAAATGGCCTTCTCTAGTTTTCGCTGAAGAATGCAGCGTAACTTTCTTCTCTGTCTACCGCAAGTTGGCAGTTCCCACATTGGGTTTGGACTTGGTCTGCATCTTTACTCATAGTTGGCCAATTAAAGCCTGCCCTTTGAAGTCTGCGGTAAAGGCTGACCTCTCCGCAGGATCCGCATGTCTTCTCATGTACTTCTTTCAACTTTCTCTAGGCCTCCTATTGCCCCACACATCTGGACAAAACTCTGCCTGGCATCCTGCGGTATAGTTCTCCCTTCACCAAGGCGTAGTCTTTGAGTATTTTTAGTTCCACGGCTTCTTCCTCTCCCATCAAAGCTTTCCTCATGGGTATCCACCAATCTCCTTCGCAGTGTTCCTCTTGGAACCTTTCTTTCAACATTTCAATTATGGATTCTTCTCTCTTGCTGACCTCTACTCTGGTGCTCCCCCCTTCAAACATTATTTACAAACCTAGTGCGGCCAACGCATCGGCAAACCGATTCTCGTTCCTCGGAGCATGTTCTATTTTAAAAGTTAAAAACTTTTTTTCCATTTTCTGGGCCATTACTCTGTACGAGGCTAGGTTGGGTTCTTTTAAGGAAAAACTCTCTTTGGTCTGGCAGACTACCAAGTTGGAATTACCCAGTACCCTCAAATGCTTAACTCCCATTTCAAAAGCTATGGCCAGCCCAGTTAAGTAGGCTTCATATTCTGCCATATTGTTTGAGCAGGGGAACTCCAACTTGAATGATAGTACTATTGCTTTATCTTCTTCACGATACAAAACTACTCCAACCCCTCCAGACTGGGCGGTAGAAGACCTGTCAAATTTCATTACCCATTGTTCTCTGATTTCCTCCGCCGTGGCTACTTCCCCCAGAACTTTGTCATCCAGCGGAAACTCTTCTTCCCCTGGAAACTGTGCCAATAAATCTGCTATAGCCTGGCTTTTCACTGCTCTGGGCGCCCCCATTCTCAAATCATACTGCAATAATTATAACAACCACTAGGATATCCTGCTAGAGAGGATTGGCTGCTGTAGTAAAGTTTTGATGGTATAGGACTTAGTCATCAGCCATACTTCGTAGGCCAAGAAATAGTAGCGTAATCTTTGTGAGGCATACACAATAGCCAAACATGCCCTTTCCGCCCTCAGATAACAATTTTCTGCATCTTTCAGGGCGCAGCTGATGTAGTATATTGGTTGCTCGACGCCACCTCCATCTTCTTGGGCGATTAAAGCACCAATGGCATATGAATTAGTGGCCATATAAAGTAGTAATGACTTCTTGTGAATTGGGGCTTGCACTGTAAAGAGGTTCATCATGATCTGTTGCAGCCTTTTAAAGGCCGCCTGCCGTGCTTCTCCCCATACAAAACATTGCCCTTTCCTCAGTAACTTGGTGAAAGCCGAAGTGATTGATGCCAACCCAGGGATGAATCTTCGGATATACGAGACTTTCCCTAAGAAGCTTTTTAGTTCTCTTACCATGGCTAGAGGTCTCATAGTTGCAATGGTCATGGCTTTTGCTGGGTCTACATCTATTCCCCTACTGTGAACCAAGAAACCCAGGAATTTCCCTGAGGATACACCAAACGCACATTTGAGGGGATTCATTCTCAACTTAAAGGCTCTACATCTTTCGAATACTCTCTTCAGCATATGGAAATGTTCTTCTCTCCTCTTTGACTTAACTACTATGTCATCCATATAATCTTCTAACTCCTGATGCATTATATCGTAAAATATAGCCGTCATTGCTTGTTGATAAGTTGCACCTGCATTTTTAAACCCGAAGGGCATCACGGTGTAATGGAAGTTCCCCATAGGTGTTCTGAAAGTAATTTTCTCCGCATCTTTTGGTGCCATCCTGATCTGGTTGTATCCACTGAAACCATCCATGAATGAGAATATGACGCTTCCTGCCGCAGAATCTATCAATAAATCCATATTTGGCAATGGGAATTCATCTTTCGAGCATGCTTTGTTGAGATCCCTGAAATCTACACAATACCTTATTTGGCCATTCTTTTTCTTTACTGGTACTATGTTAGATAGCCAATGGGGATGTTGAATAGGCTTATTGAATCCCGCGGCTAGTAACTTTTGCACTTCTTTGGCTATCTGCCCTTTTATTTCTATGTGAAATATCCTGATAGGCTGAGCTACTAGCTTAGCCTGCAGGTCCACATTCAACGTATGTGCCACTAACCTAGGGTCTAGCCCTGACATTTCACTGTAGTCCCATGCGAGCACATCTCTGAATTCTTTTAACAACAGTACCAACTCTTTTTTCTCTTTTTTTGTCAAACTTGCACTAATTGAGATGGGTCTCGGCCTTTGCGAAGCAGACCCCAGGTTAACTTCTTCCATTTCTTCTTCTACCATAACCTGCACCTCTTTTTCGGCTACAACTCCTTCATTTTCCTCCTCGTTACTTCCTTCCTCTGAACTTTCTTGGATTCTACAGCACGTCAAACTCTCGTGCTGCCTTTTCTGGGTGGGGCCCGTCTGGGTTTCAATAGCGGGCTCCACGCGCCTTCATAATTTGTAGACGATTCTACCATCAGAGCCTCGGACTCTAATGCATTGGGGCATGTCATCAGATTCTGCGGCAAGCGCCTCTTTTCTTTTCCTCTTTCTTGCCAATAACTCCCTTAGATCGGGTTTTGGGTCATTCTGGACATCTTCCCACCTAGGCACGAAGGTACCTAGCAGCCTTGATATTGAACTTTCTCCAGATGGAGCCCATTGGTCGTAGAACATAGTTTCTACTAAGTGGGCTTCTACCTGCTCGAATGGTGAAGGGTTAGCGGCTATGCGTATCATCCTACCGTTCAATCTTTTTTTCACACATTGGTGATAGGTGGATGGGACCAGTTGGTGTTTGTGTAACTATGGTCTCCCCAAAAGCACGTGATAGGATACTTCTGTCTTTACCACATAAAACCGTGCTAAAGAGGCTATGAGACCTACTTTCAACCACAGCTGAATGTGGTTGGCTATGTACTCGCCTCTTCCACCGAACCTTGTCACTTCCATTGGGCAACCCTGAATCTTCTTTTCTGAAATTCCTGCTGCTTGCAAAGTGCTTAATGGAATGAGATTCATAAAAGCACCTGTATCTACCAATGCTTTCTTTATGGGGATTTGATTTATGGATACCGCCAAGTATAAGGGCCTTCTCTGATCCGGGTGTCCCACCTCCATATCTTCCTCACTAAAAGTGATTTCAGTTGACTCCTGTAAGAGAGCCCTATCATTTGGTATTTCTGCCGATAGACATTCTACTCCTGCACCGGAGGCAATGCTCACCAAAGCTTCCGTGGCTACCTTTCTTTCCTTTGCTGAGAGTCCTAGCTGATCGAACAAATTTTTGAACTTAGAACTCTGTTGTTGAGTGGTAATGGCCGCCGTAGGCAAAGCCATGTTTTCTTCTTCGTCCTTTCTTGGGTCTGCGCAAATTACCACTGCTGCTACACCCTTCCCTTTGTGGTTTGAAAGTGGGTTTCTTTAGACTTCCTGCTGGGACAGTTCTAAAGTCCCTTCCTTTATCCTGCGGTGCACTAGTCTGCGGAGTGCCCAACACTCTGTGGTAGGATGTTGGACATAATTGTGTAAACGACAAAAACGTGGGTACCTTCGCTCTTCCTCTGTGGGCTCCCTAGTAACCTGGTTAGGTTTGAAAATTCCGTCTGCTATCCATTTGTCTAGCAGTACGTCTAGCTCCTTTGAGGTGCATGGTATTGGTGGGATAGTATCGTATTCCCTCCCTCAGTCTTCCTTCTCCGTTCACCAGTGGATACTGCCATTGCCTGCGGGGCGTTTCTCTTGTCCGAGCTCGGTTTCACAGACTAGGCCATCTTTCTAGCCTTCTGTAATAGCTGGGCGAATTGAGAGATTCCAAATTTTCGAGGACTGCCCTGTACTCCCTGATCATATTCATCATACACATCTCCACCAGCGTCCTTTCTTCGTAATGGTCATAATAGTCGAGTGCTATGTCCCTAAATCTCTTGATGTACTCCATCAAGTCCCCACTATTCCTTTGTTTGGTCGCTTGCAGTGTTGCAAGTGTCATCATTTCTTCTCCATGGAAGTACTTGGTATAAAATACATCCACCATATCATCCCATGTTGGGATCAATCCTGGCTTTAAGCCAATGTACCAAGTATAAGCCCGGTCACACAGCGATTTAGAAAATTCTCGAAGACACAAGTCCTCGTTTGCGGCATAAGGGCCAAGCGTATCAATGTACTTGCTCACGTGTTCAACAACACTCCCCTTTCTGCCATCATACTGTGCGAATGCCCTTGGCTCATACCTCTCCGGGTATGGTTTGCTGAGCACCTTTAGTGGGTAAGGAGGCCTTCGTGCATAGAACCTCTCCTTAGGTGCCCTGGCCCTTTCCAGCTCCAAGAGGATGGCCACCTTAGCTATACTAATGAAACGTTGTTCTGCACTGTGTGGGACACCTCCTGCCGGTGTCTCTTCTTTGTCTGTCGCATGCTCTGGGTCATGTTGGTTTCCTTTTTCTTTCGTCTTATTGGCTTTTAGCTGGCGGATTTCTTCCATCATTTGCTGCTGCGAGTGTTGTAGTAACTGCAAGACTTCGATGAAAATGTTGGCATTGTCGGTAGGAATTCTTGGTGGCAGTTGGGGGTCAGCCCCCCTTCCGTTAGCACCTTCTGCTTGGTTAGGCTGCAGTTGGTGAGGCGTTGTAGGCCTGGACTCTGCTTGTGAGGGTACAACACTCATATTCCTTGTTGTCCTAGATTTCGGAGGCATTTGTTTGCGTGGATCTTCGTCCCTGTCTGTTTCTCAACTCCCCAGTGGAGTCGCCAATTTAAAGTAAGGACCTTTTTTTGTGTTTTGGATTGAGCTGGGCTGCCTCCTGCGGTGATGGACTCGAGTATTTCTGAGTAGGAGAGTTGAGACCGGCCAAACTATAACTCACTTTGGGCCGGTTTGTGCGCAAGCTAAGCCTTATCTGCCAGGAACGTTCTCACAGCAAGCAGAGTTGTTACAAATAGTTTACGACAGGCAAATATAATAACAACAAAGAAAACAGAGTACAATGGCCTTTTCTTAGTGGGAAAATGACCGAATGATCTCTATTTTTATGACAATCACAGTAATAACAATAGTAATGATAATAACGGTTTTTACAAAAAAGAATAATTGATTAAGCGATAATAGAAGTTAATCAAAAGTAAATATCAAGTCAAGTTTGGGTCCACAGTGGCAAAGAACTAAAGAGGAAGACCGTTTCCTCTCAATGAAACTAATCTCCCAGGAAAATATCCTGCCATGGGGATTAATGACTTTGAGGAAATCGGACCTAAATGATAAGTGCCTAAAAGGAATTCTTATTGCTTAATCGTCTCCCAGAGAGTGTGATTTTGAGGGGGAGAGAAAGGAACCAATCTACTAGTGCATGCCCATTACACTCTTTCTCTCTGTTTCCTATTTTCTCTCTTATTTTTTCTTCTTTCTTTTCTTTTTCTTTTTGTTTTTTCTTTTACTTTCCGGTTCCTCTGTTTTCTGATCCTTTTTACAGGGCAAGGCAATGGTCCTTTTATAGGGCCTGCCATGACCAGATTTTACCAGTTTACCCTTTAACCGCCTTTGTCTGGTCTGGGCGTACTTGCCGACCACCCAAGAGCTCGTTTGTGTACCACTTACCCTCGTCAGACAAAGGCAGGTTTGTGTTGTTTCTTAGTCCGCCGTGGCACTTTCTCCTGCCATGGTGTAAATGCTCTCTCTCTCTCTCCATGGCATGCACCCAACGTTTCCCCCCTCAACCTTGCCTCTTTTGGGCGGTCTGTCATTCCAGCAGGACATACCTCCCAAAAGGGCTCGAACAGGAACCGTAAAATAAATCTTTTCCACTCTCTCCATCACCAAACCACACCCCCCTTACCTCTTACCTCTAACCTATGGCCCCACCACGTCCTATATTGGTTGGGTACAAGCTGGTGGTGCCTGAGCCTTGCGCGTGCTTTCTTGTTATGTACGTTCAAAAACTGCCTGTGGCTGCGATCTAGAGCTTTGTTTGCACCGTCTGCCGTGCTTCTTTGTTCTTTTATGTGGACCGTTTTGTATAATTTACTGTTTCCCTTTGGGGCTGGACTTCTTTTAATACTGAGTTTTACATTTCTCTTGGCTCATTTCTTGGTTGCCCTCATGTCCTGCCTCATTACTTGGCATTTCCAGTCGTGGCGATTCGCTTCTGCTAAGCCTCTTTCCAAGCCTGCTGTTTCATTCCTTCTCCCAGCGACTTAACATGGCCACTGGTGTTCTTACTTACGGGCTCCAGTGTCCCTTTTTTTTTTCCCTTGGGCCTGTGGCCTATTTACTTCCTTTAGGCTTCCTCGGCCCACTAACCAACTCTACATTCTCATGGACTTTTACTAACTTGATTGGGCTTCCCCGGCCCAACCTCCTCATTCTCATCCTTGGGATTCATGGGCTTGCCATCAATCTCTACTTTCTTTGTTTACATTGCCTTGGGCCTGCCGCGGCCCATTCTCACTTTTCCATACCATATACTGCCCTCATGGATGCCATTTCTCTCTTTCCGGGCCCTTTGAGCCCATTTGCTTCCTCGAGACTCATTTGTTCATGTTATGGACCTGTGATCCATTACTCCTACCGCTTAGGTTTAATAGTTTTATTCTGTGCTTGCCACTTCTATTTACTGCTTGCTTTGCTGAGTTGGGCTTATTTTACAAAAATGATCCTCAACAATCATTAAGTTGTTTAATTATATAAGACTATTTGTATATGAACTAATTAGACATTATCGTATAGTTCTTGAGATACATTGTATGTGATTTATGCGATTTAGTTACGCAAAAATATATAAATCACAATTTCCTTGTAAACTTAAAAAATGTAGTTCGTAGTGGGTGATGAAATTGGACGTTTCATCTGTGAAGACTATAACATGTCAACTATGATGATTTGTCTTAATCATAGAAGTAGAGATCTCTAGTTGATGAGTTGGTGCGTCTTAACTGTACAAGACACATTGAACTAGACCATTGTGAGATTAATTATTCAATTATCAACTGTCACTTGAATAACAAATCTAACAACTTCTATTTTCATAAACTCCCAATCCTGAGAAGATTGTGAACCTGATCATGAAATGTAAGTTGCTTTAATATATCAGGAGTGTGATCTAATTTGACAGTTAAAACCTCAGTATATTGGGTAACCACACGTAGAAATGAGGGAACACGTATTTTTAAGATGAAATCCATAATCTCTTTCTATAAAGACACGAAATATTTCCTTGAGAAAAGTTTAATGGGAACTAATTATTCAAAGTGCTGGGCCCAACCACTTTAGTAAAAAGTTACTAAAGTTTGTATTTAATGAAATTAAATTTCATAAAATATATGAATAACTAAAAAATTAAACTGGGGATTTAAGGAATAAAATAGTGATTTACAAAGTGACAATTTATTATGACTTTATTCATTATAGATGTTTCATGGAGGAGTCAAATAATATTATATTAGAATTTTGGGATATAATTTATTTATAAATTTTAGAGTGCAATTATATTTCTATAGTGGTATTTATTATATAATTAATAGTAATTTTGGACTTATCAAGAGTTAATGGAAGCCCAAAGCCCATTATTGCTAGAGCCTTATTTTTCCCTTTACTCCTATCCTAAGCAAGGAAATCAATATCATACCGGAAGCTGTACCAGTTTGGCCAATGGTATGATATATTTTGGATACCGATTAATATCGTTGTATTGTTTCGGATTTACCGCTATTTTAAATATTATATATATATATATATATATATAGACACACACTCATTAGGACCATAATAATATTTATATATATATATATATATATATATATATATTAGCAAAGATAATTATAAATTACTTTAAACTTATTATAGTTTAAACTTATAAATGGGTACTTATAAATTATTTTATATATATATTAGCAAAGGTAATTTATAGATTTTCAGATAACAACATCATTGTCACCATCACATCCTCGTCAAGGGTTATGAGTCAGCGGCTCAAGGATTATGAGTTCTGGACAAACAGCCCCCAACTATTCGCGTAACCAAACACAGTTAACAAAAAATAGATCGAATGGTGTAGAAGTGCCTTTAAAACCCTTGAACCAATCTGTGCCGTCCATTATTAGGTCAACCTCCTTATAAAAGCCTACAATACACATTTCATCCTCCTCTGTCTCATTGCCGAAGTCCATGGTTTTCACTCTCTCAGCGCAGCACAGGGTTTTCGTTGTTTTTATTTACCGGCCGAAAGCCATATCCTCCCAAATTCCCTGTTACAATGTCTATCCCTGAATATGGAGAGCAGTATAAAAACACAGGCAATGGGGAGCATCTTGAGGATGTTACTGTAAAATTGGGTGGTATTGAAATCAGGGCTTTTATTTATTTGGTTAGTATTTATCATGTTTCTTTTGGTAATTTTTTTTTTTTAATTTTCTTTCCTATGCAAGGGCGCATCATGAGAAAACGTTCATCTTCTTCAAAGCTATTCTTTTATGATTTACATGGTGGTGCTGCTAAAATCCAAGTTGTGGCTGATGCTAGGTATCTTATCACTGTATCTTTTCTTTTCCCTTATTCATATTTGATTTTTCCTTATGATTTTAGTATTGTTATTTCTTTAGGTATGCAATGTCTTTGACAAATTATCTTTCTATTAGTTTTAATTTTTTTTTTAAATTAATTTTTTTATTATTTTTTTTTTGTAAGTTATTTATGCAACCATGTGGGCCTTGAACCTATGACTTCTTACTCCACCTTACCCTTATAAGCGGAGGTGCAATTTGAGATGCAGCTCATTGGCATCTTTCCATATTAGTAGAAGAGCCTTTGTTTTTGCTTTTGGACTCTTTTCTTTGCATGGAAACAGATTGCTCTCTCTGTTATCTTCTGTAGTGGAATAAGTGATTAGTTTGGGAATTTGGATTTTCTTGTTATCAGCATTTCATGTCAAATTTCTTATCTTAAAATGTTAATATTTTTGGGTAGTGATTCATCAATTAGTTGAATGTCAATGTTTTGCCCAAGTTCCTTGTAAGAGATACTTTGTTTTTTTTATTGAAATTATTGCTAATTTCGTGTTTGTGAGGCCTGATTAGTTGTATGTTGAAGGCTTAGGTAGATTGGAAAAAAGAATGATGTAGGTCATTTTACTTTATCGCATCTTTCTGTACCACTGCCTAGTTTTCTCAACTGTGCTTAAAAACAAAATTTATAAAGGACCTATATGAACAAGATGATGAATATGCATGAATGAGACTTTCCACTCGGTACTATTTGGGAAATTTTGGTTCAGATATGAATTAGTTTCATGGACAATCACCCCCCCAACCCCACCCCCTGGCTGGGTGTCCCCCCTAAATTGCACCACCTTTTAGTTTTGCTGCACGGATACCAAATTTAATGATTGAGAGATTCTTCATTTCCATGATGCAGCAATTCAGATTTGAATGAGGAAGAATTTTCTAGGTTCCATTCAACTGTGAAGAATGGTGATATTGTTGGTGTCGAGGGGTTTCCAGGTTTGTGATGTTACTACAATTGGGTAGTTACTAACACCTTTTGACTTGTATATATATATATATATATCTACAGAAGAAATCACCATCAGTTTAATTACTTAATTTGGTTTCTCTCTCTCTCGCTCTCTCACATTAGATGTTTGATAATGAATTAAAAATTTTGTGGCACAAGGCAAAAATTATGGAGAGTGTAGGTAGAACTTCAAAATACAAATTTAAAAGAGACCGCTTGAAAATTCCCTTAAATAGGTGCTTCATTTTGGTCTTTTTCCCTATGGTGAACTGTTTTAGTTTTCTATGCTGCATAATTGGTTTTTTTATTTTTTTATTTTTTTATTTTTTTATCAGTGTGCTGCATGACTGTTGAAATTCTCTAGAAATGGGTTCAGTCTTGTGATATAGATGTACATTTTTTTTTACTCATAATTACATACAGATTTAGTGGGTCCTGAACTCACAAACTCACTCCCAACCTTGCTCTTACAAGGGAAGGAGGTGCCATTTGAGCTAGAGGCATAATTTATATTTTTTTGAATTTCAAAGTTGAGTTGTAGGTTTTTGAGTCATTGTTTCTTTAAATTATAAACTTCCTGGTTAACTGACATTTTGTTAGAATTATGGTCAAATGATTAAATTCACCATTTCCTAGAAGCTTAAACTTTTGAGAGAATTTGTAATTTAAATTCACTATCCCTGCCATTTAAAATGTGAAAAATCACACATGTTGGGCCCCACTTATTAAGGGGGAGGCTGGGCCCATGCATGAGAGGGGGTGTTAGAATTATGTTCAAATTAAATTCACCATTTTCTAATGGCTTTAGTTTCTAGGAGAATTTCAAATTTAACACATTTTCTTTCAATTCAGGGAAAACCGAAACGGGGGAGCTAAGTTTTTTTCCAAGATCGTTTATAGTCTTATCCCTTTGTCTCCATATGATGCCAAGGCAAAAGCCTAAGGCTGGTTCTGTGTCTGACAATGCCAATTTGAAGGTGAACATGGTTTCTCCCTGAATGATTTAATGCTGGTTACAGTCTCATCCTGACTTCATTACTTTCTTATTGTTGCAGAAAGAGGAGGCTTGGGTCCCAGGATGTACTAGGAATCCTGAAACATATATTTTGAAAGACCAGGTATTGATTAATATCCTAAAATTCAACCAAATTCCTGTTGCACTGTTGTAAACTGTATTCTTTAGCACACCCAAAATAAAAATTTAAGTACATAAGATCTGGTATTGATTAATATCCTGAAGTTCAGTGAAAATGAATTGCAAACCTTCATTTTTGGGCTTGTGATAATATGTTCCGAATACTTGTGTGGTAATCTTTGGTTGTTTTTATTTTATATAATTTATTTCTTTATATTATAAGGACCCATTCAGAGAAATACATCAGTTTAATTGTCAGCCGGAAATAGTTTCTGTTCCCTTTCGCTTGAACCTGAATGGTAAATGAATTAATTTTTTGGGTAAATGTGATTCTTTGAGCAAGGTTTCTTTAGGCTTAATAAACTGAATCTTTCAAACCATTTCTTTGAAAGTAATTTGAAGCTTATATCTTGGGGCTTACACCATCGGTTGGGCTCTGGAGAAAGCCTAAAGGAACTAGCAGGCTTAAAGGCGCTGAAGTTTTGTAACAAAGCTTTCATTACACAATTTCTAAAAGCTGGTTATGTTTTGAATTATTCCGCTTAGTGCTTTTTTGGTTTTGATTTTTTTTCTTTTATTAGAAATTATCCTTTTCTACATAGTTGTGGTGTTGCATTATTTTTAATTCAAGTAGCTAGGAGACTTACATGACCTGTATTGGTGAGGAATATTTTTCTAGTTTCTTTTATTTTTGATAGGTAAGAAAAAATATTATTGAAAAATGAATAGCATGAAAAATACACAAGGTCCACGACAGTAAAATAAGAGAAAAAAAAAATCTCAAATTTCTTATTGAATCATTACCGGCTAAAAATATTTGGAGTTTGGACCGTGGGCCGAGATTTCAAAGCAAAAGGTCAGCCTATCTCTATCACTCACCGATAGTAGCAGAAGAGCAGTGCATGTCCAAGTAATTAGGATTTAGCACTCATGGATGCATAAAAAACTTGGCAAATGATCTGAGATCAAATCAATCAAACGGTTGGAAATACGCGAGTCACCCCCAAAACCAGTCACAGCTCATCATCACTCACACTCACTCAACATTCGTGGCCACTACCCAAATAAACAAAACCCTTTTCCTTTCTTACCCTCATTTCCACACCACAACACGAATAAATATAAACATTTTCAGCACACCTCTCTCTTTCTCTCTCTCTCTAGAATCTCCACGCAAAGATGAGCAAGAAAGACAAAGGTAAAAAAAAAAAAAAAAATCGTACTCTCATCGCTCATGATTTTTCATTTTCTTCTTCGCTTTGAATTTTTATTCAATTTCTTGTATGATTTAATTATTCGCTGTTGCTTGCTTTGTTTGTTTGTAGATCTTCTAACCAGGGACTTCAACTCCGATCAGAAGTTCACTGTCTCTACCTACAGCGATGCTGGAGTGGTACATATACTATGGAATCTGGCTGACTTTTTTTTTTTTTTTCTTTACTCTCACACACACACACACATTGAGTAGTTAATTTAGGAACTTAGATCGGTAATTAGGTTAGGGTTTTTGAAGATTTGAAGTGACTTTCCACTGTTTGTTTGTTTGATTTCACAAATTTATTAAAATTTTTACGTAACGATATTGCCAATACTTGGATGTGAAACCAAACCACATGAGCTGATATGTCCACTGTTGTTTTTAGATGACAAATTCTAGGATTATTATTATTATTATTATGATTTGGTTAGGGTTTGCTGAGTTAATGAACATGTTGTTTAGTGCTAACAGAGACTAAAAGAATGTTGTTTTCAAATAGATTTTGGGTATTATCATTTATGATTGTAGTGTGACTCATATCTTGTTTCACATCAGTTTGGGTAGGTTCATGGTTGAACTATGCACAAGTGAATCATGCTACAAGAAGATTTTGTTGCAGCAAACATGCTTTGTTATATTTATAAACCCAGTTAGTTAATTAAAATACGCCACTCTACTCCCGTCTTTGTCCACAAGAAATTTTGGAGATTGTAGTCATAAGTCTGCCTTTGTGATCCATATAAATGTTAGGTTCATCTTTTGAATTGGGAACACTTTGATCCTTTTTTTTTTTGATTAAATGATTCCTATAATCTACGTCTTATTGGTTGCTATTGATGTTGTGGGGGGTGATTTGAACCTGATGAATTGGATTATTTTTTCCTGATGTGGATAAAAGAGAGATGGGTCCATTTATTTTATTCTTTCAGTTTGGACTGTGTTTTCACCTCTCCTCTTCTTTTCCTTTTCTGGTGTTTTATTTTATTGTCTTTAATGCTAGGAAACTCGTTATCAACAACTTTATTTAGATTTGGTGATGAATATGGAGTTTCCACAAATTTTTAAGAGAAGATCTGAGATCATTTCACATATTCGGCGCTTTCTTGACAGTTGTGATTTCTTGGAGGTTAGTTGTTTGTCTTGATTTTTTATTTATTCAATTCATTCAGGTGGTTTCTACATGTGGCACTTGACTTTACTTTCTTTTCATTACCTTCAATGTTCTTTTCACTGTCAGGTTGAAACACCAATGATGAATATGATTGCTGGTGGAGCAGCTGCCCGTCCGTTTGTGACCCATCACAATGACCTGAACACGAAGCTATTCATGCGCATTGCGCCTGAGCTCTATCTTGAGGGGCTTGCTGGATTTGACTGTGTTTATAAGATTGGAAAGCAGTTCAGAAATGAGGGCATCGATTTGACACATAATCCTGAGTTCACCACCTGTGAGTTCTGTATGGCTTTTGCTGACTACAATGACTTGATGGAACTCACCGAGACAATGTTGAGTGGTAAGGGTCATTTGGATCATGTTGCAAACAACTGCTTCATTCCACTTGGGTAGTGAAGTTATTTTTATCCTCCAGAATACTTGGATTTTTCCTGACACAGTAATGTGTAACAGGGATTGTAAAGCTACTTAAAGGTGGATATAAAATTAAATATCATGCAAACAGGCTGGATGAGGATCCGATTGAGATTGACTTCACTCCACCTTTCAGGTTTGTCATCTATATAGTATCTCTCACAAATTGTATAACATTAGCATGAATATGAAAATCTATGAAATTGGTTGTTTTAACTCTGGCAGAAGGATTGACATGATAGAAGAATTAGAGAAGATGGCGAACCTCAATATTCCCAAGGACTTTTCCAGTGATGAGGCCAACAAATATTTGAAAGAAGCGTGCACAAAGTATGAGATCAAATGTGCCCCTCCTGAAACAACAGCGCGTTTGTTGGACAAAGTCAGTTCTCTGCTTTGTCCTTTTTATTTTTATTTTTTTTATTACTTTATTGAACATAAGTTAGGTAGTTACTGGCAATGATGTTTTCTGACTTGATCTGATTTTGTTCCTTATCTTTTAGTTCTGTTGTTTGCTTGGTGGGTTGTGAACCAGCAAGGTCTAGTAGAATGTTTCAACTGAATTCTTTTATGTAATATTTTTAGATTTAAATTGTTTCATCACTAGAGTTAAGGTAGACCATTCTTGCTTGCATGCTCAGACAATGTATGAGAATTGGTTATATATATTTTTTCTGTTACTGCAGCTTGTAGGACACTTCTTTGAAGAGACTTGGACAAATCCTGCTTTCATCATTAACCACCCTGAGTTAATGAGTCCTTTTGCAAAGAGGCATAAAATGAAGTAAGGCCTAACTGAGTCTTTTGAGTTATTTATTAACAAGCGTGAAGTATGCTTTTCAGGATATCTTGTTTTCTTTTTCTTTCTATGTTTCATTTAATTTTCAGCTTTATAATCCATGATTCTGATTTAATTTTTCTGTAACCGCTCAGCTCTGCAATGGATACACTGAATTGAATGACTCTGTGGTACTACGCCGGCGATTTGCTGAGCATCTCAAGGTTCACGCGTCAGTTTTTAAGTGTGCGGTGGATTTATCCTTAAATAAATTCCTCTGGAACTTTTCTGAATGATATGTGGTCTGCATACAGGATGGGTTATCTGGTGATGATGAAGCCTTCTGCATGGCTCTTGAGTATGCGTTGCCTCCAAGATGTTGTTGGGGATTGGGTATTGATCGGCTAACAATGTTGTTAACTGATTCACAAAACATTAAGGTTCTCTTCTCTTCTCTCTCTCTCAGGTCTGTGCCTGTTTGCATTTGTCTCATTTATACATGTATGTGTACACTCTGTTCTCAATGGGCTCTCAACATATGCTATTTGGTAACAGGAGGTTCTTCTCTTCCCGGCCATGAAACCTCAAGATGAGCCATCTGCTAAAGGTACTCTTCCCAGCCATGAAACCTCAAGTGATAATGGTTACCCCTTTCATAACTATAAACAAAAATTGTGATCTTGTTTTAGAATCTGTGTGTCTTGCCTTTGATAAATGGGGTCTTTAAATTAACGGGTTTTTGTATTGGTGAATTTTATTGAAGTTTGGCCTTCAATGGCCTAGATTTTATGAGGGTTTTTGTTTTTGTTTTGTTTTGACTCTGAAGCTTAAGCCCTCTATTTTTGTTGTATAGTGTGTTTGTGCAAAAAATTTTTTGGTTTACGACTCAAAAATGTGGTTTATGGCTAGAGATTTGGCTTGAAAATGTGATTTATTCTGTGTAGAGGGCGGTGCTGGAGCCAGCAATGCAAGGGTGTGACATGAATCAGCAAATTGCTTCTGGAGATTTGTATGGTACTTTGGTTGCTTACAGATTGTTACAGATTTCTCCGTAAACATTGTCGATGTGTTTGGTTGGAAAAACCGAGAGGGAAAGATCTGGATTTTTCTCATTTCAATATATATAAAAGCGTGAAAGCACAAAATCACTGTAGCTACAGTGCCATTTTGGTTTCGTGAGTCATTTGTCTTTTTTTTTCCTATATTATTATACTGACACAACAAATTTTACAATATTTTCATAATTATTGAGGTGTCAATTTCTTATAAGTCAAAATAAAATAATAAAATATAAAACTGTGACCAACAATTGAAAATAAATGTTTTGTGAAAATGTTGTGACACTTGTTGGGTGAAAGTGTAAAAGCTACCGTACTTTTGGTTTGTTTAATTGTACTATTCATTGCCTTTTTTTTTTTCTTTTTTTTTTTATTTTTAGTCATCGATTTGTGCTCTTTTTTTCTATCTATATATAAAAAGGGCGAATAGGCTTATGAAAGTGTTATGAACAGTATTTTTGGTTTAGTGACTTGCTTTTTTTTTTTTTTTTTTTTTTTTTTTCTTCAAGTTCACCAACTAGGTTTGTGCTTTTTATTTTTTTATTTTTTTTTAAAAGATCTTTATATGTTTACTTTTTACTTGTAATGTAAGTTTACATTGTATACACACAAAAAGTAGCAAATATTATATACATTTGCAAAAAAAAAAAATTGAACAAATTTTGCAAATGTGTACAGCATTTACCAATTTTTATTTGTTTACAATATAAATTTACATTGTAAGTGCAATGAATATTTTTATATATATTATCTATATAAAAAGAGTGAATGGGAAAATTTATTGTAATTTCGCTACAGTAGTTTTGGTTTGTTTAACTTTCACTATTTTGTTGTTGTTTTTTTTTTTTTTTTTTGGTGAATGCATAAAGTTGTAGTATATTTGTTATATTATTTTTGGTTTGTCCACAATAATTTTCACAACACTTTCGTAACAAATCAAATATGGTAAATTGTTATTGGTTCTAATTTAAACTTACTAATGAAACTACTTTTTTGCTCACTAATAACAACTTGTAGTAACTTACTACTTATAATTTATTGGAAAAATGTCATGGACATAACATTTTTTTGTGTGAAAAATGTTATGGGATCTTGATGTTGTCACAATATTTTCAAAATTGCTGAGCTGTCAATTCTTTACAAGCTAAAATAAAATACAACAAAATTATGAAGGTATTATGAAAATGTTGCGTTATTCTGTTGTGCTTTTAGAAAATTTTTGTTGGTTTAATCAATTTTGTTGAGCCAAAATTCACTATTCCACATACAAATTTTTTGGGTTGACTTTTTGTATATTTTTTTTCTTTACACACTATTTTAAGTAAAAACACATAGTTTTGCACACAAAAACAAAAACTTAGGAAAAAAAACATTTTTCATCTTTTATGTTTGGGGTAGTTTACAATTCTTCCTTGAACTTTAAAATCAAGTAATTTTTTTCTTAATATTTTGGAAAAAAGCAAATATGTCATATTATTATTCTCTCAATCTTAAAATACTTTATTGTGTAATGTCTAAATTACTCATGTTAAATTTTAACATCTTCAAAATTTTCTTTACGTATTTTGAATTTTAAATGATAACAATTCTTAGAAAGTTAGAATGATGATATTAGGTATTTTATTTGTTATCTAAAGTATGTTGATTTTCTATGTTTAAATTTTTAAAACTTGTAATTTATCTAATGAAAAATTTGATGACACGTGCCTTTTGTTATTTTTTATTTTAAATTTTTTAACAAAACTCAGTTATTTATTGTTGAAAGATGATGATATTAGTTATCATTCTTAGAAATTTTAGGGAATAGATGTATTGTTTTTAGCAAGTAAGTACTAAAAAACTATTATTGTTAAATAAATATTTATATGTTAAATAACTACCCTAATTTTGTGGTCGATCAAAATTCTTAAACGAATGAGATTAACTTTTTACGACATAATTATCAAAATTCTTAAAATTAGTGTCTCTTTTGATTTATGTAAATCTCTATTTCTTTTAAAAATCAAATAATTCATATCTTTGTTTTGTATTACAAATAAAATCTAGAATTGTCTTTAATTACTATAGTAATTTTTTTTTCACGGCAAGCACGTGCCTTGCATGTGCTGCGCTAACTAGTGCTACACACTAGTACAAAGCTGCTGCTCTCCTCTCTTACATATATAGATACCTAATTTGGCTTGAAAGGTTTTTAGGAATTGGTAGAGTTCATGGCAAAATTAAGAGGGTATAAAGTGGAGTTTGAGGGACTGAGAAATTTTTGATATTCAGTGGGCTAGGAACGACGTCGTTCCCCACTGCCCTTTAGTTTCTGTTTTTTTTTTTTTTTTATAATTTTTTATTATAATTTTTTTTTAATATTAATTAACGTTTTTCTGTTTTTTTTTTTTATTTAATTAAGGAAAAAAAATCCAAAACTACGTCGTTTTGGTTATTGGTCAACAACACCTACGGATGACTGAATTGAATATACTTGAAACTTGGGGGAATGAAATGACAAAATGTCAAATTTAGAAGGTTAGTTTTGCATTTTGGCTAATATTTTATCTATTAATAACTCCTCTCAAAATTTTGTTTTTAAGTAATTTTTTATTTATAGTTCAGAGTATAAGTAATTGACATTTAAAAATAGGCTTATATTGTATCAAATTTACTCTACTCTACCCCCCCTCCCTCCCCTCGAGAAATTATAGTCCTCTGGTGGACCACGTCACTTGACCACCATTCCACTAAAAAATTTCAATTTGTTTAAAATTGCTGAGTCAATAATTAATTTCTGTTTAAAAAAATTTTCTAAATAACAATTTTAAACAGGTGAAAGTTTTTTAGCGGAATAATGAACTGCATCACTTATCCATAATGTGGATCTTATAATTTCTTCGTCCTCTTAATCTAAATAGACCATTAGAAGCTAAATTGTTTTTGTAATGCCTTATTGTTTCCTTTGCGATCTAATAAAATCTTGTTTATTCAAGGGGGAAAGAAAAGGCCTACATCACCCTAAAAAAAAAAGAAAAATAAAATAAAATAATTTCCAAATTTTCATTTCGGACGATTTTTGGTTTACATCTTTTGCTGTGCAACGGTAAAAGTTCTAACATCAATTATTATGATTTGAGATTTGTAGAAGTGCATTCACATAAATAAGAAAATAAAATATTCACAAGAGACAATTATTATGATTTTATTTATTTTTTTTCTCTAAGAAATTTTTGGTTTGATGGATTCCAGGTAGTTTTTTTTTGAACATAAAAGTGCTAAAAAAAATATAAAAAATAAAAAAGAAGAAGAAAGAATGAGTGAATGAAGTAAAAGACAAAAATTTTAAACATAGTACCTATATGTATGTATGTATGTATGTAACCAGATTCATTCTTGGTTTTTATTTTATTTATATTGATTACATTAGTTGGCTTACGTAATACACGTGTTTTAAATTACACAAGAAAAATAAAAATAAAAATTTGCATATCAAACACCATAAAACATTCTCAAGCTCATTAGAGCGTCATTATTTCCTTTGCGTTCTAATAAAATCTTGTTTATTCAAGGGGAAAAGATAAAGCCTACATTATCTGCTCGGCCTCAAGAGGAGGAGAAGGCAAAACAGGTACTTGCATGCGTGAAATGCAAATGTTCTATTCAGTTTTTGAGAAATTAAGAAAATAATGAAGAAAGGATTTGAGTTATTGTTTGCCTTGAAGACCTCTTCTAATCATTAACTTTATTAGTATTTTATTTTATTTTTATTTTACTGGGGAAAGTCATTTGGACTTGCTATTTAGTATTTGTAATTCTATTAGAATATCATGGCTTTGATATTTGCGTAAAGGTGCTATAATAAAATATGATAGTTTACTGTGTTTGCTAATTTTAATTGGTTAAGAAAGAAAATTTGACATGTGAAATTGGCAGGACCTTCTTGTGTTTGGTTATGGAAGGAATAGAAGAGCAAAGAAGTGTAGAAAAAAAATACTGCTTGCTTAGTTTATGTCATTAGTAATTTGTACAATACACTTTAAATGTTGTACACGAACACTTCTACTTCCCAAAGAGTCTATTGAAATTTTGATACAAGTATAATGGGGGTATATATCTTTTCACTTTTCTCTCTCTCTCATTACATTTCCAAACATGAGAAGTGATTAAAATTGTAACTGCTTTACTTCATTTATTTTTGCTTCTAATAATCGTAACTGCTTTGCTTTTCTTATTTTTGCTTCTAATAGTGTAAAATCGCAGTTAGTTTTTTGAATAAGGTTACTGGATCTAGTTAGGTTGATTCATTTGGGAATTTGTTTCAGAATCTTACGTAGATAACTAAACTCAAACAGATCTTTTAGGGAAGATGCCGAGGGAGAAAAAAAAAAAAAACTAACAATTGAATTGTTGAAGAGTTGTCATGTAGGAGTAAAAATTCCTGGTTAGAAGTCTATGAAATTGACAGTATTCTAATGGCATGTTTGGATGTTTAAAAAAGGAAGGGGAGTAGAGTAGAGGGAGAGAGAGTGATCCGATTACATTGTTTGGAAGTTTTTTAAGGAATGAGGGGGAGGGGTTTAGAGGAGTTTGGAGGGGTTTCAACTCCCTCTAACTCCTCATTTTTAATTCCCCAAAATTGGAGAGATTTGGAGGGAGAGTAGAGTAGATAAATTATTGTCCAAGTAAATTCCCTAATTTACCCTTTCTAACAAATTAATCATAAACCAATATTGCAAGTCTATTTTCAAATAGAGGTAAATTTGTTTATTTTAATTATTTCCTCTTCTCTCCATCCTAATTTTTAAAACATTCAAATAAGGAAAGGGGCTAATTACTCCCTTCTCCCTTACTAATTTTAAAAACATCCAAATAAGGTAGAGAGGAACCATTTTCCTCTACCCTCCTTCCCACTATTTTCCTCCCTTCTACTCCCCTCTACTTTGCTCCCTCTCTAAACTTCCAAACAGGCCATAAGTCTTTATAATTGCTGATTAATCATAGAGTATTCTAAATATTTTTAATTGCTGAAAAGATGCCAAGAATTAGAAGTGTTTGTGAGGAGCAGAGTTAGTAGACTAAAAAATGCTGACTATGCGCACTGAAAGAAGTATGAGAGCCTTCTATAAATACTTAATAGGAGCTTGTGATACCAGAATTCCAAGATTTTGAAGGATAATACAGATAAATGGGTTGTGTTTAAGTGTGTTAAGATCCCTTCATCTTCTTCTCATACAGTAGTTGAGATGCCTATATAGATTAGTGCTCAAAAGTTTAGTGTGCAAGTTGTTAATGTAGCCACATTTTTTTGATACTAGATGATTTAGAATGTTTTGGACATCATTGAAACCAGGTGTTGAACGTGTATGGGAGCCAAGGCTTGGCATTCAAACTAGATGATTATTTGACATTTAAATTATTATACATTTTTTTGAAAAGTTAAAGTTTACCTCCCTTGGTTGGATCTAATTTCAAATTGTCTGCCCACCCCCCCCTCCCCCTTCCCCCCACCTTGAGCTTATTTTGTATTGCCTAGCTTTGTTGTGGCCATGGATTCAAATTTATTCTTAACTAATCTGTTAGATCCACAGTTGAAGTGCACATTGGGGAATGTGGTCAACAATCTGGCTGGATCTTCAAGCCGCCAGTCACTGTCTTTGCACCTTGGCTAGTCTCACACAAAATTTGCACACACTTGTGATTTGTTGGTGATGGTGAGTGGGTCAAATGAGAAGCCTCTTGCCAAAACTCCCCAAAAAGCAGTAGAAACCCAGTTCATGAATTCACACCAAAAGGCAAACTAACAATGAATGTTTGAATGGGAAACGAAATCTAACATGTACCCATTTTTTGTGTTAATTTGGCTATATACCCAAGCTATCTTGGATTTTAATTTTTCTTTGGAAGACGCATCTCACATGCTGGCATTCACGTATGGACGTGTTTGGTTGGATGCTGCTGTGAACGTTTTTTTGTACACCTCAGCTTCTTACGTTAGGCTCACTGTTGCGTCATGTTTAGGCATGACATGTTAGCAATCCACTAGACATGTTAGCATTTTCCGTGAGTAAGATGATGGTGAGGGAAACATTGAAATGATATTAAAAGTCCAGGTACTAAATTTACAATTGAATTTTTGAATGACCCAAATGAATCATCTCATATTTATTGGGACTTGAAGTGATTGCTTGCCTTAAAAAATTGAAAATGAACAAACGATCAAGCATATGTAAAAAATTAAGTTAATTGAATGCCTAGAAAGAAATTATTTGTAGAAGTCATGATGTGGTTGCACTTTGGATGTGACTGAAGTATACAATCATCATGCCATGTGCTTCTCAACGGTGCTTTGGCTTTCACATTTGATGGAATGCTAACATTTCATTTTAATCTATAACAAAGGGTGGGGGGGGGGGGGGGGGGGGGGGGGGAGGGGCTAAGTGATAAATTTCCTTTTATTGAATATGAAAATTTCCTTTGGCTTTCACAATAATGAAAACAAAGTATCTTAACAAATTACAAGATGATCAATTAGAAGATCTAAAAGAGTGTTGGAATTCAAAAATAGAAGTACAATATGAAAAACCACACGCCCGAAACTAGTCAAACAATGTATGGATCAATAATGATTTCAATTGGTTAAGAGGTCTCTCAACGTCCTTAAACATATGGCTATCTTGTTTCTCTTCCACTCTAGCCACGTCAAGCACGCCGGAACCAAATTCCATACATTTGAGGAGTGTTTACCAATCCTATTCTGCCATCCAACTAAAAGAAATGCTACTGTCCCCAGCATCACTCATTGAATCCCAAACATCATAAACACTTCACTCCATAAAGCATAGGCAAGCTTGCATTGGAGCAAAAGATGATCCACTGTTTCCCCATTACACCTACACATACCACACCAATTTACTGGGGACAAACCCCTCTTGATTAAGTTAGGTTATCGAAAGTAAGAATCTTATCCCATGCTACTTACCACAAAAAGAATGACACCCTCTCTTTGGGGCCTTAGCACCCCAAATGCTCTTCCAAGGGAAAGAATGAGCATTTCTGCCACTAGTAGCATTATATTAGGAGTGAATATCGAAATTACCACTTGTATTTAATTGCCTGCCTCCATATCTCGATCATGAAAATCTCTGTGGAACCGCAAGATTTAATTTTCTGTAGTTCTATTTATTCTTTGTGCTCGTCCATTCTTGCTGACTATATAGCGAAATATCTATATATTTTCCTATTCTAATCTAACCTTATAATAATTTAGGCCAATGAAATAGAACTTAAGAGTTGGGATGTTATTTTTCCCTTGTAAATTTTGAGAAAAAGAATATCTTGTAGTATTAGAATGAGCAACAAATTATTATGATTCATTGGCTACATGTTTATCTCATATATTGGCTTAAAAAACAATCCACCTCTAATAATTTCTATTATGAAAAATTTTCATATGCAAGGTGGCCATGTCTTAATTAGTCAGGACAAACTTGGAGTATTTAAAATAGTAATTAGTGTTGTTTTTTCATATATTTGACTTCTTTTTTCTGCCAAGAGTCTTGTAGCTCAACTAGCATCTCTTGGTCCTATAAAAAAAAAAAAAAAAAAAACTAACATCTTTTGGTATTTACAACTGAGACATCCAGGGTTCAAATCCCTTCTCCCCCCATAGTAACTATCTAATTATTTTTAAAAAATGACACGTTCTTTCCTAATTGTGATAAAAAAAATTTTCAAAAATCCTGAAGTAATTGTAGGTTCTGGTTTCTTGGATTACTCGTTTTAATATAGAGAATTTTAAATTTTGGTACCATGGAATGTATTGATGTTACTATATGAATGAATCTACATTGATCATCATGTTGTGGAGTTCGAACATGATGGAGTACGATGTGTTATTGGCTGTTATCTCTAAGGTACCTTACCACCTTGTTTTGAAATCTTATTAATAATAAACTTGTGTTTATGTTCCAGGCTGCTTCTGTGGCAGATTCCTGCAGCAAGAAATCTGCAGCAGCTGACGATGAAGATATGGATCCAACGGTATAAGTCCATTCTTGTCCTGCAATAGTTAGCATTCTTTTCCTGGATCTTTTCCACAAAGCTCTTGATTATAACCTCAATCTCCTGCTTTTAATCTTCCTCATTTGTTTTTCCTCCAGCAATACTTCGAAAATAGACTGAAACATCTTGCATCTCTGAGGGCAGCTGGTGAAGAGCCATATCCTCACAAATTCCCTGTTACAATGTCTATCCCTGAATATGTAGAGCAGTATAAAAACATAGGCAATGGGGAGCATCTTGAGGATGTTACTGTAAATTTGGCTGGTATTGAAATCAGGGCTTTTATTTATTTGGTTTTGTATTTATTATGTTCTTTTTGGTAATTTTTTATTTATTTTCTTTCCTATGCAAGGGCGTATCATGAGCAAACGTTCATCTTCTTCAAAGCTATTCTTGTATGATTTACATGGTGGTGCTGCTAAAGTCCAAGTTATGGCTGATGCTAGGTATCTTATCACTGTATCTTTTCTTTTCCCTTATTCATATTTGATTTTTCCTTATGATTTTAGTATTGTTATTTCTTTAGGTATGCAATGTCTTTGACAAATTATCTATCTATTAGTTTAAATTTTTTTTTTAATTAATTTTTTTTTTTGTAAGTTATTCATGCAACCATGTGGGCCTTGAACCTATGACTTCTTCCTCCACCTTACCCTTATAAGCGGAGGTGCAATTTGAGATGCAGCTCATTGGCATCTTTCCATATTAGTAGAAGAGCTTTGTTTTTGCTTTTGGACTCTTTCTTTGAATGGACAGAAATTGCTCTCTCTGTTATCTTCTATAGTGGAATAAGTGATTAGTTTGGGAATTTGGATTTTTTTGTTATCAGCATTTCATGTCAAATTTCTTATCTTAAAAAGTTAATATTTTGGGTAGTGATTCATCAAGTAGTCGAATGTCAATGTTTTGCCCAAGTTCCTTGTAAGAGAAACTTTGTTTTTTTTTTGTGTGTGGAAATTATTGCTAATTTCGTGTTTGTGAGGCCTGATTTGTTGTATGTTGAAGGCTTAGGTAGCACCAACTCTGAGGACTACCACCAGAACAGAAATAGAGAACACATATTCCACCCAAAAAAAAAAAAATTTCAGATTCACAACTTCAATCCACTAGATCAAAGACAAAGACAGAAGAGAGTTGAAAGCCACCAGCGAACGGCAAACCGCCGATCCCACCAACGGAATGATGCCATCGCACAACTCGCTGTCACAATCGCTCCCACAATCTGACTCACCAGCTCCGATCTCCACCATCGCGCGCCATGGACAGTGAACGCCGATGAGCCATGCTGCCTCTTCGCCAATGGCTCTTGCGATCGCCGACCCCTTCTCATTTTAGTTTTCCTCTGTTTCTCGTTTCTTTAGCTTCCGTGTTTAATGTTTCAGTTTGACGTGCTATTGTTTGGCACTAGCAAATTTTAGTTTTATATTTTGGTCTTTCTATTTTGTATTAAAAAAAAAAAAAAAAAAACCTTAAGTCAAGTCAAGCAGAAGGTTCCAGTGCGCTACACGTGAGGACCAACAAGCCAAAATTTCCACTTCCACTACACTACATGTGAGGCCCAATTTCCCCATTGTTAGTAGCATGACCCACTGTCCAATGAGGCCCAGTTTATTAAGTCTGCCCAACCAAGGTATGGACTATTCTAACTTAATGAGTTGAAATGCACTTTCAGATTTAATATTAATGTCTACTATATGCCTCAACTTTACCTTCAGTAACATGCTACTGCCTTTATCCTTTGTTCTGCTTAAACTTTCACGTTAATTTATTATTTTAGCTGCTGGTTAATTTTCTTTCAGCATTTTATTTTAGCCAAAAAAAAAAAAAAACTTTAAAGTAATTAATTCTCAGTAATAGTAGTTGAACTAGCCTAATCACATTGTAACAATTAGGTCATTTTCATTTAATTCTTGTCGAAGCTAGTACTGCTTGAATGCAACAACTTGTGGAATTCATGACTTCTCTTCACATATAATTTGAGTATTATCCTTACGATTCACTTGCTAGAATTAGTTTGTTGATCTCTTTGCATGCATTTGCGTAGTGGTCGTCTAGTAACTAGTTCTGAAGAACAGTCTAATTCCAAATCAGAGTCCAGTTCTGAATCCCACTGTAGTCCCCAATCTTGCCTAAACATGGATCCTCCTCCCCAAGATGAATTAAGACAAGCCATTGCAAAGCTTATTGCCCGTGTAGGCCACTTAAAGTCTAGGTATGACGAGGATAATGCACATAATAAAAGAAATAATAATAGACATGGCTCTCATCCTAGGCAAGACCATAGAGACAATGAAGCCAATTCAGCAAAGCAAATCAAAGTAAAGGCCCCTACCTTTAATGGTGCTAGGAACCCCCAAGTCTACAATGATTGGGTGCGAGAGATGGAGCGTTTCTTTGAGTGGTATGACCTGTCTGAGGATAGAAAGGTTAGATTTGCCAAAATGAAACTTGTAGGAAGAGCAAAACTCCATTGGGATAGTGTTGTCAACCACCTTCGTAAGACCCGCCAACCACCCATAACTCTTTAGCAAGAAATGAAGGCCAAGCTCAATGAAAAGTACTTCCAAGTCTCTCATCATGGCAACTTGTTGGATCAATGGCATGATTTGAGACAAGACAATAAATCTACTATTGAGTACGTAGAACAATTTGAAGAGTACAAGATACGTAGCAATGCAACTGAAGATGAGCCAATTACCTTGAGCAGATTTAGGAAAGGTCTTAATTATGATCTTCAAAGAGAATTAGTGGCCTGATAGTTCTCAACTCTTGATGATGCTTATACCTTAGTGCAAGATTTAGAGCTGATCCCTAAGCCCCAAGGTGGAAGGAGATTTGACAATCGCATGCTGCCTCACAATAATTTTGATGGTCCCCAAGGTAGATACCTCCAAGATACCCAAAATAGGCCTTATCCCAACAATAGACCCTTATACATAGATGAAAATTCTCAGGGTAGATACCAACAAGGTCCTTAAACTAGACCCAATCCCAACAATAAGCTCTTGCGCCCAGAAGACAAAGAGAAGAGTGTGGTTAGAGAGACATTTAGGCCCAATTCTAGAATCCGGTGCTTTAAGTGTCAAGGCTTTGGTCATATGGCTGCCCAATGTCCTAATAAGACTTTGTTGATTGAAGAATTGGATGGAGAGGAAGAGGTAGAAGAAGTAGTCTATGAGCTTAACATTGAAGACATTGTAGAAATAGGAGAGGATGATTCCACCCAATTAGCTTGCATTAGAGCTCTACCATCTTTTGATAATCTCAATGAGGGTAGTCTTGATACTCCTATAATGAGTGTTGTTAGGTGTACTCTAGCACAGTCCAAAGAAAGTGATGATTGGAAAAGAAATGCTATATTCCAAACCTTTGTCAAGTGTGGAACCACAAATTGCAAGGCTATCATTGATAGTGGAAGTTGCATTAATGCAGTTTCTTCTAGACTTGTCTCCCTCCTAGGTTTGAAATTAGTTGCCCATCCTAAGCCCTATAAGGTTTCTTGGGTAGATGATTCATCTATCACCATCAAGGATAGGTGTCTTGTTCCTATTCATATCCTCTCATACAAGGCTTAGATTTCATGTGATGTGATTCCAATGGATGTAGGACACATAATTTTGGGACGACCATGGCTCTGTGATTTAGATGTCATTCTTTATGGTCTCGAACTCTTGTTCCTTCATGCACAATGGACAAAGAATTAAGCTTAACCCAGTCAAAACTAAGTTTGTTAGTGCAAGCAAGGCTAAAGAAAAGCCCAAAAAGCAAAGTATGAACCTCATCAGTCCAAAAGAACTTGAAAGAGCTGTCAATCAAGACTCCATCATCTCTGCTTTGGTCGTTTAGAAAGCTGCACTAGATAGCTTTGAAGAACCAAGAAAAGAAATACGGTCAATGCTTCAAGAGTTCCAAGATTTTCAGTGGTGGCCCACTGTTAGGTTTTTAGACCCCTTAAAATAACAATTGGATTAACTTAGTTAATTAGTCAAGTGATTAACTTAGTCAAATTATGCAATTTTAGGTTATCACAATCAAACAATCATATCAGGTATATATAGCAGCGGAAAAATAAATAACACAATGATATGATGACTTAGGAAACCACACCGGTAAAAACTTAGGAAGGATTTAACTTAGCTATCCTTAAGGTAAAATTGAATCTACTATATGAAAGAATTGAAGTTCATACAATAAGACTTACAAGCACCCACACTCAATTTCTTATTGCTACCCACTAGTTGAACTTACTGACACAACCACGTGCAAGCTCCAAATCCACGGGCTCCTTCATTCTTGGATTCTCCACAAGATACAAGCACCCACGCTTGTTTTTCTTCAAGTTTCAATGGCAGCAACTGAGTTGATCATCAAGATGTTGATAATATTTCTACCTTGAAAACCCTAAGTTTATGTGAAGAAAAAGCTCCTCAAAGATCTCACAAGAGATTCACATAAACAACAATATGAGCAGCAAGAGCATCCATAAAATGTGGTTAGAGTTTGCCTTATATATCTAGGGCAAAAACATAAAACCCTAAACGTTTTAATGAGATAGGACTGAGTTGGAAATCTGCTAAAAAACGCAATCTGGCCGACTTTTGATCGATCGAGTCTAAGCTTCGATGAATCGAGCCAGGCCAAAATGCACAGTAGCTTCTGCATTAGCTCGATTCCAACTTTACACAAATTACACAACTTTGAGTAAGCCTAAACAAGACTAAACAAACTGTTTTGATCATGGTTTGCCATTACACATTAGAGTTCTAAATACATAAAATCCTAAGTCTTTAGAACCTAACACCCACTACCCAGCCGTGTTTGATTTTGACCCCTCGAGATAAGCTCTTGGCTTATTTTTGCTTCAACACAAAATAGTGAAAATACTCTATTGTGTTTGCTTCCGGCTTCCATTATTAACTTTATTGACTGGTGGGGTTTTCGGCTTCAATTTGGGCACAATGTTACATTGGGGCCCAGTTATGATTTCAATTTTTAACCTTGGTTCCACACCATTTGGTTTTTCAATCTATCTTTGATGGGCTTTTCCATTTTTTAGATTTTTTTTAATGAAAAAAAAAAAAAAAAACAAATGAAGAAAGAAAGTTTGATGAAATAGTTGCAGCCATCTATTTGGCTTAGATCTTTTTATAGGTGAAAAAGAAACGCTTCACGTTATTGAAGATGTAGTGTAACTATTGGTCCAACTTCACATTACCCATGTTTGGTAATTGTTCACGCTAGACCAAGTTCAATGCTCTCAAACTCTTATAAGTAAACATGAACTTTCCAGGAAGTACTAATAGTTAATCTGGGTCAAAGTTTTTTTTGGACTGCAGCCCTTCTGGTTCTCTGGCCCAGTGTGAACATAAAGTGGTACAAGTTTAGTAGGAAACTTCTTTCTACTGCTATAAATCTATCTGTATATTGGTCGGGACTGTATGGAAAGTGAAAATGGATTCAGCCGCTAATTGAGGCCTTTTTTAACTTGGCCTTTGGTGTTGGCTGAAAGGCGAAAGCTGAGACAACATAGGAAGTGCATGTATGACATTGATTTTTTGAGTCCAGTGTGTATGTTCCTGTGTTGGCCACGAATAATCAAACCAACGAGACTACTCTAGTTATATAAGTCAATGATGTAATAGATTAATATAATTCTGTTTTTCTTTTTCATTTTTGGATCAAATAAATATAATTCTGTTAATATGACTTCTATCATGATAATTTTCGTTAGCTTCAAAAACTTTTTAACTAATATTTTTGTTGGAATCAAAAGTGGAATAGGAAAATATTATAGATGTAAAAGGGGGAGAAAGACACAAGAACAAAGAGAATTACACAGCTTACCTCCACGGAGAAAGTTCTTAACAGCTACAACTTTGATATTAGCACTATATGTTTACAATGAATCAATTCCTACTACTTTCTCCAAAAAAAAAAAAACAAAAAACAAAAAATCAATTCCTACTAAGAAAGCAGTTATTACTTCCACTTTCTCTAATTGGCAAATCAATAGCTGGATCTTTGAAATATATGAGCGAGCCATTCTTTTAGAAGAAAAAATGAATTTGCGGCATTTGAAACACCATATGCATGGGGCAATTGGGCTAGACCAAGTAAAAAAAAAAGGCTATCATGACTCAGTTTATATTAGGGAAATGAAAGTAAGGGGAAAAGGGGGGAAATAGACATACATTGTTATGTATTCAAAGTAGGGCACCCAAACTTCCTTAGCACTCAAACCACAAGCAAACCTTTTCTTCCTACCAAGCACAATCACTCAAGAAAAACCAAGGGTGTGCATGGGTAGGGTTGAGAATTTTTTTTAATCCAACCTAACATCCTTGGGTTGAGACATCTCCAACCCAAACCATCATAACTCTAAAAACCAACTCAACCCAACCTGTAGGGATTTGGTTGGGTTGGATCGAGTCATTAAGTTGCACCATTTTCTTTAGCTTAATAATAAATAATAATAAAAAAAAGGGTTTTCACTCAACTATTTAAGCCTAGTAATCAATAAATTGTTATAATTTACACAATTATGACTTGTACACCAATTCTAACAAAATGAGGGAATAATGAATAATCTACACCAATCACTGCGTACTCTTGGTGCGGTGGTCACTCTATAAGTATAAATGCTTGTGGGGTGTAGTGGGCAAGGGCCAGGGTTTTAGTCTCTAGAAGGGAGTTTCACACACATATACACTTACATTAAACTAGAGTAGAAATTCTATCTTGTATAAAAAATAAAAAATAAAAAAAAATCTACACCGGCTTATTTTTTCCGTGCTCTCTCCTATAGCACCTATCCCCTGCTTTTCCTTATCCTTACCCTTTTCATGCGAAATCTGATTTCCCTTTCCCTGCTTTTCTGAGCTTTATCCTAACCCTTCACCTGTGTTCTGTACCATCTCTACCTCCCCAATGGAGGTCTCAAACCTTATTACTCGAACAGAAAATAGCTTTTGGATAGATGCTTGTATAGAGCTCCCTCCAAACCAATTAGACCCAAAGGATACTTCTTTGACACTCCTAGGCAAGCTTATTACCTGCAAAAACGTTGGCATATCCACAGTTTTAGATGTGGTTAACAGAGCTTAGAGACCAGCTTTCAAGATCAGAGTAAACAGGCTAGAAAACAATGTTTTCATGTTCATCTTCCAACACGAGGCAGATCTGGCCAATGCATTTCGCAGAAGGCCATGGTCTATTAAAGGCGGACACCTCGTCCTTAAGCAATGGAATCTGTCTCTCACGTGGCAGGAGCTACCGTTCAACACATCTTCGCTTTGGGTTCAAATGCACGGACTCCCTGAACTCTAGAGATCTCCTGATAACATTCGAAGGATAGGTGCAAAAGCTAGTAGGGTCATAGAAGTAGACTTGGCTGGCGAAGGTGGCGGAGCTCGGAAAAGGTTTATCCATATCCAAGTTGAGGTTGAACTGTTACATCCTCTTATGCCAGGTATATTCTTACCTAGAAAGAACCTACCCCATCTTTGGATTAGCTTGAGGTATGAAAAGATGACAGACGTCTATTACCGTTGCGGAATCATTGGTCATGAAACACGCATGCTAGGGTAGAGTTTTTCTTTTAAAAAATCCTTTTGGGCATGAGTTCCTCGCCATAGGACCGTGGCTAAAAGCTGAAAATAGCTCCAATCCACCGAAGTTGTTCTTCGACCCCAACCACCTCCTTTCCCCAAAGTCCACCGCCGGTACAAAAGCTGACAAATCGGAATCAATACCAACAACGCCAGCATGGCAAACCACGCCGAACAGTCAGGACAAGGTGTATGATTTTGTGCAAGGTACAGTACTACAGGAGCACGTATCTGTGCAAGGTGCTGTACTACAGGAGTACAATACCAACGTGTCAACACAGCACCCACCCTCAATTCAGGTAGCCAACACACATGAAGGGACCAGCACCCAGCAAGTACCACGCCGCCGCCCCCCCCCCCCCCCCCCCCCCCCCCATACACATCAGCTAGCCAGTGGATATCCTCTCGGACATTGCAAATGACTCAGAAACCCAAAGTATCCACCTCACCTTTAACACTATAAAAGACCCAAGCCCACCATTCCCTCTTGGGTTCGGCCCAATAGACTATGGCCCACATACAAACCAATTTCCCAAACCTGAAAAGCAGCCTAATTCAATAAAGAACTAACCCATAAACACATCTTCTCCACTTTCATCAGAAATTAGCCAACACTCCGTTGAAAACACAACCTCAACCGTCCCCAAGTAGACAAGAGGATCAAGATAACTTTATTCCCCCATAGAAAAGAAAAGTCAAGCAAAAGAAACTTAAGCACTTCTAAAAAAGGGTCAAAATCACAGTCCAAGCTCCTGAGGCAATCTACTCTGATCGGCAATCAGACACCTTCAAACCCAAGTCCACAATTGAGTATCCCAGCTGTGAGGAAAAGTTAGAGGCACAAGGTAAGTTGATACCTAAAATCCAAGGTGAGCTCACTGGAACTAGCAAACTCAATAATAGTCATTTTCAACCTTTACTTGAAGCTACTATAATTGTTGAGTCCTGCAATGTTACGTCTTCTACGACCAAGGAGGCGGGCCTTATCAAGCCCCCAAACTCACCATGAAAATTCTAGTTGGAACTGTCGCGACATCTGTAACATCGTGACAGTCAGTGCCCTTAAGGTTTAAATAAAAGGGACTAGCCTGGATTTAGTTTTTCTTAGTGAAACTAAGGCTTTGACCACCAAAATGGTAGAAGTTCTAAATGCAATAAGATTCACTGATATGTGTGTTGTTGAGGCAAAAGGCAGTGCAGGGGGTATTTGCATCATGTGGAAATTTGGGCTCTTGATACAAAAAATTGAGTACAACAAAAGCCTCATAGCTGTCAAAGTATCCGACGCCATTTGCGAATGGCTCCTGGTCGGTTTTTATGGCCCCTCGTACTTATCCAAGAAGCATAAAGCTTGGGAAAACCTCATGGCCCTGCTAGGCTCTTGGCAAGGTCCCTAGGCATGCATCAACGACTTTAATTTCACAACCAATGACAATGAAATCGTTGGAGGAAGCAAAGGTGGTAGCACATCAGCCACAAACTACTAGAAAGAATTGATTTTTGAATTTGGAGCCATTGATTTGGGCTACTCTGGAAATGCTTTCACTTGGGCAAGAGGGAGGTAGGGTAGCTCTGCCATCAAAAGGAGACTGGATAGAGGCATTGCTAGCATTTCGTGGTGACTAGCATTCCCCAAAGCAGCAGTATCACACCTAGGAGCAATTAATTCTGACCATACCCCTCTGCTTCTAGACACAAATCTAGAGGACAGCTTCGCCCACAGGCCTTGAAGCAGCTTGGATCAGAGACAACAGGTGTAACTCTGTAGTGGAAAATGCCTGGAATGAACCAACATTTGGCACTGCGTTTGTCAAGCTTTACAAAAAGCGAGCAGCCACGAGAAAAGCACTGCGAAAGTGGAACAAGGGGGTATTTGGGCATTGCCAGAACAGAACCGATCAGCTTATGCAAAAAATAGCTAACATACAAAAAAAACCTGCATCCAATGACAATGGCAGAATTGACGAAAAGCTTCAAGTTGAACTCTCAGAATGGCTGGCTAGAAGTGAGATCCTTTGGAAACAAAAGTCTCGGGAACTGTGGCTAAAAGAAGGGGACAGGAATACGAAATTCTTCCACCTTTCGACCATAATCAAAAGAAGACGTAATCACATTGATGCAATTAAGTCTGATGAAGGTCATTGGATTACAAACTCGAACCACATTAGGCAGTTCTTCTACACATCCTTCAAAACACTCTTCTCTGAAAAGGAAGCATCATTCCCTGAGGATTTAGACAATCTTCTTCCCCACTGTATCACCGAGGAAGAGAACTTGAACCTAAAGACAATTCCAGCACTGAAGGAAATTAAGAATACACTCTTTCAGATGCAGGACCTAAAAGCTCGCGACCCCGATAGATTCCCAGCCTTTTTCTATAAAGAGTTGTGGACTACTGTAGGCGAAGCAGTTACTCAAGCTGTCACATCTTTCTTTGTGAATGGGAGGTTACCTGAAGAGGCTAAGAGGCTATTTGGTTGGCCTTGTTCCGTGACTCAATTCTTTGTTTCCATAACTTAATTCTCAAAACTGGTGGGACCCATAGCAAAAAGGTTGTTTGGCAAACCAATATTCTATTTCCATAACTCTGTTTCCATCACTCAATTCTCTACTTTTTGAGTTATGAGTTATGGAAACTGAAAACAATTTTTGGCTGTTTTCAATTTCCAATTCTTTGTTTTCAATGGCAAACTTGTAAATATTATTACATTACTGGTCCCATAGTCAAATTTTGCTCCTACTTTATCTTCTTTTCTCTTTTTTTATCTTTTCTTTTTGTCTTTCACGGGTCTGGGTCTTCTTCTTCTTTTCACTTTTTGGGTTCCTTTTCTATTCTCCTTTCTTTTCTTTTTTCTTTTTTCTTTTCTTTTCTTTTCACGTTAGTTTCTGGGTTTGGTTTTTTTTTTTTTTTTTTTTTTTTTTTTCCCTAGGTTCGATCTCCCCGGTGTTCATCTTTTTTTTTTCTTTTTTTTTTTCCTTTTCCTGGGTTCAGTCTCCCCGGTGTTCATCCTTTTTTTTTTTTCCCTTTTTCTGGGTTCGATCTCCCCGGTTTTCATCCTTTTTTTTTTTTTTTTTCCTTTTCCTAGGTTCAGTCTCCCTGGTGTTCATCCTCTTTTTTTTTTTTTTTTTTTTTTTTTTTTTTTTTTTTTGCCTTTTCCTGGGTTTGGTCTCCCCGGTGTTCATCCTCTTTTTTTTTTTTTTTTTTTCCTTTTCCTGGGTTCGGTCTCCTCGGTGTTCTTCCCTTTTTCTTTCTTTCTTTTTTTTTTTTTTTTTTTCACTGGGTTCGATGATCTGAGTATTTTTTTTTCTTCCTTTCTTCTTTCACTGGTTCGGGTTTGTGGGTACTGGGTTTTCTTGGGTTCCTAACATCAACATCAATGGCCTGGGCAGATTTGAGTTTGCTTTTTTTTTTCTTTTTTCTTTTTTTTTTTTTTTCATGATTGAGAAATCTGGGTTTGTTCTGGAATATATTTATGCATGTTTAATTTTGTTCTGGATGAGAAATCTAAGATGAGAAAGGTGAAAAGGGAGAAAAATGAAAAATGAAAAAAGAACGAACTGAAGAACTGAGAAAGAAGAAAGAAAAATGGAGAAAAAAAAAATCTGACCAAGTGACAGAGGTGGGGTCTATGAATAGTGTGAAAAATATTGAGTTATTGAAATAGAGTGATGGTGCCAAACAAGTGTATATTTTAGAGTGATGAGTAATGAGTGATGGGTGATGAGTGATGAGTGATGAGTGATAGAAATTGAGTGAGCAAAAAGAGTCAGCCAAACAGGCTCTAATAGTTCACTCATTATCGTGATCCCTAAAACTTCCAGCCCGTCCACAGTCAACAATTATCGACCTATAAGCCTCTGTAATGTGGTGTATAAGATTATCTCCAAGTTGCTTGTCTCAAAACTGAGACCTCTCTTGCACAAGATAATCTCGCCTTGCCAATCTGCTTTTATCCCAGGGAGATAGATCGCAAAAAATCAAGTAGTTGTACATGAGCTGCTTCATGGTTTCAAGGTAAGTAGAGTTAAAACGGGTTTCATGGCAGCTCGATCTCCAAAAGGCATATGATCGGTTCAACTGGAGATTTATCCAAGCTATGCTCACTAACCTTGGGTTCGACGCGATGTTCATCAAATGGATACTAACATGCATCTCATCTGTATCCTTTGAAGGTCTTGTCAACGGAGGTAAGTCGAACCAATTCAATCCCAGCAGAGGCCTTAAACAAGGCGATCCATTATCGCCATACTTGTTTATCCTTGGACAAGAGGTGCTATCCAGGTTGCTTGATAGGGAGTTGAGCTCAGGCAATATATGTGGAGCCAAAGCTAGCGCTAACGGTCCTGCCTTAACACATGTCATGTTTGCAGATGATATCGTGTTATTCTCTAAGGCAACTAGGTATGATGTTAGTATATTAGCCCAATGCCTTGATAAATACTGTAATTGGTTGGGTCAGAATATAAACAGAGTTAAGTCTGGTATATACTTCTCGAAGCATTCTAGAGCATCTATTAGAAGAGCGATAAAGCATATTTTGCAAATGAAATCCCTAAAAAAGGATGCTGTGTATCTTGGAGCTCCCTTTTTCACAACCAGATCGCCTTCAAAAGATTTTAAATTCTTACAAGAAAAGTTGGAGAACAAATTAGCTGGCTGGAGAAGCAGATGCCTTTCTTGGGCAGGTAGATGCATTCTCATCAATGCCGTAGCACCAGCCATCCCCACTTACACACTATCCTCATTCCACGTCCCTATTAAAACCTGTGAAAAGCTAGACTCTTTGACTAGGAGATTCTGGTGGAAGCCCAAGGAGAAAGAAGGTTGATATTTAGCTTGGAAAGATTGGGATAAGCCGTGTCGCCCCAAATGTGTGGGTGGATTAGGATTTAAAAAAGCCAAAGAGGTTAATGATGCTCTCCTTGCAAAGCTAGCCTGGTTGGTGATCTCAGGAAAGCAAAGCATGTGTATGGATGTTCTTCGTGCAAAATATAAGGTAAATGAGAATTGGCTGAGTGCAGTTTCGAGGAAAATTGCATCCCCCACTTGGAGAGCTATAGAAGCAGCCAAAAAACTGGTAAAAAAAAGTGCATGTTACTTACTAGGGGACAGCAAGTCTATTAATGTGTGGACAGACCCGTGGGTCCTTTGGTTAGAGGGTTTTAAGCCCATACCAAGAGCAGAAGAATTCATACAGCTACCTTTCAAAGTTCACCAACTTTTTGACCTCGAGTCAAGATCATGGAATGTTAATTTGATCAAGGAGCTGTTTGCACCTGATTTTGCACGAGCCATTCTCACCATCCCAATTCCATTTTGTACTAGACAGGATAGGCTAATTTGGCTTCCAAATGCTAAAGGTATTTTTTTCAGTTAAATCTGCCTATAAAACTTCTTTCAGTCAGTCAAACATCTCAGATCTAGCTCAACAACACTGGAAGAAACTTTGGAAAGCCAAGTTCCCAGAGTGCCTCAAAATGCTTCTTTGGAGGATTGGGGCCAATACTATCCAACAAGAGTGAACCTTCAGCACATAATTCATCACATTGAACCTTCATGCATCTTATGTAACTCAGCATATGAATCTTGCACCCATCTGTTTTTTGATTGCCCTTTTGCTAAAGCTCTATGGACCATTGCAGGTTGGGGTCTAAGAGTTGACACATCTGCACTAGCCTCAAATGAAGACATCATAAAGCTGATTATGGATCCTCCAAAAGCCCCTATTCCTGCTGAGGAACATTGGACCATATCACTAAATATGGCCCTCATTGTTGATGAGATATGGAGGACTAGGAACCTGGCTCTTTTCCAAAAAGAGGTAGCTGACCCGACCAAAGCTAGCCGCAATGTGCATGCCAGGTTCAAGGAGATCACCAAGGGTTTTCACCCCCAAACCCCTTTCTTCAGTCGAGCCAACAATTGCTTCTTGGACTCCCCCTCCTTATAGCTGGATCAAAATCAATGTGGACGCTGCACTTAACAGCACTAAATCTGCTCTAGCAGCTATAGCAAGAGATCACCAAGGGGAAGTTATTTTCATTTGGGGCAAGGAGCACCTCCTCTGCTCGCCTTTGCAAGCAAAAGCCACGGCCATTCTGTGGGCTATGCAGCTAGCTATCCAAGAGAGATGGAGCTCGGTCATTATTGAAGGAGACGCTAAGTTATGCTTGGAACCACTATCCAATACCAATCTCATCCCGAGTTGGCTGATTAACACAACTATCGATAACATCTGTACCTTAGCATCCTCCTTTGAGTCAATTATGTTTTCCTGGGTCCGTAGAACTTGTAATGTTGCAGCGCATGAGACTGCAAAATTGGCTTTATGCTCTTCTAGTAGTTTTTGTTTTTCTTATGGAGATCTCCCCCCCTCTCTAGAGGCTGTCTGTAAGAGAGACCCCTCTGCTATTTTTGATTCCTAGTCTCAATAAAGTGTTTGAAGTTTATCAAAAAAAACAAAAAAGACTTCAAACTGTTAGCAAAAATCAAACTAGAAATTTAAAATTAAATCCCAAAATTCTCAAAAATAAATAAATAATTAAACAAATATATAAATAAAACACAAATCAAACCATCAACCCACAAAAAACAACTCAAAAGTATTAGGTTGGTTTGGATTGGATTAGGTTTATCAAGGTGGTGGATTGAATGTGCACCTCTAAGTAGGAAATATCACCTAGCCAAGGTAAGGGGTACACTTTTGAAAAAGAGAAGGAAAATAGGAGCATTGGATTTTGTGGTTCATAATGCACCATATGTCCACTGAACCATAGACATGAAGTTTTTCAAAAAATGACATTACCACTGGACCATTACTTGAACCACATGTTTTTCGAGATTTGACATAATAAAAATTTTAAAACATGTTATACTATTCACGTTAGGTCCAATTCTTTAATTTCCTAATGACTCCTAGGTTGTGTTTGGATACTTGAATTTGGATTTGGATTAAAGTAATGGATTTGAAATGCTTTAATTCTAAATCCATAAATGTTTAAGTATCTTAAATGAATTTCATGAATTTCTAAAATTTTATGCGTTTAAAAGTTATTTCAAATTCAAGAATTTTAAAGTTTAAAATCTTTTTCTCTCAAAAAAAAAAAGTTTAAAATCTTTGACGGCTTTGTTAAATCCAAATCCTTTACCCTTTGTAAACTATCTAAATATGATATTTAGATTTTAATCACTTAAATCTAAATCCATGTGCCCAAATCCTACTATCCAAACACACCACTAAAGAATTTGACACATAATAAATAAAAAGTGTTATTTATTACTAAGAGTCTTATAGTTTAGTAGTATTATTTGCTCTCCATTACAAAGAGAGTCAAGGTACAAAACTCTCTGCCTCCAAATCAATGTATTAAAAAGTCTGAATGATCAACCTTGTTAGAATCAATACTTCTTCAAATTGTTCTCAACTATTGTATTATAAACCAAAAAAGAAAAGAAAAATGTTTATATAAAAGACCAGATTCCATTTGGACCATAATGAGAGTAGATTTTCTTGTGGCCTGTGAACAAGACTGGATTTATTCAATATGGGATATGTGGCGTTAACATTTAAAAAGCCCAACCCGCCTATTATGTTAATAAGCCCAATCAACCCAAAACGTAACTGAAGTTGGATTAGACTTTAGAGTAAGTGACTAGACCAATAAGGAAAATAAAAAAACATGGCATAGAAAGACAGAAGAGATAAAGGTTGGATCCGAGGTGTAATTCGACTGTGAAAACAATGAAAAAAAATTATGATTTCAGTCATTTGGAGCAAACATTCGCTGGTCTGAAGGACTGGTAGACAGATTTTGGCGGAAAACGGTGAAAAAATTTATGATTTCAGTCATTTGGAGCAAACATTCACTGGTCTAAAGGACTGGTAGACAGATTTTGGCGCATGGGAAATAGCAAGTAATGCTGACAAACTATGGGTTCAGATTTTTAAAAAGAAATATGTGAAGCATAAAAACTTTATGAAAATGCCCTCACCTAAAGGGCATCATGGGCTTTCCAAAGCATTTTTGAATGTAAAGATGTGGTAAAAGAAAGGGATGTGCCACAAGAATGGTTTGAATACTTGGACTTGGGAAGTCCCCTGGATTCCAAATGAACCAAATCTAATCCCTCTAAGAAGAAATGGAGCTAGTCTTGAAGCTCATTTGGTGGCAGAGTTGATTGATCAAGATACTAGACAGTGGGATAAAGGAAAGCTTTATGAGTTATTTGAGCTAGATACAGTAACTAATATTCTGACCATCCATCTTACCCAACTGTCACAACAAGACCAAGTTTTTTGGTGTCTTAACCCCTTAAGTGAATTCATAGTTAAGACAACATATAATGCCTTTAGGGTTGTCAATTATCCACCTCACCTTGTGCTGCAAAATAAAGATTAGAAAGAGCTGTGGAAGCTGAAAATTCATGCCAAGCTCAAAAATTTGCTGTGAAAGATGACGTGGGAGATTCTACCTACAACCTCAGTCCTAAATTCCAAGTTCTCTCTATCTTCGATAGATTGTTATTTATGCAATAATGCCATTGGGTCTTTAGAGTATATTTTTCTACAATGTGATTGGGTTGCCCAAATTTCCTTTGCAGGTCCTTGGCCATTAAATATGACCCATATGTATAATGTATCTATAGCTAATTGATGATAATCAACCCAAAGCATGGCCTAGGTTTAGAGGGCGAAAGCTTAAGATTTCCATTTATATGCAGCAATTTTATGTGATCAAATTTGGATGACGAGAAATAAAGTTAGACTAGAGGGAATCAAAACAAGCTCGGAAGAGGTGGCAAGGCAGGTGAATAAATCTTATGAAGAGCACAGGAATGCTTGAAAAAATCAACCAAAAAAACCCCCAAAAGACCCATCCTAGACTCCCCCACCTTTAAATTGGATAAATTTGAATTTTGATGTGGTAATTAGGGAAGGTAAATCCTCAGTGACTGTGGTGGCAAGAGACCAAAGAGAAAATTTAGTTGCAGCATGGACAGAGCAATTGGATCAGATAGAATCTTTGTTGGGAGAAGCCAAAGTAGCTTGGTTAGCTATCAAAAAAGCGGCTGATGAAGGATTCAAGAGAATTATCCTTGAAGGAGATGCACTAAATGTCATTGAACCATTAAGAAACAAAGTAGTCATCTTTCACTGGAGAATTAAAGCAGTTCTGGAGGATATTTTGTTCTTAGCCAAGTCTTTTGATTATGTATCATTTTCTTTTATATGTAGAGAGGGCAATGTTATTGCCCACCTTGACTAGCCCAATGGGTTGCCCTTTCGAACTGGAGTGGGCTAGTTCTCATCTCTAACTTGTCGCCGTTGTTAGCTAAGGCTTTAGATAGAGATGGTCACAGACCCTCCCTTAATTATATATCTTTTGCATCTTCTTATAAATAAAGTATTTATTCAGGAAAAAAAAAATTGCCGCATGGAATATTGAATTTTAAGCATCATTAGCTTTATTCCACAAAAAAGAAGAAGAAGAAGAAGTATCATAAGCATTGTAAGAAACATGCATTAAGATGAAATGTCAGTCCGATTGGCAGCTAACTTTTTGCCCTAAAAAAAAAAACAAACAAAAGCTAACTTATTGCCTTGTCTCCCCTTTAAACATTCACTGGTGGTCGAATATGGACCTAATTAATAAAATTGGATTTGGACTTCCTAAACATTCAATTTTGCAATTTTATTCTGAGCAATGTTAAGGACATTTTTTTTTTTTTTTCACTCTTTTATGTTAACCCTCGGTGAAGCCATTTTCATTGGACATCAATTACATGTTATGTTAACTGTAGTGAAAATATATTGTAAACACATGCTGCAAAAAAAATTTAGGTGCTATTTGACCAAATAGTTGGTTTTCTTGTTTTCACTTGTTCTGCTTTTTGAATTAGAATCCTCTAGATTCATTAATCCTATTATGGCGTTCCTAATATCCTTTTTAGTCATTTTGAAATAAGTTAAATGAATTTTACTACATAAACAATAATTTAATATATACCATGATAGTTACAGTAAATTTTGGACACGGCTTGTGTAGTGCACTGGACACAATCCTAAACTTTAAGTAGTTATTCACTTATTCTGTCTGGTTGGAGGTGGCTCCTAAGTTTCTACAATGCAGCCTCTCTAAAGATTTAACTTTTGGTTAGTTAATGAAATGTCTTTCTACCAATATATAACAATTAGTGAAATGTTGCGCAATTTTCCAAAATGGATGGATAATATTTTAGCTACTCCAAGATGAAATCACCTTAATAAATAAGAAATCCAGAAAACCTATATCTCTTTCGTGTTTGGAAAAGAATTGTTGTTAACCAAGCAATGGAACATAGCAAGGAAATGATCAATCATTTACAAAACCGATTGAAGTGTTTCAACCAAATCAAACAAAGATAAGTGAAGAAACATTGAAAAGAAAAAACTTTAGGCCGGACAGAACATTTTCTAATGGATATTTGGCAAGAGGCAGGAATGCTAACAGAAAATATGGTCTAGGAAAGCCTCAAGGCTTGGTTGTATAAATAGGCATATAACAATAATTCAACAACAATATTAATTTGTTGTTATTAATTTCTTTTTACTAAGATCATCATGGATTACTGATGTGTGCATTCCAATTTTTCGCAGATCCGCAATAATTTTTTTCTTTTTTTTTTGAGAAGTGTTGGGCTTTGTAGAGCCTAGTTTATGTTTGGCCCATTTTGTAGCCCATTGTAATCCTGTGCGCAGGATATAAAAACCTTTTTTTTGGTGATTAGGGTTTAATCTTGTTGTTATGTTTCAGAGAGAGAGAGATAGAGAAACACTGTAGCCGCACTTTGTATTTTTCCCTGATAATAGTGAAATCCCTGCAACTCTGTGGATGTACACTGTAGCCGCACTTTGTATTTTTCCCTGATAATAGTGAAATCCCTGCAACTCTGTGGATGTAGGCAAATTGCCGAACCACGTAAATACTGTCTTGTGCGTGTGATTGTTTTCTTTGGCATGTGTTTTCTCTATTTTTTTTGTTTCTCACTGATTGGGATTTGGGGTTGAAATTCCCTACAACTGGTATCAGAGCCTAGGGTTAGATTTGAGTGGGAGCAATGGCAGAGGAAGCAGGAAAGGCGTCTAGAATAGAAAAGTTTGATGGCACAGACTTTGCGTATTGGAGGATGCAAATTGAAGATTATCTTTATGGGAGGAAATTGCACCTGCCTCTTTTGGGGACAAAACCTGAGGCGATGAAAGCTAAGGAATGGGCTCTTCTTGACAGACAGGTACTGGGAGTTATCAGGTTAACTCTGTCTAGGTCTGTTGCACACAATGTTGTGAAGGAGAAGACCACAGCAGATCTGATGAAGGCTTTGTCTGGAATGTATGAAAAGCCGTCAGCAAACAACAAGGTGCATCTGATGAAGAAACTGTTCAATCTGAAGATGACAGAGAACGCATCAGTAGCACAACATCTGAACGAATTTAACACTATCACAAATCAATTGTTGTCTGTAGAAATTGATTTTAATGATGAGATTCGTGCACTGATCATTTTGGCTTCTTTGCCAAACAGTTGGAAGGTAATGAGGATGGCAGTAAGTAATTCTACAGGAAAGGAAAAGCTCAAGTACAATGATATACGAGATTTAATTCTGGCTGAAGAGATTCGCAGAAGAGATGTAGGTGAAACCTCAGGATCTGGTTCTGCCCTAAACCTTGAGACAAGAGGTAGAGGTAATAACAGAAATTCAAATCGGGACAGATCAAAATCCAGAAATTCTAATCGGAACAGAAGTAAATCTAGATCAGGCCAACAAGTACAATGCTGGAATTGTGGAAAAATAGGTCACTTTAGGAACCAGTGCAAAAGTCCTAAGAAGAATAATGAAGATGATTCTGCTAATACTGTAACAGAAGAGGTACAGGATGCATTGCTTCTTGCAGTAGACAGTCCACTTGATGATTGAGTTTTGGATTCAAGAGCTTCGTTTCATACCACTCTACACCGAGAAATCATACAGAATTATGTTGCAGGTGATTTTGGTAAGGTGTATTTGGCTGATGGTTCAGCCTTGGATGTTGTGGGTATGGGAGATGTCCGGATATTGTTGCCCAATGGGTCTGTTTGGTTACTGGAGAAGGTTCGACATATTCCTGACTTGAGGAGGAATTTGATTTCTGTTGGACAACTTGATGATGAAGGACATGCAATACTATTTGTTGGTGGTACTTGGAAGGTTACAAAAGGAGCTAAGGTATTGGCTCGTGGAAAGAAGATTGGTACTCTATATATGACCTCAAGTCCAAGAGACATAATTGCAGTTGCTGATGCAAGTACTGATACAAGCCTATGGCACCGCAGGCTTGGTCACATGAGTGAGAAAGGGATGAAGATGCTGCTATCAAAAGGAAAACTACCATAATTGAAGTCAATTGATTTTGACATGTGTGAAAGCTGCATCTTAGGAAAGCAGAAAAATGTGAGCTTCTTGAAAACTGGCAGGACACCAAAGGCTGAAAAATTGGAGTTAGTACACACTGATTTGTGGGGGCCTTTGCCGATTGCATCCCTTGGAGGTTCAAGGTACTATATCACTTTCATTGATGACTCAAGCAAAAAGGTATGAGTTTATTTTCTGAAAAATAAATCTGATGTATTTGAAACCTTTAAGAAGTGGAAGGCCATGGTTGAGACAGAAACAGGTTTGAAAGTAAAATGTTTGAGGTCAGATAATGGAGGAGAGTACATAGATGGAGGGTTCAGTGAGTATTGTGCTGCACAGGGAATTAGGATGGAGAAAACCATTCCCGGAACACCACAGCAGAATGGTGTGGCTAAGCGCATGAACAGAACACTCAATGAGTGTGCTAGGAGTATGGGGTTGCATGCTGGACTACCAAAAACTTTCTGGGCTGATGCTGTTAGCACTGCAGCTTACCTGATAAACTGAGGGCCATCAGTTCCCATGGAGTTCAGGCTTCCTGAAGAGGTTTGGAGCGGTAAAGAGGTAAAATTTTCACATTTAAAAGTTTTTGGTTGTGTTTTTTATGTTCATATTGATTATGATGCTCGTAGTAAACTTGCTGCAAAGTCTAAAATATGTTTTTTCATTGGTTATGGTGATGAGAAATTTGGCTATAGGTTTTGGGATGAACAAAACAGGAAAATCATCAGAAGTAGAAATGTGATATTTAATGAACATGTTATGTACAAGAACAGGTCAACTGTAGTGTCAAATATTACAGAGATATATCAAAAGAAATCTGAGTTTGTCAACTTAGATGAATTGACTGAAAGTACTGTCCAGAAAAAGGGAGAAGAAGATAAGGAGAATGTAAATTCACAGGTAGATCAAAGTACACCTGTAACCGAAGTTTGCAGATCTTCCAAAAACATTAGACCTCGACAACGTTACTCACCCACTCTAAATTATCTCCTGTTGACTGATAGTGGTGAGTCAGAGTGTTATAAAGAAGCTTTGTAAGATGAGAATTCAAGCAAGTGTGAGTTAGCCATGAAAGATGAGATGGATTCCTTATTGGGGAATCAGATATGGGAACTAACTGAATTGCCAGTAGGAAAGAAGGCTTTGCACAACAAGTGGGTATACAGAATAAAGAATAAGCATGATGGTAGCAAACGTTACAAGGTCAGATTAGTTGTTAAAGTGTTCCAGCAGAAGGAGGGCATTGACTACACAGAGATATTTTCTCCAGTTGTGAAGATGTCAACAATTAGACTGGTGCTGGGAATGGTGGCTGTAGAAAATTTACATCTTGAGCAGTTAGATGTGAAGACGGCATTTCTTCATGGTGATTTGGAGGAAGACCTTTACATGATTCAGCCAAAAGGGTTCATTGTTCAGGGACAAGAGAATCTAGTCTGCAAACTGAGAAAGAGCTTGTATGGCCTAAAACAAGCTCCAAGACAGTGGTATAAGAAATTTGACAGTTTTATGCATAAAATTGGGTTCAAGAGATGTGAAGCTGATCATTGTTGCTATGTCAAATTCTTTGAAAATTCTTATATTATTTTACTGTTGTATGTGGATGATATGCTCATTGCAGGGTCTAGTATTGAGGAGATTAATAATCTAAAGAAACAATTATCAAAATAGTTTGCAATGAAGGATTTGGGAGCTGCAAAGCAAATCTTTGGTATGAGAATCATTAGAGACAAGGCTAATAGTACATTGAAGCTTTCACAGTCAGAATATGTGAAAAAGGTTCTCAACAAGTTCAACATGAATGAAGCTAAACCAGTGAGCACACCCTTGGGTAGTCATTTCAAACTGAGCAAGGAACAGTCACCAAAGACAGAAGAAGAAATGGACCATATGAGCAAGGTGCCCTATGCCTCAGCTATTGGCAGCTTAATGTATGTTATGGTGTGTACTAGGTCAGACATTGCACATGCAGTGGGAGTTGTGAGCAGATTCATGAGTAGGCCTGGAAAGCAACATTGGGAGGCAGTCAAGTGGATTCTGAGATATCTGAAGGGTTCATCAGATACATGTTTGCTTCACAGGTGCAAGTTTGAAACTGCAGGGTTATGTAGATGCTGATTTTGCTGGTGACATTGATAGCAGAAAGAGTACTACTGGGTTTGCTTTTACTCTGGATGATACAGCTATATCATGGGCTTCAAATTTACAAAAGATTGTTACTTTGTCTACTACAGAAGCTAAGTATGTTGCAACAACTGAAGCTGGAAAGGAAATGATCTGGCTACATGGTTTCTTAGATGAATTGGGTAAGAAGCAGGAGATGAGCATTCTACACAGTGACAGTCAAAGTGCAATTTTTCTTGCCAAAAATTTGGCTTTTCATTCAAAGTCAAAGCATATACAGACAAAATACCACTTTATCCGGTACCTTGTTAAAGATAAATTGGTAATACTTGAGAAGATCTGTGGATCTAAGAACCCAGCAGACATGTTGACTAAAGGTGTCACTATTGAGAAGTTGAAGCTGTGTGCAACTTCAATTGGTCTTCTAGGTTGAGGACAAGAGGATGAGTTGCAGGGATGAGGGATTGTTTTTGGAGGATAACGGCTGATGTTGGTGAATGAACTAGTCTCTAAGTGGGAGATTTGTTGGGCTTTGTGGAGCCTAGTTTATGTTTGGCCTGTTTTGTAGCCCATTGTAATCCTGTGCGCAAGACATAAAAGCCTTTTTTTTTTTTTGTGATTAGGGTTTAGTCTTGTTATTGTGTTTCAGAGAGAGAGAGAGAGAAACACTGTAGCCGCACTTTGTATTTTTCGCTGATAATAGTAAAATCCCTGCAACTCCATGGATGTAGGCAAATTGTCAAACCACATACTGTCTTGTGCGTATGATTGTTTTCTTTGGCATGTGTTTTCTCTATTTTTTTTGTTTCTCATTGATTGAGATTTCGGGTTGAAATTCCCTACAAGAAGGAGATCCGCAATCAATTAATACATGCAAAACTGCATGTTGTGCTAAAATATAACAAAATATAAATGGCCTCAGGAGGGAAAACACACAACACAACCATTCATCCTGACTTGACGAGAATTGTTTTTCTGGATTCATCCTAAGCCCATTATTGCACTCATTCTTCAGGCCCTTATTGAGATTCAGAATCACTACTTAGTGAATAATGTAACTCAATGCTGGAAAATTATTAGGTACTCCCGGAGTACCATAAATGCGTACTCCCTCCTCTCACATGAATGGTGGGTCCCACCATGAATTTAATTAGTGGGACCCACCATTCATGTGAGAGGAGGGAGTACGCATTTATGGTACTCCAGGAGTACACAATAATTTTCCCTCAATGCTAAACCTTTAAAAAGCATATTGAAATATGGCTATTTCCGAACAAATAATTGAATCAAACTACCCAGCAATTAATTAGTAATTTTTACGTTCATAAAAAAAAAATCAGTAATTTTTACATGTTGGGTCCTAGCAAGTGCACTGAGTAAATGCACTTCTGCCAGTCAATATTTCGTGATTCGTGAATGAATAGGGTTGGTGACAGTGTTAAGTAAGTCGTTGGAGGGTGCTATGCTTCGGACAACACCCGAAGGAGATTGCATTGCATGTGGATAATAATATAAGAAAATAAGAATGATAGTTTTCAAGTTGAATTCAAATAAGTTTCTGCAGTAGATTAGCAATAGATTAGAATGAGAATTTCTGCAATAAATTAAGATTAGGATTAATATTTGTATTTCAATTCAAATAGGAGTTGAGTCCTATGTTTTAAGAATCTCTTCACTAATATTTATGTAGGTAGAAATTATGAATGAAGCAAGTAGAAATTAATCCAAACACTCTATCATCCCTCTCTCAAGTTCAGGAGGCTAGTCAACTTGAATCAACTAAATTATTTTTTAATTTTCAAGTTCACAACATTAATGGTGAAGATCCCATTTCCTCAATTTAATGGTGAAGATCCCACCAGGAGGATTTACAAGGCAGAAAAATTTTTCAAGTACCAGAAAACTGCAGATAAGGAAAAGATAACACTCGCTTCCTTCTATCTACAGGACGACGCTCTCCAATGGGACCAGTGGTTTGAGAAAACACAAACAAATGTTTCATGGGAAGAATTTACACATGCCTTGTGTGTTCGTTTTGGACCCTCTGATTATGAGGACTTTGACGAGGCTCTAGCCAAACTTTGCCAAATGAGAACAGTTAGAGAATATCAAGCCCAATTTGAGCGAATAGCATCTCGAGTGCAAGAATGACCGGAGAAAGCTTTGATAGGGAGTTACATAGGAGGATTTAAGGATGAAATACGATCAGAGGTGAAGTTGTTTCGTCCTACAACACTTGTTCATGCTACTAGCCTAGCTCGATTACAAGAGGAGAAACTCCAACGCACTGGTGAACCGCCACCCAAAACCGGTCTCATTCCTTTACCCCAGCCAAGATCTAGTCCAAATCTAACAAGTAACTCACAAATATTACCTTCAGCAACATTCAAAAAATTATCATGGTCCGAGATGCAAGGCAGACGTGAGAAGGGACTTCGCTATAACTGCGATGAAAAATTCGGACCTGGACACCGTTGTAAGACCACCCAACAAGTCTTCCTACTTGATACTCTTGATGAAGTAGAAGGGTATGGAGGAAAAACACTATCCTAGTCACCAGAATCTTGAGGACAAGATTCGCCTTCAAGGGGAAGGGAATGCTATGGCTCAGACAACACCAAAAGAAGATTGCATTGCATGTGGATAACAATATAAGAAGATAAGGATGATGGTTTTCAAGTTGAATTCAAATAAGCTTCTGCAGTAGATCTGCAATAGATTAGGATGATAATTTCTGCAATAAATTAGGACCCACGTTGACGAAAACGAGCAGAAAACAGAGGAAAAGAAGGTATGAAGGAGATGGGTATGCCATGGATAAAGCAGAGAGAGAGAGAGAGAGGGGGTTGAAAGAGTAGTGGTGGGTTTTACCGTAGTGATTTGTGATTTGAGTGTCGGTTCTATTGCAGTGAAGTGAGGAAGGTTTGAGAGCCATTCGTACAAAGAGGCAGTCAAAGAAGGGGACAAGGGGTCACATGCAGCTGTGATAGCCTAGAGAAAAAAGGTGGAGAGATTATTGGGTTACAGCTGTGAATATTCAATGCATCAGATTGACGTGTTACCTAACTCTTGACCTCGTGAATTGTGAAAACCTTGCTCTTTTCTGCTCTCTCTCTACTTTCTCTGCACTGTACGTAAATTTGATCAGCTCAGCTATACGAATTAACTTATGTGTTGAGAGTTGAGAGGTGAGCGGTGTGATATTAAGGCCATTTAGGGGTTTCAGGTGGTGGGACCGTGATTCGCAGTAGTGGTGGTGACTGGTGAGTTGGCGAAAGATACAAATTTATTTAGGGAAGTTCTGGTGCCATGAACTGGTACACAATTTTGTGCACAACTCACCCACTCACCATGTGGGTGAGTTCTGCACAAAATTGTGCACTAGTTTGTACCACCAGAATATTTCAATATTTTGTGCACAACTTACCATATAAGCTATAAAAAATTATGCACTAATTTGTAATATCAGAATTTTTCAACTTATTAGTTTGTGGCATTAGAATTTTTCAATTTATTAAGGTTTTGAGATTTTTCTTTTTCCTTTTACTTTTACTTGGTTGTAAAATAATCTTTTGACTGCTACTATTTTATTTATTTATTTATTTATTTTTTACTCTGCTCTAGCTGCAATAGAATTAGCGAATGAATAAAGACAAGAACCTGAAGTTGATCGTACATACATTTGGCCTGGTGCTCCCAAATTGCGCTTCTGGTCGGATGGGCTCCGCCTGAACGTGAAAATGTCCCTTTTCTTTTGCTTTTATCATTATCTACACTAATAGTAATAAGTGGGTTTTTTTTTTTTTTTTTTTTTTGTCCTTTCCACCCTTTTATTAATGATTAATTGTGTCCTACTAGCCTAGTGAAGTTTAATTAACTTAATTAGTAATAGTCATTGAGTAAGATATTTAGACCCTGTTTGATTTAGAGGTCATTTATATCTTAACACTTATTACTCAAATCTCCTCACTTAATCTCATAACTCAATTCTTATCACTCTAACTCAAGATTACCCATATCTCTACTCTTAGGTTTGTTTGGCTGGAAATTCTCAATAGGTTTTCCAATTCTAAAACACAAATTTATGTCACTCACTTGGACCCACAAAAATTTATTGCTCAGTAGGTGCATAGAATGGCAACAAGCCTACCTGCATCAAGTCTCTCTCTCCTCTTCATGCACAGCCATTCACCCATTCCACAATACCTAGTATCTGCTTCTCCGCTCTCTCACCATTGAGCATCAAATCCTCAAACCCTCACTCCGCCTTTCATTTTCTGCATAAGAAGACTGAAGGACTTTTAGAGGTTCCCCTCTCCTCTTCGATTTTGAATTCCGGAAACCCACACGAAGGAATTCCAAAGCCCAACTCCGAACACAACCCAAGTATCCCTATTTCCTTGTCATTATCACCTTCAACTTCTAAACCCTTCTCGGAAGTGTGGGTTTGTTGAAGAAAAATTTGTCCACCTTTGTATTTTGCATATTTCTAAACATTTTCATGAATTTCAGTCTATATTTGATATTTGAATTTCTAAACATTCATGCTTTCCCAAACAGACAAACTTGAAAAGGAAAACAAAATTGAAAAGTGAAAACACGAATACAAACACCTATCTAGTATCCAACACAAAGACAAACACCTATCTAGTATCCAATAGGACCAACAATACAAACACCTATCTAGTATCCAACATGAAGACAAACACCTATCTAGTATCCAACAGGACCAACACGAAGACAAACACCTATCCAACACGAAGGCAAATATGAAATACCTATCCAACCCGAGAGGCTTATTGTTGTTTTGCCATGACTGGTGAACGACGGCGAGAGCTCAGGCAAGGTGTCGCTGTGTTAGGCGACGACAAGAGCTGCATCAGGCAAGAGGTGAGAGCGAGAGAGAGTTAAACGATTCTGATTTATGAGAGAAAAGACTGAATTTATACCCTAAGTATCTAAAAACCTAGCCTAAAATGCACCGTTTTGCTTTTGTTTGTTTGTTTTTTTTTTTTTTTTTTTTTTTAATAACACCCATACCATGCGACGTCGTTTTACTATTTAAAAAAAAAAAAAAAATCAAAACTTGGTATTGGTTTGGTTCGGCTTAGTGGTTTCAGATTTCTCAATCCGGTGACTGCACCGCACTGGCATCAGAATGGGCTTCACCCTCCGAACGCCGGCCTCAGCTCAATCAGTCGGCATTGGTGTCGGGACGGTGTCGTCAGTGCCGGTCGGTTGGATCGGCTCCGGTAACTTTTTGCTCACCCCTAATGAAAACCTTGCAAACCAAACATGGCCTTAGGTTTCAAATTTTTAATTGGTGTTTTGAGTTAAATGATAAAGACTAAGAAGAATGAAATAGACCTAAAAATTGAAATTTTATCTCATTTATAAAAAAAAAAAAATTTGCATCTAGCATACCATCCACCAGCAAGACTCTCAAGGGTTTTTTTTCTTTCTTTTTTTTAAAAAATATTGTAAAAAGGAATGAATTAGTTAATTAATAGAACTAGAGTTGGGCCGAAGACTCTCATAACACACACCCAAATTGTCATAATAAAACTCTCAAGGGTTGATAACTATTAACCAGGGCTGGCTCAATGGTATAAGCCATTGATGCAGCCACCTAAAGCCCTAAGTGAAAAAAAGGCCCCTAAATTTTAACCAATAGTATTAATTAAACCAAAATATTAACCAATAAATAAAATAATATTTTCTTATCAAATGAAAAACAAATAAAAAAGAGAAAGAAATGTTATGTCCACAACATTTTTCACAATATTTTTACAAAAAATCTTAATAGCAGATTGTTAAAGGATGGTATTGACAGCAAAACAATAATTTTATTGGTAGGTTCAACTAGAAAATAAGAAGCAACTTAACACCTAAGATTTGTCATGAAAAATATTCTGAATGTAGCACTTCTAAAAGAAAAAAAGCAATTCACAAAAAAATTCACAACATTTTTCACAATAATCAAGTTAGCAAACTTTTACCAGTTTTCAACTAGATTCACCACTGACATTACTTTTTTACTAACTACTATCAATCTGCCACATTAACAAATGTAAAAAGTTTTGTCAAATTTTTGTGTGTTTATAAACTTTAAAAAAAAAAAAAAAATTTTACGTGGTTCATGTTGATTAATAGTAATTTTATATATGAAACATGATAACCAATTTTCACCTTAGGCCCCAAAATGCATCAAGCCGCCCCTGCTATTAACTTGGAATATGAACTTTGGATTCAACAAATCATGGTATTCTCTAAAAAGTTTTATTGAAATAGAGGGCAAAATTACAACAGAGAAACATCATCAAGCTAGGCTTGATCCTTTAAAATTACATTAACAAAAGCGAGCAGTAGGGGCTGAACCAAGGACAAAACATCTAGCAAAATTTTTATCTGTATTTGTGAGAATAACAGAGTTTTTATCTGGGGGATTTTTCAAGCTAGGGGTGTCAATTCGGGTTAGCGTGTCGAGTTCGTGTCGTGTCGAGGTAGGAGTATTCGATTAAATGGTTCAACCCTAACCCGACCCATTTAATAATCGTGTCATGATTCTTCGACCCTAACTTGACCTGTTAATAAGGCGAGTTGACCTGACCCAACCCATTTGACACGCTTAATAAACGAGTCGTGTTGGGTTGACATAAATGTAACACAACCCATTTCAACCTGCATAATATTAAATATAACATCCATCTAGAAATAATTATTTTTACATTCCAAAAAGCAGTGCATACACTTCAAGTCTTCAACCCACATTCAAAATAATATAGTTCAACAAAAATATAACATTCATTTAAAAATAAGTTATTTATACTCCAAAAGAAGTGCATACACTTCAACCCAAATTTAAAATAACAAAGTTTCACAAAAATAAAATAACATAGTTCAACAAAAATATAATATTCTTGGAACTCGCCAAATGCTAAGTATCAATGTTGAAAGAATTTGAGCAAAAAGTAGACTAATCCTGACTATAACCACGTTTATCATTCATAGATTCTTTGTTGATGCCCAAATTTATAACATCTTCCACAAGCTCATCCAATTTCATTTGTGTAAGTTCTATGCCAAAAAGAATATAAAAGGTATTTGACAAATCTAAAATAAAATAAATATTTATTTGTTATATGAGTTAAACGGGTTGTGTTAAGTGGGTTATTTCGGGTTGACACAAATAAATTGGCGTGTCAAATGTGTCTATTGCGGGTTATGCAGATTGACCCGTTTATGACCTGTTTTTTATCGTGTCGCTTTTGGGTCGACCCGTTTATGACCTAAACCCATTAAAGCCTAACCCTAATATGGGTGTCAATTCGGGTTAGCGTGTCAGGTTCGTGTCGTGTTGAGGTAGGGGTATTCGATTAAATGACTCAACCTTAACCCGACCCATTTAATAATCGTGTCAGAATCTTTCAACCCTAACCCGACTTGTTAATTAGGCGGGTTGACCTGACCCAACCCATTTGACACGCTTAATATACGAGTCGTGTTAGGTTGACATAAATGTAACACAACCCATTTCAACCTGTATAATATTGAATATAACATTCATCTAGAAATAATTTTTTTTACATCCCAAAAAGTAGTGCATACACTTCAAGTCTTTAACCCACATTCAAAATAATATAGTTCAACAAAAATATAACATTCATCTAGAAATAAGTTCTTTACACTCCAAAAGAAGTACAACACTTCAATCCAAATTCAAAATAACATAGTTTAACAAAAATAAAATAACATAGTTCAACAAAAATATAATATCCTTGGAACTCGCCAAATGCTAAGTATCAATATTGAAAAAATTTGAGCAAACTTCAAAGTTTATTGTACAAAGCCTGAAAAGCATTATGCAGAAGAAAACAAAACACATGAGAGAGAGAGAGATAACCGGCTTGAGAGTTTACACTTGAGTTTGAGAATTGGCGTGAGAAGAATAGTACGGCTGAAATAATAATAAAAATTAGATATTTATAAAAAGGTTTAGAGGTTTAGGGTTTGTAGGGTTTAGAGATTTAGGGTTTGTAAAGTTTCAATTTTCAATTATATCCCTTGTAAATTTTTGTAATAACTCACTTTTCTTTTTAAATTTAAAATATATGTTGGATATAAAAGGTATTTGACAAATCTAAAATAAAATAAATATTTATTTGTTATACGAGTTAAGCGGATTGTGTTAAGTGGGTCATTTCGGGTTTGAACAAAATAAATTGGCGTGTTAAACGTGTCTATTGCGGGTTACGCGGGTTGACCCACTTATGACACGTTTATTATCGTGTCGCTTTTAGGTCGACCCATTTATGACCCAAACCCATTAAGACCCAACCCTAACTCGAAAAAACCTGTGTCGGGTTCGTGTTGTGTTCGCGGGTTGGGTCAAATATTGACACCCCTATTTCAAGCCACGGAAATTGATATTGACCCAATACACACACAATGGGTCCAACTGTTTGGACAAATATTTGTTGAGCGAGGGAAAGGAAGGATAGGAGTTTATTGGACCGAGTAGTTGCCATGAAGCCCGCCCCCCCCAAACAAATATTGGGCCGAGTTTTACTTGCATTGCCATCTAGCTCGATTGCGGTTCTCAGTTAATGATCTGAGGCTGAGCTGGGTAATTTATTTTTTGCATGGTTGTTGAGTTGGGTAAACCTGATCTCAGCCCAAATGCTTTAAAACGGGCTTAACATTGGGCTTAAGTGTTGGCATAGTAATTCTTCATCCAGGTGTAGCAATCAGAATTCGAGTAAAAAAAAAAAAAAAAGGTTTGGACAAAAAGGACACGCCTGGTGGGACTCGAACCCATAATCGTCTAATTAGAAGTCAGACGCCTTATCCATTAGGCCACATGCTTGCCCGACGTATTTAATTATTATTATTACTACTTTTGTCTTTTAGTCTTAAGAAACAAACCTTCAGCCTAATAAGTGTTGCAGGGCCCAGACATATTACAATTACCATTTCGTTTTAGAAAATTAATAGCCAACTAAAAGGTGTTACAAAAATTTTCTTCCGAGACAAATACATATACTTGAAACCCTTCACTAAACACGATTAATTGCAATGTATTGACCGATTTGCAAATATTAAATATCATTTTAGCCGATTAAAATCAAAATTTTTCCACATTTCAGACAATACAAAATTGTGTATAAATATATGATTGATACGGTAACTGCGTAAATTTATATTGACACTTTTTGTTTGGCATTTAATTTTTTATTATTTATTTACATATCTCGAGTATAAAGTAGATAATAATTGTTGTGTGTGAAGAAAGAGAAACAGTTAAAAAAATTAAGAAAAATTGATATTTTAATAAAATGTAGTGTAAAATAGATAATCTAATGAGAAGTGTTTTGAAAAGTGAGCATGTACAATATAAAAAGTAGGTTATTATATTAAAATAAATAAGAATTTTTGCATGAATTGATATGCTTTAATAATGGATACTAGCCCCTAGCCAAAAGTGGGCCTGACTATCATGTGTGTCATGTTGGGCTAACCTTTATTTTATTTTATTTTTTCAAATTTGAAATAGGAAAAACAAATCCAAATAACAATAAATTATCTTATTATCTTCTGATTTTGTTCATCTATTTTAAGTTGGAAAATGTTTTTTGCAACTTGGGTTGTAAGAATTTTTATGCAACCCGCTACTTGGTGGTTTAAAAAAAAAAATCATTCATATGTCACATGACATTTTTAATGAGTCATGCATGATGCAACTTACTTAAATAATACATATAAATGATTTTTTTTTACTCTATGCAGTAGATTTCATAAAAATTCTTGCAACCAAGTTACATAAAAACCTTGCTCTTTTAAGTTGAGTTTATAGTTGTAGGGTCCAAATTTGTTGGGCCTGGTATTAATTCTTTGTATTGTGAGCCCAACAAATTCCCAACAATAAATTTGTAGAGAATGGGTTAAACAACTAGGCTGGTTGTGGATTTAGCAACAATTCATACAAGCAAACCAATGTAAAGAGGCATTCAGACTAACGTTTAACAAGAATCTCTTTAGTCCGAAGAGGGCTTAACCGTTAAAAACTTAGTGAATACAATTTTTTCCTCCCCTTTTCGTGAGGCCTGTTTCTCTTATATATACACCTTTTGCCTCATCTTCACCGCACACTTGTCTTTCATCTAGGCGTCTATTAGTCACATCAGAAGTTTGCTTTAACTTGCAGTGAGTGGTGGTGGTTCGGGATGCACTGTTCAGATGTCTTCTCCACATAAATGCGGCCAGGAAAGTTGCTGCAATACATTAAATGCGGTGGTGGCAGCTTTATTTGTAAGATATTTCATGATATCCACGCAGTTAGGCATGCCCAAAGCTCAACCCTTACAGGGGAATCTTCGGCGTATCTACTTGATCAGGTTCTCTGGAGATCCGTTGAGTAGGATCCCTTCGGACCGGCCAGGTTGTCTTCGGACTCAATGTTCGTCCTTTCCTGTTGCATTTTCACCAAGAGAGCAAAGCGGTGACCCCTTTAACCTCTTCGGACGGGAAGTTATTTTCGATTCGGGCCCCAGGCCCATCATATGGCGCTGGGCTCTCTCACCCACAATAGTAATTATAATAATTCTTAGTTCATCATTATCATTCAATCTAGTACTTATAAAATCAAGTTGCTACATCATAGAATATTGGCTTGTTTTTAATGGCCAATCCAAAATAATATAAGTAAAATAAAGAAATTTTCTTAGCTAAAGCTTGTTTCCTATTGGATCCCACGATCTAGAACCTACTAAAATTTTATTGGAATATTCATGAGTAAGTTGTGTGGTTAGTTGAATAGTAAAGTTTCACACTAATAAATACTAATAAGAAGAATGAGTGGTTAATTAATATAACATAATAGGAACTAAAGATTTTAAATATGTTAGTTTTAAGCCGTTTATTATACATTTTCCTTAAAATTACCAAAAACTATATATTTTTTATATCATTACTCTACAAATAAGCTATCGAAAACTATAAGCTTTCTTAAAATAAAAAAAATAAAAAATAAAAACCTATCAAAAACTACAAGATATATCCAATCAGAGACTATGTGAAATGGTTTCCTACATGTAAGAATGAGTCTTTCTCAAGGTTTCAAAGTTGTTTTGATAGCATACAAAGACATAGGTACAAACAATCTTTACTATCATGCCATATGGAACAACTTCCCATTAGCTACGTACGTTTCCCTCTATTTCTACTGAGAAATCCTTTGTCTTTTTTTTTTAAATTGAAAATGTTAACTAGTGTCGTTGGAGCATTGGTTAAGAATCCATTTTAAGAAAGTTTTGATATTACTTTTATGAAAAATGAAAAAAACTATCAAAATATTAATTTTTTTTTCTTTTTCTATAAAAACTTCATTTAATTAGATTGTTAATCAATGCCTTACGAGGTTCGTTAACACGACTCTTTTAAAATAACCCATTTGAGTTTTACTTTGCCATCGGAATCTCCAACAAAATTCAATCGACAACGTCTATATCAATATGTCATGTGTTTCATGCTTATCAGCGCCATGGCTTTATTAGAGATCATGACAACTATTGCTACAGAGGCATAGACTCAATCATGTCTTTTGATTTTTTTTTTTTTTTGAGAAAATCATGTCTTTTGATTTATCACAATTTATTCGAACCATTGCGGTCCATTTTTCTCTTGCTCTCATTGTCATAGATTCCGTCCTATATGCATGGATGGCAGAACAGAAAGACCTAGGCGTTGTCTATGTATTATTAGTCCAATCTAAGTTATTTAACTCCATCCTTAGCAACTTCAACTATTTTATCATCCAAAGGTCCAAAGCTATGTGAATTAATTCCATGAGCTTTAAATTTGGGAGTTGGCTAGCTCTGCACTGTGTTGACATTCGTTGAAAGCGCGTAGATGAAGCACTTGTCATTTTAGTGCAACATGGAGTTGAAAGTTTTTTAGACTCCGTGCACCGTCCCAATTCAAAGGTTCTTATTGTCAACGACTACGGTTTCAAAGCTGTGTCATGCTTACTTTTGCTGATGAAAAAGTTGCTTTAGCCATGATCGATGATGATAGCATGAAAACCAAGGCAAAAGGCAATCTGATTGTGTAGTAATGGTAAAATTAAATGAAAACCAGAAACCCAGACAATCAGAAAGGTTGCAGTGTCATTGTTTTATCAAGTTTTTCAGATTCGGACCATTCATTGAACCGTAAAAATGAGAGGTTCAAAGTTTTTGAGATTGAACCGAGGTCGAATCAGGATCGAACCGTGATAACGTCATAATTAATTTAATAATTAATTAAAGCCTAAATATAGATATTAAATTTATAAAACTATCAAAATTGACTAATATATTTATATATGTGGGAAATTTAATGATTTTCAAGTATATATTTAATAATTAAAAATTAAAGTTAATAAAATAAAATAATAACCATGAAAACATTAAAATTTATGATTAATTTTTGAAGTAAAGTTGAATATCTTTGAAGGATTTTAATTATAATTTTTTTTATTCCTTGTAAGATATGAATAATTTAATTAAGTGGAATAAAATTGTGTTAAGTTGTTTTTATAAAAAAAAAAAAAAATTGCTAAGGGGTTGGACTGCATGGTTCTTGCCCTTGGTTCGTGCGATCCAACCCTGGTTTTAGGGGTTTACGGAATTAGCTAAAAATACGATTCTTTAGGCTTAAAAAACCAGTTTTCATCTTGGTTTTCGGTTTTTACGGTCTGACCTTCCGGTCCGGTCCGGTTCTAAAAACTATGTGTTTTATGCATTTTAGGTAAAAGTAAAACTAACCAATTGGGTTGAACTGTTGAAGATTAAGTAATAGGAATATGCATGTATATAAGAGAATGAAAAAAAAAAAAAAAAAAAAAAAACTAGGACCACCCGGTTTTAGGGGTTCACGAAATTAGCTAAAAATACGATTCTTTAGGCTTAAAAAACCAATTTTCATCCCGGTTTCCGGTTTTCACGGTCCGACCTTCCGATCTAGTTCGGTTCTAAAAACTATGTGTTTTATACATTTTAGGTAAAAGTAAAACTAACCAATTGGATTGAACTGTTGAAGATTAAGTAATAGGAATATGCATGTAAAAAAAAAAAAAAAAAAAAAAAAAAAAAACTGGGACCACCCTCTGAGCTCCGCAATTATCTCTTCATTGTGCTCCCTCATTATTATTTATATTATCTCTACAGGTTAATGTTTTCTTTCATTTTCAAATGGGTCCCTTAGCAGTAGGGTAAACGTATGTTCATCTACAAAGCATATATACCTGCTATTTAGATAATGAAAAAAAAAAAAAAAAAAAAGCCTCACTGTTCATCTACCAAATGTACACGTTGCTGTTGATTATTACAGCATACCAGTTGCCTTTCTGTTAGATTCTATATACGGTGAAAAGATTGAATGATATCTGATCTTAGTTTGTACTTGTAGTGCAAGCGAGAATGCTTCCAAGTTGTGTAATACTGTCTTTTCAGCACCTTTAGTACCCAAAAAAGGAAAAATTTCTAATACTATTGGCATTAACCATCCTTTTATAATTTGAAAAAAAAAAAAAATCATATTTTTACTCTTTCAATATTACATTACTTAAAAACTTTTAATTGTGGATTACAATTTTGAAAATTCTCATCGTCTGGAGAAATTATAAGATCCACATGGTGGACAAGTGATGTGGTCCATCATTCCACTAAAAAACTGCCATTTGTTTAAAATTGTTAGTTAGAAATTTGTTTAAAATTGTTAATTAGAAAAAAATTTTAAACAAAAATTAATTATTAACTCAACAATTTTAAACAAATTGAAGTTTTTTAATAGAATGGTGGACAAATGACGTGGTCCACCAGAGAACCCTATAATTTCTCCACCATTTGATTGAACATTTTCATCATTCTTAACACACATGTGCATGTAAATCATTTTCAAAATTGTACCGTTGAATTACAAATTTTCATTAATCTTAACACACAAACATAAGTTACACTTAATGTAATTTTTGTCAATATTGTACCACTTAACTTTCTATTATATGAACATTTTCAAAATTCCACCACCACTAGATTACATTACCTTTTTATTCTTTCCATACGCAATATATCAACATAATTAAAGATTAATAACAATTTCATCCACAAAATATTTAAATTTCAAGATTTTTTTATTTAAAAATTATAAATAAAACATGTATTTATTGATCGAATAACAAATCACATTTCATTGATATATATAGAGTTCAGATTAAGTTAAACTTAGTGTAATTCTCTCTTAATGTTAGACCATCAAATAACTTTTATTGTACTAATATTCAAATATACTATGTAGGGACACGGTTTGCAACCCAAGCCCAAAATGTGTGAGATATTGGCCCAGTGAACCCAGTACAATAAATTTGTAGAGAGTGGTCAAAAAACTAGGCCCTAATAAATTTAATAACGGTTAGTATGGATTTAAAAGATGATCAAGCAAGAACAAATCACATAGGGCTAAATAAATTCACTGTCCGAGGAGGCAAATTTTAGTATAAATCAATAAAACTGATTACAAATGCAACTTTGATTGCTACAATATTCTCCCTCTCTCTTTTTTCGATCCCTCCCTCATAAAGGGTCTTTTCTATTATATATATCCCCTTGGACTATCTTGATCCTATATTTGTTGATCATTTAAGCCCTCACTTGAGTGTCTGTCTCATCAAATACCCTCTTTAGCTTTCTGTGAGTGGTGGTAGCCAAGGCAGCACTGTTTCAGGGGTCTTCTCTACATAAATGCAGTCAGAAAAGTAGCTGCAGTACATTTAATGCAGTGGTAGCAACTTTCCCTTAGATATTTCTGAAATCCCAGCCCTTTGGTACACTTGAGATACACGTCCCTGTCACTGGAGTATCCTGGAAGATTACCTTGATCAAATAGGATATACCTCTGATCTGTGTTTAGCTTATCCGAGGAGATACTCCTCCTTGGACCACCTTCCTATTTACATCTTGCTCATTAAATCTTGAGTCTGAATCACTCATTACCATTTGTTGCTCCTCGGATTAATCCTGCTCTCGGCCAAGGCCCAAGGTCCAATATATGTTTTTGGGCCTCCAACCCTACATACTATTATTGGATAACATGTTTTTTATGTTTTAACTCTTTGTTGTCAATTAGATGTGATTTACTTCATTACGCTTTTGTCCATTGCAGAAAAAAATTCACATTAATCCATGAAATTCATATTTTGTATATAATTTTAAAGTTTGAAACAAGTGGAAATTAACATTTTGTGGAGGAGATAATTATTACTCATTGGTTGTCTTGATATTATGCATGCATATAGGGTGTAACTCTCTGTTAATTTTATATCACCTAATAATTTTTTGTTGTATTAATATTTTAAAAAGACACCATTAGTTTAAATGTTTATTATATTTGTTATATGTATTTTAAGTTTCTTAGAGCATTAGCATTGGGGAATGCAAATGCCAAATGTGAGGAGAATTTTGCATTTGCACCCCCAAATTGGACTACATCAGAAAACTCTAAAGGCAAGTATTGCAAATTTTTTTGCAATACTACTACAATGCAATTCTATCTTTAGAATTGCACTGCAGCAGTATTGTAAAAAAAAAAAAAAAATTTATGATTTCGTTTCCCCCGTAATTTCTCTCTCATCTCTCTCATTTGGTAAAGTTCTCCACTCTCTTCATTCTCAGTTCCTGTTTCTCCATCTGCTCTCTCACGATGGGCTATTCTGGCGTGGGTCGTGGGTCGTGTGTCCGGCGTGGAGGCGAGACTGGGGAAGTCGAGATCGGCGTGTGAAATTTAGGATTTTTTATTTGTGGGTTTTGTTGATTGATGTGTTTTTGGTTGATCTATGAAGTTTTAGGTGTTTGAGTTGATGGGTTATTGTTGGATTTTGTTCGATTGACGTGTTTTTTTCTTGAAGGCTCACCAGAAATGAAGGCGCCGGAAGTTTTGGGTTTTATTGAAGCTGAGTTGTGAAATTTAGGATTTTTTGTTTGTGGGTTTTGTTGATTGATGTGTTTTTGGTTGATCTATGAAGTTTTGGGTGTTTGAGTTGATGGGTTATTGTTGGATTTTGTTGGATTGATGCGTTTTTTTCTTGAAGGTTCCGGAAATGAAGGCGCCGGAAGTTTTGGGTTTTATTGAAGCCGAGTTGTGAAATTTAGGATTTTTTGTTTGTGGGTTTTGTTGATTGATGCGTTTTTGGTTGATTTATGAAGTTTTGGGTGTTTGAGTTGATGAGTTATTGTTGAATTTTGTTTGATTGATGCGTTTTTTTCTTGAAGGATCGCTGGAAATGAAGGCTCTGAAAATGAAGGCACCAGAAGTTTTGGGTTTTATTTCACCACCTCGCCGGAGATGAAGGCTCCAGCGGAAGTTGCAGATGGAAGAGAGCTAAAAATTGTAGAGAGGAGAGAGATGGGAGAGAAAGTATATAATTTTAGGATATATTATTTTATTACGTAAATATATTATTTTAATGTGTAGAATAAGAAAATAGAAGTTTGGGATGCTGGAAGTATGGTAAAATTGTATGGTATAATGATAAAGTGGGTTTTTAGAATGATAAAATAGAGTAGAATTGGAATTTTCTAATGCTAATGCTCTTATGAATTAGATGCTATTTTCTTTGTCGGGCTTTTGTCCATTGTGGAAAATTCCTTATTAATTCATGAAACTCATGTTTTGTATATAAATTAAAGTTTTGAAAATTTTAAATTTAAATTATTTGTAGATGAGATAGTCATTATATACTCTTTAATTTCCTTGATATTGTGCATGCATGTAGGGTGTGAGGAGACGATATAATCCACTATTGGATTTGCCAACAAACACATCCAATATAAAATAACTAAGTAATACAACGTTGATGAAAATGACACAAAGTGTAACGATATACATTATATAGAACTTTAGAAAGATAAAATCAATGCTTCTTAATTATTAACGATATACATTGTATTGTTTCCGCCTTAGCTTTACCTTTTTTTTTTTTTTTTTTTTTTTTTTTTTGAGAATCATTAGCTTTACCCTAATCCTCAAAATCATTAGCTTTCACATACGTTTCATTATATAGAACTTTAGAAAGATAAAATGCTTCTTATTAACATGTCATTTTGGATGTTGAGTGACTAATGTAGCATATAAATGAAAACTAGGCAAATTCATAACTGTGGAACTCTTTTGTTGTTATCGCCATATAGTACGAAGCCCTTCTGATCTGGTGGTCATCACAAAGAATTCATTCACATTACATGAGCCTTAAATAAAACAAACTTTTGACAGTAATAATTATATTTAAAATGCTGCAAATTCACTTGGGTGCTTTATATTCTTCGCATTGATCAGCTGTCGTGAAACATTTTCAAAAGATTTCCATACTTCCGTGAAACATTTTCGTGAAAACTGAAAAGCCGGTTCAAGAATGCAAAGTTTTTGTACCGGTATACTTTAGCAATAAATTTATGATCAGTACAAAATTATTACAGCAGTAACTGACTTTTTCTTCTTCTTCATCTTTTTCTTTTCTGAATTCATTTTCTAACTTATATAGCAGAAGGGTCATTTTTTTGTTAAGTGGGGAGGGGTGAGGATTGGGTTTGAGCAATCAGCATCACCTCCAGCTCCTAATCTACATCGAAAAGCGTGCCGATGGAGAAGTAATAAGATCAAATAGCAAGCCATCATGAGCGGCCAAAATGGCCCAATACCACTTTTTTTTGAAATTTTTAGCAAAAAATCACTGTTTCGGAAATAAATAGCAAAGTACCACTTTTTCTGAAAATCGAGTTTCAGAAACTCGAGTTCCCCTCAATTCTGCAACCGTGGCATTGCTGACATGGAATTTCTGTGATTAAAAAAAATTATGTGGTACTTGAGCTTGAGAAACTCGAGTTCCATGCAACACAGTACTCGAGTATACCAAACTCGGGTACGTTTTATACGTTTTATAAATAAAATGCAGAAAAAAAAATTTACACAGTACTCGAGTTTGGGAAACTCGAGTACTGTGTAATTTTTTTTTTTTGTTTAGGGATAATGAACAAATAAACATAAAGGTAAAAATAAGTGACTTTTTAATGTTTTTATTTATTTAAACAGAAGCATTGTAAAATATAAAGATTTTAATTTCAAAATATGAATTTAATTTCTATATTAATTAAAATTGTTCATTGTTTTCTTATAAAAATTGTTCACTGTTTTCTGTATAAACTATTTCTATGATTTTGCATAAAATTATTTTCTGTTCAGCATTATTTAAGAAATTGTTCACTTTCTTTTCTGCATAAATTATTTTCTGTTTACTGTTTAAAAAATTGTTCATTGTTTTCTCATAAAACACCTAGTGAAATCGTGTTTTCTAAATTTAAACGCCAAATCTGAATGCTTTTTCATGTTTGAATTTCACAATAATCGAATATATTTTTCTGCATTGATAAAATATGTTTCTACATTAATAAAATTTTCTCTTTGCACATCATATTTACTGCCTCTCCCTCACTCTCTGCCTCTTCCTCACTCTCTCGTCTCTGCCTCTCCCTCGTCGCCGCTGCGATCCTTATCGCCGTTGCAGCTCAACCCAGATTGCAGCTCATGCATCGCCACTCAGCCGTCGCAGCTCCCTCATTTCTCTCACGCTCATCGCAGCTCAGCCGTCGCAGCTCACGCTCATCATTCAGCCGTTGCAGCTCTCCCTCATTGCCGTCGTTTGGTACAAATTTTTTTTTTGTTTTGTTTTGTTTTTAGCTTTCTTTTTTGAATTATGTGTTGGATATTTCTCTTAGGTTGATATTACTGGATCTGTATTTATCAGGAAAAGGATGTTAATTTTTTATGTATTTGTATGTAAAATGTTTTAGAGCTTATAGAAAGCTTTGGATTTAGGTAATGGAATTTCCTATATTTTGTTTTATGTTGTGTTCTGGAGGTACAAGCTGTAGATTTTGATTGGATTGTGTGTGTACTTTGATTGTTTTTTAAGGTTGTTTTTTGTACACTCAATTTTGTTACTTTAAATTGTGCTTGGTTTTTTAATGTGATTGGATTTAAGAATTTAAGGTTAGAGCAGAAAAAGAAAGGAAAAGGAAATTATAGGAAATTATGAGAACTTTAGTGTGAATTCAGCTTGATCAACTATAGAGAGGGAATTGTAGGGATATGCATTTAAGCTTATTGAGATTTATCTGTGGATTTGATTATATTCTTTAAGTGTACTCGTTTATTTGATTATATTCTTAGCTCGGTTTAGGTGTTTGTTGATGAATTTGGGTTTAATGCTGAGTTCCCTTGTATGCTATATTATTGATTGTGGCTACATTGTACACTGTAATTGTTTCTTTTTAATGCTGAGTTCCCTTGTAATTCTTTGACTCTATGACTTTATGTATATTAGTTTGTTATTTGACTGTGTATGAAGTTGTGATTCTTTGACTATATGTATTTCAAAAATTGATGGGTCTATGCGTGTTTGATTGGTTGTTTAGTCTTTTAGATTAAAATGGAAACAGAGACCGGGTCTACTCTATCACATGAAGTTGATTCCAATGTAGTGGAGTCTAGCTCAAGAGTAAGGGAAGAGGTTGATCCGGCTTGGGAACATTTTAGCCTTGGTAAGGATGAGAAGGGACGGAATACTTTTACATGTGTGTATTGTAGGCAAACATATAAAGGTGGGGGTATTAATAGGATGAAACGACACCTTGCGGGGATAAAAGGTGATATTGGATCGTGTAAAAAGGTTTCTCATGATGTGAGATACCAAATGTTGGAATATTTGAAGGAGTTTGAGTTGAAGAAAAAAGCTGAGAAACAACGTCAAGAAGAAATGTTTAGTGTGCCTTCCACAAATAGTGATATATAAGAAGATGAAGATGTTCAAGAAGTATTTAGTAGTGGGTTGCCTAAAAAACCTGTTTTAGGTAAAAGAAAGGGTACAAACCCAGTGGATAATTACTTTGCTCCAAGAACTACTCTAGGAGCTCAACCTGGTCTTAAAAGTGTGTTCCAAAGCAAAGCAAGGGTGAGGCAAGCTGATATGGCTATTGCAAGGTTTTTGTATGACAATTGCCTTCCTTTTAATGTAGTGAATTCAGTGTACTACCAAAAGATGATTGATGCCATAGTTGTTGCTGGTCCTGGTTACAAAGGTCCATCTTATCATGCTGTACGGGTCCCTTTGTTGAGGGATCAAAAGAATGAGGTTCAGTTGTTGGTTGAGTCACAACGTAGGCATTGGGCAGAAGTTGGATGTACACTTATGGCTGATGGTTGGACAGATACTAGACATAGGTCATTGATTAATTTTCTTGTTTATTGTCCTAGGGGAATGGTATTTGTAAAATCAGTTGATGCCTCAGATATTGTGAAGAGTACCAGAAACTTGTTTAAATTGTTTGATGAAGTAGTTACATGGGTTGGTCCAAAAAACATAGTTCACATGGTTACTAATAATGCTTCCAATTATGTATCTGCTGGTAAATTGTTATGTGAAAAGTGTAAAACTATTAGTTGGTCTCCTTGTGCAGCACATGGCCTGAATCTTGTGCTGCAGGATATGGGAGACATACCTCATGTGGAGAGACTCAAAAGCCGTGCAGCCAAAGTTACAGTTTTTGTTTATAATCATGTGGCTTTGACTGCTTGGTTGAGGAAGAGACCTGGTTGGACAGATATTGTACGCATGGGAGCAACAAGATTTGCTACTACTTTCCTTTCATTTGGAAGCCTTCTTGTGCATAAGCATGACTTGCAAGCCTTAGTGACTAGCAAGTTCTTTGTGAACAATAGATTGGCAAGAGAGTCAAAGGCAAAAGAAGTAGTTTCTATCATTTTGGATAATTCTTTTTGGGATGATATTAATGTTCTTGTCAAGATTTCATCGCCACTTATTCGTTTGTTACGGATTGTTGATTCTGATCAAAGGCCTGCAATAGGATATGTGTATGAGGGCATGCATAGAGCACGGTTGGGAATCAAGAAGATCTTCCAAATGAAGAAGCACTTGTACAAGCCATACACCTCAATTATAAAAAAACCGTTGGGACAAACATTTGCGTAAAGATCTTCATATTGCTGCATATTGGTTAAATCCTGCTTTTCAATATGATGAGGAGAATTTTTGTCGGAAACCAGCAGTAAATATGGCTGTTTTTGACTACATTGGGACAAAATATGATGGTGACAAAGAAAAGGTAATTAAGGAAACTCAATATTTTCAAGACCGTATTGGGAGCTTTGATAGAGATCTCGCATTGTCAACAAGCACGACCACTCATCCAGGTGAGAAGTAATTAGTTTACTTTAATACTATAAACAAATCTTAGTTTTTTTGTTCATGTTGAAAGTTAATTTTGTCACTATAGTTAGAATAACTGAAGTGATTATTCAATTGAAAGTTTGCTTGTTTACGTTGATTAATATTAGATTACGTTGTGTTATGAAAATCAGATGAATGGTGGAAGTTGTGGGGTGCTGATGCTCCAAACTTGCAAAAATTGGCAATTAGAATCCTTAGCCAAACTTCCGCCTCTTCTGGATGTGAGCGTTGTTAGAGTTTATTTGACCAAATACATTCTAAGAGGAGAAATAGGTTGGAGCATCAAAGGCTCAATGATCTTGTGTTTGTTCATCATAACTTGCGATTGAAACATAGGTAACTAAATGTTATATCTTGTCATTATATTAATTTTTAAGAAGTCATTTATATAATGTAATTGTTAGTTACTAATTATGTTTAAATTCCAATAATAAGCATGACATTTTATGATGCAGGCTTTACAACAAAAAGTTTAATTTTGACCCCATTGATTATACAAGTATCGACAAAACTGATTTTTGGATATATGTGGAAGAGGAAGACCCATATCTTAATTATGAAGAGTTGAAGAACGCAATTTATGAAGAGGGTGCATATCCAGCAGAGCCTTCTTCTAATATTGAAGGTTAGTTTATATGTAAATAATTTGGTAACCTATAGTGATTTTTCTTTTATTTTTTTCAAACTTGTGTAAACATTATAATGATTTTTCTTTTTATTTTGTTCAAACTTGTGTGTAGAATCTGTAGATGATAGCAGTGAGGTTGAAGGAATTGAGTTGGGAACATTTGGACAACCTATTGGCCCTCCTCCTAGATTTTCAGGAAATGATGATGAGCATGCTAACTTTCATGACATTGATGATTTATCATCATAATAATTCTGTTTGAACTTTGAAGTTCTATTTTGTATTTTAGAGATAATTTCTATGTCTTTTTGTAAGACACAGTGTGTAACTTGGAGTTTGAAGTTTTATTGTTGTTTTTTAGAAATAAGTTTTATGTATTTTTGTAAGAAACAATGTGTAGTTGTGTACTGTAACTTGGAGGCTTGTTTATGTATTTTTATTTTGTACTTTTAAGTTTCATGGATTACATTGGCTAGTTTGGACTACATTGGGGTGTGAATTTTGGTAATAGAAGCAGTACTAGTACCAGTACAGTACTCCATCTATGGTTGCTTAATTAATTATTAGTTATGCATGTTTTACCTTTGTGTTAGTATAGTTAATTAGTAAGAGTAAGGTCTTCTTGTGCTTTTGTAATAGAAGCAGTAATAGATACTTCAAACTAGCTAGGGCTATTCAACAGCTGCCTATATAATGCAGTGTTCTTTAAATGGTTATATTCTGTGTTAAGCAGCCTGCCTTTTTGTTTGGAGAACTCATTTTAGTTTTGATGAGTCTGCAAATATTTTGGAAGTTCTAAACTTCCTGTAATGATGATGAATAATGTATCTTTATTAATACTGCTTCCTTTCAATATATATTTTTTATACACATATATATACATAGTTTTATCTTCATCGTAGTAACATGCCATGAAATTCAAAAGATCTTTGGGGCAACTAGTAATTTACTAAGCTTTGCCTTTTTCTCAGCTTGTGAATGCATTTGTCTATGTGTGTTGGCTGTCTTGAAAGTAAATTAGACTATTTTAGTTAATTTTTCTATTTTTTATTAATTTAATGCTTTTATATATATTTAAAATAATTATTAAATTAATTATGACGTCATCACGTTTGACCCTGGTTCGACCTCGGTTCGACCTTAAAAATCTTGAACCTCTCCCTTTTACGGTTCAATGAACAGTCCGGGTCTGAAAACCATGAAAAAAATGTGAGCTTTTCTCCCAAGTTTTCCATTTTTTCTATTTTCCTTCTCCAAACGAACAGTGAAAAATAACATTTTTCACTCTATTTTCCATCTTCCTTATTTTCACCCCAAACGAACACAGTGTTGGAGTATTTTAATATTAAATAATTAAAATGAATGAATGTTATAATATAAATATAAAGATGTGGAAATGAATATGAAAGATGAGGAATTAGTAAAAATGTTTAATCCCACATTGAAAATGAGAAAGATTATTTTATTCTTTTTAATTGTGGTAATTAATGGGCTAAAATAAATTGTCTCAGATATTGGACTAGATACGTGCGCAAGGGGGAGGTGAAGAGTGGAGGTATTGTTGGGCTGTTATATCCTAAGGGAGACAAGTCAGAGAAGGTCTGCACTGGTTACGAAGTTTAGCCAACCAAGGGCTTGAATCTCCTTAAAGAGAGCGAGTGCTGCGCCTCAGTCCAAATTGTGTTGTGTAATTTCTTTCTTTACATCAATAATATTCAAAAGTATTATTCAGTTTCTCGTTGTGTTGTTTCCATTATTATTGTGTTTTGCACTAACAATTTTAAGGAGATTCATCACATGGAGCCTACATAAAAAAAACCAAATGAGTCTGTTGGAGATCTCAACAAGCCCTTTCGATTTAAGGGAGCCCACTTCAAGAGGTGGAAAGGAAAGGTCCTCTTCTACTTGAGCCTTCTCAAAATCTCCTACATCCTTATTGACAAGAATCCATCAAAAGTTCCTACCAATGAGATGAGTGAGGAAGAATATATTCTCCATCAAGAAAAATTAGATTAAGTATACAAAAGATGAATATAATTGTCGCTCTTATCTATTGAATTGTCTTGCCGAACATTTCTATGATTATTATGATACAACTTACAATTCTGCTAAGAAAATTTGGAAAGCTTTACAAAGCAAGTATGATACCAAGGAGACAGGTGCAAAGAAGTACACTGCTAGCAGATTTTTCCGTTACCAAATGGTGGATGGAAAATCGGTGATGGATCAAGTATAAGACTTCCAAATGATTGTGGCAGAATTGAGATCCGAAGGCATAAAGATTGGAGACAATTTGGTGGTAGCTGGCATAATTGATAAACTACCACAATCTTGGAGGGAGTTCCAAAAGACTTTGCGGCACAAATAAAAGGAGACATCCTTGAAAACTTTGATCACACGCATCCGTGTGGAGGAGGAGGCTAGAGGACAAGATGTACTCATGACACAAGAGAGCAATAGTAATTCCACTACAAAGGTAAACCTTATTTCAACCAATAATAATATGTCCAAAAATCATTTTCCTAGAAATGGTCAATTGAAGCCTAAAAAGAGAGCATTTAAAAATAATAATAGACCTCAAGGAAAGGGAAACTCGAATAAAAATTACAATAAGAACCAAGGACCCCCTTCACAAGATCAATTTAATAGATCCTGTTTTGTCTGTGGCAAGAGTGGGCATATTACTCGATTTTGCAAATTTCGGAAACGTGAATCTGTCCGGCAGGCTAACGTAACCGAAGAGCCTTTAGTGGCTATAATTACAGACATCAATATGGTGCAATATGTTGAAGGGTGGTGGGCAGATTCTGGTGCTAATAGGCACGTTTGCTATGACAAAAATTGGTTCAAATTGTACACTCCTTTTGAAGAAGAAAAAACTGTTATGTTTGGTGACTCTAGCAAAACCAAGGTTCTTGAGAGTGGTGAGGTTGAATTGAAATTCACTTCTAGACGCGTGCTAACATTGAAAGATGTTCTTTACACTCCGTCCATGAGGAAGAATTTGATGTCAAATTTTTTGCTTAACAAGGCTGGCTTCAAGCAAACTATGGAATTTGATAATTATGTAATCACTAAAAAGGGATTATTTGTGGGCAAGGGTTAGGCTTGTGATGGAATGTTTAAATTGAATGTTGAGAACAATAAAGCATCTACCAGTTCAGTTTATATGCTTTCTTTTATTAATTTTTGGTATGCTCGTTTGTGTCATATAAATAGTAGATATGTGGGAATCATTAGTAGTTTAGGATTAATTCCAAGACTGTCAAAAGATTTTGAAAAATGTGAAACTTGTAGTCAAGCTAAGATTACAAAAAGGTCTCATAAAAGTGTTGTAAGAAATACCGAATTACTTGAGTTAATTCACTCCAATTTATGTGAATTTGAGAGAATTTTAACTCGTGAAGGAAATAGATATATTATCACTTTTATTGATGATTTCTCAAAATATACAATTATTTATTTGTTGAAAAATAAAAGTGATACTTTTGAAAAATTTCAAGATTTTTTAAAAGAAGTTGAAAATCAATTCGGTAAAAAAATAAAAAGAATAAGAAGTGATAGAGGCCGTGAGTATGAATCAAGTGCATTCAACTCATTTGTTCAGTCTTTGGGAATTATCCATGAAACTACTGCACCATATTCACCTGCTTCTAATGGTGTGACTGAAAGAAAAAATAGAACTTTAATTGAGTTAACAAATGCCATGTTAATTGAATCTGGTGCACCTTTACATTTTTGGGGTGAAGCTATTTCAACTGCATGTCATGTTTTGAATAGGGTGCCACATAAAAAGTCACACACCACACATTTTGAGATGTGGAAAGGACATAAGCCAAATTTGGGATATTTGAGAGTATGAGGTTGTCTTACTTATGTAAGGCTTACTGACCCTAAAATGTCTAAATTGGGTATTAGAGCTACTACCTGTGTTTTTCTTAGTTATGCAAATAATAGTGCAGCCTATAGATTTTTTGATCTTGAAAACAAAATAATTTTTGAATCCAGTGATACAATTTTTCATGAAGAAAAATTTCCTTTTAAATTGAAAAATAGTGGGGGTGAAGAAAATATTTTGTCACAACCTAGTTCGTCTACTTCACATTTACAAAATCAAGAAAATTTTGAAATGGAACCTAGAAGGAGTAAAAGAGCTAGAGTTGAAAAGGATTTTGGTCCTGATTATTATGTTTTTAACATTGAGGAAAATCCCCAAAATTTAAAAGAGGCTTTAACATCACCTAATACTATATTTTGGAAAGAGGCTATAAATGATGAGATGGAATCTCTAAGTTCTAATAGAACTTGGAAATTAGTAGATCTTCCATCAGGTTGTAAAACCATAGGTTGTAAATGGGTCCTTAGAAAAAAGTTGAAACTGGATGGATTAATAGATAAGTTTAAAGCTAGACTTGTTGCAAAAGGCTTTAAACAAAAAACTGATCTTGATTTCTTTGATACTTTTTCTCCAGTAACAAGAATTACATCTATTAGATTGTTAATTGCTATTGTTGCAATTTTTGATTTGAAATTCATCAAATGGATGTAAAAACTGCTTTTCTAAATGGGGACCTAGAGGAAGAGATTTATATGGATCAACCCGAAAGCTTTGTAGAGCCTGAACAAGAAAGTAAGGTATGTAAACTAACTAAATCCCTATATGGCTTAAAACAAGTACCAAAACAGTGGCATGAAAAATTTGATTCCTGCATAATTGAGAATGGTTATAAATAAAATGAATGTGATAAATGTATTTATTCTAAATTATGGAATAATTTACATGTTATTATTAGCCTCTATGTGGATGATATGTTAATTTTTGACTCAAATATGCATGTTATAAATAAGACAAAAAATATGCTTAAAAGCCATTTTGATATGAAAGATCTTTGTGAGGCTAATTTATTTTGGGCATGAAAATTACAAAAGCATGTGATGGAATATATCTTGATCAATCACATTATGTTGAGAAAATGTTGAAAAAATATAATTTTCATGATCACAAAAGTGTAGCTACTCCTTTTGATTCTAGTGTTCATTTATTTCCTGTGAATAATGATGATGAGATTTTTAATCAAAAGGATTATGCTAGCATTATTGGTAGTTTGCGTTATGCTACTGATTGTACTAGACCTGACATTGCATATGCAGTAAGAGTGCTTAGTAGAGTTACTAGAAAACCTAGTAAAGATCATTGGCTAGCTATTGAGCGAGTCATGAGATATTTAATTAGTACCAAAAGTTATGGCTTATTTTATAAAAAGTATCCTACTATGATTGAAGGTTTTAGTGATGCCGATTGGAATACTTTGTTAGGTGATTCTCTCTCTACCATTGGTTATATTTTTACCTTAGGTAGTGGTGCTATTTGTTGGAAATCTAAAAAGCAAACAATAATTGCTAATTCAACAATGGAAGCTAAATTAATAGCATTAGCTTCAGCTAGTGAAGAGGCAAATTGGTTTAGAGATTTATTATATGAAATTCCACTTTGGGAAAAGCCAATTCCACCTATATTAATTCATTGTGATAACACTGTTGCAATTGGTAGAGTTAAAAACTGTTACTACAACGGTAAATCCAGACTTATAAGAAGAAAGCATAGTACCGTGCGATCTTATTTGAGTAGTGGCATCATAACTGTGGATTATATTAAATCTAATGATAATCTTGCAGATCCATTTACCAAAGCCTTGGCAAAAGATAGAGTCTGGAATACATTGAGGGGGATGGGACTAAAGTCCATTGAATCATGAGCCATGTATAAGGATACCTAACCCAAGGACCAGAGATCCTGATAATTGGGTTCAATAGAGAAAACGAATCATACAATGGTCGTAAAAAATACACAATTTATTTTTCTAATTATTTATTTTGTAAATAATTTTTTAATTGTTCATCTCTATGATGTAAGTGCATTTATCTTGTAATGTGGAGAGGTTGAGTAAAAAACTCTTAATGAAATTTGTAGCTCGTATAAGTGGAGTGTCAGAATTATAGGAGCACCCTTGACAAAATTTCACCTATGTGAGTGTGGGGGTGGGGCCGCTCCCTATGAGATTTGGACTTAATCTCAAATACACTGATAAAACTGGGATCAACACATGGCCGTAGAGTGCTAGCTATAATAGCTCATGTCAACACCTGGGTTGTTATGTGTAAGCAGTGACGCTTAATTTCCCTAAAGCAGTTCTAGTTTAAGTCGGAGACCACTACGACTCCGGAGTTGAGATTGTTGTTTTACTAAGTGAAAGTTCAATGCAAAGCACACCTTCATGATGCATAGTGACCCTCTTTGCCTGGTAATCTCTCTTTAACTAAAAAATTTAACATTAAAATGAGTGGGGGATTGTTGGAGCATTTTAATATTAAATAATTAAAATGAATAAATGTTATAATATAAATGTAAAGATGTGGAAGTGAATATGAAATATGAGGAGTTAATAAAAATGTTTAATGCCACATTGAAAAGGAGAGAGACTATTATATTCTTTTTAATTGTGGTGATTAATGAGCTAAAATGAATTGTCTCAGATATTGAGCTAGATACGTGCGCAAGGGGGAGGTGAAGAGTGGAGGTTCTTGGCAAGGAAGGGTGTTCTTTCTAGTAGAGTTTTGGGCTTGAACACTTTGTGCAAAGATTGTTCTAGTCATACAACACTTGTTGAGCTGTTGTATCCTGGGAGAGACAAGTCAGAGAAGGTCTGCATCGGTTACGAAGTTTAGTCAACCAAGGGCTTGAATCTCCTTTAAGAGAGCAAGTGCCGCGTCTCAATCCAAATTTTGTTGTGTAATTTCTTTCTTTACATCAATAATATTCAGAAGTATTATTTAGTTTCTCGTTGTGTTGTTTCCATTATTATTGTGTTTTGCACCAACACACAGTGTTAATCTAAGCCCTCCAATTAGTTGACCTAATTCAAAATCTACCATTGATACCATATCCATACAACATTGACCTTTAAATTGAGCACTAGATCAGATGGTTGAGACAATACTTAGAGGTCTCCCCACAATGAGGGGTGGTCTTTATTAGAGGCCATAAATACATTCATAAATGAGTTGAGATTTTTTCTTCCATATGTTTCCAAAGAATAAAATATTAAGGCCTTGTTTGGTTTTTTTTTTTTCACTCATCACTCCTCACTCAATTTTCGTCACTCATCACTCACTACTCAAAATACCCCAATTTCTTATACCCACTCGTTTGGCACACATCACTCAACTTGTCATCACTCAAAATTTTCAACTTTTTGTGGGTCCCATACCTGTAACTTGGTCACACCCATAATCACACCCACTTCTAAAATCTCAAACCAAATACCAAACTCACACCAGTGACCACCACAATCATACTCACTTCTCAAATCTCAAACCAGATACCACCACAATCAAACCCATGACCCACGCCCACTGGAAACCCACAACTTGAAACCCGATCTGAAACCCACGACCACGACCCAAACCCATAGACGAGACCCACCCCCGCTGAAATAGACCTATAGACGAGACCCACCACAGAAACGCCGGCCACTGATTTAACTCTAGCCACCGATTCAACTCCACCATCGAAATCCACCACCGAAACGCCACACATCCATACCCAACTCCACCATTGAAACGCCACCACATACGAGAAGAGATAGATCAGAGGAAAATAATGAGAATAGAGAGAAGAGTAAGGAAACGGAGAAGAGAGAAACAGAGAGTAAAGGCAAAAAGACCTGTTGAAGCTGCGTAGGGATGGGACAGGACACTAGCAGTGGGACCCATTTGTGCTGAAGAATTACAAAATTGCCACTGATATCCCATAACTCATAACTTGAAAACAAACTTCCCTTGTTTCCGAAATTGGTAACTCAACTCTCAAAAAACTCAGTTTTGTTAACTGAGTGAGCACACAGCAAATCATCCAAACAATGTTTATTAGTGTGGGCCCCCACGAATTTTGGGTTATGAGTTAACAAAACTTAGGGCCTGTTTGGTTGGTTAGTTTGAGTAATGTTGTTCAAGTGTTTTTGATATAAGTGTGAGTAAAAAAGTGTGTTGAAATATGTGAAAGGTTATTTAAAATGTGAAAATGTTGGTTAGAACTAACCAAAGTTTTGCATAATCCAAACAAGGCCTAAGTCACTAGTTATATAAATAAAGTCCCTCTTTCCCACTTACAGTGAGCCTGCTATAGCTAGAATGGTGGTCGGTTCTAGAGATAATTCTACAGTTTCTATCACTATTTTATTCTCTCTCAACTTTCTTACCTCTCTCATAATACTAAAACCCTATAAGACTCTTCCACTCCACCGTCTCCTCGCCCATGCCTCTGTTGCTCTGTGACTTTATACCTTTCTTTCTTTCTCTCTCTGTCTCTCTTCTATTGGGGTGCGAGCGTTAATAAAAGGGTGTGTGAGAAACAATATGGATGGTGACATGCTAAAATCATTAACAGATCAGGATCACATGGACGTGATGACAATGATGATGCAAATGGAAAAGCTTCCTGAATTCTGTGACCCTTTCCATAACACTCCCATTCCTACATACCCAGAAATCGAATTCACCAGTGGAAGCACTAGTAATATTGCCACCACCACACCACCCATAATCCATAACCCAAATGTAGCCCGTCCCACACACATTGATAAACCCAAGTTCCTCCGTACCATTAATGGGCACTCCAATTCAGGACCCCATGACACCATCTCTTCAACCCCATGTGATGTCAGGAAGATTCAGGTTTAATGATGTTGGTGCATTATCTCTTGCAAACTCATATGAGAAGAAGAACTCAGTGGCAGCAATGAGAGAGATGATTTTCCGGATAGCTGCGATGCAACCTATTCACATAGACGCGGAATCAATCAAGCCACCTAAGCGGAGGAACGTGAAGATTTCAAAGGATCCACAGAGCGTGGCAGCGAGGCATAGGAGGGAAAGGATTAATGAGAGGATAAGGATACTGCAAAGGCTTGTTCCTGGTGGGACTAAAATGGACACGGCTTCGATGTTGGATGAGGCTATACATTACGTGAAGTTCTTGAAGAAACAAGTGCAAAAGTTGGAACAAGCCGAGGCTAATAGGAGAATCAATGGAGTTGGTTTACCTGCAGTTGGGATGACGAGAGGTGGTGTGAATTACGCTACTTTGATGAAGGCTTACCAGCGGCCAGCCTGCTCAAATGGTGGGGTCTATGCAGATCTAATGTCTTGGTGAGAGGAGGGTGAAAGTACTATTGATACATGCATGCATGGTGTAGAAATGATAGTATTGGTCTATAGGTGGGCTTGTAAAGAAAATGTAGTTTCTTAATTAACCACTTTGAGGTAATGAATGTTTAAATTGTTATTTTAATGATGATCATATATTAATTTATAAGTTTTATGTAGTAAAATTATGGTATCATTAGTATCACTCAATTACATTAAACGTGACTTGTTATGAAAATTAATAAGGATACGGATTTCCTCCAAACATGTTTGGAGGAAATACTACAAACAGAGACAACTGTCAATTAAATAGGAAGACACTTAAGCTTGGAGGCATGCTATTTAATTGACAGCTGTCCCTATTTGCAGCATTTCCTCCAAACTGTTTGGAGGAAATGCTACAAACAGAGACAACTGTCAATTAAATAGGAAGACACTTAAGCTTGGAGGCATGCTATTTAATTGACAGCTGTCCCTGTTTGCAGCATTTCCTCCAAACATGTTTGGACAAAATTCGTGTCCAATTAATAAATAGAAGAGAAAAAAGTAGTATATACATGCTAACTATATATAAGAAAATGGCTTAATATATTTCAACAATGCTCTTAGCCTATGTTTGGATGTCAGGAGAGGAATAAAGTAGTTCGAGGTTTTTTGCAATAATTCCATTTAACAATAATGGGATAGGAGGATTGGAATCCTGACTCTTTATTATTATATATATTATGGTTCATGAGACTTAAATTAATTGTAAATTCATGTACTTGTAGAATTAATAAATTAACAATATGTTAGTTTAAGAATAACCTATTATTTTCTAGTAATTTATACATTGGGTTTATTGTAACATAAAATCTTAGTATAAAATATAATCATCAAGAGACTTTACTAATGAATTTAGGTTGTTAAGTTGAACCTAGTTAAAATTGTTGTCCTGCTTCCACTTTTTCCATTTATTTCTTTCGATCACCCATCAACATTAATATGATATTAAAGACAATATTGATCTTAGCCAAGTCGTTATACACAATCTACAAATCACCCATTGACTCTGTTAAGCCAAAGCTTATTGCACACCCAACTAAAAAATAAAACGTTTGGAATTGAGAGAAAATAGTAGAGTAACCAAATCCTAACTACACATTGAGGAAAGCGAAGAACATATAGCAAGAAGATCTAGGAAGGGAATGAGGAAGAGAAAGAAGTTTTGATGGGTAGAAGAGACATTGGGCTCATCATGCAATGTGCCTATACAGCGCAATAATTTTACCGAAAGTAAAAGCAACCACATCAGCTTGTGTATAGTTTTGCAAAATAGAAAATATTATTCATTTTACACATTTTGGCCCAAAAAAACACCACATCAACTTGTGTAAAATTGTGCATTTATGCACAATTGCTACAATAACCATGCATATATGCACGGTTACTGTAGCTCGTCCATTTATTATTTTATTAATTTTTTTCTCTCTTGTCTCTAATTGGTCTCCATTTTTCTCTCTCTTGTCTATGCTTCTTTTTCCTTCTCTCTCTCTCACTCCTCATTCACTCTCTACTTCAACCGCTCTCTGCTTCAACCACTCATCTGTAAGCTCTTCTTTCTTCAAGCATTTAGGTTTCGGGTTTGATCAACCTTCGTAGTCGTAGCAGAGGAATGGGTCTGATCAAACTTCACAACCTTTGCTTCAATCAACCTTTGGTTTCGGGTTGAATGGGTCTGGGTTTTGGCTTCATCTAGGTTTCAGCTTCATCTGGGTTTCGGCTTCGATCAATCATGAGAATGAGAAACAAAAAAAGCACAAAGCAAGTAAATAGATCTGGGTTTCGGCTTGATGGTGGCTGGGTGATGATGACAGTGGTTGGGTTTGAGAGAGAGAGAGAGAGAGAGAGAGAGGCCATGAGTGAGAAAATAATAAAAAATGTAAAAAAATGAATATTTTATTGAATAAATGTGTAGAATAGATAAACTAATGTAGGTGTTTTGTAAAAATGGATGTGTAAAATAGAAAAAGTAGGTTTTAGATGTGCAAAATGGAAAAAAATTTGCACATATTGATGGGGATGCTCTAAGAATGGAAAAGTTGATATATATGAGAATTCCTTTTTTGGTTTTAAATATTCTCATTTTATCTTATAAGTAAAAAGAGAGAAGTAATTTTCAGAATCTATCCTAGTAGAGTTAACAAGCTTGCACAACAAACCTAGGAAAATGCAATAATTCTGGTGTTTTTTTTAAAAAAAAAGATAATTACAATATGTTACTAATTCTTTTATATGAGTTCTTTCTTCTTAGATCTCTAAACAATTTGTGTATGTGAAGATACTTATATCTCAAAAGCCATAAAAGTCGTTTTTAAAGACTTATCAATGGTAGGTTAAAGTGTATGTGTCATGGAAAATAACTTTTTTTTTTCCTCAAATATATTAAAGTAAAAAAAAAATACTTTTACTAAATTTGACTGTTTGGAAATATCATGAACCTTTCATACATTATTGGATGAAAAGGAGGGTGTGACTTGAGAGAACAAGAAAAAACAAACAGATATCTAGACAAAATTACAAATTATACCTTCATTTTTAACATGTTTTCAATTTAGTCATTTAATTTTTATTTTTTTTCAAAATATTCTATTAAATTTAACCATTTTCAAGGTAATCCTTCTATCCAAATCCTTCCAAATTGCATTATTAGGCCCTCGCAACCAATTTCATGCGTTTAGGTTTTTCTAAGATTCCAAATTAAAAACAAACAAACAAAAACAATAATACCTTCCAAAATTAATTCACCAAAATGAAATTAAATCTAAATTCAACTCAACCTAAAACCCCCCTCCCCCATGTTTTCATCTATAATAAGTTCCTCGTTTAGGTTGGTAAACTGTGAACAAAATGTATTTTGTAAATGGTTTAAGTAGTTTATTTCTGAAGAAAAGATTGTTGCCAAGTTCTATACTTTAGTGTCAAGTTTTTGGATTTTTGACACCTTTTTGATCAATAGAGATTACACAATCAACGGAAAAAATTGGCAAATGCCGCTTTAAAAAAACAAAATCTAGCATTTTGCTCTCTTTCTCAAACTAATTAGGGAAATACCCCTCTTTTAAAAATCGATTTTCTCAAAATTGATTTAGGCCCTATAGTGGCGTTTTTAAGGAGCCTATAGTAACGTTTTAAGGACCTATAGTGACGATTTGTAACTCGATCTCCATGAAGTCGAGTTACATGTAATTTTTTTTCTTTTTTTTTTTTTACCTATAACTTGATTTCAAAAGATGGGCATTTCCCTAATTAGTTTGAGAAAGAGGGCAAAATGCTGGAATTTTTTTTTTTGAAAGGGGCATTTGCCCATTTTCTCCCACAATCAACAAAAAACAACAACGCGAAAATAGGATTTTTAGAGAAAGAGAAACATTGTTTGCTTAGCTACGCTTTATAATTAATTTTATCTCAATATATTTTCACCATACTAGAGGCATTCAAGTAAATCTAAAGATCAGTTGATGAAAAAGCTGAAGTCGTTGTTCCAATCATAAACTTGCTATTATGAATCAAATCTTTAAAAGGTTCTTAGAGCCAATCGGAGGTTCCAGTTGTGATTGCAAGTATATCATTCGTGGAGCATTTATATAGTAGAAGAGTTCTGAAGTTGTAGAAGGTTTCTACAGTAATTTAATCTACTGAAATTATAGAGTCTAGGGACAAAAGTTTTGTTCTAAATTTGTAAACTTTTCTTTATTATAATAGATTTTTTTTTGAAAGGTTCTTCAAGTGATTTTACTTTAGGACAAGCTGTTCTATTAGTTTTGTCCGGGTTAATAACTATATTGTGTGTTATGTTATTTTTAAATGCTTATTTTGTTTTATTTACACAATATTGGATTTGTTTGCATAACTATATAAGTACCTAAAGGAGTCCAAAAAAATAATTACTTGGCCATTATTGTTTAACCGGTGCTTTTGGGGGTCTAGCAACCCAACATTTGATATATATATATATATATATATATATATTTTAAGATGTGGGAGATAGGACTTGCAAAAAAAAAAAAAAAAAGCTTCTACAGCGAAGCAATGCGATTGGAGGAAGGTTTATGGGGAGTAAACTGGACACACGTGTAGATGACCCATCAAAATACAATAAAGCAAATCACAATTGTCTAATTAATGATGATGAAGAGTCTGTTTGGGATCCGCTTATTTTGTTAAAATTAAAAACTTTTTGCTAAAAGTACTGTAAATAAATGTAAAAATTAGCTGAAATAGTATAGTAAGACCTATAAATAGTATCAAAAAGTGCAGTAGAACTCATGAATAATAGCAAAAATAAACTGAATATTAAAATAAGCTGACTTTTTAAGTTGGAGTCAAACGCACACAAAGTTAAAGAGAAGAACAACGTAGATCGAGATTTATGTGAAGAAAACAAGAAGATTATGGATATTTTGGAAAATTTATAATGTATCAGTTGGATTTAACTCTGACGTTTTGTTTTCCTAAATAGTTTTGTACTATTGAGAATATTCATATAAATATAGGAAACCTTATGCTATAGAACTTTTTGAGTGTACGTGCTTGTTACAATATTAATTTACTTTGGTTTATTTATTTGGTAGAATAGGTACCGAAATTAGTAGGGGCATTATCAAAATTATAATTTTAGAAGGGATTTCTTTTTAAAAAAAAATTAATTAATCTGATATTTGGATTATTTGCTCATAAAAAAGGTTTGGTAATTGAAGCACATCAAAATATAAAAAATAGTAGAGACAATCATTAAATCTAATATTTTAACCTAAAAAAAAAAAATCATCCAAAAGATATAAATTTCCCAGATAATTTCTTTCTATTTGTAATTAAGTGGCACTTTTTTTTTGAATTATTACCATCTTTTAATTTAAAATTTTCTTATTCAAATTATTTTAGTAATTATCTAATTGTTGGAAGAAGAGCAACTAAAAGAAACAAGTCAAACAGCAAAGCGTTAGATTTTATAGGGCAAAAACAAGGGAAAAAATTGATTGTATAACCTACAATTGTTTTTTCCCTAGTACAATTGTAGAACACCAAGATCTAGACTATTTGTAAAAGTTAACTACAAAATCTTATCAAAGAAATAAATGTCAATTTATAGCATGCTTTCGATTGCCCAATAAATTTTGTGAGTAAATGTTATTTACTTTAGGATTGGAATTTTTATCATTTTTTTTTAATACAAGATAGAAAATTTTCTTTAACTTAATATAAGTATAATCTAAATATATATGTATGTGAAGTTTTCTCCTAGAAACTTGAATCCTAGTCCTTACTTCCCACCTCACAGGAACTTTATACCTATAGAGTGACCATTACGTTAAGGGTGCGCAATAATTTATGCATTCTTGAGTATAATAAAAAAATGTTTCATCAATAATAGAGCATAATGAAGAAATTAGGGAGTAGAAACCTTTGGAATAATAAAGAAACTAATTAAAGACAACCTTTTTCTTAATTTTCTGTTTTTCTTTTTAATATGCTTTTCTTTTCTTTTCTTTTTCTTTTTCCCTGGAGCATGTGAGAGAGAAAAGAGTTGGTGGGTGAGGTAGGTTGCTTCCCAAGGCAGGGTCGGATAATAGAGGTGTTCATGTCTCAAGGATCATGCCCCACAAACAGCCATTTCTCCTATCTATCCGATTCAATTCCAAAGCAAGAATAAAGAAGGTATTTTTTTTAAAGGGTCAAACCACATCTAGTAAACACACCATGTGAGATATCCCACTAAGGTCCCAACATACCCAAAGATACTTTTGAATTGTTAGGGGGGAGGCCCCATTTTTCATAAATTTAATAGGAATGACAACGGGTTGGGTTCGAACCGGGTTTTTTCATACCGGGCCCGACTCGCGGGCCAGGACCTGCGGCCCAAACTTGGTCCGTTTATTTAATGGGTTTTTTTCCCGGGGCCCAGACTTGCCCAACTAATGGCCCAATCCGTGGCCCAATAAAAAAAAAAAATTATGTTTTCCTGAGGAAAAAAATCACAGCAGCACAAACAACAAATCCAAGTAAATCTCAAATCAAATCCACCATAACCATTCATATTTCCTATTCATAGAAACCAAATACATTTGAAATCAAACTTTTTTTTTTTTTTTTGGGGTTAAAAACGATGATATCATTAAACTAAACAACTACATCCAAATCAGTACAAAGTCTGTTGAAATAAACTCCATTACAGTCATCCTCTAAGGTCTTAAGCAAGTCCACAGGCGAACTGGAAAACAAAAGGAAATTTGCCACTTAATCAGCACCTATTCTAGCTAAAATCAAACTATTCACAGAAACCAAATACGTTTGAAATTAAAATCTAAAACAAGCACATGCAAGGAACATCAAATCTTAACAACTAAATCTAAATCCCCAAACCCACAAGTTAAACAAAGAGAATCTAAATCCCCAAACCCACTAATCAAATAAAGAAAATATGGAAGAAGAACATCAAAAATCATTGCCGTAATCACCGTAGTTATGGTCGTTGACTTCAGCTATCATTAAACTCGTTGCAAAGCAAATATAGGGTGGAATATTGAACGAAACTGGGTGAGATCGGAGAGGCTTTGAGGCGAGAATCTTAGATTTTCGTCTTCGTTTTCTTCGGCAAGGAGAGTGAGACCGAGGGGTTAAGAGCATGAGAGAGGGGCGGCTGACATTCAGTGGCCGACGGCGTGAGACATGAGAGGAGAGTGAGTGAGAGTGGGAGGGGCGGCTAGGGGGCTGAGTGAAATGAGAGAATGAATAAGTTAGGGTTAGGGTTTATAAGTTTATATATATACTAGGGTTTTTTTGGTAATTTTATTTTTAAACGGGTCGGACCGAGTCCGAGTTCGGGCCGGATTTTTGTAAAAACCCGGACCTGGTATCTGATGTCGGGCAAAAAATTGCCATCCCTAAAATTTAAAGACTTGCATTCACTACAGCTATTTGGCTTTTCCAACCTGCTATGTTTATTGTATCTTTCTCTAACACATTCTTTCTATAGTTTCATCCTCTACTTTGATGAGATAAGTTTAAATATTCTTTGTGAGTACTGATAAAAGGGTATTATTATGATTCGTGTAACAGACACTACACAGCAACTATTGCAAACTCTTATGTGTTCATAACGAAAAACTTGATTTTTTTACTAAAGTTCACATTTCAATATTTTTCATTTTGGCCTTTTATAATTGATTTAGTTTTCATATTAATACTGTTGTCTATTTACGTTAGTAATTTGGTGACATCTAGGAATAACATTATATAGACGACGTGTCTTAATGGACTCTACTTATCTAATACTTAATGATCAAAAATTACTAACAAAGTTGGACGGCAAAGCTAATAATTTGAACAACATAACTAATATGAAAATGGAATCAAACATGATGAGCCAAATGAAAAATCTAAAACATAAAGTACCAAAAAAAGAAAACAACCCCAAACTTTAAGGGCTAAAGTATACTTTTGCCTCATTATTTCAGTTTCGGTTGAGCAACAAAACATTTACATCTAGTTTTGAATTCGTGCTCCTAGCTTGAGAGAAACAAAATTACTACATTAAATATTAGGCTTGGTAATGGAGAAGCACAAAAGTTATTTAGCGATAAAAGCAATCATCTATATATATAATAATATGTGAAACTGAGAAAAACTCAAATTAAAATTTCAATTTAGAGATCTAATTTTGCGCCATGTGTCCTAAATTATTTATTCTTTAAAAGTTTTATTTTTTAATTTTAAAATAAAGTGTGGGACAACATCATAAATATTCATCCAAGTAAGTTATTAAGTACAAAAACCAAGGAGTCTAGAATAAATAAATCGTAAAATAAATTAAAAAAAGTGTTTCACAATAATTAAACAAAAAATGGACAATTTACATTTTATACCTAATAATATCCTTACAATTTTTTTTAAAGAGTTAACAATATATAAAAATGACTTTCAATAATATTTAAATTATATATATAAGAATTATATTATGCATCTTATTGTATATTTTTAAGTGTATTCATGCATATGCATGGGGTTACAAACTAGTATATATAATGTTAAGGTCAAGTTACTTTAAATAATATTATAACACTTAATAACTTTTTTATTAAATTAGTGTGGGGGTAAAAGTCCAACATTATGTGTTGGGCCTAGGGCCCTATTTGAAGATTACTGCGTGTTCGAAGAGAAGAAAGTGGTTGAGAAGGAGTCCATGTGGAAGAGACATACCTGGAAATGAACGAGGAGTATAGTCCGAAGAGAGCACCAGTAGTCCGAAGAGAGCACCAGTAGTCCGAAGAGGTCATTCTCCTCGGATACAAAGGGTCTTGATCAAGCAAATATCTGGAAGGTTCGAGTGATCTTTCTAACAACTTCAATAATAAGGATAAGCTTTGGGCATGCTTGGAGATGATAAGAACTGAGAAATATCTAAAAGGAAAAGCTGCTACCACCGTGTTTAATGCACTGCAGCAACTTTCTTGGCCGCATTTATGTAGAGAAGACCCCTGAACAGTGCAGCCTCAGCTACCACCACTCATGGGAAACTAAAGAAGATATTTGATGTGACATGTACTCAAGTGAATGCTTAGATGAAGAACAAGTGTACGATGAAGATGATTTAGAAGAAGGATATAAAAATAGAATATGCCTCTAAAGAAATGATGAGGGAGAAAAGAGGGGAGAAAAAGGGGGGAAGAAGAGGAAAAAGATTTTACTGTAGCTCTAAGAACTGTATTCACCTTTCAATCAATAACATGCCTTTTCGGATTTCAGTTTATTTAGCTTTCAAGTGTGTTTTTACATTAGTTCATCCCTGTATATCATAGTTAACTGTTGCTAAATTCATAACTAGCCCAGCTTTTTCACCCACTCTTTACAAATTCATTGTTCCGGGTTCGTTGGGCTCATAATCCAAACCTTTTGGGCTTAGGCTACAAAACTTGACCCTACAATTGGTGCCATCTGTGGAAAGAGCTTGAGCGAAAGTGGAAGCAACATTTCATAATGGCTGAACCAGGGCAACAACCAGCAGAATCTAGGGCATCTCAACATGTCGATCCTTTTCTTAATTTGGAGCAGAGACAGGATTGTGAAGGTAGTGTACACACTGCGCATAATGATCGAAGTCAGTTGCATGGTGGAAGTCGCATGTCTCATGCAGAGAAGAACCAGAACATGCAACTAGAAATTGAAAGGCTAAAGAGGGAGTTGCGCCATGCAAAAGGGAAACGGATTTCTTCGTATTCTGATGAAGATTCTGATGATGAACAAGACATCACTTACAAGCAGAGATCTCGAACACCAGTCAGTGAATCCTTTTCCTATGGAGAAGAGCACTATCGTAAGAGGCAGCCTCGAAGCCCATCACGTGGAGGCGTAGGGAACAATACTATGAGCAAGGCTTTAAATCAAATCTCCAAGTCTCCTTTTACACGCAGGATTGAAGAAGTAAGGCTCCCTCGTCATTTTCATCAACCGACGTTCACCATCTATAATAGTAAAACAGACCCTGTGGAACATGTGAGTCATTGTAACCAAAGGATGGCTGTCTATTCCAGAGATGAAGCTCTGATGTGCAAGGTTTTCCCCTCCAGTATTGGACCAGTTGCAATGAGATGGTTTGACAGCTTGAAAGCAGACTCCATCAGTTCCTTCAAAGAGCTCACTCAAGCATTTGGTTCCCGTTTTGTCACAGGCCGAAGAGTGGCCAGGCCCTTATCTTCACTGCTATCCTTGAGCATGCAAGAGGGTGAAACCTTGAAAACGTATTTAGATAGGTACTGGGAGATGTTTAATGATATAGAGGGCAATTTTGATGGAATGGCCCTCAACACGTTCAAGCTCGGCCTCCCTACTGACTATGGTTTAAGGAAGTCCTTAACTGGTAAACCAGTTACTAACATGTGTCAGCTCATGGACCGCATTGAAAAGTATAAAAGAGTTAAAGAAGATCAATAGCAAGGGAAGGGAAATGACAAGGTTATTCCCCAGGAAAGGAGGGATTTCAAGTCAAACCGTCACCATAATAGTAAACCGCGGAGGGAGTTTGCTGGACAATCAGGATCAACAAATCCTCAAGCGGTCAACGCTGTATTCAAAGAGCCCGTACATCAAGTTTTAGAAAAGATCAAGAGTGAACCATTCTTCAAGTGGCCGAGTAAGATGGTGGGAAACCCTAAAAGATGCAATCATAATCTCTATTGTCAATACCATCAGGATCATGGGCATACCACAGAAGATTGCAAGAGCCTGTGGGATTATTTGGATCAACTTGTCCGTGAGGGTAAATTGAAACAACTCTTCCACCATTCCAGCGGCCGAGGAGGTCAGATAGGCTTGGAACCCCGAAAAGATGACTCTTCAAAACCTCCTTTGGGAACTATTAATGTTATCTTCGCCGCACCAAGGACAACGGGATCCTGGCCATCAAAGTTTATGTCGGTAGCCCGATTACCTGCAGGGGATTTTGGCCAAGGTCCGAAGAGAGCTAAATCGGATGTTCAACCGATTTTAGGGTTCTCGGATGAGGACAAGATTGGGACCATCCAACCCCATGATGACGCTTTAGTAATCACCCTCAGAATTAGAGGGTATGACGTGAAGAGGGTAATGGTGGACCAGGGTAGCGCCGTAGAAATAATGTATTCTGATCTCTACAAGGGGCTAAGCCTAAAGGCTCAAGACTTAACACCATACAATTCCCCCCTTGTGAGTTTTGAAGGAAGAGTTGTTATCCCAAAAGGCCAGATACAATTACCTGTACAAACCGGCTCAGAGGTGGTAGAGGTGGATTTCATAGTTGTAGATGTGTATTTGCCCTGTACGGCAATTGTAGCCAGACCTTGACTTTATACACTAGGGGCTGTTTCCTCTACTTTGCATCAGAAAGTTAAATATCCATCTGAAGGATAAGTTTATGAAATCCGGGGAGATCAGTCCGCAGCCAGACAATGCGTAGTGGCTGCCATCCAACATGAGCCCAAAACTAAGTCCTCGCCTAAGGCCGAAAGGGGTTTATAGCAATTACAACCTCGGGTATTGCCCATCGAAGATCCAAACAAGGGCGCTAAGTGCGAAGATTTAATAAAAGTTATCATCGGAGACAATCCAAAAAAATTCTTTCAAGTTGGATCTCAGCTACCTTTGCAGGAGAAGGAAGAGCTAGTAGAGTTCTTTAAGAGAAACTTTGACGTATTCGCCTGAAACGCTTACGAAGCCCAGGGGTAGATCCAGAATTCATATGTCACCATCTGAAGGTCAACCCATTGATTACCCCTAAGAAGCAGCCTCCTCGGCGCCCATCCAAGGAACATGCCGCCGCAGTAAGAGAAGAAATAACAAAGCTCAAACAAGCTGGGGCTATTAAGGAAGTTTTTTATCCTGAGTGGCTAACAAATATTGTGGTGGTGAAGAAGAAGAATGGGAAATGGCGAGTATGTGTACTGACTTAAATAAGGCCTGTCCTAAAGATCCATTCTCTATGCCAAAAATTGATTAACTAGTGGATGCCACTGTCGGCCATCCCCGGATGAGTTTTCTGGATGCTTTCCAAGGTTACCACCAAATACCACTAGCCTTGGATGATCAAGAGAAGACTGCTTTTGTCACCCCTATCGGTAACTACCACTATAAGGTGATGCCATTTGGTTTGAAAAACGCGGGATCGACCTATCAAAGAATGATGACGAGGATGTTTGAGCCACAGCTGGGTAAAAATATCGAGATTTACATAGATGACATGGTAGTGAAAAGCAAGATTGTTGCTGAACATGTGAAGGACCTTGAAAGTACCTTTGAAGTTCTAAGAAGGTACAAGCTTTGCCTAAACGCTTCCAAATGCTCATTCGGTGTGGGGTCAGACAAGTTCTTGGGATACATGGTGACTCACAGGGGAATTGAAATTAACCCCAATCAGATAAAGGCCATCAACAACTTACAAGCTCCTCGAAATCCCAAGGAAATTCAGAAACTGACCGGAATGACTGCTGCCCTGAACCGATTCATCTCCCGATCAGCAAATAGGTGTAAACCTTTCTTCTCGTTGATCAACAAATGGAAGGGATTTGAATGGACTAAGGAATATGTTGTGGCCTTTCAGCAACTTAAGGACTATCTAGCTCGGCCACCAATCATGTCCAGTCCTGAGCCAGATGAAATCTTGTTTGCCTACATTGCTGTAGCTCCTTATGCTGTGAGCTTGGTGTTAATACGAGCAGATTGTGGTGTGCAAACGGCAATTTATTATGTAAGTAAGTCGCTGCATGAAGCCGAGATCCGTTATTTGCCACTGGAAAAGGCTATCTTGGCAGTGGTGCTTGGTACACGGAAGCTGCCTCATTATTTCCAAGCCCATATAGTCATTGTTCTCACCCAGCTCCCACTCAAGGCTATACTCCGAAGTGCTGACTACACCGGAAGGATTGTTAAAATGGGGCATGATCTTAGGGGCTTTTGATATCAAATACATGCCTCGCACATTAGTTAAGGGCCAGATCCTTGCGGATTTGGTGGCCGAGTTCACAGAGCCCCATTTAGAAGAAGTAACGCCAACACCGGATATGGATGAAAAATTAGTTGGCATGATTTCTCAACAAGGCCCCTTACACTGGGAAGTGTACGTGGATAGCGTATCGAACCAGAACGGTTCCAGAGTGGGGCTAATGCTGATATCCCCTAAAAGAATCATCATTGAAAAGTCGTTAAGGCTGAATTTCTCAGCAACAAATAATGAGGTGGAGTATGAAGCTCTACTGATGGGAATGACTATGGTTCGAAGAATGGGAGGAAAGTCAGTAGAGGTGTTCTCGGATTCAAGATTAGTCGTTGGTCAAGTGCAAAGTGAGTTTGAGGCGAAAGATGAAAGAATGCAGGGGTACTTGAGCCGGGTTAAATGCCTGCAGTCAGAGTTTAAATCTTTTAATTTGCTGCACATCCCTAGAAGTGGTAATACACATGCTGATTCTTTGGCCACGCTCGCTACCTCCTCGGCACAAGATTTGCCAAAAGTTATCCTCATCGAGGATTTGCATGGGCCTACGGAGGCAAGAAGAGAGGTAGTCTAAGTTCATCAAATCAGGGTCAAACTCAGCTGGATGGATCCTATAATTAAATTCTTGAAGGACAATATCTTGCCTGAAGAAAGGTGGGAAGTTGACAAAATTCGAAGGAAGGCAACTAGATTCTAGCTATCCGAGGACCAGAAACTATATAAACGCTCCTATTCAGGGCCATACTTATTATGCATGCATCTTGAAGCGGCTGAGTTACTACTAGAAGAATTACATGAAGGAATCTATGGGAGCCATACTGGAGGTAGATCCTTAGCTCACCGAGCCATTACTCAAGGTTATTGGTGGTCGAATATGCAAAAAGAAGCCCATGAATATGTTAAAAAATGCGACCAGTGTCAACGGGTTGCGCCAAACATACACCAACCGGGTGGAACCCTTAATCCATTATCCAGCCCATGGCCTTTCGCTCAATGGGGATTGTTAAGGACATATTTTATGTAGTTGGCTAATCTTTTGACAAAACGCACTTTACTTGTATTTGGGTAGATCTAAGTTATGTTTAATACTTAAAGAAACATGTTGTTCAAATCTAGTATTAAAGCCATGAAGATTGGACCAAGAAACAAGTGAAGAAAAGGTGTTCAATAAAGTTGGACAGATAGCTCGACACCTGCGGATAGATAGCTCGATAGCTGCTCGACACCTCCTCGACACCTGGCTATCTGTCGAGCTCTTTAGCCGATTCTTATCGCAATCTCGATAGCTTCTCGATAGCTGGTCGATCAATCGAGAAAGTTTCTGTCCCCTCGACACCTCCTCGATAGCTGTATCTGTTGAGATTCATTAAACCTCGATACCTGCTCGACACTTCCTCGATAGCTGCTATCTGTCGAGGTTACGAAAATTCAGCTTTTTGATTTTTAGGCCAGGCTTATGTATTTGTGTAGGGTTTTTTTTCTCATAACCCTAGACCTATATAAGGCTTCTTTTAGAGGCCGTTACATAAGAGAATAAGAGAATACAAAGAGAATAAGAGAATACAAGGAGAATAAATTCAAAAGGTGACCGATACCTTATTCTCTAAAAAGAAGCTACTGCGTCTTTTGCGCCTTAGGGTTTTGTAACCAAGTGCTTCTTGATCTTCATTCTTGATGAAGTGAAGAATTTTGCAGCCAACATCTTCTTCTAGTTGGTGATTGAAGTCGCGTACTGGGATCCGCGCAATTGGTTAGTCACGTATTGGGATTCGTGTAACAAAAAGGGTGGCGTTCATATATTGAAGAGTTCAGAGGTTCTGAAGCGGTAGAAGGTTTCTGCTGTGAGTTTATCTACGGGGATTGTAGAGTCTAGGGACAAAGGTTTTGTACTAGATTTAAAACTTCTCTTTACTATAGTGGATTGCTTTTTGGGAAGGTTTCCCCCCAGGTTTTTTACTGTGAAACTGATTGGTTTCATTAGTTTTCCTGGGTCATCATATCTTGTCTTATTTACTTTTTCACTGCATATTATTTTGACATGATATTGATGTTTGTGTGTTTTAACAAGTTTTAATTAATAATAAATCTAATTAACAACTTGGGTTTAAAACTTGTTAATTCTATCAACCGGGGTCTAAATTTCCCAACAGAGATTAAATATTGTGGGTCCATTCCCTAAGGCTGCAGGAAACAAGAAGTACCTTCTGGTCGGCACAGACTATTTCACCAAATGGGTTGAAGCTGAACCTCTAACTAACATCAGGGACGTAGATGTAAAGAAATTTATTTGGAAAAGTATTGTCACTCAGTTTGGGATCCCTCATACCCTCATCTTGGACAATGGTCTTCAGTTTGATAGCAGAGCATTCAGAAATTACTGTAGCGAACAGGGAATCACAAACAGATACTCCACCCTTGCTTATCCCTAGGGGAATGGGCAAGCAGAAGCTGTTAACAAAGTCATAGCTAATGGATTAAAGAAGAGGCTAGACGATGCGAAGGGTAAATGGGTTGAAGAATTAACACATGTACTTTAGGCATACAGAACTACGCCTCGTAGGTCTACTGGGGAGACTTCCTTTTCAATGACCTATGGGGCTGAAGCTGTCATACCTTTGGAGACTGGGTTCTCAACATTGAGAACTAGTTCGTTCAGTCCGACCGGCAACAATGAGCAGCTAGAGAAGAGTTTGGACCTGATTGAAGAAATGAGGGAAAATGCAATGGTCCGACTAGCACATTACCAACAAAAGCTCAAGCAGGGCTATGATGCCAACGTAAAGCTAAGGCCTCTAGAACCTAGCGATTTGGTGTTGAGGAAAGTTGTAGGCACTGCAAAGAACCCAGCTTGGGAAAAGTTAGGACCAAATTGGGAAGGGTCATATCGTATTACTTCAGGGGCTGGTATTGGGGCATATTTCTTAGAAGACCTAGATAGTCATGTAATACCACGCCCTTGGAATGTAAATAACCTTAAAAGGTACTATTATTAATCGAATCTTTTCTTCAATCAACATGCCATTTCGTTATATGAAGTATTCTCCTAAGTGTTTAAACTTAAATTCAATCATGCCTGTAGTCCTCGGACCAGATGATTTGGGTTAGTTAACACTCGTTTACAATTCTCCTAAGTGTTTAAACTTAAATTCAATCATGCCTATAGTTCTCGGACCAGATGATTTGGGTTAGTTAACACTCGTTTACAATTCTCCTAAGTGTTTAAACTTAAATTCAATCATGCCTGTAGTCCTCGGATCAGATGATTTGGATTAGTTAACACTCGTTTACAATTCTCATAAGTGTTTAAACTTAAATTCAATCATGCCTGTAGTCCTTGAACCAGATGATTTGGGTTAGTTAACACTCGTTTACAATTCGGCTAAGTGTTTAAACTTAAATCCAATCATGCCTGAAGTTGTCGGACTAGATAATTTGGGCTAGTTAACACCTCCATAGAGTTATTATTGATGCTTGGATTTAAAATGAATCACGCCTGAAATTCTCGGATGCGTTTAAGTAAACTTTAACTTACAATAGGTCTCCTTAGTCATGTTTAATTCAAAATCAATGGGTAGTGACATTCTCTATGCATGTTCGAGAAAACCTGTGAAACTTCCATATCACTCGTTGCTTTCATTGCTTATTAGTAATTCTTATACAAACTGCTCTTTTCAGTATTAATTTAGGTTATTTACATCATCAGCATGATATGGTGGTCAAGTTTACCTATATTACCGTGGTCACAAGTTATAGTTATTTGCAGTGATAATAGGTTATAATATATGCCACGAGGACATTAAAAATAAAAGAGAAACGATTTCATTGATCAAAAGAAAGTAGTTTGCAATCCCTTACAAAAAAAAAAAAAAACTAACTAATACAAGTAAAAAATGAAAACTCCTAAACATCTAATCCTTTGTCTGGGTAGCCGAGAAGTCAACTATCTGGCCAGGCTGAGCAGCAGCAGCGTCTGAGTCTTGAACATCCTCGAATAGCTTACCCATACCACCAGCCTGATCAAACTCTTGGGTTGCATCAATAGGAGCAGGAGGGGTCTAGCTGACTAGGGGCTGCTCCAAAACTTCTGGGAGTTCGCAAATGTCCGGATGGTAGTAAACACTTCCAGGCTGCCTCAAGACAGATTCTGGAGGGACCCCAGCAACGTCAAGGCCTTTGTCCCAGGCTGCTTCTTGGCATTTTTAAGACTCGCATCTAGACTATTCCTCTGCTTGGTCATCTCTTTCAACTGCTCGGACAGATGAGCATAATCTTCCTTCAAACTGCCCAGCGATTTTTCTGCCTCAAACCGAGAGTGGGCCTCTACTTGGGCTTCAATATAGGACTTTTTGTTCCACTCCTCGGCCACATAAACTTGCTAAGTAATCTATATAGCAGAATGAAAAACTTCAATATAAAGCAAAAAAAAAAGGGTGAATGAAAAATACTAGCATCTTAAATTGAGGAAGTGGATCAATTCACTTACCATAGCTAAATCCCTTTTAAGGGATAAGAAGAGTTCGTATTGGTTGAAACGCCTGTATGACTCCATGTCTCGTGGGAGGAGCAGTGGTTGCTCTAGGGCCTCAGCAACGAGACCTGCTTTCCCTCCACTATAACTTTTGAGGGAGGTCTCCTAGGGGATAGGAGCACCATCCAATTCCAGCTTGGGAGACCAGGTGCGAGGTCCTCGGCGCACCTCTGCTATGAGAGAGTCATCTCGGCTCTCAGTAGACGAAGCCCTTTTGCTCCGGTGGTCTTTAACCACTTTCTGTTGCTTGGTTCCTTTTGGAGGCGCCACCTCCCTTTCTTCATTATCGGTGAGGGGCCTCTTCTTTTTCGAATCTGGCAATTGCTTTGAGGCGAGATTCGAAGAAACTTGAGGAGGTGGTGGAGGAAGACTAATCACTAGTTGAGACGTACCAGTCTTTTTGGGCCCAACTTTTCTATTTCTATTCATCATCAAGTCCCTCAGGCTTGCCATGTCTTCTTCTGAAGAATCGTCTGGTACGTCTATTCTCTCTGGGAAAACACTGGATTACCTATTAGTCTCTTCCTCGGCGTCTAAAACTTGAACCCCTCCTAAAGCTTCTCCTTCGAACTTGAACTTATCAATCTACTCGTCAAGCGAAGGGGTTGAAGAAGCAACTCTTTCACCTACTGCTACTAGTTCGGCGGGAACCTGCTGAATTGATTGGAGGAGCAATGGTATACCCTGCAGATTTGGATGTGGCACGAGGGCAAGGTCAAACGGAGCTAAAAAATCTTTTCGAGCAACGTCTATGCGGTATATGCGACGGTCTCCCTGTCTTATCGCGTTACTGACCAGCTGAAAATCGGTTGATTTTGGCGTGAAACTAAGAATAAGGGGCACGGACCGGAGTTGCCTGTCTTCACTTACAAAAATTTGTGATCGTAGTAAGTAATTGAGCGCAGCGTCGTTTGTGAGGCTGAGCCGAGGAGAAACGTGTTCTTTATCTGTTAACATCACAATAGAACTTAGTCAGAAACTTGAAAATAATGATACAAAGAGAAGACAAAATTGTTAAAAAACGGAGATCCTAAATCTATTGTTAGGAAACCTAAATCTAGGATGTCCCACCTGGCTCTCCTGGTTGGGTTGGGCAATGAAGACCGTCATGCCACGCGCTTGAGACGATCAGATAGTCGTTTTTCATCTCTTTGTTAGATTTGGGTAGGCAGGAGATGAGCCTAACAACGTCGGATCGGGATTTAAGATAGTATCCCGCTCTTTTCTGGCTATGATACTCGTACATATGTACCACGTTGAGCTAGGTAAGTCCCAATCCTAGATGACGGTTCAAATCATCAACTACTCCTAAGATTCTAAATACGTTAGGCGCACATTGGTCAGGACTAAGCCTATGGTTTCGGAGGTAATCTCTAGTAATGGGGCCCATAAGGATAATCATTCCCCCTTCTAGGAAGACGATGATAGGGATTATAACTTCGCCCACCCTTCGATCTGTTAGTAGCCTTTCTGGAGGACAATATCTCAAACCCACATCTTAAGGTATGCGATATGTTGCCCTAAATTCCTCTATCTGGGCAGGGCTATCCACCATATACTGAAATCTACCCATCTCAGTTAAACAAAAAGTAGGAAACGCTAAACGTAGTGGCTGAGGAGTGACTACTAGAAGGCCGAGGAAGCTATCCGAAGAGAAGATGAAAGGTTTGAATAAAGGAGAACTTACACAAACTAAATCAGAGAATGATCTTCAAACTCGTGAAGAGATTCTTACAGATTCTGGGAAGAACTAGAATTGATGACTGGAAAAGCTTGGTGGATGTGAATGTTCGAGTTCGCTGGAGAATCTGAGAATCTGCAAAGTAAAGGAGAAATAACATCTTCTAAAGCTTTATATAGGGACAAATGAAAGGGTAGGAGCCATCCCGCCCAAATTCTAAGGAAGAACCACGTCCGTTGGATCAATAGTCCACCGTTGGATACCAGAGACGAAACGCTGCCTGGAGTAATTAATAGCGCCTTGGGAATACTGAAACGACAGCAGCAATGATGAAGCGCCTAGATCTGTGCTCATATACGTGTGAACTCAGATATTTTGGTGTTTTAAGCTTTTATTTCGCAACAAATCAAAATCCTATTTTTTTTCTCCTCGGATGCGAGGGAAAAATTAAAATTTTGAGGGGCTATTGTGGGGGTAAAAGCCCAACATCATGTGTTGGGCCTAAGGCCCTATTTGAAGATTACTGTGTGTCCGAAGAGAAGAAAGTGATTGAGAAGGAGTCCATGTGAAAGAGATATACCTGAAAATGAACGAGGAGTATAGTCCGAAGAGAGCACTAGTGGTCCGAAGAGGTCATTCTCCTCGAATACAAAGGGTCTTGATCAAGTAAATATCTGGAAGGTTCAACTAATCTTCCTAACAACTTCAATGATAAGGATAAGCTTTGGGCATGCCTGGAGATGATAAGAACAGAGAAATATCTAAAAGGAAAAGCTGCTACCACCGTGTTTAATGCACTGCAACAACTTTTCTGGCCACATTTATGTGGAGAAGACCCCTGAACAGTGCAACCTCAGCTACCACCACTCATGGGAAACTAAAGAAGATATCTAATGTGACATGTACTCAAGTGAATACTTAGATGAAGAACAAGTATACGATGAAGATGATTTAGAAGAAGGATATATAAATGGAATATGCCTCTAAAGAAATGATAAGGGAGAAAAGAGGGGAGAAAAAAGGGGAGAAAAAGGGGGGGAAAAAGAGAAAAAAGATTTTACTGTAGCTCTAAGAACTGTATTCACCTTTCAATCAATAACATGCCTCTTCGGATTTCAGTTTATTTAGCTTTCAAGTGTGTTTCTACGTTAGTTCATCCCTGTATATCATAGTTAACTGTTGCTAAATTCATAACTAGCCCAGCTTTTTCACCCACTCTCTACAAATTCATTGTTCCGGGTTTGTTGGGCTCATAATCCAAACCTTTTGGGCTTGGGCTACAAAACTTGACTCTACAATTAGTATTTTGAAAATCCACCATAAACTATGTTCTCTCTATGTTATTAAAAGTTAACATACATGATAAATTTTTTGCCAATTGAAATTTTTTTAATTATTTTCTTATATAAACTCATCTTTTATGCATACCATTAAAATACAAGAACTTAAAATTTAAACATTGCACAAATGATATAGTTGTTTATCTCTAATTATTTTGAAATTTTGCAAATAATTTTTTTTAAGAAGATCATGTAATCTAATAATTAATTTGTTAAAATTCGCATTTAATTAATAAAAAAAAGTACTATAATTGTGTGATATTACTTTTTTTTTATGGGATGTGTAATATTACTTAAAATTACACTAAATTAATTATAACACGAATACTATATATATATATATATATATAAAGGATTCAAATCATTTAATATATTAAGTAAAGAAAAGAATTCTGACTACTCATTTTGAAACAAAATAATAAATGAAGATAAGGTCAAATGAGTTAAGAGTTTAATGAGATTCATTTCTACAATATGTATGATGACTCATAAATACAAACAATAGTCAACGACTTTTTTGGTTAGTTTGTTAGATTGGATGTTGGCAAAATTGCCCAATTTAGGAGGACAGGTGGACACAGATCTTGGACCAAAATTCTTCACCGACGTCGTATGCTAGATGATATATATATATATATGCACACACACTTTGGACAAAATTTTTAATTAGGTTTCTCAGTTCAAGTTTGCTAGATGTTTTGCCAAAACCTTATAGCTGAATTGACACTTTCCTATACACAAAGTGCTTGGGGGTCTAGGGAAAAAGGGTTCGAGCAGCGGGGTTAGTAGCATATTATAATTGTAGGGTCACAATTTGAGGCCTAAGCCCTAGGAAGAATTGGGTTATGGCCCAATGAGCCCAATACAATAAATTTATAGAGAGGGGTCAAAGAGATAGGTTCAAACAAAACTACTAACGGCTAGTATGGCTTTGATAAACAATCACATAAGAACTGTATATACAGGGCTGGATAAATGTTTGGTTTGAGGACATTCTTTTTATAAATCAATACTAATGCTCACAAGTACAACTTTTTTTTCTTTTTTTCTCCCCTTTTAATGGAGGGTCTTTCTCCTTATATAGGTTTTTTTTCGATGATCCTAACCTTACACTTGTTGGTCATCTAAACCTCTACTTGAGTGCTTGTCCCATCAGACTCTTCTTTTGGCCTTCTATAAGTCACGGTGGCCAAGAAAACACTATTCAGAGGTATTCTCCACATAAATGTGGCCTGGAAAGCAGCTGCAACGCATTTAATGCGAAGGTAACAGCCCGTTCTTTAGATATTTTTTGTTTCCTTCCATCTTGTGAGCTCGTGTGGCATGCCCTTGACATCAGCACCCTCGTTGAGTTCATTTCAGTTGATAGAACGTGTGATGGAACGGTGCTAACATAATCCGAGGAGGTCCGTCTCCTCGGAACATCCATTTTTCCTTTTCTGTTTGTGAGGTGCTGAGTTAGAATGTCCTTACATTGTTTTGTCTCTCCTCAAACACACAACGACCCAAGGTAAGGCCCAAGGCCCAGTGTACTTCCTTTGGACCTTGTCCTCACAATAGCCCCTCAAAACCTCGATTTTCCCCCCATTCTAGGAGGAAAAGTAAGGTTTTGATCTATAAGAGATAAGGCCATTGACCTCTCTGGCGAACACGTGTCAAAGCGCCATCTCTCCTGCTTCATAACTGCCTCTAGCACTTCGGGGTCTGCAAACCGTCATTTATTGATCCGGGCGGCGCCTTGTTCCCCCATCCAACAGTGAGGCGTGCATCCTACAGTGGATATTTTTTCCTATAATTCTGGGCGGGGTTATTTCCGCTCCTTTTGTTCTTCTATATAAAGCCTCGAGGGAATTCATTTCTCTCTTTAGTTTGTGAAACTCCAGATACTCCAGAGAACTCCAATGCTCTAACCAGCTCTAGATTCACAAGCCTCCACAGCCTTTTCTTTAAGAGATTTCTTAAAGACTCTCTCTAAGGGATCAGGATTATCACATTTCCCTTTGTAAGTCTTCGTTTCATTAAACTCTATCTCTCCTCGACCACTTGGTTATTATTTTTCTCACACATAGATATCCGTCTTCATTTCTTTAGTTTGTCTTAATGGGTAGATTTGAGAGTCTTGTAGATTCCCCTGCAAAAATAGAAATCTCTAAACAGAAATACAATATACCCCAGGAAGTCGGCCTACGATACTGTCTCCCAGAACAAATTTTCACCCATAGGGAAGAGGAAGAGGTAGTCATTCCTGTAATAGCATTCATAGAAGGAGGGATGACCCTTCTTATGGGTAGGATAACCCAGGATTACCTTATCAACAATAGGCTTTATCCTCACCAATGCACACCTAATATGTTTAGGATATTAGGTTGTGTTGATGCCCTTAACGTGCACCTCGGATTGCGCCTGACATGGCACAACGTAGTCCACCTGTATGAGTGCAACTCGCAGGTCGATAGAGGGTTTTACCTCAAGTCTAGGTCGTCCGTCGTCAGGCTCATCTCGTGCCTCCCCAGATTTAACAAAGGGATGAAAGATGACTACCTCATCGCTTCAGGGGCATGGCACGATGGTCGCCATTGCCTAACCCAAGAGAGGGAGACAAGTGGGATACCTTAGGGTTAGGTTTCATAGACAAATACGTAGATTTTATAACCTTACCCCCATCTTTCATTTTATTTTATAGGCCACAAACGAATTGACCTCTTATGATTAATTAACCAATTAATTTAACCAAGTTTATTAATTAGGTTAATTACCATGCAATTGCATGGTAGTACAAACAAATCACCAATAAACTAAATAAGCAGCGAAAAATAAATAACACGGTGATTTGTTCACGAATGGGGAAAACTCTAACAGCAAAAATTCCACCGGGTGATTTTCATGTCACCACTCCCGAAACTCCACTATTATCAAAACAAACAGTTACAAATAAAGGAATCCCAAGTACCTTACCAACCTACAGTTGAACCCTTACCCTAATACCTAATTGGACTTGTTCTGTAGTGACAGTTCCCCCTTTTGATGCACGGCTCCCAAGTACGTGACTAACCAGATGCGCGGATCCCAGTATGCAACTTCAATCACCAACTAGTAATAAGGGTTGGCTGCAAAGTTCTTCAGTTCATACACATGGTGAAGATCAAGAAGATCCTTGGTCACAAAACCCAAATGTGCATATACACAGCAACTTCTTCAGAAGAGATGAACTAGGTTAAGAACTTTGTCTTCGGTCACAATTTGCTTGAACGGAGTTTGCTCAATGCTTGTGCAACTTGTGAACTCTTTTACGGCTCTTAAAATAATCCTTTTATATGTCTAGGGTTAAGAGAAAAGAAGGCCTAAAGACACATTCACGGATCTCAAGAAATCAGATCAGAATTCTGGTTTTTATAAACTTCGACAGGTAGAAGCTGTCGAGCAGGTGTCGAGACACGGGGCTGAAACAACTTACTGAAGCTCAATAGATGCAGCTATCGAGCCAGCTGTCGAGTTTTAATGAATCTGCACTTTCAGCTTGTTTTCTTGAACAGACTTGAAGGCTTCAATACTTGATCTTGAAACAAGGTTTCTCGAAGTATTTCAACACATCCTAAATCTACCCAAATACAAGTAAAGTGCGTTTTGTCCAAGGATTAGCCAATTACATAAAAGTATGACATATTCTTAACATGTGAACCACATATGTCCTAACAATCTCCCCCTTTGGCAATCCATGACAAAACCACGACAAACAAATGAGCATATGAGAGAAGTCATAAATCACTCAACTCATATTCACTTGTTTAATACAATAAAATCTATTCTAACACAAACTCTTGAAAAATTTTGCAAGGAAAGAGTTTATGGCAAGTAGACTTTGACAACCTGTATTTCTGAAACACTTTAAACAAAACTCATCAAGGCATATTTGTGTGAAACAGAAATAATAGATTGCATACAAATAAAGAAACATGTGTATAAAGAGAGAAAAGAAACAACACATGTAAGAAGTAGGTGAAAGAAACAACATACATCCACATATAGAAAGATATAAGTACAATGTATGTCAGAATGATCACAAGATCAAATGTACAAGAACAATGTATCTATATAAGAAAGAAAAGAAAAGATACATCACGTCCTCACTACATCCCTCAAGTATCAACACTCCCCCTATCAAAAATGTCCTATACTAACTCTCCCCCTAAGATGACTACTCTCATATCCCAAAATTACTACGAATGACAAAGGGTAGAGTGTCAAGCAGACATCTCATCAGAAGAGCTAACATCTCCATCAACATCCGAAGCTTCATCATCTTCACCATCGTCAGCATCAGCCTCAGCATCAGAATCAGAGGCCACTGGAGGAGGTGGTGAAGGAGTAGCCTCAGGAGCAAAACCACCCATGGTCGCCTGACGTCGTGCAATACGACCAACACAAATGTTCACCTGATACAATTCAGTAGAGAGCGTATCAAGGCGAGCATCCATGCGCTGCAGCTGCGCCATGATGTCTCCAAGAGATACATCGCCCATAGAAGAGGAGGGAGCAGATGTAGACGGAGCAGATCGAGAGGGTGCCGAACGAGATGGAGGCGAACCGGAGGGAAGAGCTGTTGACTCCTGTCGTAACCTAAATTGAGCCTCATTACGTTTTACGGTAGTGGCATCTATGGCACACATGACAGAGAAATGATTAGATGAGGGAAAAGGAATAGAAAAATGGCATAAGATCCTCGTGATAGCAGAAGGAAAGATGAGCTTATCACGGGTAGTCATATCCCTAAACACTTCTATAATGGAAAGAATGAAATGTGAAGGAAAATCTATAGTGAGGTGCTCTAACAAAAAAAGCAAAAATCGAGCACGAGGCTCTGTGATAGAGTTATAGTGAGAAAATGGGTGCAACACAAAAGTCATCACCATGTTCATGAATCTAGGACCTTTAGCAAAAGGCCGACATAGTGTAAACTGATGCTCACCCCAACCAGATGGGTGCTCACATAAAGCAGACGTCATCTCGTCTTTGGACACAGTCCTCAGACGCTCACAACCGGGGTAATCAGGATGCTCTACCCTTGGAACTTTAAGCACATCCGCAACAAGTTGCGGTGTAACAGTAAAACGCGTACCTCGAACGCGAGTGTGAAAGAGAGGTACAGAAGAATCAATCCCATGCATGTTGGAGTAAAACTCTTGAATGAGCACAAGAGGACAAGTGACCGGGACGCCATACAGTGACTCCCATCCCCGACTGTGAATGACATCGGGAAGGTCGGTGTCGGCAAAGTCCGCCAAAATGACTCGGCGTTCCGAATGAACACCTCGTCAAGAGAAGTTCTCCAAGAATGCTTTACGGGCATCCTCATCACAGAACCGAATGTTAGAAGGAGTAGGATTAGAAAAAGATGATGCCCTGGAACGAAGAGGGTTCCGAGATGGAGCAAACTTACATTTAGGTACCATAGACACTACTAACGTAAACAGAATAAGAAAGAAGGAGAAAGAAACAATCAGAAAAGTCCCAAAACATTTCAAATATATCAAGATATATTGAAAAGGAGTACGTATGCATGGGAAATGCATGAGCATGTGACATGCAAAAGAAATTCATCATGGGCTCAGCCCAATCCAATCCTACCAGCACATAAACATATTGCACACATCTAAATGCATGAAAATACTGTTATAATGCAAATGAAATGCAATGCATGAGTTTTTGAACATATTTAAATGAAAACCCATTCCAAAATTTCAAGAAAAACTCATCAATTTTGAAAAACCTTAAAATTTTTCAAAAACCCCAAAACCTAAGATTCAAAAACATGAAATGCATGAAATATGAGAAGAAAAGAGATCGTACCACTTGATTTGAAGCAAGGAAGGCCGAAAATCACGTGGGTTGAAGGTTTTGAGTGAGAAAACTAAGTTTGGAAGATGAATAGGTGTGGACAGATCGAGAGAGATCGAGGGAAATGAGAACCAGATCGCGCGAGGAAAATATATAGAACCTCAGTAAATCTCAACAGATACAGGTATCGAGAGGTATCAAGACATCTGTCGAGGAGGTATCGAGGAATAAACACCAGAATCCAGAACAGAAGCTCGATCGATCGACCAGGTGTCGAAAAGCTAACGAGGAGATAGAAGATTTCTCGATCGATCCACTAGGTGTTGAGGATGTGTCGAGATTGCGATAAGAAAAAGTTTGAGAAGCTTGACAGATAGCTAGGTATCGAGGAGGTGTCGAGCCAGCTTTTAAAAACAGTTTTTCGAGAAGTGAAAAACATAGACATGAATGCAATCAAACATGCACCTCAACAATAATCCAATCAACATAATAGGCTCTCAAAATCATCTCTCAATGAAAAATTTTAAGCACATGGATCTTCCAAAAACACACACACACACACACTAAACAAGTCTAACTGATTTTATATTTCAAAAAACAAGTCATGACAATTTAGTGAGCATACAAAAACACATGTAAACCTAGTGATAGCCAAATCACATATTGTACCTGCACATGTATCAAGAGTAGCAAAGAATATTGCGTGTCGTGTGTGAAAAACATCGCAAAATTGCATAAGTGTACACATGTTATGACGATTTGAGATATGAGAAAATCACTTTAACTCACACACAATCATAACTGTTTGATGGGGACTATCACCTTTGAGGTACATCTTATAACTCCCACATCTCCTAAAATACACGCTTGCAATCATATTTAAAGCATTTTTGATCTTTTTGCTTTTTATTTTCTTTGCATATTTTCTTTTTAAGCATATCATGCATGGGCATATAAGAGAGAGAAAAGAAATACCCATTGATATTTGACTTTCCAATTTTGTTATGCCGAAGCACACAAATGTCATTGACCTCACACTTTTGCTATACCAAAGCATACAGATGTCATTAATGATTGGCGGGCAACAGTGGTGAGATGGTTATTTATGCCTTTCTTTTAGGATTTTTTAGTCCTACCCGTCAAAAAGAGTGATACGAGTGTTAAGTACAAGAAATAATTTAATCTTACTCATCACAAATAAGAGCCACAAAGCTCACTTGCTTAGTTGTGCATAAAGATGCTCATCTAAGTTACAAATGATACAAAGTTTAGAAAACTTTATTTCAATGGCCATCCAAGGTACACAAGTACCAATGTACATAAAACACACACTGTTTTTGTATTTTTCTGATTTTTTAAAAAAAAATTTTATATCAAAAACTGAAAATAAAACAAACAAAAACATGTTATCAATGCAATGCAAAAACTAGATGCAAATGCATGAGGAAGAGGAAGGAGAGAGGGAAATCAGTCCATGGAGATAACACCAATATTTTGACGAAGGAATTCAAAACGTTTGCTGTCAAGAGGTTTGGTGAACAAGTCAGCCTTCTGATCATCGGTGTGAATAAACTCAAGAGTGAGAATACCATCTTCGACAAGCTCCCTAATGAAGTGATGTCACATCTCTATGTGTTTGGTTCGAGAATGTTGAACCGAATTCTTAGAGATATTGATGGCACTGGTATTGTCACAGTAGATAGTGAGATGATCTTGACAAATACCATAATCATGAAGGAGTTTTTGCATCCAAAGAAGTTGGGTGCAACAGCTACCAGCAGCAATGTACTCAACTTCTGCAGTGGATAAAGAGATGGAGTTCTGCTTTTTGCTCATCCAAGAAACAAGATTGTTGCCTACATAAAAACAACCCCCCAATGTACTCTTTCTATCATCAGCATTCCCAGCCCAATCCGCATCAGAATATCCAGCTAAGACATCATTTGTATCCTTGCTATACCACACACTGAACTCAGCGGTAGTTTTGACATACTTTATAATTCTTTTTAAAGCAGTCATATGTGATTCTTTGGGATTAGTCTGATATCTAGCACACATACCAACACTGTAACTAATGTCAGGTCTACTAGCAGTAAGGTAAAGAATGTTAGGACATATGTGTTTACATGTTAGGAACATATGCCATACTTTATGTAAATTGGCTAATCCTTTGACAAAACGCACTCTACTTGTAATTGGGTAGTTCTAGGTGTTTTTAATACTTCAAGAAACTATGTTTCAAGGTCAAGTGTTGAAGTCATCAAGTCTGTCCAAGAAAAAGCAAGCTGAAGTGCAGAATTTTTAAATCTCGACACCTGCTCGACACCTACCTCGACACCTGCTAGCTGTCGAGAATTACAAAAGTCAGAATTCTAATCTGATTTTCTTGGGATCCGTGAATGTGTTTTTGGGCCTTCTTTTCTTCTAACCCTAAACATATTTAAGGAGTGTTTTAAGAGCCGTCAACCTAGACACAAGTTGCATAAGCATTGAGCAATCCTTGTTCAAGCAAATTGTGCTCTAAAGACGAAGTTCTTAACCTAGGTCATCTTCTTCAAGAAGTTGCTGTGTATTGTGCACCTTAGGGTTTTGTGACCAAGCATCTTCCTGATCTTCATGCATAGGATGATCTGAAGAACTCTGCAGCCAACCTCTCATTCTAAAGTTGGTGATTGAAGTCGCGTACTGGGATACGCGCATCTGGTTAGTCACGTACTTGGGAGCCGTGCATCAAAGGTGGGAACTGTCGCTACAGATCAACTGTAGGTTCAACTGTAGGTTGGTAAGGTACTTGGGATTCCTTATTTGTAACCGCTTGATTTGATAATAGTGGAGTTTCGGGAGTGGTGACCTGAAAATCACCCGGTGGGGTTTTTGCCGTTAGGGTTTTCCCCATTCGTGAACAAATCACCGTGTTATTTATTTTCCGCTGCATATTTTGTTATTCGGTGATTTGTTTGTGCTGCCGCGTATTTGCATGTTAAATTGATTAATTAATAACTTGACTTAATTAATTAATTAGTTTAAAATCACAAGGGGTCATTCAGTTTGTGGCCTATCAAAGAAGACTACCTATCATACTTCTATATAGAGAAGGATCAACACTCTTGCCTAACACATCTACAGTGAGTTTAACATTTGGGCTCATAGGGGTTCGAATAGAACTAGCAGATTCCAAGCCAAATTTTTTCACAAGATTCTTAGCATATTTAGATTGAGATAGAAATATACCTGAATCTTGTTGACGAATCTACAATCCAAGGAAGTGAGTTAGCTCTCCAATCATGCTCATCTTGAACTTGGCTTGCATGAGTTTTGAGAAGCCATGAGCAAGTTCATCCTTAGTCGACCCAAAAATGATATCATCAACATACACTTGAGCAACTATCAACTTGCCATCTTCCTTTTTGACGAAGAGAGTTTGATCAGCTTTTCCTCTTGTGAACCCATGTGACACCAGATATTGTGTGAGTCTGTTATACCAAGCTCTAGGGGCTTGCTTCAACCCATAAAATGCCTTTTTAAGGTACAACACATGATCCGAAAAGTGTGGATCAATGAATCCTTTTGGTTAAGCCACATAGACATCCTCTCTAAGTTGCCCATTCAAAAAGGCGGTCTTCACATCCATCTAATAAAATTTGAATTTCAGATGACATGCTAGGGCAAGGAGAATCCTGATGGACTCCATTTGGGCAACTGGGGCAAATGTTACATCATAGTCTACTCCTTCCATTTGTGAGTATCATTGAGCTACAAGTCGAGCCTTGTTGTGAATCACATTGCCTTCTTCATCAGTCTTATTGCAGAATATCCACTTTGTACCGATGATGTGCTCACCCTCCGGTCTAGGTACTAGGGTCCAAACATCATTCCTCTTAAATTGTAACAGTTTATCATGCATTGCTTCAACCCAACTTTCATCTTGTAATGCTTTCTCAACTTTCTTGGGTTCCACCTGTGACAAGTAGTAAGAATAAGACACAAAGTTAGCAACACATTTATCTAATGTATGTTTTCTTAATGTTAGTTCATTCATGTTTATCAAAATAACTTTTGAAGGATGATTTAATTTAATTCTAGAGGAAGGTCCTTTCTCCTCATGGGATTCAGAATCTGGTGAAGTGGGTATATCTGCGGATTCTTCCACAACACTGGGAGTACCAGGAGTACTTGGAAATGCAGGTTCTTGTTCAACAATGTCTTGAACTTCCTTTTGCTCAGGACGAAGAATTTCCTTAGGAAGTTCCTCGATGCCTTTCTCAGAACTGGAAACTGAAGACTCATCAATGACAACATTTACTGTCTTCATTACCTTCATAGTTCTTTTGTTGTATACCCGATAGGCCTTGCTTGTAAAAGAGTAACCCAGAAATATACCTTCATCACTTCGAGAGTCAAATTTTCCTACATTCTCTCTATCTTTGAGGATGAAACAAGTACTTCCAAAGATTCTGAAATACTTCACATTTGGCTTCCTTCCTTTCCATAACTCATAGGGAGTCTTTTTGGTGCCGGGTCTGAAATATACCCTATTAACCGTATGACATGCAGTGTTCACGGCTTCTCCCCATAAGTTTCTAGCCACATCTTTGTTGTACAACATGGCTCTGGCCATCTCCTGAATGACCCTATTCTTCCTTTCTACCACACCATTTTGCTGAGGAGTAATAGGAGCAGAGAATTCTTGAGATATACCTGATCTTGTACAAAAAGAATCCATATAAGAGTTCTCAAATTCTTTACCATGGTCACTTCGTATTTGATCTATCTTTAGACTCTTTTCATTCTGCAGTCTTATGCACAAGGCCTCAATGTGCTCAGGAGCATCAGATTTGGATCGAAGGAGAATGACTCAAGTGTATCTAGTGAAGTCGTCTACCACAACCATGGTGTATCTTTTACCACCAAGAGACTCGGTTCTTGTCGAACCCATAAGATCTAAATGTAGAAGCTCCAATGGCCTAGATGTAGCTGATGTCTGTGTACTAGGATGCTTAGCTTTCGTCTGTTTTCCAAGCTGACATAGTCCACACACTACATTGCTCATTCTACTAAGCTTTGGTATCCCTAAGACATATTCATGCTTAGATACAATAGAAAGATGTTTGTAACTAGCATGTCCCATTCGTTGATGCCATAAATCTTCATTAGGCAAACGAATGCTATTGCACACAATATCAGTATCAAGAACCAATCCATAGCAGTTGTCTAAAGTGTGAACACCACTAATGAGCTTCTTTCCAGACTCATCCATGACAAGACACTTTCCTTTTGAGAAAAGTACCATAAAGTCTTGATCACATATATGACTTATGCTCAACAGGTTCACTCTTAAACTACATAAAGAACATTTGCAATGTCTGGCAATCCAGGTAAAGAGATGATACCTTTCCCTTTAATCTGTGACTTGCTCCCATCGCCAAAAGTGACATTGCCACCTTTCTTTGACTCGAAAACCTTGAAGAGGGATCGGTCTCCGGTCATGTGTCTCAAGTAACCACTGTCAAGGTACCACAAACATGTGTCCATTACTTTAAATGCGGATTTCATCATGAAACACACTTCGTGCTTAGATGACAGATCAGTGGGAACTGTACTTTCTCTCAACTGCCTTTTATGAGCTAAGTCTTTAACTTTCACTCTTTTCAGACGAACTCCTTTACACATTTTCATTCTGAGACAGTCTAGTTTCTTCTTAGCCAAACTGAGATCTTTTCCAATAGTCAACAAAAGAGAATTCAAATAACTTTTAGACTTGTATTTTCTGAGACACTCAAACAAATAGAGAATCAAATCAGAATTCTGATTTTTATAAACCTCGACAGATAGAAGCTGTTGAGTAGCTGTCGAGCAGGTGTTGAGACACGGGGCTGAAACAGCTTACTGAAGCTCGATAGATGCAGCTGTCAAGCCAGCTGTCAAGCTTTAATGAATCTGCACTTTCAGCTTGTTTTTTTGAACAGACTTGAAGGCTTCAATACTTGATCTTGAAACATGGTTTCTCGAAGTATTTCAACACATTCTAAATCTACCCAAATACAAGTAAAGTGCGTTTTGTCAAAGGATTAGCCAATTACATAAAAGTATGACATATGTTCTTAACATGTGAACCACATATGTCCTAACATTATTTTCTCCTAGTAATGAGTTTCGGTTGTCTAACTGTGATTGCTTTTTTGGTTTTCTCTGCAGATAGGAGGCTAGTTGCACCTCGGCTCAGCCATACCAACATTAAGGCCCTCAACTTTTTGCTCCGATCGGAGATCTTCGTGAGCGAGGATCAGCAATTGCGCGCCATCCATTTAGTTTTGGACTTTGATCCCATTTCGAAGGCTTTTCAAGAGGTCGGCAATGTTATCTGAGCGGGTGATCCTCAGATAAACCGGATAGACGTTTCGAAGCCGGATTTCCTGGCCCGAGAGGATCTTCCCCTGGTCAGGTTAACGATCCATCAAGTCCCTCCTCCGCTAGCAGTTCCTTTACAACAAATCCTCCCAAGCGCGGCAGTTGCGGAGGAAGAAGGAGTCGCCTCCTCACGTCTATCATTGGACGAGGAGATAGACCGATTTTGGTAAGTCAGAGGGTGCGCCAAAGAGACCGATAAAGCTCTTGGACTCCGAGACAGAATCTAACAAGCTCTTCACAGCACGTCCCTCAGAGCCTGCCGTTACTCGAGTTGACTCAAGCTCCGTGGAAGGCGCAATGGAGCAACAAAAGAAAAGATCAGGTTTGAAGGGTTTGATGGCGAACAGGAACAAGGGGTAACTCCGACGAATACCTTTAAGGCATTAGTTCCTGTGAACCTTCCTCTCCCTCCTCCGCCCCTAGCTAACCTTGGACCGCGCGCAGATCTTGATCAGAAAAGGAAGAGACCTGTACAGGAGCTGAAAGAAGGGGAGCTGCCCCCCAAAAGGGGTACCAAGCAGCAGAAAACTAAAGATCCAAAGGATAAAAGGTCCCATTCCTTAGACAATAGGGATGACGCAGAGGAGCGTCGTCAACAACGCATATGGGCCCCCGTAATGGAGATGGATGGGGGCCCCATCCCTTATAACTCTTCCATAAGGGAGTCCAGCAGGGGGCATGCTACATATCTGGCCCAAGCATTGGAGCAGCCTCTTTTCCTCCCCAGGGATATGGACGCTCTCAGGCGGACCAGGCAACTGGACCTTTTTATGTCTTTAAAGAAAGACCTCGCTGTGGTAAGTGGGTTTCCAACTCATATATACACTTTCCATTTTCATACAAGCATTAAGTACTCTACGACTTTTATGCAGGTAACTCAGCAGGTTTACATTGCCGAGGAATGGGTGCGAGGCGCCCATCACAAGCTTGAGACTGAGCTATAGTCTCAGCGCGAAGTCGAGAAGGCTCTTGGGGAGGAGAAAGAGGTTATGCTAGCTGAGAGGCTGAAAACCACCGAGCGGAAGCGCTTTAGTGCGCTAGTAGGGCTGAAGATCGCTGAAGCTCAAGCCAAGGACTAGCAGAAGCAACTGTACACTACAGAAATCAATTTGGCCACCCAGAAGAATTTGGTCGAGGATCTCAGGGCCGAACTGCAGAAGGCTAGGGATGCAGCGAAGGAGGCTGCCAAGGTGGCCAAAGAAGATGCTGAAGCTGCTGCAAATGCTGCTTATAAGCGTGGGGTGGACGAGACAGAGAGAAGGTTGGCCGAGGAGGTGGCAGAGGTGTGTAGGGACTACTGTACTATGTCTTGGACAGAGGCACTCAATAGTGCAGGGGTTCCTGCTGACTCTAAGCTGAGAAAGGATGAGAACGTGTACTTCCCTGAACACATATGAAAAGTTCTAGTCGATCTCCCTCTGACCACTGATCTTCCTCTTCAAGTTTCTGGTCAAGACTTTGCTGCCCTTGCCCCTGCTGAGGGTATTAAGGTAGCTGAGTCCGAGGCCGAAGATAACATCCCCATCAAAGACATGGTCATTCAAGCCAAGGCAGCTGAGTCTGAGGCCGCTAATTCTAAGAAGGGAGCCCTTCCTTAGTTTAAGTAGTGTTTTTTTTTTTTTTTTTGGGTATGTTTTGAGTGATGGCACTAATCAATTTTGTATTGTCTCCCACTACTGTGTAACAATGCAACTCTTTTTGAATGGAACGCACTTTTAATTTCTTATTTTTTGTTTTTCATACTCTTGGGATCATTGTTGTGTTGAGCAATTTCATTCTGTAACTGCAAACATTAGCTGCAATTCGTACTCGAACGAGTAACATAAGAATTTATATTTGGATAAATAACCCACGAGTTTTAACTTTGTCAAATCACTGAAAAACTTCCGCCAGTACAAAACTTCCAATCCCAGCTAAAGCATTTCAAAGAGAAATTGCAACTCATAAAATTTTTGAACTTAGAGTTGTCCTTCGCACATTCGGCCGTCCAAGGACTACAAGCGTGATACCGTTTTAGTTTTAAATAGTTGTAAAAAGTTTGGAATTTAGTGTTAACCTCCCTACATCAGCAGGTCCGAGGACTACAGGCCTAACTGAGTCTCAGTTTAAACTTTTATAAAAAGTTTGGAACTTAGTATTAACCTCCTCACATCAGCTGGTCTGAGGACTACAGGCCTGACTGAGTCTCAGTTTAAACACTTATAAAAAGTTTGGAACTTAGTGTTAACCTCCCAAGATCAGCTGGTCCGAGGACTACAAGCCTGACTGAGTCTCAGTTTAAACACTTATAAAAAGTTTGGAATTTAGTGTTAACCTCCCCACATCAGCTAGTCCGAGAACTACAGGACTGACTGAGTCTCGGTTTAAACACTTATAAAAAGTTTGGAACTTAGTGTTAACCTCCCCACATCAGCTAGTCCAAAAACTACAGACCTGACTAAATCTTAGTTTAAACACTTATAAAAAGTTTGGAATTTAGTGTTAACCTCCCCACGTCAGCTGGTCCGAGGACTACAGGCCTGAGTGAGTCTCATTTAAACACTTATAAAAAGTTTGGAACTTAGTGTTAACCTCCCCACATCAGCTGGTCCGAGGACTACAGGCCTGACTGAATCTCAGTTTAAACACTTATAAAAAGTTTGGAACTTAGTGTTAACCTCCCTACATCAGTTGGTCCGAGGACTACAGGCCTGACTGAGTTTCGGTTTAAACACTTATAAAAAGTTTGGAACTTAGTGTTAACCTCCCACATCAGCTGATCCGAGGATTACAAGTCTGACTGAGTCTCAGTTTAAACACTTATAAAAAGTTTGGAACTTAGTGTTAACCTTCCCACATCAACTGGTCCGAGGACTACAAGCCTGACTGAGTCTCAGTTTAAACACTTATAAAAAGTTTGGAACTTAGTGTTAACCTCCCCACATCAGCTGGTCCGAGGACTACAGGCCCAACTGAGTCTCAATTTAAACACTTATTAAGGGGGAGATGGGAAATATGACTCTTTTAAGCAATAAATGAGCATTTTCGTCAAAAGAAACTTCCATTAGCTAGTAATAATACATTCTCAGGTTGTTTACATTCCACGGTCGTGGTATTACATGTTCATCTAAATTTTCCAGAAAATACGAACCTACACCAGCTACCGAGTGATGTGATATGGTTTTTCCCAATTGGGCCCCAGTTTCCCCTATGTTGGGTTCTTCGCCGTGCCTAGAACCTTCCTTAGTACCAAATCACCGGGAGCTAATGGCCTCACTTTAACGTTAGTATCATAACCATTTTTGAGCTTGTGTTGGTAATACGCTAGTTGGACCATTGCATTTTCCCTTCTCTCTTCGATCAAGTCTAGACTCTTCTCTAGTAAATTGTTGTTCTTGCTCAGACTGAATGAACTGGTTCTTAAGGTTGGGAGACCAGTTTCCAAAGGAATGACAGCTTCAGCCCCATAAGTCATTGAGAATAGAGTCTCCCCAGAGGACCTGTGAGGAGTGGTTCGATATGTCCAGAGGACGTGTGGTAATTCTTCCACCCATTTGCCTTTTGCATCATCTAGTCTCTTTTTTAGTCCGTTCACAATGACCTTGTTAACAGCCTTTGCTTGTCCGTTCCCCTGGGGATAGGTAGAAGTAGAATATCTGTTTGTAATTCCCAACTCACAACAATATCTTTTAAACACTTTGCTATCAAACTGGAGGCCGTTGTCCGAAATGAGGGTATTGGGGACTCCAAACCGAGTAACAATGTTTTTCCAGACAAATCTCTTCGCATCTACATCCCTGATGTTTGCTAAGGGCTTAGCCTCGACCCATTTGGTGAAGTAGTCCGTACCGACCAGCAGATATCTCTTATTCCTTGCAACTTTAGGAAAATGGCCCACAATGTCCAAACCCTATTAGGCGAATGGCCAAAGGCTGGACAATGGATTAAGGACTCCTCCTGGTTGGTGTATGTTTGGGGCGAACCGTTGGCACTGATTGCATTTTTTTACATATTCGTGGGCTTCTCTCTACATATTCGGCCACCAATAGCCTTGAGTGATGGCTTTGTGCGCTAAGGATCTACCTCCAGTATGGCTTCCGCAGATTCCCTCATGCAGCTCCTCAAGGAGCATCTCAATCGCTTCAGGGTGCACGCACAGCAAGTACGGTCTCGAGAAAGAGCGTTTACATAATTTCAGGTCCTCAGACAGCTAGAACCGTGCAGCCTTTCTTCATATCTTGTCAGTTTCAGAATTTTCTTTAGGCAATATGTCTCCTTTCAAGAATAGCACCACCGGGTCCATCCAACTGGGTCCTGCTCTTACCTAATGAACTTGGATTGCTTCTCCTCGTGGCCCTATAGGTCTGCAGAAATGTTCTACAAGGATAACTCGAGGAAGGCTTTGAGTCGAGGAGGTCGCTAGTGAAGCTAGGGAGTCAGCATGAGCATTTCTGCTTCTGGAGATGTGTAACAGGTTGAAAGATTCAAACTTTAATTGCAGGTGCTTAACTTGCCTCAGATACCCCTGCATTTTGCCATATTTTGCCTCGAATTCTCCTTTCACTTGGCCGACGACTAACCTTGAGTCCGAGAACATGTCCACTACCTTTCCTCCCATTTTTCGAACCATAGCCATGCCCATCAGTAGAGCCTCATATTCAATCTCATTATTTGTCGCCGAAAAGTCCAACCTCAACGACTTTTCAATAGTGACCTTCTCTGGGGATACAAGCACTAGCCCCACTCTAGAACCCTTGTGATTTGCTGCGCCATGGACGTGTACTTACCAGGGTGAGTGACCGTGCTGGGAGATCAAGCCAACCGATTTTTCATCCATGTTCTGTGCTGCTGTTACTTCTTCTAATGAGGGCTCCGTGAACTCGGCCACTAGATCTGTCAGGACTTGGCCCTTAACTGAGGTGCAGGGCATGTATTTAATATCAAAAGCCCCTAGGACCGTGCCCCATTTGGCGATTCTTCTCGTGTAGTCAGCACTTCTAAGTATAGCTTTAAGTGGAAGTTGTGTGAGGATGACGACCGCATGTGCTTGAAAATACTGAGGTAACTTTCTTGTTCCGTGCACTACGGCTAGGATGGCTTTCTCCAAGGGTAGATACCAAACCTCGGCCTCATGCAGTAACCTGCTCACATAATAAACTGGCCGTTGCACACTGTTATCAACTCGTATCAACACTAGACTCATAGCATGAAAGGCCACAGTGATGTAGGCAAAAAGGACTTCATCCTTTTCAGGACTGGACATAATAGGAGGTCGAGAGAGGTAATCTTTAAGTTGCTGGAAGGCCGAGGCACACTCCTCGGTCCATTCAAATCCCTTCCACTTATTCAGCAACTAGAAGAACGATCGGCATCTATCTGTTGATCGGGAAATGAAACGATTCAAGGACGCAGTCATTTTGGTCAATTTCTGAACTTCCTTGGGATTTCGAAGAGGCTGCAAGTTGTTGATTTATTTGATCTGGTCAAGATTCACCTCAATTCCCTTGTAGGTAACCATGTAGCCCAGAAACTTGCCTGATCCCACACCAAAAAAGCACTTAAAAGCGTTTAAGTGCAACTTGTGTTTTCTAAGGACTTCAAAAACATCTCTAAGGTCCCCAATGTGCTCAGATATGACCTTACTTTTCACCACCATGTCATCGATATAAACTTCCACGCTCTTACCCAACTAAGACTTAAACATCCTCGTCATCATCCTTTGGTAGGTAGCTCCTACATTCTTCAGACCGAATGACATTACCTTATAGTGGTAATTCCCAATATGGGTGACGAAAGCAGTCTTTTCCTGATCATCCAAGGCCAGTGGTATTTGGTGGTACCCTTGAAAAGCATCCAAAAAACTCATCCGAGGGTGGCCAACAGTTGCACCAACCAGCTGATCAATTTTTGGCATGGGAAATGAATCTTTTGGACAAGCTTTATTCAGATCAGTGAAGTCCACACACACTCACCATTTTCTGCTCTTTTTCTTTACCACCATAGTGTTAGCCAACCACTCAGGATAAAAAACTTCTTTGATTGCATCGGCCCGCTTAAGTTTCATCACTTCTTCCCTAACAGCATCTGCATGCTCTTTAGATGGGCATCGGAGCGGCTACTATTTGGGAATGATAGTTGGATTAACGTTTAGATGATGACAAATGAACTCTGGACTTACTCCTGGGACCTCAATAGAGTCCATTGCAAACACATCAATATTTCCTCTGAGGAATTCTATAAGCTCTGTCTTCTCTTGAGGAGGCAGTTGGGATCCGACCTGAAAGAACTTTTCTGGATCATTACCGATAACAACTTTTGTCAAGTTTTTACATTCTACTTCCTCAGCTGAGCCCCCGGTAGTCAACACCGAGGGTTTTAACTGCTATAAATCTTCTTCACTATGGGCCGAGGGCTCAAGTTTATGCCGTATTGCAGCCACCAAGCATTGTCTGGCCACCAATTAGTCTTCCAAAATCTCCTTGACCTGTTCTCCAGACGGATATTTGACCTTTTGGTACAAAGTAGAAGAAACAGCCCCTAGCGTGTGTAGCTAAGGCCTAGCCATGATGGCGGTGTAGGGTGAGTAAGCATCCACCACGATAAAATCTACCTCTACTATTTTAGGGCCAGTTTGCACGGGCAACCTGATTTGGCCCTTTAGGTTGACCACCTTCCTATCGAAACTCACTAGAGGGGAACTATAGGGCGTCAGGTCCTCGAGTTTCAAATTCAGCCCCTTATACAGGTCGGGGTACATTATCTCAGCACCACTGCCTTGGTCCACCATCATTGTCTTCACATCATACCCCCCAATCCTTAAGGTGATCACCAAAGCATCGTTGTGGGGCTGGATGGTTCCGACCTTATCTTCATTCAAGAAGCCCAATACTAGTTGACTTTCCCTTCTAGCCCTCTTTGGCTCTCAGGCAACATCCTCGGCGGATAGCTGGGCCACGGACATGACTCTGGACGGGCAAGACCCAGTTCTCCCTAGTGCAGCGAAGATAACGTTTATCGTACCTAATGGGGGTCTTGAAGAATAATTTCTTTGAGATCCTGAGCTTGTCTGGCTCCCCTGACTGTGGGAATGGTGCAAGAATTGTTTTAGTTTGCTCTCGTGGACGAGCTGGTCCAGGTAGTCCCACAGACTCCTGCACTCTTCAGTGGTGTGTCCGTGAACTGATGGTATTGGCAATAGAGGTTGTGGTTGTGCTTTTCAGGGTTTCCCACCATTTTGTTTGGCCGTTTGAAGAAATGTTCATTCTTAATCTTCTCCAGGACTCGATGCACTAGCTCTCGGAACACGGCGTTAACTGCGTGAAAATTCGCTGATCCTGATTGTCCGACCATATCCGTACGGGGCCTGTTATTGTTGCGCCGGTCCGACCTGAAATCCCTCATTTCCTGAGGGATAACCTTATCCTTTCCTTTCCCTTGTTGCTGGTTCTCCTCGACTCTTTTGTACTTATCAATCCTGTCCTTCAGTTGGCACACACTAGTAACGGGTTTACCAGTCAAGGATTTTCTCAGGCCGTGGTCAGCTAGAAGACCGAGTTTAAAGGAGCTGACGGCCACTTCATCAAATTTGCCATCCATCTTGTTGAACATCTCCCAATACCTATCCGAATACGTTTTCAGGGTCTCACCCTCTTGCATGCTTAAGGATAATAGGGAAGCGAAAGACCGAGTAACCATGCGACATGTGACAAAGCGAGAACAAAATGCTTGAGTAAGCTCATGGAAAGAACTTATAGAATCTGCCCTCAAGTTGTCAAACCACTTCATCGCGACTGGTCCCAAACTGGATGGAAAATTTTGCACATCAAGGCCTCGTCCCTAGAATGGACAGCTATCCTCTGATTAAAATGGCTCACGTGTTCCACAAGGTCTGTTCTGCCGTTATAGATGGTGAACGTGGGCTGATTGAAACGCCGAGAGAGTTTTGCATCCTCAATGTTACGCGTAAAAGGGGACTTGGAGATTTGGTCCAGGGCCTTGCTCATGGCGTCACTTCCTACGCCTCGACGCGACGGGCTTTGACTCCACCATTGACAATGGTGCTCTTCTTCATAGGAGAAGAATTCGGTGGGTGGGGTTCGAGACCTCCGCCTGTAATCAAGGTCTTTTTCGTCATCAGAAGAAAAATCCGAGTCCGGAAGAGCCCGCTTTCTCTTTGCATGGCGTAGCTCCTTTTTTAACTGTTTAATCTCCAGTTGCATGTTCTTCCTGTCGTTTGTATAGGAAACATGGCTCTCTCCTCGAGGGCGACTCTTGTCAAGGTGTACGGCGTGGACACTTCCTTCACGGTCACCTTTCCGCTCAAGGTTAAGGAAGGGATCACCGCGTTCAGATCCCCTTGATTCTGCTTGTTGTGGACCTGGCTCTGCCATAGTTAACCGTTATCCTCACTATCACTCGAGCTCTTCCCACAGACGGCGCCAATTGTAAGGTCACAATTTGAGGCCTAAGCCCAAGGAAGAATTGGGTTATGGCCCAATGAGCCCAATACAATAAATTTATAGAGAGTGGGTCAAAGAATTATGTTCAAACAAGACTACTAATGGCTAGTATGGCTTTGATAAACAATCACATAAGAACTGTATATACAGGGCTGGATAAATGTTTGGTCCAAGGAGGACATTCTTTTTATAAATCAATACTAATGCTCACAAGTACAACTTTTGTTTTTTCTTTTTCTTTTTTCCTTCCCTTTTAATGGAAGGTCTTCCTCCTTATATAGGTTTTTTTTTCTGATAATCCTAGCCTTACACTTGTTGGTTATCCGAAACTTTACTTGAGTGCTTGTCCCATCAGACACTCCTTTTAGCCTTCTATGAGTCACGGTGGCCAAGGAAACACTGTTCAGAGGTCTTCTTCACATAAATGCGGCCTGGAAAGCAGCTGCAACGCATTTAATGCGAAGGTAACAGCCCGTTCTTTATATATTTTTTGTTTCCTTCTATCTTGTGAGCTCGTGTGGCATGCCCTTGACATCAGCACCCTCGTTGAGTTCATTTCATTTGCTAGAACGTGTGATGGAACGGTGCTAACATAGTCTGAGGAGGTCCCTCTCCTCGGAACATCCATTTTTCCTTTTTTGTTTGTGAGGTGCTGAGTTGGAATGCCCTTACATTGTTTCGTCTCTCCTCAAACACACAACGACCCAAGATAAGGCCCGAGGCCCAGTGTACTTCCTTTGGGCCTTATCCTCACAATAATTATTTCTTAAAAAAAGTTTGCTAAATGTTTTTTTATTTTTGAAATTAAATTCTATAAGGATGGGTATAAAACCATGTTTTACACTATCCAATAAGTGATTGTCACATCAACATTTTACTTAAAATTCAATATATCCTACCACACTTAATAACATCTCAATAAATTCCCAATTTGGTTGGATTTATATATGGGTATTAGAATTTTTTTGGATACAAGATAAAATTTATACTCTAATCTAATCTAAGTGTATATGTGTGTGAAATTTTCTCCTCGAGACTTAAATCTCGGTCATTGCCCTCCACACCTTACAAGTATTTATACTTATGGAGTGACCACCACACGAACGGGGAGCGGTAAAAATGATGACGTGGCATAATAGGATTGGAGGGGTAAAACATGGATTTTACACCACGTCCTTATAGAATTTAATCTTTTTTTTTTTTTTTAAGCATCATATTATTTATGACACAAGAGAAGAGCTAACCTTTCATCTGATCAATATCTCATAAATCATACTAAATATGCCAAGTTTTTGGAAAATTAACTTAGATAAGTTTTAACGTGGAAATCCAAGAAAAAAGAAGAAGAAGAAGAATCTCGATTATCGGTTTAACATAATAGGCGTAAATGCACTTTTGATTCTTACATTTTACACTTTTTCTATTTTGGTCCCTACATTTTATTTTTACTATTTTTTAATCCCTAAACCAATTAATACGTGACATTTAAGTGATTACCGTCAACCAACTAACGGGAAAAGCTGAAGTGGCAGACTAAACATCCTATTAGCTGACGTGACACTGATGTGGCGATTAAAATATTATTAAAAAAATATTATTTGGCATTTTTATATATCACATCAGCATTTTAATTTTTTATAAAAAGCCATGTCGGACAATTTAAACCAAAAAAGAAAATAAATTAAAAAACAAAACTTAATTTTTTTTTTTTTCTCGTAAGAACGGGAGTTGTTCTTCATTTGCTTCCTAAATCCATGAAATAAACCAATCTCCAGCAAACCCCAAATCCAAATCCAGCAACCAAATCTACTCCATCAAATCCAAAAAAACAAGAAATAAATCCAAGAAACCAAACCAAACCATAAATAAATCGACCAAATAAACCCATAAACTCAGTAACCAATTCAATCTCTAACAAACTCATTAACCCATAATTTTTCTTCAGAAACAAACGCACAAAAAATCACAGGGGAGTCATACTCACCAAACCCCCATTCCCAACTCCTCCTCTCATTTGAACCAAACTACTCCCTCCCTCATCACCATGAACCGAACCGGCTTCGTGCTTCTGAGCCCACCCGAACCGTTGCTTCACCGAAACCCCAACGCCATGCTTGTCTGGAGTATGAAGAGGCAATGAATGGTCAAAGCTTCTGCCCTTGTTCGCCTTTGTCGGAGTCCTCTCAACCTTACTCTCTTGCTTAGGGTTTTGAACCGATTCTTAGATTGCGTTGGGCGGACGCCTCAACGAGTCGGTGCCAGTCTGAATCGGCGTCGAATCCATAGGGTTTACAAGCACATTCTTGATCTCCTCGCTCTTGCCGGAATTCCGGTGCAAGAATTTGAAATCCTTCAACATTCTAAGAAGTAGTAGGTATTGGAAAAGTGTGAAAAAATTTCGTGGATTTGTGATTTGGAAATTGATTGAATTAGTGAGTGAGTGAGTGAGTGAACATGTACCTGAAAGAGGAAATGGAAAGCAGAATCCTGAGAGTTCGAATTCTTTGAATTCCTGAAATTTCTTTTTTTGGAAAAATAGAGCGTAAGTTGTTTGTTTTTATGCGTTTTTTTGTTTGTTTGCTTTTGAAGAAAAATTTTGGAAATACGCGTCACCCCCAAAATCAGTCACAGCTCATCATCACTCACACTCACTCAACATTCGTGGCCACTACCGAAATAAACAAAGCCCTTATCCTTTCTTACCCTCATTTCCACACCACACCACGAATAAATATAAACATTTTAAGCACACCTCTCTCTCTCTCTCTCTCTCTCTCTAGAATCTCCGCGCAAAGATGAGCAAGGGACCAGGACTTTTCACAGATATCGGCAAGAAAGCCAAAGGTAAAAAAAAAAAAAAAAAATCGCACTCTCATCGCTCACGATTTTTCATTTACTTCTTCGCTTTGATTTTTGATTCAATTTCTTGTATAATTTAATTATTCGCTGTTGCTTGCTTTTGTTTGTTTGTAGATCTTCTCGCTCCATAGGGTTTACAAGCACATTCTTGATCTCCTCGGTCTTGCCGGAATTCCGATGCAAGAATTTGAAATCCTTCAACATTCTAAAAAGTAGTAGGTATTGGAAAAGTGTGAAAAAATTTCGTGGGTTTGTGATTTGGAAATTGATTGAATTAGTGAGTGAGTGAGTGAGTGAGTGAACGAACATGTACCTGAAGGAGGAAATGGAAAGCAGAATCCTGAGAGTTCGAATTCTTTGAATTCCTGAAATTTCTTTTTTTGGAAAAATAGAGCGTAAGTTGTTTGTTTTTATGCGTTTTTTTGTTTATTTGTTTTTGAAGAAAAATTCTGGAAATACGCGTCACCCCCAAAATCAGTCACAGCTCATCATCACTATACGTGGCCGCTACCGAAATAAACAAAACCCTTATCCTTTCTTACCCTCATTTCCACACCACACCACGAATAAATATAAACATTTTCGGCACACCTCTCTCTCTCTAGAGTCTCCGCGCAAAGATGAGCAAGGGACCAGGACTTTTCACAGATATCGGCAAGAAAGCCAAAGGTAAAAAAAAAAAAAATCGCACTCTCATCGCTCACGATTTTTCATTTACTTCTTCGCTTTGATTTTTGATTCAATTTCTTGTATAATTTAATTATTCGCTGTTGCTTGCTTTTGTTTGTTTGTAGTTCTTCTAACCAGGGACTTCAACTCCGATCAGAAGTTCACTGTCTCTACCTACAGCGATGCTGGAGTGGTACATATACTATGGAATCTAGCTCACTCTTTTCTTTTCTTTTTCTTTACTCACACACACACATTGAGTAGTTAATTTAGGAACTTAGATCGGTAATTAGGTTAGGGTTTTCGAAGATTTGAAGTGACTTTCCACGGTTTGTTTGTTTGATTTCACAAATTTATTAAAATTTTTATGTAACGATATTGCCAATACTTGGATGTGAAACCAAACCACATGAGCTGATATATACACTGTTGTTTTTAGATGACAAATTCTAGGAATTTTTATTTTTATTTTTATTTGGTTAGGGTTTGCTGAGTTAATGAACATTTTGCAAATTGTTACATTCGAATTTAGATGGCATTCGATTGATATATTTTTAGGTTTGTAAAGTTGCTTATTGGTGGGATTTTGATTCAGCGCCTCAGATATTGTTCATTTTTAGCCCTTGGCCTAGCATGCCAAGAGCCTTGTAGTTGTAGCTCAATGAGCACCTGCTGGTGTTTCCAATGGAGACGTCCAGATTTCAAATCCCCTTCCCCCATTGTAACTATTGAATTATCAAAATGTTCCTTGGCCTAGGATTTTTCTTCCTTGATTTGTTAAGTTACATGGACACCCAGTTTGTATTGAAGTCACTCTCCATCTAGTTCTTACAAAAAAAAAGGAGGTGCTCTTTGAACTAGAGCTTTTTGTCGATGTTTTAACTTAAAATGTGGAGCTAGCATAGAATGGTGGAACAGGATGTTGTTTAGTGCCAACAGAGACTAAAAGAATGTTGTTTTCAAATAGATTTTGGGTATTATCATTTACTATTGTAGTGTGACTCATTTCTTGTTTCACATCAGTTTGGGTAGGTTTATGGTTGAACTATGCACAAGTGAATCATACTACAAGAAGATTTTGTTGCAGCACACATGCTATGTTATTTTTATAAACCCAGTTAGTTAATTCAAATGCGTCACTCTACTCCCGTCATTGTCCACAAGAAATTTTGGAGATTGTAGTCATAAGTCTGCCCTTGTGATCCATATAAATGTTAGGTTCATCTTTTGAATTGGGAACACTTTGATCCTTTTTTTTAATTAAATGATTCCTATAATCTACGTCTTATTGGTTGCTATTGATGTTGTGGGGGGTGATTTGAACCTGATGAATTGGATTATTTTTTCCTGATGCTGATAAAAGTGAGACAGGTCCATTTATTTTATTTTCTTTCAGTTTGGACTGTGTTTTCACTTCTCCTCTTCTTTTCCTTTTCTGGTGTTTTATTTTATTGTCTGCAATGCTAGGAAACTCGTTGTCGACAACTTTATTTAGATTTGGTGAGGAATACGGAGTTTCCACAAATTTTTGTAACAAGATCTCGGATCATTTCATATATTCGGCGCTTTCTTGACGATTGTGAGTTCTTGGAGGTTAGTTGTTTGTCTTGATTTTTTATTTATTCAATTCATTCAGGTGGTTTCTACATATGGCACTTGACTTGACTTTCTTTTCATTACCTTCAATGTTCTGTTCACTGTCAGATTGAAACACCAATGATGAATATGATTGCTGGTGGAGCAGCTGCCCGTCCGTTTGTGACCCATCACAATGACCTGAACACGAAGCTATTCATGCGCATTGCGCCTGAGCTCTATCTTGAGGAGCTTATTTTGTATTGCCTAGCTTTGTTGTGGCCATGGATTCAAGTGTAACTAATCTGTTAGATCCACAGTGAAGTGCACATTGGGGAATGTGGTCAACAATCTGGCAGGATCTTCAAGCCACAAACAGCCGTCAGTCACTGTCTTTGCACCTTGGCCAGTCTCACACAAATCTCACTCAAAATTTGCACACACTTGTGATTTGTTGGTGATGGTGAGTGGGTCAAATGAGAAGCCTCTTGCCAAAAATCCCCAAAAAGCAGTAGAAACCCAGTTCATGAATTCACACCAAAAGGCAAAACTAACAATGAATGTTTGAATGGGAAACGAAATCTAACATGTACCCATTTTTTGTGTTAATTTGGCTATAAACCCAAGCTATCTTGGATTTTAATTTTTCTTTGGAAGACACATCTCACGTGCCGGCATTCACGTATGGATGTGTTTGGTTGGATGCTGCTGTGAACATTTTTTTTGTACACCTCAGCTTCTTACGTTAGGCTCACTGTTGCGTCATGTTTAAGCATGACATGTTAGCAATCCACTAGACATGTTAGCATTTTCCGTGAGTAAGATGATGGTGAGGGCAACATTGAAATGATATTAAAAGTCCAGGTACTAAATTTACAATTGAATTTTTGAATGACCAAAATGAATCATCTCATATTATTGGGACCTGAAGTGATTGCTTGCCTTAAAAAAAAATGAAAATGAACAAACGATCAAGCATATGTAAAAAATTAAGTTAATTGAATACCTAGAAAGCAATTATTTGTAGAAGTGATGATGTGGTTGCACTTTGGCTGTGACTGACGTATACAATCATCATGCCATGTGCTTCTCAACGGTGCTTTGGCTTTCACATTTGATGGAATGCTAACATTTCATTTTAATCTATAACAAAGGGAGGGAGGGGCTAAGTGATAAATTTTCTTTTATTGAAGATGAAAATTTCCTTTGGCTTTCACAATAATGAAAACAAAGTATCTTCACAAATTAAGAGATGATTAATTAGAAGATCTAAAAGAGTGTTGGAATTCAAAAATAGAAGTACAATATGAAAAACAACATGCCCGAAACTAATCAAACAATGTATGGATCAATAATGATTTCAATTGGTTAAGAGGTCAACATCCTCAAACATATGGCTATCTTGTTTCTCTTCCACTCTAGCCACATCAAACACGCTAAAACCAAATTCCATACATTTGAGGAGTGTTTACCAATCCTATTTCGCCATCCAACTAAAAGAAATGCTACTGTCCCCAGCATCACTCACTGAATCCCAAATACCATAAACACTTCACTCTATAAAGCATAGGCAAGCTCGCAATGGAGCAAAAGATGATCCACTGTTTTCCCATTACACCTACACATACCACACCAATTTACTAGGGACAAACCCCTCTTGATTAGGTTAGGTTATTAAAAGTAAGAATCTTATCCCATGCTGCTTACCACAAAAAGAATGACACCCTCTCTTTAGGGCCTTAGCACCCCAAATGCTCTTCCAAGGGAAAGAATGAGCATCTCTGCCACTAGTAGCATTATATTAGGAGTGAATATCGAAATTACCACTTGTATTTAATTGCCATGTCATCCTATCACCCCCCTCCCCTCGGCATCTTGGAATAAATATGATCAAAGAAAGAATAAGCTGCCTGCCTCCATATCTCGATCATGAAAATCTCTGTAGAACAGTAGAATTTAATTTTCTGCGGTTCTATTTATTCTTTGTGCTCGTCCATTCTTGCTGACTACATAGTGAAATATTTATATATTTTCCTATTCTAATCTAACCTTATTATAATTTAGGCCAATGATAGAACTTAAGAGTTGGGATGTTATTGTTCCCTTGTAAATTTTGAGAAAAAGAATATCTTGTAGTATTAGAATGAGCAACAAATTATTATGATTCATTGGCTACATGTTTATCTCATATAGTGGCTTAAAAAACAATCCACCTCTAATAATTTTTATTATGAAAAATTTTCATATGCAAGGTGGCCATGTTTTAATTAGTCAGGACAAACTTGGAGTATTTAAAATAGTAATTAGTATTGTTTTTTCATATATTTGATTTATTTTTTCTACCAAGAGCCTTGTAGCTCAATTAAGATCTGTTGGCATTTACAACTAAGACATCCAGGGTTCAAATCCCTTCTCCCCCGATTGTAACTATCTAATTATTTTTAAAAAAGGGCACGTTCTTTCCTAATTGTGATAAAAAAAATTTCAAAAATCTTGAAGTAATTGTAGGTGCTGGTTTCTTGGATTACTCATTTTAATATAGAGAATTTTAAATTTTGGTACCATGGAATGTATTGATGTTACTCTATAGGGTCTGTTGGCATAAATCTAACAACTGAGCCAATGATTTCCCAGTATCCTCAAAAGAACACTGATTCCGTTCAGTCCAGATATTCCACATTAAACAGCCCAGAACCGGATTCCAAATATTAGAATTATGTTTCCCAAGCCAATGCTACCAATGAAACAATAAGTCTGCTACAAAACGCATGACCCAATCAATTCCAAACAACCAAAGCATATACATCCACAAAGAATGAGCAACTGGATAGGAAATCAGGAGGTGATCCATAGATTCCTCATTACAACAGCACATGCAACAACGATTTGCCAAAGTGCGACCACAGAGCATTAGATTATCCAAAGTTAGGATTTGGCCATGAGCAGTTGTCCACATAAAGAATGCTACCCTTTTAGAAACCTTTACTTTCCAAATGCCTTTCCAAGGGAAAGTAGAAAGAGTTACATTTCGAATCTTATGATAAAAAGACCGAACGTCAAACTTCTCACTTCCATTGAGACGCCAACAAAGTCTGTCACTACCTCCACCCTTAGGAACCCGAGTTTGAATGAAGTGAAGAAGGGAATAGGAAGCTGCTAACTCTCAATCATTAAATTCCCTATAAAATCTTGAACTCCACACTCTATCATTATCACCAACCGGAGGACTTAACACTTCACAAATACAAGCTTCCTTATGGGCTAAACATAAAGAGTTTTAAGAGAATTATCTGCAGTCCACTTATCATGCCAAAAAAGAATACTAGAACCATCCCTCACCACAAAAGACAAATGTTTAGAAAAACCTTCCCACCCTTCACTAATATTTTTCTAGTTTCTTACCCTTGAATGCAGACATTTTCTCTTCACAAGTTTGTGTGATGGGTTGTCATCCTACTTAATAATGGGCTAAGGACCTAAGCTTTTCTGCCCACCAGTATGGGTCATTTAATCCTAGATGGCTTATTAAAGAAATTTGCTAGTTTCATTCACATGCTTTTGGATGGTTGCAGATTTGGGTTGGAATATAACTAGGAGTAGGAAAAGAGAGAATAAGCTCTTCACAATGCATTTTAAAACCATTTACCAGGAATACAGTTACACATTTTATTGTTTAATGCTATTTGTGAATGGCATTTCTAGTCCTTTAGGGGCTCTTCGGTAGTGTATTTTCAACAACAATTTTCATTATTTAAATAACATTACACGTATTTTCACACTTTTTCACACACACATTTTTAAAAAAAATACAAACAACATTACTATAATAGCATTACCAAACTGGCCCTAATTTCTATCTTGGGTTTGTGATGTGGTAGAAGTGGCGAGTCCTTGAATTAGAGAAATTATATAGTTCTCATGGTGGACCACGTCATTTGTCCACCATTCCAGTAAAAGACTCCCACCTATTTAAAATTGTTTAGTCAGTATTCAGTTTTTATTTAAAACTCCACAATTTTAAACAAGTGGGAGTCTTTTACCAGAATGGTGGACCACATCACTTGTCCACCATGAGAACCTTATAATTTCTCCTTGAATTGAAAGGGGGAAACTTTAAAAGACATCAGAATAATAGATAGATATCCAAAATATTTTATTGAAGAAAGTGAGTTCTTTTTTCACATGTACTATTCACAGCCTATTTATAAGCTCAATAAAACTAAAATCGCTAATAGTTCCATCTTAAAATTGATTATGAACCCCAGTCTCCTTTCAGGACCTAATTTTGACAAACAAAATCCTAAAAATTACTAAAGGATAGAAATAAAGGCTCCCTAGACCACTGAACCTTTTATGGTAGTCCTTGGGTTGTAGGCCCTGCATTCACCATGAGTGGATGACTAGAAAGCTGCAAGCAACACTTTTTAAATATAAGACTGGGTGTTGGAGTCTTTGACGACCTTCATGGATACCAGACAAGAGAAATGGCTTCAAGATTGGTACTTATTACCAACTTCTGGGTGCCCCTTCAAACACCATCATTCTTTCCCTTGGGAAATCAGTTGGAGATCAAAGGCCCTGATGAGAGTAGCCTTTTTTGTATAGACTACTGCTTTGGGTAAAATCCTGGCAATTAACAACTTAAGGTTAAGGAAGGTAAGGATTACAAATTGGTGTTGTGTGTGCAAATGCAATGGTGAATCTGTTGATCACCTTTTGCTACATTTCTCTATCCTTCTGTCCAAATCCTTCCAAATTGCATTGTTAGGCCCTCCCAACCAACTTCACGCGTTTAGGTTTTTCTAAGATTCCAAATTAAAAACAAACAAACAAAAACAATAATACCTTTTGATGGTGTACGATAAAATTAACTCCAAACTCGTCCATGATGGTCGTCCAAGACAAGAATGGAAAAACGCCTCATGTAAAGTGCATGTCCAGATAAGGTCAACCATCCAAAAAGTTGTTTGGACGACCTCCATGCGTCTCAAAGCATGTCACTCAATGTATATGCTTTGGACAACCTCCAGGTTCTTATTACGGAACATAAATAAAAGTCAAGGTTCATTACTACAAAACTCTCCCAATAGCGGTTATGAAAAATAAGACCAGGAAATATAACTTCCATGGTCGTTATAGAGGATAACTCCGAATCTTTCGACCCCCACAAATGTGGGGGAAGTTATAAGACAAATAACGGCCTCCATAGCACTATATATACGCCCATCCTCGACAAAAAGAGGCAAGTTTTTCCCCTTTACACAAGTCCCAAAAATTTGGAATTACAGATTTCAAAGAGAGAAGCTAACTTTATCATTGAAGGGTCTATGGTCGGTCAACCCCGATCTCTTTTGATTCTTTGTTTTCCTTTTTCAGGCCCTTCAAATCATTCAAGTCCAAAACATCCAGTCTACTGGTTTTCCGAGTATCATCACCTTCTAAAATTAATTCACCAAAAATGAAATTAAATATAAACTCAACTCAACCTAAAGCCCCCCTCCCCCATGTTTTCATCTATAATAAGTTCCTCGTTTAGGTTGGTAAACCGTGAACAAAACGTATTTTGTAAATGGTTTAAGTAGTTTATTTCTGAAGAAAAGATTGTTGCCAAGTTCTGTACTTTAGTGTCAAGTTTTTGGATTTTTGACACCTTTTTTATCAATAGAGATTGCACAATCAACAAAAAACAACAATGCAAAAATAGGATTTTTAGAGAAAGAGAAACATTGTTTGCTTAGCTACGCTTTATAATTAATTTTATCTCAATATATTTTCACCATACAAGAGGCATTCAAGTAAATCTAAAGATCTACTGATGAAGAAGCTGAAGTCATAGTTCCAATCATAAACTTGCTATTATGAATCAAATCTTCAAGATGTTCTTAGTGCCAGTCGGAGGTTCCAATTGTGATTGCAAATATATCATCCATGAAGCATATATATAGTAGAAGAGTTCTGAAGTCGTGAAAGGTTTTTGCAATAATTTAATCTACTGAAATTATAGAGTCTAGGGACAAAAGTTTTGTTCTAAATTTGTAAACTTTTCTTTATTATAATAGATTTTTTTTTTTTTTTTTTGAAGGGTTCTTCAAGTGATTTTACTTTAGGACAAGCTGTTCTATTAGTTTTATCTGGGTTAATAACTATATGATCAATGTATTTGAACTTTTGTTTATGGTAAGGGACTAGTGAAAGGCACTCACAAAACGATGAGCTCCTCTCCTCTTCCCTTCTCACGAGAAGAACAAGAAGAGTTAGTTCGTAGCAACAAGAAAGTGAAAAATGTGAACCATGCAGGGTACAAGGAAGGACCAGACTCGGGTTATTCTTCGCCTAAACATGGATGTGGGTCATGGAATGGATCAGCTTCATTCAGGGATAAGGTTGTTGGCGATATTCCTGGTGCATACACTCAGGCTTTCTGTTTTGGAGAGGCCATGGATGATGATGCGGATTCAGACAAAGAAGTTGAAAACTTGCGTCAAGGCCTAGTTGCTGTCAAATTTTCCAAGGAGTTTAAACAGCATATTCTTACACCATGGTCCAAAGCCCTTATTGTGAAGCTCTATAGCAGGTCGGTGGGTCTAAACTTCCTCCATAATAGACTTCTTTCCTTGTGGAAACCCGCTGGTAGGCTAGATTGTGTTATTTAGAGAACGGGTTTTTCCTCACTCGATTCTCATTGAAAAAGGACTAGAAGCTTATACTCAAGAAGGGGCCTTGGTTCATTGGAAAACACTTCCTCTCCATTCGACCTGGGAGCCAAATTTTCGTCCGAAATCGATGAACGTCAACTTAGTAGCTATGTGGGTATGGTTAAATGCTCTCCCTATTGAATACTATAACTCTGAAGCCTTATTGCACATTGGTAGATCCATTGGACATGTTTTAAGGGTAGACTCTCATACTGCCACGGAAACGAGAGGCAGATTTGCTAGGATTTGTGTCCAAGTTGATGTGGATAAACCATTGGTCACGGCAGTGCTGATCGGAAAATTTGAACAAGCTGTGTGCTACAAAGGGCTGCAGAGATTATGCTTTTCTTGCGGTAGAATTGGTCACCAGAAAGAAAGTTGCCCATATACAATCCGACTAGAGCCACAGTCGAGGGAGGTGGAAGCGGAGGAGGTTGAGGGTCAGAGACACAGTGCATGCGATTTACATGCGCCTGACAACACTAAAGAGGAAGGGGGGCCCAGTAAGATCATGCATGAAAGTGAGCATGAGGAATTGTAGAACGATACGTACGGACCTTGGATTGTTGTTACGTGTAGAAAGAATGGGACAAAATCTCATGGGAGTAGAGGGACCCATACAATGCTAGGTAACGGTCGGCTTAGACAAGAATTGAGGAAGAGCGTGAATGAGGCCAGAATCAGTAACAACACGAGGAATATTAGGACCAATGATGGGCCTATTAGGGAGGCTAAGAGAAAACTTATGCCTTCGAAAAGTATTAATGAAGCCCATTTTTGTACAGGCTATCTAAAGGATTGGCACCACCTCAACCCATGTGGCCCATGAATCGGCAATTCAAAGCCCAGCTTCTGCAAATCAAAGCCCACCTACAACTGATATAGTTAATGGGAGGGAATGGATTAAAGCAGATGTTAGTAGGGTCAATACTAAAGCTTCGATCAAAGGGAAAAAAGCCCTTGCACGAGCTAGGGCTCTAAAGCTCCATCCGATTGATACCACTGGAAATTCCCAAGCCATCAATCACCTTGCTTTGAAGTCCACACCTAGCGCTGGGAGTGATGACTAGTCCAAGCAAAGAGGTGAGGATACCAAACTTAAGAGCTCTTTATGAATCTCAACTTGCAATTTTGGCCTGGCCGGAGGCGGGCTATAAGTTTCGAGGGAATTGTAGTAGAGATGCCGTAGAGTCTGACAATGAGAAGTTTGATGGAAAGGTTCATGGGAAGCTAGCACATGAAAAAGAGATTTCAAGTCTTTCAACCGATCCTGCTGCTCAACCTTCTTGCGACATATCAAGAATTGAAAATGGGAGTGCTTCAATGCAATCTGACACTGTTCACAGGGGAGGGGCAGATGAAGGTGATATGGAAGCGGTTCGAATGGAATTTGAGGGAGGAGGTCAAGCCGATGCCTCCTTTTGACGAGTGCCTCACCTCTAATTTTTTTGTCCTCGTGAATGTTATTATATGGAATTTTAGGGGAGCTTTGAAGCCCACCTTCCAAGGTCATGTTAGAGAATTAATTTGAATCCATAACCTGGCAATTCTAGTTCTGATGGAAACTAAAGTTGGTGGTGAGCGGGCTAAAGAGATTACTGATCGACTCCCATTTGATGGTGTGATCCATACGGATACTATCGGATATGCTAGTGGACTATGGATGCTCTGGAACTTTGATAGAGCGGAGGTTAAATTGCTGTCAAGTACTGAACAAGAAATCCATGCCATAGTTAAGGTATTGAACTCTAACTTCAACTGGTTATTCACTGTAATTTATGCTAGTCCTAGGAGTGCCGAAAGGCACATTTTATGGAATAATTTAAATAAAGTAGCCGAGCTTCATGATATGCCTTGGATTATTGCGGGTGATTTCAATGAAACTCTTACAGCTGAGGATAAGTTTGGGGGTAGGGCTGTTAGGGTAAATAGCTCAATTCGTTTCAAAGAGTGTTTGGACAATTGCAACATGATTGATATTGGGTTTTCTGGACCACGGTTCACTTGGACTAATAAAAGGGAAGTCCAAGCTCTTATTCAAGTACGGTTAGACAGATTTTTTGTTAATCCCAGCTGGTTCTTGCTTTATCCTGAAGCTAGAGTCATGCATTTCGCAAGGTGTCATTCAGATCATTGTCCGGTTATGCTTGATTTGCTTCCTAGAGTAACCAGGGAAAGAGAAAGGTCGTTCAAATTCCAAACCTGCAAGTTGACAGACCCTACCTTTCCGAGTATTGTTACACAGTCTTGGAGACGACCCCGCAGTCTGAGAGAAGCAACTGAGATCTTTACCAAGGAGGCTAACTCTTGGAATAGGCGACATTTTGGTACCATTTTTGTCAAGAAGAAGAATATCCTAACGAGGCTGAAAGGTATCCAGCGAACAATTTCCATAAAGCCGTCAACTTTCCCCTAAACCTTGAAAAAGATTTGGTAAAGGAGTTTGATACTATTCTTAGTCAAGAGGAGGAACCATGGGCACTTAAGTCTCGGGTTAATTGGATGATACAAGGGGATAGAAACACCACATTCTATCATGTCTAGACCTTGGTGAGAAGGAAAAGGAACCAGATTTTGGCTATTAAAAACTCTGTTGGGGATTAGATATATAAGGAGAATGGAATCAAGGAGTTCATTCGGGCAGGATTTATGGACACTTTCACTTCTTCCTTCACCAGTGTACCCCGGGTAGCTCCCGTGCCTTCCCAATGGCAAGCCAAGCTCACGGATGAGGAAAAGCTCAGCATTAGTGGAGCAGTAACGAAAGATGAAATTAAGGCAGCTCTATGGTCTTTGAAAGCCTTTAAAGCCCTAGGCCCAGATGGTTTACATGCAGGTTTCTTCCAAAGATTCTGGCTTCTAGTGGGCAGATCAATTTTGGATGAAGTGAAGAGGATTTTTGAAGAGAGAAGAATTTCGGAATACCTGAACAAGACACATGTTGCTCTCATTCCAAAAATTCAAGGACCGGAGACTTTAGGGAATTATAGACCAATAAGTCTATGTAATACAGTATATAAGATAGTCACAAAGATCTTAGTGGCTAGAGTGAGACCTTTCCTTGACACTCTAGTTTCCCCCCTCCAAGCTCCATTTGTTCCAGGAAGAAAGGGCATTGATAATGCTATCATAGCCCAAGAAGTTATTCATTCCATTAGTAAGAAGAGAGGCAAGGAAGGATATATGGTGTTGAAGATTGATTTGGAGAAGACATATAACAAATTGGAATGGAGCTTTATAAGAGACATGCTATTTAGATTAATCTCCCTATGAATCTCATTGACATTATTATGAACTGTATCTCAACGGTCTCTACCTCAATTTTGGTCAATGGGGATGCTCTAGACCCGATTTATCCCTCAAGAGGGATAAGGCAAAGGGACCTGCTATCCCCATACCTTTTCATTCTCTGTATGGAGTTCTTTGGGCAACTAGTTAAGGAGAAATGTAGGGAAAATTTGTGGCAGCCAGTTAAAGTCTCTCAAAGCGGACCGGCTTTTTCCCATTTGATATTTACAGATGACAGCGTCTTTTTTGCCAAAGCAGACCTTGTCAATTGTATAGCTATCAGAGATGTTTTAGAAGCTTTTTGTAGCTTGTCAGGCCAAACTGTGAGCGAAGCAAAATCTAGGGTTTACTTTTCACCCAATGTTGACATTGACACTAAAGAATCTCTTAGTGACATTCTCGGTTTTATCTCCACTCCAAACATTGGAAAGAATTTGGGATTCCTTTAAAGGTTCTGGGAGCCTCTTCCAACGAGTTTAATTTCATTTTGGATAGAGTGAAGCAGAAACTTGCAGGTTGAAGGCCAATTTACTGTCCTTAGAAGGGAGAAATGTGCTTATTCAGGCTTCCATAGTTGCAATCCCTTCCTATGTCATGCAATGTAACTTGTTGCTAAGGAAAATTTTGGATGGCATAGATAGAGTGAACCGAAACTTTCTTTGGGGCACAACAAAGTCAATGAGGAAGATGCATTGGGTTGGATGGCACAAGGTGACCAAACCTAAAGAAGAAGGGGGTCTAGGATTGCAAACAGCTAGGGGAAGAAATATAGCCATGCTTGCCAAGCTCAATTGGAGGCTTAACACTGAAAATGAGGCACCATGGTCAAAAGTCCTACAAGCAAAATACTGCAATAACAGGAGGTTAAATGCAAAAAATGCAGACAAGTTGCCTTGTTCACAGATTTGGAAAGCAATCAAGAAAGGAAGAGAAGTTTTTACTCAAGGGAATATATGGATGGTAGGGAGGGATAGCATGCTAAGCTTCTGGCATGGGAAGTGGATGAAACAAGGTCCTCTAAGGCACCTCATTTAAGGCCTCTTACCCCGAGGGGCTTCCAATTGGGCTGTTAAAGACATCATGGTGGACTCAGGAATTGATTGGAATCGAGTGCCTTTTGATTTTCCCTCAAAAATTAAGCATGTGCTTCAAGCCACTCTGCTGTCACTAACAGGTAGAAGTAGTGATAAGCTTGCATGGGCTGTGAACCCGAAGGGTAGCTTTGATTTAAAGAGTGCATATAAACTTGTTATGGGTAGGGAGGAAGTTGCAACATTTACAGCAAGCTGGATTTGGAAAGCTCCGACTCTTCCTCGCATCAAATCCTTTTTATGGCAATGTGCTCACAATAGCATTGCTGTCAAAGAATGTCTCACAAGAAAAGGAGTGGTAGAAGATGGAAATTGTCCCATTTGCAATAGTGAAGTTGAAACTATTTTGCATGCTTTAAGGGACTGTCCTCGGGTTCAATTGGTGTGGAGGCAGATTGGTGTGCAGATGAGCAACCACGGGTTCTGGAATTCCAACCTGACAAATTGGTTAAACTTAAATGGTAGATTGAACACCAATCAACCTGCTGGAAAACCCCATTGGAAAATTCTTTTTCCTTTTGCTATTTGGAACATATGGAAGTATAGAAATGATTTTGTCTTTAACAGGAAAATGCAGAACCTAAACTTGGTGGCTGATATCCAAAACAAAGCAATGGAGTTTATGTGCTGTGTCTCACCCCCAAGGGAACTATCATGCCGTATAATCAAGAGGGAGCGTTGGGAAAAACCACCACTTGGATGGGCTAAGCTTAACACGAACGGGCTGCTATGGGAAACTCGGGTCTGGCAGGATGTGGGGGGCTGATCAGGGATGAAAATGGTGCTTGGCTTGCTGGATTCTCAAGGAATATTGGGTCAACTACAAGTTATGCAGTTGAACTGTGGGGTATTAGGGATGGACTAACACTTTGCTGCAATCTGAATATACATTCCATTATTGTTGAACTTGATGCCAAATCAATTGTTGATGTATTTGGACACCCAAACTATGAGGTAAATATTATATCGCCCATCTTGGATTATTGCAAGCAGCTAATGATGCAATTCCAACAAATTCAGTTTAAACACTGCTACCGGGAGGTAAATCATTGTGCGGACATGTTGGCTAAGGTGTGGCTGGACCAGAGTTCATGCTTGGTGCAGTTTGATCGCCCACCTGAGATCATTAGGACTATTTTGGATGAGGATTGTAATGGTTTTTTTGTTGACAGAATTTGTTTTGATCTTGATGTGGTTTTTTAGCCTTTAATGAATTGCCTATTTTACCCAAAAAAAAAAAAAAAACCTATATTGTGTGTTATGCTATTTTCAAATGCTTATTTTGTTTTATTTACACAATATTGGAATTGTTTGCATAACTATATAAGTACCTTACGGAGTCCAAAAAAATAATTACTTGGCCATTATTGTTTAACAGGCCGGTGCTTTTGGGGGTCTAACAAACCAACATTTGATAAAAAGCGGTTTTTTTTTTTTTTTTAAGATGTGGGAGATAGGACTTGCAGGGAAAAAAAAAAAAAAAAAAGCTTCGTCAGTCGAGCAATGCGATTGGAGGAAGATGCCCCGTTTGATACACTTACTCAAATACATGTTTTCAGTTTTTAAACAACATTACACGTATTTTCACACACTTTTTTTACCCACACGTATTTTCACACTTGTTTTTAAATAACAAAACACATATTTTTAAGTGCATGTACCAAACACCCCCTGAGTTTATGGGGAGTAAACTGGACACACATGCGGATGACCCATCAAAATACAATAAAGCAAATCACAATTGTCTGATTAATGATGATGAAAGGTCTATTTGGGATTCGCTTATTTTGCTGAAACTGAAAACTTTTTGTTGAAAGTACTGTAAATATAGGTAAAAATTAACTGAAATAGTACAGTAAGACCCATGAATAGTACCAAAATGTGCAATGAAGCACATGAATAATAGCAAAAATAAGTCAATTTTTCAGTTCGATTTCAGTTATTTTCACCTTGAAACCAACCGAACCGACCAATATATATATATATATATATATATATATTTATATATATATTTATATATATAAAAATTTAAAACAAATCAGAGGAGCTAGCTTTGTGGAAAGTTGTGCATGTGTCAGCCACAAGATCACTAGTTCGAGCCTTCGCCTCTCCATTTTGATTTTTTTTTTTAATTTAATTTTTTTAGTCCATTCCATTTCTACCAAGAGTCGTACCTTTTCATTGAAAGACTTTGAAATGGCTCTTATGCGCACCTTCCATCAAAACACGGAAGGATGTTCAATGAGTGACCACAATCCTTGGTAATGGGGTCAATGATCAACTCGTAAATTAAAAACCTCGACTCAAGAGTCAAGGCCCACTTTGATGCCAGATTTTTTTTTACGAGACCTCATTGATAAAATAAGCGGAATTGTACAAATTATTTAATTAACCAATTATGAGCGTGATTTCAATTCGAGGTTAATTACACCACAGTAAACAAATTACCAATAATAGATTGCAGTAAGATAAAGACACAAGGCAATCTGTTTACAAAGTGAAAAACCAGTGGCCTAGCCAAGGAAAAAAAAAACCCTCTGAGGGTTTGCCACTACCACCAATCCTAAGCAAAATCTACCATTAAAATTGAAGTTCTTACAATAGATACTTACCATAATTTCTAGTTGCCACCTTTAGTAGTGACTTACTCAACCACACAACTCCAACTCGGTTGGACTCTTCTAATATGGATTTCACCAATACAAACCTCCCACTCGCGACGTCATGGATCACCTCAAAGATTTCGCAACTTGTCTATGTTAATGTCGTGGCTTCAACTTGATCACCAATTGACAGCAACACAGTTCTTCAAATTCACTAAGGTGTATCTGATATGATGGTGAATTGAGAGATTAGGTGCAGAAACTCTAGATACACGTGAAAGTTTGTGTGTGTGTCTAGTGACTCGGCCGGCAAGTCAAATGCTAAGGATTTCTTTGTGTCGGTGATTAACTCAAAGCATCTCAAAACCTTCCTAGGAAAATATATCATTCAATTTTGCTGCACTGCATTTGTAATTACAAGTTTAACATCCATCTATATTACAAATGAAACAAATAGAGGAAGGCTCTTTTATCTTCGATAATGTGGCAACTCAAAATCAAAGGGCTCGTGCACGTTACTCTCCGTAGTTCCTATAGCATTAACAGAAAGAGAACAAGAATCAGTCACGTCTCTGATTCTTAGGCTGAAGCATATACAAGAAAATCCCTCCTGCCACTAAAACATTCAGAGACTCAAACTCTCCAGCCATTGGAATGCTCACAAGCTCACAAACTTGCAAAGATTTCTCTGAAAGGCCACTTCCTTCACTACCCAATACAAAGCACAATGGCACATCTACAAAACAATCTGCTAGCTCTTGAGAAAGCCGAGCAACTAGCTTTAAATTTCTAGTACTCTCTGGATGGCCAGCCAGCACCTTCAATTGAAATTCATTTATAAGGGCTTCAAGATGAACCCAGTTGCCAGAAACTATAGGGAGCTGAAAGGAGGCTCCTCGGCTAGCTCGAAGTGCTTTCTCATTAAACGGATCACAATAGCCAGGAAGTTGAAAAACACCTCCCTGTTGGACACCAGCCCCAATATTAGACTTCCTTCTAAAATATAAATGAAGAACAATAGTTCACGTTAGGCAAGAAAATGCATGAAAAGAGTTGCATTAAGTAATAGTATTCATAATAGTGTATGGCTAATCATTGATTTTTCTGTTCAGTAAAAGGAGTGGGACATCTTACAACATAATGGAAAGATTGTTGAGTCTCAATGTGTAAGTGTAACCCTTAAACTGTTATTGCTTGTGACAATTATCATTAAGAAGTTTAAAATAATGAAACCAATCAGGGTTAATGCATTCTAAAGGCAGCCAAAGGAAACCTGTAAGCAATCATCAACTAACATCAATTTGCAGCGATGATAGTTGGGAGTCAAACTGATTCCTTATTGATGAAAAGAAATAGCACTTTACATCAAAGCTTTTAACACAACTGAAGTTCAGCAATGCAAGTTGGAGAAGCATCCATATAATATAACATCAGAAAGGTTGTGGAAAAACATAAAAAAGTGTAAAGAAGGCAGATACTTCGAAATTGCAACTTATTTCCTTACCCATTTAAAGGCCATAGCTGGTCTGAGTAATGTACCAAGGACCAAGGTTTCTAGGATCCTGCAGTGAATAACACCTTGGAATTAGTGATACGAAATTCAATAAGGTTCCTAAATTCAATTGCCTGTAATTGTAACCGGGATAACAAACAGCATCTTAGGAGTTAGGAATCTTCAGTTAACATGTCATGTTTATTGTATAAAGCAGCACGAATAAACCTTTATGGAATTTTGTGCATTTAACAAATAATAGGGAAGAGATGAAAGAGACTTCAATTATTTCCAATCTTTTGTTGCAACAGTTTTATTAAACCTAACAGAATTCATGATTTGCTTGTCTTGCATATTTATATATGTATGTATTAACTACTAATATAGGTGTCTTTTATGTCGGATGAGAAAAGAAATATCAGGTGTCTGAGTTGCAGCCATGTAGCATGACAAACTCTTGGCTTCAATTGACTCTGCCTAAAAGAAATTGGTAATTAGATCTATTCCCCTTCAATGATTTTTTTCTTCTACTTTCTAAGAATACAGCTTTCATACTTGGATCTCCACTGAGCAGAAGACTAGAGCAGCATCCATAATCACCCAAAAAATCCAAGAATTACGTGATATCATCTTTTTACAAATAAAAAAAAAAAAAAATGCAAGGCCAAAACAATGGAAGAAAAGCCAATCAACAGCCTCCCAATAATGACAACTACTCAAGATAAGTGTGATAATCACCTGGATCCCATCAAGGACTAGAATTCGGTGTGGTGACGCGAACCATCTTTGACCATCTGCCTTTTCTTGACCATCAACTACATTGAAAAAACTGGTAGGAATACTCATCAGGGCAATTGCTTCAAAAGATTCAGTTGACTGCACACCAGAAAGTTTTCTCATCACCATAGAGCTCACGCGCACAATACGAACAGAGAGATCATCTATCCATTCAGGAACCTCAGCTTTATCAAGTAGAAGTAAACAATCCATTCCCACAGTTTTATCCTACAACGATTCTTGAAACCTGTATATTTCCCTACAAACAAAGAATATGTCATTGCTTTATCACCTATAACATATTAACATGTAGTTCCCATAATCAATTAGGCAGTGAATGCTGAAGTATTGTAAAAATTTCGGGTAAGTCATGGAGGAGATTTAAAAAAATTAAATATTTAATAATAAAAAAAGTAGAAAGGTCAAATGTAGGGAACATGTTGACTACAACATAAATAGTTCATAGAAATTTAACAACAGAGCTGCCATATCTGTGACAATGAATAAGATGAAATAGCATTATGCAAACCAAAAGTAAAAGAATCATACAAGAGAAAATAAACTATTCAAATTTCCTCAACCAAAGATTTCGCTCTCATTCTCTTAAATTATTTGGGACCCAAAATATCTGAACCGTTAGGAATTGTAAATTTTGGATGCCCAGAAGAACAAAATTCATAAGATTGAACAATTCAATTTCTTTTCTTCTCTTCCACTACTGAGCATCGACAAAAAAAGCGAAAGCCGGAATTCATTTGAGAAAACTATTATAGTCATTAACATGTAGGTACTCAAAAACTAATTGTTGGAAGATGATGATATTTGTTATCATTCTTAGAAGTTTTAAAAAAATAGATATAGTCATTAACATGTAGGTACTCAAAAACTATTATAACTAAATAAATATGTTTATGTTAAATAACTACCCTAACATTGTGGTTGATCAAAATTCTTAAACAAATGAGATTGATTTTTTTCGACATAATTATCAAAATTCTTAAAATTAATGTCTCTTTTGATTGATGTCAATCTCTATGTACTTTAAAAACTAAATGATTCATATCTTTGTTTTGTAATACAAACAAAATTTAAAATTGACCTTAATTAATACGGTACCTTTTTTTTTTACGGCACGCGTTGCCTTAACTCGTATGTATAAAAGCGCGAATGCGCAAAATCACTGTTGCTACGGTGCTATTTTGGTTTCATTAGCCATTTTGTCCTTTTTTCTTCTTCTTCTTCTTCTTTTTTTTTTTTTTTTTTTTTTTTTTAAAGTTTTGAACTGTAGTTACAATTTTTGTTTGTTTATTTTTTTTATTCTTTCGTTCGTACTTTTTTTTTTTTCCTTTTATATATGTTGATATACTGACACATTAAATTTCACAATTATTAAGGTGTCAATTTCCTATAAGTCGTAGCCATGAGCGATACTACTGGTTGTCTTGGGACAGATTTTTTGAGAAAAAATGGAGCGAAGATGTCACTTGGCGATGTAGTATAGGGGTGTGACATAACTACTAAATTGGTTGGCAGCCCCATGTATCGTATTTTTGCGATGAATGCAAGTGAGAGTGATAGTCACCGAGTGGTAGTCGCTTCTCGATTCAACAAGCTTGAAATGAAAGTGTAGGAATGAAACTTGAATTTCTAGCGCAGGGGCACATAGCGGTTGAGTAAGCCTTTAGCCCCTAACAATGTCATTAAGAGTAAGCCATGTGTTGCGTAGCTTGATTGTTAGCATGAATAGGTGGAGTCAAAGTTGGTGATTTCATGTTGCAGCCACTATTCCTTCAATGTAATTGTCGACAGCCTCGACACTTTGCACAGACAGCAGCTCCGTTTTGAAAATGAAGCCGAAATTTCTCTGGCAAGTTAAAATTTGATGTGGCAAGTCAAAACTCGTTACCAACCCCTTTTCATTCCAATAGGGATTGTTGAGTGCGCTGCATTGCCATCTTGGATAGAATAAGTGTACTTTGGGAAATACGCCATTAATAGCAACCTCTTTGTGCTCTTGCAAAATGCATTACGAGGTCAGTCTGCTCTTTAATTTCTGTATCTACTTTGTTGTATGGATTGCTTGCATTCATGATATATATGACATTCGACTGCTAATTTGTTATGCCAGGAAAACTACTAGCTAGATTAGAATTTGTCACATTAAACTTAATCCCATAATCGAGTCAAGAGAAAGAATGAGATAAGTAGATTCATTCCACATCGAGGACCTCATAGTCATAGATGAGGTGCTGTGGAATATATAGATATAAGTAATTGTTCTCACAGTGATTTATGCCAACATTGAAATCTATATTTTATTTTTATAATCCAACCAAAAAAGGCTATAGCCCTTTGGATCCGAATATAAGAATCATGGGTGAAGCTAGGGTGAAACTATGTTTCCAAATATCCATTTAATTTTTCAATGTGCATTTAGATGAAAATATGAAAGCCTTCAATTTAAATTGTATTAGGTCTAATTTCTTTTTTTCTTTTTCCCTTGGACTATTAACTTATTTGTTTACAATCAAGGTTGTCAAAGTCTGATCCTATGTAGGATCAAAGTAGTGGGATCATGGATCGTAAATTGTAAGATCCTATTTTAATAATGAATTTATATGTTAAATAATCACATAAATTATGAATTCATTCATAAAAAAACAATAAACCAAAGATTTGCATCAAATATGATGTAAATTGTATACTATACGTTACTACGTCTATACTAACGAAAGCAAATACGTCAAAAGCACAAAAAAAATAATAATAAAATAAAATAAAATAACATTGCGGCGCGCTATAACCCATGCAAATAGTGAAAACATTAAGCTGAACCAAACACACCAATTAATTTCCCATATTTTCCTCAAATATACAAACAACAAATACTAATATCTAACCAACCTAAAACAATTAGATCTTGTATTTCACACCAATTGATACTTTAATTTCACACCAATTGATACTTGAATAATTTCACTGGCTGATGCATGAAATAGAAGCTTTAAGATGATTAAAGTTCAAATCTCTTATGCTCACAAAATATATTTAGGCCTACAATGATCAAAGTTCAAATATAACACTCCAAATAATGATAAGGAATCGGTAAGATCCTATACGATCTTACCAAATATGCAATCCTAGTGCAATTCTAATCGTTTTCTTCAGATGGGATCGTAAAATCATAGTCATACAATCCTATAAGGTGGATTGTGACTTTGACAACCTATGTCAACAATACATAGAGGGAACGTGTTATTGGTAAGGACTAACTAATAAAATGGCTAAGCCATAACCGAACTTAGAAACCAATCAAGATTTTGTAAAAATTCAAAGTCCTATTTGTCGCTCCTGGGCTCAATGAAAATTTGTTTCCCAAGTAATATACTCACGCACTCAAGGGGGATTAAAATACTCTCACACTACTCACCACTCCATATCTACTTTAGAGATGCTATTTCACCCAAAGACGATTGAATTTTTGGCACAATGAATCAATTGATCAAAAAAGATAAGATGAGAAGGAAAAGGAGTGATTCGACATGCTTCTTAAGCTACACCAATATTTGACACAAATTTGAATATATAATTTTTTTTTATATAAAGTATTCGAATAAATTTTCAATATATAGTTGTCGTGCACATTAAGCATTTGACAAATCGGGGAGATGGCATCCTGTCTTCTTCTTATTTTAGGTTATGTAGTCAAAAAGATAGACAAAGTGATTGGTGCTTTGGAAAATTCGTCATTTTTTCATTTTTTAATGACTTTTAGGCCCCGTTCATTTGGAGTGAAAATAGGGAGGATGAAAAATAAAGAGAGGAAAATAAGGTGGAAAATGTTGTTTTCCACTGTTCGTTTGGGGAAGGAAAATAGGAATGATGGAAAACTAGAGAAAAAGTTTTCTCTCTGGGCCCTCATTTTTTTTCCTCCCAAATTGGGAGGAAAACTTGGGGAGAAAAGTACTAGTGTAGTACTTTTCCACAAATGCCCTTCCCAAGTTCTCTTCTCTCTCTCTCTCTCTTTTTTTTTTTTTCAACTTGACGTTCTGTGTGTTTTTTTTTTTTGTCCTTTATTTTTTTCCAATTGACATGCTCTTATGTTTTTTTTTCCTTTTTTTTTCTTCGAAGTGACGTGCTTTTTTTTTTTCAACGTAACATTCTCTTCTTTTTTTTTTTTTTTCAACGTTATGTGTGCTTTTTTTTTTTTCCTTTTTTTTTTTCCAACTGACATGCTCTTATGTTTTTTTTCCTTTTTTTTCTTCAAAGTGACGTGCTTTTTTTTTATTCAACGTGACATTCTCTTCTTTTTTCTTTTTTTTTTCAACGAGACCTGATCTATTATCCCCATTATACTCCTCATTAATCTTCTTTTTTTTTCTTGTTGATTTTTTGGTTTTTTTTTTTTTCGTATGACATTAATTTTTACATTATAATAATAAAAATAATAATATAAATTTATATATATGATGTGATAAATTTTATATTATTTAATGGGTATAAATAAATCTATTTCTTACATAATATGTAACAAGGGTATAATAGTCAATTTATATAAATTACATTTTCCATCCTTCATTTTTTCTCTCCAACCAAACAAAAGAGTTTTCCACCCTCTCACTTTTCCACCCCTTCAACCGAACACACAAGAGGAAAAACTAAATATTTTCCATCCTCCTATTTTTCCATCCTCCCACAATTTTCTATCCTCCCACTTTTCCACTCCTCCAACCGAACGGACCCTTAGTATTTTGATCAATTGTTTTCATACACGGTAAAAATGTTGCGCTAGCCCAACTGGTTCTCTAGTTTGTGCGTGAATGCAACCATTATGGCAATGGAATTTTCATTCCATGTATTTAAAGAAAGAGTCCGAATTTAGTAAAGATTAGGTGTAAAATGCATGTTTTATACTATCAACTAATTAGATTTCTCAGTTCAAGTTTGAAGGCTTTAGGTAGATTGGAAAAAAGAATGATGTAGGTCATTTTACTTTATCGCATCTTTCTATACCACTGCCTAGTTTTCTCAATTGTGGGTGCTTAAAAAAAAATTTATAAAGGACCTATATAAACAAGATGATGAATATGTATGAATGAGACTTTCCACTTGGTACTATTTGGGAAATTTTGGTTCAGATATGAATTAGTTTCATGGACAATCACCCCCCCACCCCACCCCCTGGCTGGGTGTCCCCCCTAAATTGCACCACCTTTAAGTTTTGCTGCACGGATACCAAATTTAATGATCGAGAGATTCTTCATTTCCATGATGTAGCAAGTCAGATTTGAATGAGGAAGAATTTTCTAGGTTCCATTCAATTGTGAAGCGTGGTGATATTGTTGGTGTCAAGGGGTTTCCAGGTTTGTGATGTTACTACAATATATATATATATATATATAGCTGCTCCTTACTGTGTTGACATTCTTGCGTTTATAGAAGAAATCACCATCAGTTTAATTACTTAATTTGGTTTCTCTCTCTCTCTCTCTCTCTCAAACACATTTGATGTTTGATAATGAATTAAAAATTTTGTGGCATAAGGAAAAAATTATGGAGAGTGTAGGTAGAACTTCAAAATACAAATTTAAAAGAGACAGCTTGAAAATTTCCTTAAATAGGTGCTTCATTTTGTCTTTTTCCCTATGGTGAACTGTTTTAGTTTTCTATGCTGCATAATTGGTTTTTTTTTTTACCTGTATGCCGCATAATTGTTGAAATTTTCTAGAAATTGGTCCAGTCTTGTGATATAGATGTACATTTTTTTTTTACTCCTAATTTCATACAGATTTACTGGGTCTTGAACTCACAAATTCACTCCCAACCTTGTTTTTACAAGGGAAGGAGGTGCCATTTGAGCTAGAGGCATAATTTTTTTTTTTTTTTGAATTTCAAAGTTGAGTTGTAGGTTTTTGAGTTATTGTTTCTTTAAATTATAAACTTCCTGGTTGACTTACATTTTGTTAGAATTTTGGTCAAATGATTAAATTCACCATTTCCTAACAGCTTAAACTTTTTGGGGAATTTGTGATTTAAATTCACTCTACCTCCCATTTAAAATGTGAAAAATCACACATGTTGGGCCCCACTTATTAAGGGGGAGGTTGGGCCCACGCGTGAAAGGGAGTGTTAGAATTATGTTCAAATTAAATTCACCATTTTCTAATGGCTTTAGTTTCTAGGAGAATCGGTAATTTAACACATTTTCTTTCAATTCAGGGAAAACTAAAAGGGGGGTGCTAAGTATTTTTCTAAGATCGTTTATAGTCTTGTCTCATTGTCTCCATATGATGCCAAGGCAAAAGCCTAAGGCTGGTTCTGTGTCTGACAATACCAATTTGAAGGTGAACATGGTTTCTCCCTGAATGATTTAATGCTAGTTACAGTCTAATCTTGACTTCATCACTTTCTTATAGTTGCAGAAAGAGGAGGCTTGGGTCCTAGGATGTACCAGGAATCCTAAAACATATATTTTGAAAGACCAGGTATTGATTAATATCCTAAAATTCAACCAAATTCCTGTTGCACTGTTGTAAACTGTATTCTTTAGCACACCCAAAATAAAAATTTAAGTACATATGATCTGGTACTGATTAATATCCTGAAGTTCAGTGAAAATGAATTGCAAACCTTCATTTTTGGGCTTGTGATAATATGTTCCAAATACTTGTGTGGTAATCTTTGGTTGTTTTTATTTTAAATAATTTATTTCTTTATATTATAAGGACCCATTCAGAGTAATACACCAGTTTAATTGTCAGCCGGAAATAGTTTTTGTTCCCTTTTGCTTGAACTTGAATGGTAAATGAATTAATTTATTGGGTAAATGTGATTCTTTGAACAATGTTTCTTTAGGCTTAATAAACTGAATCTTTCAAACCATTTCTTTGAAAGTAATTTGAAGCTTATATCCTGGGGCTCACACTATCGGTTGGCCTCTGGAGAAAGCCTAAAGGAACTAGTTGGCTTAAAGGCATTGAAGATTTGTAATTGTCGGGGGCGAAAAATTCTTCCTTCCGACAAATAAGATTTATATTGAGTTGGAGGTTTAAACCGAAACTTGACGATGGGCTTGATGCACGGCCTAAATGCTATCGGTGAAAATCCAAGAAATCCACTATATTTTATGCCTTGGGCTTAGATTGGGATTGACAAGAGTGGCCCATGAACAATCCCTACAGTGGAGTTGTCAATGCGGTTAAAAAACATACCGTAAGAAATAGCCCAACAGTAAAACATTCCTGTTGAAAATAGCCCTGCAGTAAAATTTTTCTGTAGAAAACGACCCAGCTATAAAATATTTCTGCAGAAAGCATCCCAGCAGTAAAATAATTCAAAACAGAATAAACTCTCAGCTGTTAGTTACTTCACAGATGAAGGGAAATATCTACATTACAGGCTCATCATCCGTTATCTCTGGAGAATAGTCTTCTATTACAACAACTAGTGTTTAACCCGCGCAATGCGTGGGATCATTTTATGAATTAGAAAACAATCAACTTAATATATTATATTTAATGTGTTGATAATGATGGTTAGTTGTTCAGATAATGATGTTAATGTGTAGGTGTTCTTCTAAAAGACAGATATAATTTAGTATCAACACATGTTCTGGAGAAAATGTCAATTGGAATCTCATAAGTAGAAGAGAAATTTGCCTAATAAAATCAATTTGTATAGAAAAAATTTGTTGCAAAGTGTATAAGATACTTTAGTAATCAATTTGTTGCAGTAATTAATCCAAAAAATTCCATAATTCGATTTACCAAAAAATTATTATTGCTATACATTCTAAAGTATGGATGTTGAAATCTGGTTATGAACACAAAGACTTTCAGTCATCACAACCTAAACTTCGATGATATTTATGGAGGAGCCTGACAAATTACATTGAAATAAAACAGACATGCCTTTTCACAATTACTTGGAGACAAACAAATTAAATGAATGAGTTTAGCATACATCAAATGAGTTTAGAATACATTGAAATAAAACCTGAACATAATTAAATGAGTGAGCATAGCATACATCAAGAGCGTTACTTTTTAAATTTTTTATGTCATGCTAAACTCATATTCATTAGCAACACTACTGCAATTTTTTTTGCATAGGTGCATCTATATCAAATTGTTAAAACAATCGATATGCATAGTATTCTCTCATTGTAACAGAATCAGTTGTATTAGATCTAATTCAACCTACATCACTATACAACTGACCAAACCAAAAAGCTTAAATCAAAACCAACCCAACCAAAATATCTAAAACTAACTCATATTTCTTAGTTTATAACCAAAAGAACTGTAACATTCAATTTCAATATTTCTAACACTTATTAATCTCTAGCAATTGGTAGAAAACAATATATCTCTTACCCTTTTCTCTCTAACAGTTGCATTAGACATTCTCTTTCTATGCTTCAAATTCAGGATTCCAAAAAGAAAGTTATTGGAACCCAAAAAGTAAATCGCAAGCACCTTATGTTTTTAAAGATGACAGCAAATCAAGTGTCAAAGAGAAAATATAATAAAATAGTACAATAGAAATACAACTTCACATTTTAAGATACACTTTCAAAACTACATTAGAGATTCCCGGTTGAATGGAAACTATCTACATCAATAGTTTTTTTTTTTTTTTTTTGGCTAAGGTAGTTCTCTAGAATTAGAATTTAGCATTAAATTAAATCAAAAATAGTTATGTAGAATTAGAATTCAGCATTAAATTAAATCAAAAACTTGATCACCCAAGCTTTTCTCCAACTCCCATCAACCCCACTTTTCATCCAGCTTATACACTTTGAAATCAACCACTTTGGGACCATTACAGTCTCTGACATACCGTTTTTTTTTTTTTTTTGGGAAACTTCACAGGTTTTAAAGTATGTTTTTGGGTTTTCCAAAAAAATATATATATATATTTTGAACAATATAAAAAATAATAATAATGATCATTTTGTAAGAATTCACAGATAAATGTCTACACATTAAAAATAATTAGTATTTGAGAAAGTAAATATATTCAAATAATTTAAGGTGAATATTTTATATTAAAAGTATTAGTTAAATAAATTAATTAAATATTTTATCTTTGCATTTTTATTTTTTATTTTTTGGAAGAAGGTAGTAATATGTACATAAGCAAATAAGTTAAAAAGCTTAAGTTTATGTGCATTGGCTTAGGTTTCTCCAATCCTGTTGGGTCCGGTATGTTGTTGTGTCTCACTCTCAACTTTCAACATAAATCTAAGAAAGGTGTATAGTGCCTTCATGCTCTTGTGCATGTGATGGCAGTGTTTCGTCCTGTAGCTTGCTTACAGGAGTTTGAGGTGACCCCCCTGAGGTGGGTTTATGTTATAGATCTGTAGCTTTAGGTGTTGTTGTATCTAGTAAGTCTTTTTTGTGAGTCAACAGTTTAGTACGAAGGAACGAGCTCCATAGCAGAGGAACTTGAACAGCTGTGGGGCAAACTGTCTTTCACTGAGGAAGAAGATGATGGTATCGAGCTGGGGAAAAGCTGTATGACAGCAGCCCGAGCTGTGGGGAAAAATTGTGTAATATTGAAGGTCCTATCACAAAGAAGCATAAACTTGGATGCTTTAAGGAAAAATATGAAAATGCTATGGAAGCCTAACAAGAGTCTCCAAATCTCTGAAATAGATGACGAGCTCTTCATGGCGGAATTGGGTGATGCAAAGGATAAACAAAGGATTATAGATATGTGCCCCTGGAGCTTTGAAAAACAACTGGTTCTCCTCCAAGAGTTTGAAGGGGAGCTTGTGCCAAAGGATATTGTGATAAGGTGGTCGTCGTTCTGGGTTCAGATGTTCAATCTGCCTTTAAAAGGCAGAACAAAAGAAACGGGTTGGACGATCGGATCAAAGCTAGGTGAGGTTATGGAGGTTGATGTATCAGAGTCCGGGGTCCAATGGGGAAAGTGTTTGCGAGTAAAAGTTCGGGTGGATGTCTCTAAGAGACTAGTACGGGGGAAGAAAGTCATCATTGAGGGAGGTGAGAGCCTGTGGGTGCATTTCAAGTACAAGAGACTCCCTAATTTCTGCTATGAGTGTGGAATGCTAAACCATGCTCTGAAAGAGTGCCCGGAAAAATCTATGGAGAAAAATCAGTTGGCTGAGGTGAGAATGCAATATGGAGCTTGGCTGAGGGGAGAACCTTTAAGGCGAAGTAGTTGGGCTGCAAACCATATGGATATGGGTTTTAAGGCCTCAAACCGCTGTAGCTTCGTCGACGGCGAGCCATAAAAGCTAGGAACACAATCCAATGAGACGGTGGGGAGACAAGGAGGCGAGGTAAATCACGTGAGTTCACCCTTAAACTTGGAGCCTAGTGACCAGACAAGGGTAGGCCTCAGGTCAGACGAAAGTCGAGAGGTAGGATCTGACTTACATGAGGATGGTAAGGTCAAAGGGTTGGTGGAAAAGCTGGGGAACAAGGTAACCCCTTTGGTTGATAGAGCATGGGTCATGACAGAGGCTCAGGCAATCAAATCAACGGATATGCAGTGGGAAAAAGATACGATCCAAAAGAACGAGCCCGTTTTTGAATTCAAGACGGCGCCAAAGAATATGACCGAAGGAAAGGAAGAAAGCCCAGACGCCGAATTGGGCTCAGTTGCAATGAATTATGACCCAAAAGTAGGCTGGGTCTCTGAGAAACTCGGTCCACAAAGCAAGCATTGGAAAAGGCTTGCGAGGGAAGTGAAGGCAAATGGATTATGCTCGACTGGGAGTCCAGGTAGCCAGAAAAGGGAGGGCCCAATGCTCCTCCAAGAGCTTGACCCAAATGCTTTCAGTCAAAATAAAAGAAAGGGGAAATCCAAGGTCAACGAGGTTTCTGTGCAACACAATCAAATGGATGGCGATGAAGCGGCAGCTGCAATGCAGCCCCGCCGAGCCAAATGAGTATACTCGCATGGAACTGCAGGGGAATGGGGTCTTCCCTTGCAGTTCGAGTCCTCATCGATGAAGTGAAATCAAAAGACCCAACATTGGTCTTCTTAGCTAAAACGAAGGCGAGTGCGAATCGGATTAAGGGGATACAACGAAAAACAGAGTACACTCAAGGAATTATTATGCCGAGTGACGGTCGAAGCGGTGGTTTAGCATTACTGTGGAGAGAGGGGACCGATGTGAGGTTCAAAAGTTGCTCCAACTCCCACATAGATGTAGTGGTTCACGGGGTTGGTTCTGCTGAGCCGTGGAGGGCGACTGGGTTTTACGGTCAACCTGAAGCCAATAAGAAAGGTGAGTCATGGCAGCTCCTAGAAGCGCTTCATGCGCAGTGTAATCTGCCGTGGACAGTGTTCGGAGACTTCAACGAGATCTTGCATCCGAGAGAGAAGTTGGGTGGGCCAGACAGAAAAGCGAAACAGATAGAGGCTTTTGGCGATTGTCTTAATCGTTGTGGCTTAGTTGACCTGGGATTCTTTGGGCAGAAATATACTTGGTGTAACGGCAGGCACGGAAATCAGAGGACAAAGTTACGGCTGGATCGAGTGGTGGTAAACAAGGAATGGCTGGAGAATTTCACTGATGCAAGACTAGTTCATGTCTCAATGCCTATCTCGGACCATTGCCTGCTGTGTCTAAGTTTAAGCAAGGAACAGAAGCGAAGACAGGCCAAGAAGAGGTTTATGTTCGAAGCCATGTGGACTAGAGATGACAGATGTAGAGAGGTAGTGAAGGATGCCTAGGAGTCAGGAATGGGGGCCTCAAATTGCCAGATTACAAACCTGATTAAGGGATGTCAAAAACAACTTCAACAGTGGAATTGGAGGGAATTTGGTAATGTGGGTCTGATTATAAAGCAGAAAAGGGAGCAGCTACAATATCTAGAGGCCTTAAATAGTCTCCATGACAGGGGGGATGAAATACAAAACCTAAAGAAGGAGATTAATGAAACTCTATCTAGGGAGGAAATGATGTGGAGTCAGAGATCAAGGGCATTGTGGATGAAATGGGGTGATCGCAACACAAAATTTTTCCATGCTACCGCTAGCCAAAGACGAAGGCGAAATAGCATTACGGGTCTTCTGGACTTGCATGGTACTTGGCAGGAGGATCTGAGGGCTTTGGAGGGTATTATTATTGACTATTTTGAGTCAATTTACAAGTCAGACAATCCTTTTTGTTTTGAGGCTTGCATTAGTACCATCACACCTAAAGTTACGCCGGACATGAATTCCTCGCTGTGTGCTGAGTTTCATGCTGATGAGGTGTGGAACGCTCTTCAACAAATGCATCCTACAAAGGCTCCAGGCCCTGACGGTACGTCTCCCATTTTTTATCAAAAGTTCTGGGACTTAGTGGGTGCAAATGTGATTGATTGTGTGCTAAAAATTCTTAATACTGGTGTGATGCCCTGTGGTGTAAATGAAACCAATATTTGTCTTATCCCTAAAACTAAAGCCCCTCGTAAAATAATTGAATATAGACCTATCAGTTTGTGTAACGTTATTTACAAGATTGTATCTAAGGTTCTTGCTAATCGGCTGAAAAGAATTCTTGCTGTGGTTATTGATGAGTCCCAGAGTGCTTTTGTTCCAGGGAGAATCATAACCAATAATGTGCTAGTGGCTTTTGAGACCATGCACTGCATTGATGGGAGGAAAAAAGGTAAGGAAGCGTTGATGGCCCTGAAGCTTGACATGAGTAAAGCTTATGACAGGGTGGAATGGCCATTTTTGGAGACGATAATGAGGAAGTTGGGCTTCCACGACAAGTGGATATCCCTTATGTTAATGTGCATTTCTACGGTATCCTACTCGGTTCTGATAAATGGGGAAGCAAAAGGCAATATCATTCCATCTCGAGGGCTGAGATAGGGGGACCCATTATCTCCCTACTTATTTTTGCTGTGCACAGAGGGGCTGTCCGCAAGGTTGAGAAAGGAAGAGTGTGAGGGCAACATTAGGGGAGTCTTAGTTAGGAGGGGGGCACCACAAATCTCCCATTTTTTATTTGCCGATGACAGCATAATTTTTTGTAGAGCGGCAGTGGAAGAGAGTAAAAGGCTGCTAAAAGTATTGGAAGATTATGAGGCCGAATCGGGACAAAAATTGAATAAGGAAAAGACTTCCTTATTTTTCAGTAAGAATACAAACAGAGGTGTCAAAGCCGAAGTGAAACAACTTTTTGGGGCTCAAATTATTCAGCATCATGAGAAATACCTCGGGCTGCCTCCGCTTGTGGGGAGAGGCAAAAGGAAGGCTTTTAGCCGTATCAAAGATCAAGTTGGTAGGAAAATAGCTGGATGGAAGGGTCGGCTTCTCTCAAATGCAGGTAGAGAGATTCTTATCAAAGCGGCAGCACAAGCAACCCCTACTTACACTATGAGTTGCTTTAAACTCTCGGATACGCTGTGTAAGGAGCTTAATTCCATGATGAGCAAGTTTTGGTGGGGACAAAAGGATAAAGAGAGGAAACTGGCCTGGATTGCATGGGAAAAGCTTTGTACACCAAAAGATAAGGGTGGGATGGGGTTTAGAGATCTCAAAGCGTTTAATCTTGCTCTTCTCGCCAAGCAAGGATGGCGAATCCAGCAAAACCCAAACACATTACTCCACAGGGTGTTCAAAGCAAAGTATTTTGCTGATTCGGCATTCAAAGAAGCCAAACTAGGCCGTAGACCCTCATATGTGTGGCGAAGCTTGATGGCAGCCAAGGATATTGTGGTTGGTGGTGCCAGATGGGTTGTGGGTAATGGGGAGAAAGTGAAGATTTAGGAGGACAGATGGATCCCCATTCCAGACTCTTTCTTGGTGGTCAGTCCGAAAATTCCTCTTGAATCTGAATTGGTTGCATGCCTTATTGACAAGGAGACAAGGTCCTGGGATATAGACAAGGTTAAGGGAGTGTTTCTTCCACACGAAGCCAAGGAAATCCTGGGCATGACATTAAGTTCTCGGCTTGTTGAGGACTCAGTGATTTGGGCGTGGACTACTAATGGCAATTTTTCTGTGAAAAGTTCCTATAGGGTGGCTCAAAAGTGGTTAAAAGATCAAATTCACAAGGCAGACAGGGGAAGTTCCTCAAATAACACGTATGCATGCCTTATGGGGTTTGGTGTGGAGTCTGAAATGCCCAAACAAATTGAAACAGTTCATGTGGCGATCCTGCAGGAATATTCTACCAACAAAACACCGGTTAAAATCAAGGGGTGTTGATATTGAGGTGGGGTGTGATTTTTGTGGGCTACATGAATCTGTTGAACATGTGTTGTGGGGATGTAAATATGCTGCTGAAGTCTGGGGGGTTTCAAAACTCAAACTGCCGCTCATTCCTTACCTAGCTGAGGAGTTTCTGGAGGTTGTGTGGGAGATTAGGGACAGAAAACCCAATGTTGATTGGGAGCTGTTTGTTGCCACAGCGTGGGGATTATGGAACCAAAGGAACACGGTTAGGTACAGTGGTCAACGAAAAACTCCTCAGAGACTTATTCGAGACATGGAGGAGTATTTGCGGGAGTTCCGGCATGAGAATCCTCTTCCTTGTAAGCTTTCTAGACCCTTTACCCCCACCTAGACTCCTCCAAACCGGGGCTGGTATAAAGCAAATGTGGATGGGGCTATTTGTAAAGAGAAGGGCTACTATGGTATTGGTGTGGTGATTAGGAATGCAGAGGGGCAGATTATGGGGGCAATGAGTAAAAAGCTGGAGCTTCCCCTTAAGGCTTTGGAAACAGAGGCTATGGCAGTCCAGGAAGGGATTATTTTGGCGTGGGACCTGGGATTGAGGGATGTTGTGATAGAAAATGACTCCTTGACTGTTATCTCGGCTCTATCAAGTTCTACTACCCCTCCTTGGTCGATACTAAAGGTGATTGAAGGATCCAAATTGAGCCTCGGGTTCTTTAATTCCTAGTCTGCAGTCCATGTTCGTCGAAATGGGAACGTGGCTGCCCATCTTATGGCAAAAAATGCCTTAACAGTTGTTGATTGTGTTGTATGGGTTGAGGATATCCCACCCGTTATAGCTATGCAGGTCTTAAAAGATGTATCTTGTTTAAATGTTGATTCTCGTTAATGAATATATCCAGTATTTCTGATCCAAAAAAAAAAAAAAAAAAGTTAAAAAGCTTAAAGTTGAAAGTTAAAAGCTAATCCAAATGGTTATCATGGTAGTTAAAAATTTGGCTTGCCAAGTAATATAATTCTTATTAAAAACTTGAACTTTTTTATATTTTGACAGTATTATTTGCCTGTTTGTCATATTGTGGGAGTTAGAAAAACTGAAAAACTTTAGTAATAGAGATACTGTAATATTCAGCTTTAATGTTATTTTTTGTGTTTTTGTCAAATTACCGTCAATAGTGCGTTGGGGTTCATTTGGTTTCAATTGGTGTGACATTTATGTTCCTTATCAGTTAGATTTTATTTAAGGCTTAATCATTCAAGTTCCACATGAAGATTATAAATTCCAGAATTTTGTTGCTAATATGCCATATTCATGACACATTAGTGTCTAGATTGGTATGGCAATCAAATTGGTTCATTTTGCAAACTTTAAAAATTACTATTACTTATGAAGCACTACTAATTAATACCACGTTTATGTCCCTTGTTCAACCTGGATTTTTGCCCAAAATATGGAGTTTGTACCATCAATTCAACACACTATTATTTTAATCTTTTGTACCTATGTGAGAAACTACAAAGTTAAAGTGCAGGTAGAAGCATGAACACAGTTTTTCGCAAGCCATATACACACACACACACAAAATATCATATTCTCTTTACCAATACCCACATTTACTATTCCACACCATCCAACTGATTGCTTTCACATGTTAAAAATATGGGAAAAATAGCACTAGGTTGAAAATTCCATATGATCTTTGACAGACAGATTTTAAAATGGTCTTTAACCATGATTAGATGTTCATATTTTATTGGTGCAGCAGAATTTTTAGCAAATTCTTAAACATTATTTCATTTTCATAATGACTAATAAAGTATCTATATATAAATCACTTTCTCAATAAAAACAAGTATCTGTAAACCAATCAAATCTTTGATACCCCTTTGCAGCTTCAGCTTTGTGGTCATGCCACATTAGCTGTTGCACACACAATCACATTCATTGTTTTATAAATGAAAATTCACCCACCAGCAACCATAAAGTTACAACAACAAAATACATTTTCTGCAATTATCTACCATTAAAATTAAAGTTTAAAGTAGCTAACCCTGGTAATTATGCAGATAAAGTGGAATATTAACTAAAATCTAAGAGATAATCAACTTTGTATAAAAAACATTACACTTTCAAATTTCAAAGCTTTACAATTTCAATCACTCTTCAAAAACAGCAGATCAGGTAGGATGGAAAACAGAAACTGAAAATTAAATTGAATTCTATAGTTGCTATTTTCCTTCTGACCTTAGTGTGCTAGCTATTGCTTCATTTCGAATACTGATAATGCTTTCTCGTTCTTAGCACTCCGCCCCCACTTGAATAGTAAGCGGTAAGTCATTGGTTCAAATCCAATAATGGGTAATACCGGCTGAAACCCCTATTTTTGCTAGCATGACAGCGAGTATAGAAACTAATGTTTAATACCTTGCAGTTCAGAAACAGCACACATCAAACTTATTTTCAACCAGTATTCCTGAAAATTTTGAAGCTGGAAAGGGAACTAACAGAAGTATATGGGCTTGTATAAAAATCATTATTAATAAGTAGGACAAAGCAAGAGAGATGAAGTCAGACCAAATCAACCATTTGCTCGACAGGTAAACCCTTTTCTAGTATTACATTAATACATATTAATGTGTTGAACATATTATGAGCGAAACTGTCAACCAAATCAACCGTTCACATGGTAGGTAAACCCTTTTCTAGTATTTCATCAATACATATTAACGTATTGAACTTCTTCAAAAGAGCACAACAGTATAGTAAAATTTACAAATAGTTATATATGAGGGATTGAATTTATCACCAATCCCACTACACTGCAGGTAACACACTTTCAATTTTGGGAATACATATCTATTCCGTGCAAAGTTGAGTTTTGCGGCATCATACATCTTCATGAGCAATTAGTGTCATAACTTGCAAGTCCTAGCAACTCTGGACCTTCTAGCCGGGGATTATTCTCAAAGCTACACCATTGGAACAAAATAAAGATAAATTCCTTTGGCCACTGGTTTAAACTAACCTCAAATAAAAAAAAAAAAAAAAGAAGTTGGTAGCAATGACATAAAATATATGGCAAAGCTTTGATTATGGTGCAAGCCCTGCAGTGCAGAAGCAGCAATAGCATGGATACTAATATGCAAATGACTTTTAAACCAATAAATTTGTCACTACAATCCTAGTAACTGATCTGATTCCAGAAAAGTGAACTATAGGACGATCTGGATTGATCCTTAAATTTATCATAGTACAATCCTACAATCTAGAATATGATTAGTTTGATACCCAGCTTTAAGTAATGGAGCATTAGAATCTTTTCAACTAAAAGGTGAAAACATTTGAAGAGCAATAAAAACATTCAGAAAGTTACATGTCAGAGATTATAGTATAGTTCTAAAAAGCAATAAAAACAGAGTCCCTTGTTATAAGGAAGTTGATCACAAAGCATGACACCAACAAAAAAAAAAACATAACAATTTTACAGGTTAGTTGCAAAAGAATCATGGAATGCATTTTTTTCCTTTTAGAAAAAATTTGTCTAAAATATGCAAAAACGAAGGAAATTCAAACAACGAATACATAATGGACAGAATTATCAGATAAACAAAGGAAAAACTAGGCTTTCCTAACCTATCAGTTTGTTCCAGCAACTTTGCTTAAAAATTACTCAAGTTTTGTACTTGACAGAGAACTGTAGCAAATCTGAATTTAAACAAAATGACAGAGTAAGAAGGTTTTTTATAATTTCAATAACACAGTGTCTAACAATCTGTTGGAAGGTGTATAGTAATCAGTTGGTTATTAATTTATTTATTTACTTTTCAAAAACAAAGTAATTAATCCAAAAAAGCATAATTTCACTTAGAAAAAAATTATAAATTACCATACACTCTAAACTTTCAGATTTTAAACCATCCAAGTATTAAAATCAAGGGCAAAATCCCTAATGTTACCAAAACTTAAAACCAAAAATAATAATTTTAGACCAAATCATCTATAGAGAGAGAAAATAAACCCATCATTACACACTCTAAACTTTCAGACTTATAAGCATCCAAGTTGAAATTTGGCTATTAAAATCAAGGGCAAAATCCCTTATGTTACCAGTACTTAAAATCAGAAATTATAATTTTTCCATAGAAAGAGAAATAAACCCATCTATATTTCAAAAGGAGTCAAAGAAAAACCCTAGACAATTCGATATGGAGAAAATTATGAAATACAAATATATTGAAAAGAAAGATGGTAATTCTTGTAGCATAAACATTTGGTTTTAAACTAAAAACATATATATATATATATATATTGGAGATTTAATATGCTAATTCGAAAAGGAAAAGCAATGGCGAAAAGTTTTAGAAAACCAAAGCAGTATTTGAAGAAGAAAAGAGTACGCTGACCTTTAGAAAAATTTTGTTGCAGAGGAGAGATGAGGCAGAGCAGCAGATCAGATGGCGATGGCCGGCAGTACGAAACTCCACTAGATCGCAAACTCTTTTTATTTTCTCCTTCCCTTTCTCTGTATTGCTGTATCGCTAGTTTTTTTTTTTTTTTTTTTTTTTTTAAAGATAACTAACCATTAAAATTTAAGTAGGATAACCAAAGTAGAAACATAACAAAAAACTGCCAAACAAAATACAACAATCGAACAAACAGAACTCAAGAAATTTAAAAATAAATCAAAAATTAAGGGAAAAGGTAGCCTTTTCAAAACCCTAGAAACGGTAATTGAATAGAAAACAAAAAAAGGGGAAAAAAAACATGCCTACCTTCTGCTAAACCCATATTTTTTTGAAAACCCTAGAAAAAAAAATCAGAAAATAAGGGAAAATGTAGCCTTTTCAAAACCCTAGAAACGGTAATTGAATAGAAAACAAAAAATGGGGAAAAAAACCTGCCTACCTTTTATTAAACCCATATTTTTTTGAAAACCCTAGAAAGGGTAATTGAGTAGAAAACAAAAAGAGGGGAAAAAATGCCTACCTTCTGAATTGTCTATTGTTGAAGAGAAGGGACGGGATAGCTTCTAAATCGCCTGCTGTTGCAGAGGACGAACAAAGATTTTCAGTTTTTTTTTTTTGGATTTTCATTGTTCGTTTGTTTGATGGGTTGGAACATGCTAGTCTGATCTGTGTGTATATGGAGTTGCAGCGAAGAATCGCAAGTTAGAGTGAGTCTGAATTTTGATCGGGAAATATGATTTGAGTTTTAGGGTTTGCGTTTTTGTTTTTGTTTTATTTTGTTTTGTTTTGTTTTTTTTTTTTTTTTTGTGGATAAGCGGCTTGGTGTTTTTATAAGGGTTTGCGTTTTGTTTTTTTGTTTTTTGGAAAAGCAAGTTGGTGTTTGAAAGTGAGTCTTTCAAACGCATCGTACGTTTTTTTTTAAGAATTAAATCTATACGTGTTAGTTTTTAAAGGGGCATTTTTCCTAACGTGGCAGCACCTCCTTAAAGGCTTCTGCTATTATATATAGTATTAGATATGAGAGAAAAATTCTATAGTAACAGTTACATCATAACCATTAATTGTAAATGAATAAGTAAATATCATGAGTTCTGTAATAACTAATAATGGAGAAAAATTTAGTGTGAGATGAAGGGAGAGAGAGAGATCCCAGCTAGCGCAGCAAGATCATTATGGTGCCAAAGCATGCTCGTGAATATAGTGAGTAATGAGAGATAGTTTCAAGTAGTATAAGTGGTGAGAGTCATTTGTGAGAAGTATGAGTAGTGAGCGGAAGTGTATAGTAAGACTATTGAGACTTTTTGCTGGGGATAGGTAAGTGTTTCTGAGTAGAGTTATGAAGAGTGCTTTGAGCTAGAAGCTGGGGAACTCAGTTTTTGAGCTTAAAACTAAGAACTCAGTGATTTTTTAGAGCTTAGAGAAGGCTTTTTACAGAGAGGTTAAGGAAAAGTCCTTTCTTGGTGTGTAGCTTAATGTGTTGGTGTCTGAGTGAGTTGGTGAAGCATTAATGGAGAGTTCCATTTATACCTGGGTTTTTAGGGGGTGATTAGCAAAATAATCTTTGCTAAATCTTTCTCAATCTTCAGAAAATCCTTAGAGAATCGTTCTTAGGATTTTTAGTTAAGAGTAGTAAGCTCAACTTTTAGAAGGTTGTTGCTGTTTTGGGTAATAACAACTGGGTTTCTGGCTTAGCATTGAATGCTAATTAGCCTTGGCTGATAGGATTAGAGCATGCTTTAGGCTAATGATCTTGGTTATGCTGCAGTTAGAATCAGACCTCCCTAGGGCAGATTGGATCACCCCAAGCTAGATGTCAATCTTGGAGCCTTTGCTGGGAACTCTGTTGGGATCCCCTTGGTGCCCTTCAAACCACATTTCCCTAAGTTTCCCTATTTGGGGTTCATGTGCTTGGTTTATAAACCAAAGAATACACATTTTTAGTATGAAAATAAGTTGATTTCATGTTGTTTCAAGAGCTTCAGTGGCCTGGTCATGGTTGCTCTTGATGTTTAACCAGTTGGGTTAGAGAAGAAAGAAGGGACAGCTGGCTGAAGCTTCCCAGCTTTCTGTCACATCAATTTATGCTTTATGTCATATGAGAAATGATGGGATTTCAGCTTATCCAGGAAGGATTCATCCCCTAGTGGACACGTGTCCCTTTCCTGGTCTGATTGGACAAGTTGGGACCTAATGGGAATGGGCTCCAGCTGTTCAGTTGTTGCTGAAATTTGGCTGACTAGTTCACGTGTTTTCCAACTGCTGAGATTTGTGTGTGGGCTGGCCTAACCCTGCTGGGCTTTGTAGATAAACTTCCTTGGGCTTAGTTATCCGTACAAAATGAGTAGTTTTGCCATGGGTGAATTTCATGGGCTTTGTAGTTAGTTAATTATGAAAAGAATAGGCATAGTTCCCATAAATTTTGTGAAAGCAATATTTTTTGAGAGATGAGTAATTTATATTTTCCATAAGTTAGGGACTTAGTATATGTAAAGCAAGTGTTGAAATAATACTTGATTGTGCCAAAATAATATTGGGCTTTTAGAAATAGTTGCCAAAATAACATTTGGGCTTTATAAAACAAGTGTAAAATTAATAATAGTGCCAAATTAAGTAATTGGGCTTTGTGAAAATAGTGCCAAATTAGTGTTTGGGCTTTGTAAAAATAGGTGCCAAATTAGTATTTGGGCTTTATGAGTATAGTGCCATATTGATGTTTGGATTTTGTAAAAATAGGTGCCAAATTAGCATTTAGGCTTTGAGCATAAAGTAAATTTTTTTGCCAAAATAGATTTTTGGGCTTTGTAAAATGATTTAAGATTTTGTAAAATATTGCCGTATAGAAACGGGCTTAGTAGAAGTGCCACATCGTAACAGGCTTTAGAGATGCCGCATCGTAGCGGGCTTTGTAAAGATACCATGTCATAGTGGACTTTGAAGTTGTCACATTGTAGTGGGCTTTGAGTTTGCCACGTGTAGTGGGCTTTGAAGTTGCCACATCGTGGTGGGCTTTGAAGTTATCCCATCGTGGCAAGCTTTAGAGGTGCTTCATTGTAGTAGGCTTTAAAGATGTCGCATCGTAGCGGATTTTAGAGGTGTCGTGTAGCAGTGGGGCTTTAAAGGTGCCGTGTAGCAGCGGACTTTAGAGGTGCCGTATAGCAACGGGCTTTAGAGATGCCACGTAGCAACAGGCTTTAGAGATGCCGCATCGTAGCGGGCTTTAGAGGTGTCGTATCGTAGCGGGCTTTGAGATGCCGCATTGTAGCGGGCTTAGTAAAATGGTATGTTGGGCTTTTTTGTAGAGGTAGTGTAATTTTGTGGCCCAATTTTGGTTGTAACGTGATAAGTATTTTTGTGAAAAATCTAAGTTGGATAATATGTGGGATATAATGGGTAATATTTGTGAGAGGGCCATAGGCAATTTATGGGATTGTGTAAGGAGTATTTTTGAAGGCCCGATATCATGGAGATTATTTGGGTAATATTTGTGGGGAATATTTTTATGGGTCTAAAATAATGTGTGGGCTCATGTGGGTATTTTTTTGTGAGTGGGTTAATAAAAATCAAAGCTTGAAAATTCGTACCTCAACATTTATCCCCCCGAGTCACGTGTGAGCAGTTTTTGCTTGGTCACACATGCGAGTTTGAAATTTTGGTGGCAGTTGTAAATAGTGGGCTTCTGCAACTTCCCACGTCCAGCACTTTCCCACGTTCAGCACTTTCCCACGTTCAGCACATAATGGGTCTTCAATTACTTCCCAAGTTTCTGGCATTAAATGCTGGTCTCTTCCCTATGTCTTGTCATTTGTACCCTTCACGTTTACCAGTAAAGGGTTGGCCCTGGCTATTTCTTCTTTTATTTTTTACTTGGGCCGAAAAACTGAGGGAGAAAACAATAAACCAAAGATTTGCATCAAATATGATGTAAATTGTATACTATACGTTACTACGTCTATACTAACGAAAGCAAATACGTCAAAAGCACAAAAAAAATAAAATAAAATAACATTGCGGCGCGCCATAACTCATGCAAATAGTGAAAACATTAAGCTGAACCAAACACACCAATTAATTTCCCATTTTTTCCTCAAATATACAAACAACAAATACTAATATCTAACTAACCTAAAACAATCAGATCTTGTATATACGACCAACTGATACTTGAATAATTTCACACCAATTGATACTTGAATAATTTCACTGGCTGATGCATGAAATAGAAGCTTTAAGATGATTAAAGTTCAAATCTCTTATGCTCACAAAATATATTTAGGCCTACAATGATCAAAGTTCAAATATAACACTCCAAATAATGATAAGGGATCGGTAAGATCCTATACGATCTTACCAAATATGCAATCCTGGTGCAATTCTAATCGTTTTCTTCAGATGGGATCGTAAAATCATAGTCATACAATCCTATGAGGTGGATTGTGACTTTGACAACCTATGTCAACAATACATGGAGGGAACGTGTTATTGGTAAGGACTAACTAATAAAATGGCTAAGCCATAACCAAACTTAGAAACCAATCAAGCTTTTGTAAAAATTCAAAGTCCTATTTGTCGCTCCTGGGCTCAATGAAAATTTGTTTCCCAAGTAATATACTCACGCACTCAAGGCGGATTAAAATACTCTCACACTACTCACCACTCCATATCTACTTTAGAGATGCTATTTCACCCAAAGACGATTGAATTTTTGGCACAATGAATCAATTGATCAAAAAAGATAAGATGAGAAGGAAAAGGAGTGATTCGACATGCTTCTTAAGTTACACCAATATTTGACACAAATTTGAATATATAATTTTTTTTTTTTTATATAAAGTATTCGAATAAATTTTCAATATATAGTTGTCGTGCACATTATGCATTTGACAAATCGGGGAGATGGCATCCTGTCTTCTTCTTATTTTTGGTTATGTAGTCAAAAAGATAGACAAAGCGATTGGTGCTTTGGAAAATTCGTTATTTTTTCATTTTTTAATGACTTTTAGTATATTTGATCAATTGTTTTCATACACGGTAAAAATGTTGTGCTAGCCCAACTGGTTCTCTAGTTTGTGCGTGAATGCAACCATTATGGCAATGGAATTTTCATTCCATGTATTTAAAGAAAGAGTCCGAATTTAGTAAAGATTAGGTGTAAAATGCATGTTTTATACTATCAACTAATTAGATTTCTCAGTTCAAGTTTGAAGGCTTTAGGTAGATTGGAAAAAAGAATGATGTAGGTCATTTTACTTTATCACATCTTTCTATACCACTGCCCAGTTTTCTCAATTGTGGGTGCTTAAAAAAAAAATTATAAAGGACCTATATAAACAAGATGATGAATATGTATGAATGAGACTTTCCACTTGGTACTATTTGGGAAATTTTGGTTCAGATATGAATTAGTTTCATGGACAATCACCCCCCCACCCCACCCCCTGGCTGGGTGTCCCCCCAAATTACACCACCTTTAAGTTTTGCTGCACGGATACCAAATTTAATGATTGAGAGATTCTTCATTTCCATGATGCAGCAAGTTAGATTTGAATGAGGAAGAATTTTCTAGGTTCCATTCAATTGTGAAGCGTGGTGATATTGTTGGTGTCAAGGGGTTTCCAGGTTTGTGATGTTACTACAATTGGGTAGTTACTAACACCTTTTGACTTATATATATATATATATATAGCTGCTCCTTACTGTGTTGACACTGTTGAGTTTACAGAAGAAATCACCATCAGTATAATTACTTAATTTGGTTCTCTCTCTCTCTCTCTCTCTCTCTCTCTCTCTCTCTCTCTCTCTCTCTCTCTCTCTCACATCGGACGTTTGATAATGAATTAAAAATTTTGTGGCATAAGGAAAAAATTATGGAGAGTGTAGGTAGAACTTCAAAATACAAATTTAAAAGAGACAGCTTGAAAATTCCCTTAAATAGGTGCTTCATTTTGGTCTTTTTCCCCTATGGTGAACTGTTTTAGTTTTCTATGTCGCATAATTGGTTTTTTTTTTTCTTTTCTTTCAGTATGCTGCATGATTGTTGTGGGGGTCATTGGGTTCTGCAAAAAATTGTCAAATTCTGTTAAAAGTGCATTTTCTATATAATTATTATGCTCTAAAATCCAATTTATTAGCATGTTATAAACCATTAAATTGTTTAATTATATAAGACTATTTGTATATGAACTAATTAGACATTATCATATAGTCATCGGGATGCATTGTATGTGATTTATGCGATTTATGCGATTTAGTTACGCGAAATTATATAAATCATAATTTCCTTGTAAACTCAAAAAATGTAGTTTGTAGTGGGTGATGAAGTTGGTCGTTTCATCTGTAAATACTATAACATGTCAACTATGATGATTTGTCTTAATCATGGAAGTAGAGATTTCTAATTGACGTGTTGGTGCGTCTTAAGTGTGTAAGAGACATTGAACTAGACCATCGTGAGATTAATTATTCAATTATCAACTGTCACCTAAATAATGAATTTAACGACTTCTATTTTCACAAACTCCCAATCCTGAAAAGATTGTGAACCTGATCATGAAATGTAGGTTGTTTTAATATATTAGGAGTGCGATCTAATTTGACAGTTAAAACCTCAGTATATTGGGTAACCACACGTAGTAATGAGGGAACACGTATTTTTAAGATGGAATTTATAATCTCTTTCTATAGAGACAGGAAATATCCCTTTGAGAAAAGTTTAATGGGAACTGATTGTTCAAAGTGCTAGCCCAGCCACTTTAGTAAAGAGTTACAAAAGTTTGTATTTATTGAAATTAGATTTCATAAAATATATGAATAACTAAAAGATTAAACCAGGGACTTAAGGTATAAAATAGTGATTTACAAAGTGACAATTTATTATGACTTTATTCATTATAGATGTTTCGTGGAGGAGTCAAATGATATTATATTAGAATCTTGGGACATAATTTATTTATAAAGCTCAGAGTGCAATTATATTTCTATAGTGGTATCTGTTATATAATTAATAGTAACTTTGGGCTTATCAAGAGTTAGTGGAAGCCCAAACCTCATTATTGCTTGAGCATTATTTTTCCCATTAATCCTATCCCAAGCAGAGAAATCAATATCGTAACGGAGGCTATAGCAGTTTGGCCAATGATATGATATATTTTAGGTACCGGTTAATACCGGTGTATTGTTTCGGATTTACCGCTATTTTATATATTATATATATATATATATAGACACACGACCGTAATAATTTATATATATATATATATATATATATGTAGGGTCCAAATTTGGTAGGCCAGGCCCGAACTTTGCGGATTGTGAGTCCAATGAACCCAGAACAATAAATTTGTAGAGAGTGAGTGAAAAGGCTGGGCTAGTTTTGGAATTAACAACGATTCATTTATGTCAGAAAGAGTAAATTGAAGTAGAAACAATTGTAGAGTGGATAATACTCAAATCCAAAGAGGCTTAATATTCATGGAAAAGTGAATACAATTCTCTCTATCTCTCCTTCTTTCTTCTCACCCAGTTTTTTCCGTCCCACTCTATCTAGAGGCCTGTTCCATTTATATATCCTCATTCTTCCTCATCTTCACCGTACACTTATTCTTCATCCAAACATTCACTTGAGTACATGTCACATAAGATGTCTGCTTTAGTCTGCCGTGAGTAGTAGTAGCTGAGGTTGCACTGTTCAGGGGTCTTCTCCATATAAATGCGGCCAGGAGAGTTGCTGCAGTGCATTAAATGCGGTGATAGCAGCTTTTCCTCTTAGATATTTTTCTGTTTCCATCATCTCTAGGCATGCCCAGAGCTTGCTCTTATCGTGGAGTTAGTTGAGAAGGTCACTCAGGCCGTCGGTATATTTGCTTGATCAAGTTCCCTTGTGATCCGATGAGAGGGACCTCCTCAGACCAATAGGATTGTCTTCGGACATCTCCTCTCATTCCTTTCCAGGTGCATTTCCCCCATACGGACTCATTTCTAATCCCATTTCTCTCTTCGGACACATAGTGATACTTAAATTGGGCCCCAGGCCCAATACATAATTCTGGGCTTTTACACCCACAATATATATATATATATTAGCAAAAATAAAATATATTAGCAAAGATAATTATAAATTACTTTAAACTTATTATAGTTTAAACTTTCGAATTTATAAATGAGTACTTAGGAATTTTATATATATATATATATATATATATATATATATTAGCAAAGATAATTTATAGATTTTCAAATCACAACATCACTGTCACCGTTACATCCACGTCAAGGATAATGAGTTCTAGACAAACAGCCTCCAACTATTCGCGTAACCAAACGCGGTTAACAAAAAATAGATCAAATGGTGTAGAAGCCCCTTTAAACCCCTTGAACCAATCTGTACCGTCCATTATTAGGTCAACCTCCCTATAAAAGCCTACAATGCACATTTCATCTTCCTTATAACCCTAGCCGACCTTCAGTGCCTCTCTCTCTCTCTCTCTCTAGAATCTCTGCGCAAAGATGAGCAAGGGACGAGGACATTTCACAGATATCGGCAAGAAAGCCAAAGGTAAAAAAAAAGAAATCGTAGTCTCGGCGTTCAATTTCTTGTATAATTTAATTATTCGCTGTTGCTTGCTTTGTTTGTTTGTAGATCAGAAGTTCACTGTCTCTACCTACATCGGTGCTGAAGAGGTACATATACCATGGAATCTAGCTCACTCTTTTTTTTTTTTTCTTTACTAACACACGCACGTTGAGTAGTTAATTTAGGGACTTAGATCGGTAGTTAGGTTAGGGTTTTTGAAGATTTGAAGTGACTTTCCACTGTTTGTTTGTTTGATTTCACAAATTTATTAAAATTTTTATGTAACGATATTGCCAATTCTTGGATGTGAAACCAAACCACATGAGCTGATATATCCTCTGTTGTTTTTAGATGACAAATTCTAGGAATTTATTTATTTATTTATTTATTATTTGTTTATAATTTGGTTAGGGTTTGCTGAGTTAATGAACGTGTTGTTAAGTGCCAACAGAGACTAAAAGAATGTTGTTTTCAAATGGATTTTGGGTATTATCATTTACCATTGTAGCGTGACTCATATCTTGTTTCACATCAGTTTGGGTAGGTTTATGGTTGAACTATGCACAAGTGAATCATACTACAAGAAGATTTTGTTGCAGCGCACATGCTATGTTATATTTATAAATTCAATTGCACCACTCTACTCCCGTCATTGTCCACAAGAAATTTTGGAGATTGTAGTCATAAGTCTGCCCTTGTGATCCATATAAATGTTCGGTTCATCTTTTGAATTGGGAACACTTTGATCCTTTTTTTTTAATTAAACGATTCCTATAATCTACGTCTTATTGGTAGATAAAAGTGAGATGGGTCCATTTATTTTATTTTCTTTCAGTTTGGACTGTGTTTTCACTTCTCCTCTTCTTTTCCTTTTCTGGCGTTTTATTTTATTGTCTTTAATGCTAGGAAACTCGTTATCGAAGACTTTATTCAGATTTGGCGATGAATTTGAAGTTTCCACGAATTTTTTTGACAAGATGTTGCATCATTTCACATATTCGGCGCTTTCTTGCCAATCTTGATTTCTTGGAGGTTAGTTGTTTGTCTTGATTTTTTATTTATTCAATTGATTCAGGTGGCACTTGACGTTACTTTCTTTTCATTACCTTCAATGTTCTTTTCACTGTCAGGCTGAAACACCAATGATGAATATGTTTGCTGGTGGAGCAGCTGCCCGTCCGTTTGTGACCCATCACAAAGACCTGAACACAAAGCTATTCATGCGCATTGCGCCTGAGCTCTATCTTGAGGGGCTTGCTGGAATTAAACGTGTTTATAAGATAGGAAATGAGGGCATCGATTTGACACATAATCCTGATTTCACCACCTGTGAGTTCTGTATGGCTGATGCTGACTACAATGAATTGATGATACACACCGAGAGGATGTTGAGCGGTAAGGGTCATTTGGATCATGTTGCAAGCAACTGCTTCATTCCACTTGGGTAGTGAAGTTATTTTTATCCTCCAAAATACTTGGGATTTTTCCTGACGCAGTAATGTGTAACAGGGATAGTAAAGGAACTTACAGGTGGATATAAAATTAAATATCATGCAAATGGGCTGGATGAGGATCCGATTGAGATTGACTTCACTCCACCTTTCAGGTTTGTCATCTATATAGTATCTCTCTCAAATTGTATAACGTTAACATGAATTTGAAAATCTATGAAATCGGTTGTTTTAACTCTGGCAGAAGGATTTACATGATAGAAGAATTAGAGAAGATGGCGAACCTCAATATTCCCAAGGACTTTTCCAGTGATGAGGCCAACAAATATTTGAAAGACGCATGCGCAAAGTATGAGATCAAATGTGCCCCTCCTGAAACAACAGCGCGTTTGTTGGACAAAGTCCGTTCTCTGCTTTGTCCTCTTTATTTTTTTTATTGCTTTATTGAACATAAGTTAGGTAGTTACTGGCATTGTGATCCTGTGTTATCTACTAAGTAGATACAATATCTGTGGTGGAGGTTCTGAGCTATATGCTTAAGGAGGTGAATGAGAGGCTAGGTACCGTATGAGCAAGGGCTTAGGTTTTTTATTTGTGGGAGGGGGGGGGGTTGTTGTGGAGGAAAAGCAATGGATTGGATAGCTCTTGCTGGAATACTTGATCTGATTTTGTTCCTTATCTTTTAGTTCTGTTGTTTGCTTGGTGGGTTGTGAACCAGCAAGGTCTGGTAGAATGTTTCAACTGAATTCTTTTATGTAATTTTTTAGATTTAAATTGTTTCATCATCAGTGTTAAGGTAGACTATTCTTGCTTGCACGCTCAGACAGTTTATGAGAATTGGTGATGTATATTTTTTCTGTCACTGCAGCTTGTAGGACACTTCTTTGAAGAGACTTGGAAAAATCCTGCTTTCATCATTGACCACCCTGTGTTAATGAGTCCTTTTGCACTGAGGCATGGAACGAAGAAAGGCCAAACCGAGTCTTTTGAGTTATTTGTGAACAAGCGTGAAGTATGCTTTTCAGGAATATCATGTTTTCTTTTTCTTTCCATGTTTCATTTAATTTTCAGCTTTATAATCCATGATTCTGAGTTAATTTTTCTGCAACCGCTCAGCTCTGCAATGCATACGCTGAATTGAATGACCCTGTGGTACTACGCCGGCGATTTGCTGAGCATCTCAAGGTTCACGCGTCAGTTTTTAAGTGTGCGGTGGATTTATCCTTAAATAAATTCCTCTGGAACTTTTCTGAATGATATGTGGTCTGCATACAGGATGGGTTATCTGGTGATGATGAAGCCTTCTGCATGGCTCTTGAGTATGAGTTGCCTCCAAGATGTTGTTGGGGATTGGGTATTGATCGGCTAACAATGTTGTTAACTGATTCACAAAACATTAAGGTTCTCTTCTCTCTCTCTCTCTCTCTCCCTCACAGGTCTGTGCCTGTTTGCATTTGTCTCATTTATACATGTATGTGTACACTCTGTTCCCAATGGGCTCTCAACATATGTTATTTGGTAACAGGAGTTTCTCTTCCGAGCCATGAAAACTCAAGATGAGCCATCAGCTAAAGGTACTCTTCCCAGCCATGAAACCTCAAGTGATAATGGTTGCCCTTTTCATAACTATAAACAAAAATTATGATCTTGTTTTGGAATCTGTGTGTCTTGCCTTTGATAAATGGGGTCTTTAAATTAATGGGTTTTTGTATCGGTGAATTTTAGTGAAGTTTGGCCTTCAGGGGCCTAGATTTTATGAGGGTTTTTGTTTTTGTTTTGTTTTGACTCTGAAGCTTAAGCCCTCTGCTTTTGTTGTTAGTGTGTTTGTGCAAAAAAGATTTTGGTTTATGACTCGAAAATGTGGTTTATGGCTAGAGATTTGGCTTGAAAATGTGATTTATTGTGTGTAGAGGGCGGTGCTGGAACCAGCAATGCAAGGGGGTGACATGAACCAGCAAATTGCTTCTGGAGATTTGTATGGTACTTTGGTTTCTTACAGATTGTTACAGATTTCTCTGTAAACATTGTTGATGTGTTTGGTTGGTAGAAAAGTAAAGAAATTGTGATCTTGATATTAGAATTCTTCTTTTAAAAATTCATGTTTCAGATTTTATTTGGGTTTTTTTGAGAAACCGAGAGAAAAATCTTGATTTTTCTCATTTCTATATCTGTTTACTACATAATATGCCGCTACAGTGCTCTGCACTGCATTTTGGTTTCGTGAGGCAGCCTTCCTCTTTTCTTTGTTCTTTTTTTTTTTTCCCACAGCAGCCACAGTACCAAGGGGCACTGTAGCTACATTTTTTCTCTTTCCTCGTCCTCCTCCATCAGCATTTCGTATCTACTTTTTTTTTCTTCCATTTAATATATATTGTTATACTGACACAAATTTTACAATATTTTCACAATTATTGTGGTGTCAATTTCAGGTAAGTCAAAATAAAATAATAAAATATGAAATTGTGACCAACCACAACTGCGCTTGCAGTGTACATTTGGTTTAGTGGGCTACTGTCTTTTTTTTTTCTCCTAAGTTTTGAACAGTAGCTACAGTACCAAGCGGTGCTGTAGCTACAGTAGGTACGGTTTTTTTTTTTTTTTTTTTTTTAAAGTCTTCTGTTTGTTCCTTTTTTTTTTTTCCTTTTATATATATATGTGTATATATATATATATATATTGTTATACTGACGTAAAAAATTTCACACTTATTGGTGTCAATTTCTTATGAGTCTAAATAAAATAATATGAAACTCGGACCAACTACAACTGAAAATAAATGTTGTGTAAATGTTGTGACACTTGTTGGTTGAATGTGTAAAAGCTATTGTACTTTTGGTTTGTGGTTTGTTCAATATGTACTTTTTATCGTTTTTTTTTCTTTATTTTTTCTTTCCAATCATTGATTTGTGTTTTTTTTATCCTATATATAAAAAGAGCGAAAAAAAACTTATGAATTGTGTTATATACAGTATTTTTGGTTTGGTAACTTGTCTTTTTCTTCCTTTTTTTTTTTTTATTTTTCTTGAAGTTTCCGGAATTGTTTTGAGCTTGGTTTTTTCTCTTAAAGGGTCTACATATATTTACTTAAGCTTACCTTACATGGTATGCATACAAAAAGTTGCAAATGTTATATACATTTGCAAAAAAAAATTGTATAAATTTTGCAAATGTGTACAGCATTTACCAATTTTGATGTGTTTACAATATAAATTTACATTGTAAGTGCAATGTATATTTTTATATTTATACATTATATATTAAAAGAGTGAATTGGAAAAGTTACAGTAGTTATGATTTGTTTAACTTTTTGGCTTTTTTTGTTCTTTCTTTTGCGTGAATGAATGAAGTTGTAGTATATTTGCTATATTATTTTTGATTTGTTCACGATAATTTTCACAACATTTTCATAATAAATCAAATATGGTAAATTGTTGTTGGTGTTAATTTAAACTTACCAATGAAATCACTTATTTGCCCGTCAATAACAAGTTGTAATAACCTACTGTTTATGATTTGTTGTGAAAGTGTCATGGACATGACATTTTTTTATGTGAAAAATGTTAAGCTATCTTGATATTGTCACAATATTTTCAATTCAAAACTGTTGTGCTGTCAATTGTTTACAAGTTTAGATAAAATATAACAAAATTATAAAGGTATTATGAAAAAACTGTGTTATTTAGTTGTGATTTTAGAAATTTTTTGTTGGTTTAATCAATTTCGTTGAGCCAAAATTCACTATTCCACTTACAATTTTGTTGGGTTGAGTTTTTGTTTATTTTTTTTCTTTACACACTATTTTAAGTAAAAACACAGTTTTGTACACAAAAACCAAAACTTAGGATAAAAAACATTTTTCATCCTTTATGTTTATAGGAGTATATAATTCTTCCCAAACTTTAAAATCATGCAGTTTTTCCTTTAATATTTTGGAAAATAGCAAACATGTCATATTGTTAAGCTCTCAATTAAATCCTAATGAAAGTTTATGATTTTTAAATTGTTTTATTGTGTAATGTCTAAATTGCTAAAACTAAATTTTAACATCCTAAAAGTTATTTTCTTTACGTATTTTGAGTTTTAAATGATAAAAATTCTCAGAAAGTTAGAATGATGATATTTGATTACACAAGCCATTTGTTATTTATTTATTTATTTTTTTTAATTTCTAAGCAAAACTCAGTTGTTAATTGTTGGAAGATGATATTTGTTATCATTCTTAGAAGTTTTAAAAAAATAGATATAGTCATTAACATGTAGGTACTCAAAAACTATTATAGCTAAATAAATATTTTTATGTTAAATAACTACCCTAACATTGTGGTTGATCAAAATTCTTAAACAAATGAGATTGATTTTTTTCGACATAATTATCAAAATTCTTAAAATTAATGTTTCTTTTGATTGATGTCAATCTCTATGTACTTTAAAAACTAAATGATTCATATCTTTGTTTTGTAATACAAACAAAATTTAAAATTGATCTTAATTAATACGGTACCTTTTTTTTTTACGGCACGCGTTGCCTTAACTAGTATGTATAAAAGCGCGAATGTGCAAAATCACTGATGCTACGGTGCTATTTTGGTTTCATTAGCCATTTTGTCCTTTTTTCTTCTTTTTTTTTTCTTTTTTTTTTTTTTTTTTTTTTTTAAGTTTTGAACTGTAGTTACAATTTTTGTTTGTTTATTTTTTTTATTCTTTCGTTCGTACTTTTTTTTTTTTTTTCCTTTTATATATGTTGATATACTGACACATTAAATTTCACAATTATTAAGGTGTCAATTTTATTATAAGTCGTAGCCATGAGCGATACTACTGGTTGTCTTGGGACAGATTTTTTGAGATAAAATGGAGCGAAGATGTCACTTGGCGATGTAGTATAGGGGTGTGACATAACTACTAAATTGGTTGGCAGCTCCATGTATCGTATTCTTGCGATGAATGCAAGTGAGAGTGATAGTCACCGAGTGGTAGTCGCTTCTCGATTCAACAAGCTTGAAATGAAAGTGTAGGAATGAAACTTGAATTTCTAGCGCAGGGGCACATAGCGGTTGAGTAAGCCTTTAGCCCCTAACAATGCCATTAAGAGTAAGCCATGTGTTGCGTAGCTTGATTGTTAGCATGAATTGGTGGAGTCAAAGTTGGTGATTTCATGTTGCAGCCACTATTTCTTCAATGTAATTGTCGATAGCCTTGACACTTTGCACAGACAGCAGCTCCGTTTTGAAAATGAAGCCGAAATTTCTTTGGCAAGTTAAAATTTGATGTGGCAAGTCAAAACTCGTTACCAACCCCTTTTCATTCCAATAGGGATTGTTGAGTGCGTTGCATTGCCATCTTGCATGGAATAAGTGTACTTTGGGAAATACGCCATTAATAGCAACCTCTTTGTGCTCTTGCAAAATGCATTAACGAGGTCAGTGTGCTCTTTAATTTCTGTATCTACTTTGTTGTATGGATTGCTTGCATTCATGATATATATGACATTCGGCTGCTAATTTGTTATGCCAGGAAAACTACTAGCCAGATTAGAATTTGTCACGTTAAACTTAATCCCATAATCGAGTCAAGAGAAAGAATGAGATAAGTAGATTCGTTCCACATCGAGGACCTCATAGTCATAGATGAGGTGCTGTGGAATATATAGATATAAGTAATTGTTCTCACAGTGATTTATGCCAACATTGAAATCTATATTTTATTTTTATAATCCAACCAAAAAAGGCTATAGCCCTTTGGATCCGAATATAAGAATCATGGGTGAAGCTAGGGTGAAACTATGTTTCCAAATATCCATTTAATTTTTCAATGTGCATTTAGATGAAAATATGAAAGCCTTCAATTTAAATTGTATTAGGTCTAACTTCTTCTTCTTCTTCTTTTTTTCCCTTGGACTATTAACTTATTTGTTTACAATCAAGGTTGTCAAAGTCTGATCCTATGTAGGATCAAAGTAGTGGGATCATGGATCGTAAATTGTAAGATCCTATTTTAATAATGAATTTATATGTAAAATAATCACATAAATTATGAATTCATTCATAAAAAACAATAAACCAAAGATTTGCATCAAATATGATGTAAATTGTATACTATACGTTACTACGTCTATACTAACGAAAGCAAATACGTCAAAAGCACAAAAAAAAAAAAAAAAAAAAAAAAAAAAAAAAACATTGCGGCGCGCCATAACCCATGCAAATAGTGAAAACATTAAGCTGAACCAAACACACCAATTAATTTCTCATTTTTTCCTCAAATATACAAACAACAAATACTAATATCTAACCAACCTAAAACAATCAGATCTTGTATATACGACCAATTGATACTTGAATAATTTCACACCAATTGATACTTGAATAATTTCACTGGCTGATGCATGAAATAGAAGCTTTAAGATGATTAAAGTTCAAATCTCTTATGCTCACAAAATATATTTAGGCCTACAATGATCAAAGTTCAAATATAACACTCCAAATAATGATAAGGGATCGGTAAGATCCTATACGATCTTACCAAATATGAAATCCTGGTGCAATTCTAATCGTTTTCTTCAGATGGGATCGTAAAATCATAGTCATACAATCCTATGAGGTGGATTGTGACTTTGACAACCTATGTCAACAATACATAGAGGGAACGTGTTATTGGTAAGGACTAACTAATAAAATGGCTAAGCCATAACCGAACTTAGAAACCAATCAAGATTTTGTAAAAATTCAAAGTCCTATTTGTCGCTCCTGGGCTCAATAAAAATTTGTTTCCCAAGTAATATACTCACGCACTCAAGGGGGATTAAAATACTCTCACACTACTCACCACTCCATATCTACTTTAGAGATGCTATTTGACCCAAAGACGATTGAATTTTTGGCACAATGAATCAATTGATCAAAAAAGATAAGATGAGAAGGAAAAGGAATGATTCGACATGCTTCTTAAGCTACACCAATATTTGACACAAATTTGAATATATAAATTTTTTTTTTTTTTATAAAGTATTTGAATAAATTTTCAATATATAGTTGTCGTGCACATTATGCATTTGACAAATCGGGGAGATGGCATCCTGTCTTCTTCTTATTTTTGGTTATGTAGTCAAAAAGATAGACAAAGCGATTGGTGCTTTGGAAAATTCGTCATTTTTTCATTTTTTAATGACTTTTAGTATATTTGATCAATTGTTTTCATACACGGTAAAAATGTTGTGCTAGCCCAACTGGTTCTCTAGTTTGTGCGTGAATGCAACCATTATGGCAATGGAATTTTCATTCCATGTATTTAAAGAAAGAGTCCGAATTTAGTAAATATTAGGTGTAAAATGCATGTTTTATACTATCAACTAATTAGATTTCTCAGTTCAAGTTTGAAGGCTTTAGGTAGATTGGAAAAAAGAATGATGTAGGCCATTTTACTTTATCGCATCTTTCTATACCACTGCCTAGTTTTCTCAATTGTGGGTGCTTAAAAAAAAATTTATAAAGGACCTATATAAACAAGATGATGAATATGTATGAATGAGACTTTCCACTTGGTACTATTTGGGAAATTTTGGTTCAAATATGAATTAGTTTCATGGACAATCACCCCTCCACCCCACCCCCTGGCTGGGTGTCCCCCCTAAATTACACCACCTTTAAGTTTTGCTGCACGAATACCAAATTTAATGATTGAGAGATTCTTCATTTCCATGATGCAGCAAGTCAGATTTGAATGAGGAAGAATTTTCTAGGTTCCATTCAATTGTGAAGCGTGGTGATATTGTTGGTGTCAGGGGGTTTCCAGGTTTGTGATGTTACTACAATTGGGTAGTTACTAACACCTTTTGACTTATATATATATATATATATATATATAGCTGCTCCTTACTGTGTTGACACTGTTGAGTTTACAGAAGAAATCACCATCAGTATAATTACTTAATTTGGTTTTTCTCTCTCTCTCTCTCTCACACACACACACATCGGACGTTTGATAATGAATTAAAAATTTTGTGGCATAAGGAAAAAATTATGGAGAGTGTAGGTAGAACTTCAAAATACAAATTTAAAAGAGACAGCTTGAAAATTCCCTAAAATAGGTGCTTCATTTTGGTCTTTTTCCCCTATGGTGAACTGTTTTAGTTTTCTATGTTGCATAATTGGTATATATATATATATATATAGATATATTTTACAAAGTTTCAACCTGTATACATATATATATATTTTAATGTTATACTCTTTTTCATCGAACCAAAATACTAGTCAATTTAGACGCAAGCAAAAATTAAATCTCAAATTTCAACCGTTAAAACCTAAAAATAGTTTGGATTTTGGACCGTGCGCCGAGATTCCAAAGCAAAAGGTCAGCCTATCTCTATCACTCACCGATAGTAGCAGAAGAGCAGTGCTTGTCCAAGTAATTAGGATTTAGCACTCATGGACGCATAAAAAACTTGGCAAATGATCTGAGATCAAATCAATCAAATGGTTGGAAAAACGCTTGTCACACCCAAGATCAGTCACAGCTCATCATCACTCACACTCACTCAACATTCGTGGGCACGACCCAAATAAACTAAACCCTTTTCCTTTTTTACCATTATTTCCACACCACGCCACGCCACGAATAAATATAAACATTTTCAGCACACCCCTCTCTCTCTCTCTCTAGAGTCTCTGCGTAAAGATGAGCAAGGGACGAGGACTTTTCACAGATATCGGCAAGAAAGCCAAAGGTAAAGAAAAAAAAATCGTACTCTCATCGCTCACGATTTTTCATTTACTTCTTTGCTTTGATTTTTGTTTCAATTTCTTGTATAACTTAATTATTCGCTGTTGCTTGCTTTGTTTGTTTGTTTGTAGATCTTCTAACCAGGGACTTCAGCTCCGATCAGAAGTTCACTGTCTCTACCTACAGCGATGCTGGAGAGGTGCATATACTATGGAATCTAGCTCACTCTTTTTCTTTTTTCTTTTTTTCTTTACTCACGCACGCACATTGAGTTGTTAGTTTAGGAACTTAGATCGGTAATTAGGTTAGGGTTTTTGAAGATTTGAAGTGACTTTCCACTGTTTTGCTTGTTTGATTTCACAAATTTACTAAAATTTTTATTTAACGATATTGCCAATACTTGGATGTGAAACCAAATCACATGAGCTGACATATCCACTGTTGTTTTTAGATGACAAATTCTAGGATATTTTTTTTTTTAATAATTTGGTTAGGGTTTGCCGAGTTAATGAACATGTTGTTTAGTGCCAACAGAGAGTAAAAGAATGTTGTTTTCGAATAGATTTTGGGTATTATCATTTACTATTGTAGTGTGACTCATGTCTTGTTTCACATCAGTTTGGGTAGGTTTATGGTTGAACTATGCACAAGTGAATCACTCTACAAGAAGATTTTGTTGCAGCACACATGCTATGTTATATTTATAAACCCAGTTAGTTAATTCCGATGCGCCACTCTACTACCGTCATTGTCCACAAGAAATTTTGGAGATTGTAGTCATAAGTCTGCCCTTGTGGTCCATATAAATGTTAGGTTCATCTTTTGAATTGGGAACACTCTGATCCTTTTTTTTTGATTAAATGATTCCTATAATCTACGTATTATTGGTTGCTATTGATGTTGTGGGGGGTGATTTGAACCTGATGAATTGGATTATTTTTTCCTGATGCTGATAAAAGTGAGACGGGTCCATTTATTTTATTTTCTTTCAGTTTGGACTGTGTTTTCACTTCTCCTCTTCTTTTCCTTTTCTGGTGTTTTATTTTATTGTCTGCAATGCTAGGAAACTCGTTGTCGACAACTTTATTTAGATTTGGTGAGGAATACGGAGTTTCCACAAATTTTTATAACAAGATCTCGGATCATTTCATATATTCGGCGCTTTCTTGACGATTGTGAGTTCTTGGAGGTTAGTTGTTTGTCTTGATTTTTTATTTATTCAATTGATTCAGGTGGCACTTGACTTTACTTTCTTTTCATTACCTTCAATGTTCTTTTCACTGTCAGGCTAGAACACCAATGATGAATATGTTTGCTGGTCGAGCAGCTGTCCGTCCGTTTGCGACCCATCACAATGACCTGAACATGAAGCTATTCATGCGCGTTGCGCCTGAGCTCTATCTTGAGGGGCTTGCTGGAATTGACCGTGTTTATAAGATTGGAAACGAGGGCCTTGGTTTGACACATAATCCTGATTTCAGCACCTGTGAGGTCTGTGCGGCTTATGAGGGCTATGATTGCATGATGGTACTCATCGAGACAATGTTGTGTGGTAAGGGTCATTTGGACCATGTTGCAAACAACTGCTTCATTCCACTTGGGTAGTGAAGTTATTTTTATCCTCCAAAATACTTGGGATTTTTCCTGACACAGTAATGTGTAACAGGGGTGGTAGAGGAACTTACAGGTGGATATAAAATTAAATATCATGCAGATGGGCTGGATGAGGATCCGATTGAGATTGACTTCACTCCACCTTTCAGGTTTGTCATCTATATAGTATCTCTCTCAAATTGTATAACGTTAACATGAATATGAGAATCTATGAAATCGGTTGTTTTAACTCTGGCAGAAGGATTGACATGATAGAAGAATTAGAGAAGATGGCGAACCTCGATATTCCCAAGGACTTTTCCAGTGATGAGGCCAACAAATATTTGAAAGAGGCATGCGCAAAGTATGAGATCAAATGTGCCCCTCCTGAAACAACAGCGCGCTTGTTGGACAAAGTCAGTTCTCTGCTTTGTCCTTTTTATTTTTATTACTTTATTGAACATAAGTTAGGTAGTTACTGGCATTGTGATCCTGTGTTATGTACTAAGTAGATACAATATCTGTGATGGAGGGTCTGAGCTTTATGCTTAAGGAGGTGAATGAGAGGCTAGGTACCGTATGAGCAAGGGCTTAGGTTTTTGATTTGTGCGAAGGGGAGGGGGGGGGGTGTTGTGGAGGAAAAGCAATGGATTGGATAGCTCTTGCTGGAATACTGGTTTTTCCTTAGATGGCTCTCTGCTATTTGGAGTAATGGTTCAATAAGATTGCTTACACTGATAAGCTGTAGCAGTTGGATAAAGTAGAAATTGTAGCATTTATCAGTGGGAGAGATAATTGGAGGTTGGGAACAGTGAAAAGTGGTTGATTGGAAATGCCATTAAAGTAACAATATGATGGGGTCCCAATATTTTACAATAATTAAGTAATTCTTCATTAGAAAAAGTGTATAGTTTCTTTTGTTCTGACAATGATGTTTTCTGACTTGATCTGATTTTGTTCCTTATCTTTTAGTTCTGTTGTTTGCTTGGTGGGTTGTGAACCAGCAAGGTCTGGTAGAATGTTTCAACTGAATTCTTTTATGTAATATTTTAGATTTAAATTGTTTCATCATCAGTGTTAAGGTAGACTATTCTTGCTTGCACGCTCAGACAGTTTATGAGAATTGGTGATATATATTTTTTCTGTCACTGCAGCTTGTAGGACACTTCTTTGAAGAGACTTGGACAAATCCTGCTTTCATCATTAACCACCCTGTGTTAATGAGTCCTTTTGCACTGAGGCATAGAACGAAGAAAGGCCAAACCGAGTCTTTTGAGTTATTTGTTAACAAGCGTGAAGTATGCTTTTCAGGAATATCATGTTTTCTTTTTCTTTCCATGTTTCATTTAATTTTCAGCTTTATAATCCATGATTCTGATTTAATTTTTCTGTAACCGCTCAGCTCTGCAATGGATACACTGAATTGAATGACCCTGTGGTACTACGCCGGCGATTTTGCTGAGCATCTCAAGGTTCACACGTCAGTTTTTAAGTGTGCGGTGGATTTATCCTGAAATAAATTCCTCTGGAACTTTTCTGAATGATATGTGGTCTGCATACAGGATGGGTTATCTGGTGATGATGAAGCCTTCTGCATGGCTCTTGAGTATGCGTTGCCTCCAAGATGTTGTTGGGGATTGGGTATTGATCGGCTAACAATGTTGTTAACTGATTCACAAAACATTAAGGTTCTCTTCTCTTCTCTCTCTCTCTCTCTCCCTCGCAGGTCTGTGCCTGTTTGCATTTGTCTCATTTATACATGTATGTGTACACTCTGTTCTCAATGGGCTCTCAACATATGCTATTTGGTAACAGGAGTTTCTCTTCCGAGCCATGAAAACTCAAGATGAGCCATCTGCTAAAGGTAATCTTCCCAGCCATGAAACCTCAAGTGATAATGGTTGCCCTTTTCATAACTATAAACAAAAATTATGATCTTGTTTTGGAATCTGTGTGTCTTGCCTTTGATAAATGGGGTCTTTAAATTAATGGGTTTTTGTATCGGTGAATTTTAGTGAAGTTTGGCCTTCAGGGGCCTAGATTTTATGAGGGTTTTTGTTTTTGTTTTGTTTTGACTCTGAAGCTTAAGCCCTCTGCTTTTGTTGTATAGTGTGTTTGTGCAAAAAAGATTTTGGTTTATGACTCAAAAATGTGGTTTATGGCTAGAGATTTGGCTTGAAAATGTGATTTATTCTGTGTATAGGGCGGTGCTGGAACCAGCAATGCAAGGGGGTGACATGAACCAGCAAATTGCTTCTGGAGATTTGTATGGTACTTTGGTTTCTTACAGATTGTTACAGATTTCTCTGTAAACATTGTTGATGTGTTTGGTTGGTAGAAAAGTAAAGAAATTGTGATCTTGATATTAGAATTCTTCTTTTAAAAATTCATGTTTCAGATTTTATTTGGGTTTTTTTGAGAAACCGAGAGAAAAATCTTGATTTTTCTCATTTCTATATCTGTTTACTAAATAATATGCCGCTACAGTGCTCTGCACCGCATTTTGGTTTCGTGAGGCAGCCTTCCTCTTTTCTTTTTTCTTTTTTTTTCCCACATCAGCCACAGTACTAAGGGGCACTGTAGCTACATTTTTTCTTTTTCCTCGTTCTCCTCCTCCGTCAGTATTCCGTATCTACTTTTTTTTTCTTCCATTTAATATATATTTGTTTACAATCAAGGTTGTCAAAGTCTGATCCTATGTAGGATCAAAGTAGTGGGATCATGGATCGTAAATTGTAAGATCCTATTTTAATAATGAATTTATATGTTAAATAATCACATAAATTATGAATTCATTCATAAAAAAACAATAAACCAAAGATTTGCATCAAATATGATGTAAATTGTATACTATACGTTACTACGTCTATACTAACGAAAGCAAATACGTCAAAAGCACAAAAAAAAAAAAAAAAAAAATAATAATATAAAATAACGTTGCGGCGCGCCATAACCCATGCAAATAGAGGAAACATTAAGCTGAACCAAACACACCAATTAATTTCCCATTTTTTCCTCAAATGTACAAACAACAAATACTAATATCTAACCAACCTAAAACAATTAGATCTTGTATATACGACCAACTGATACTTGAATAATTTCACACCAATTGATACTTGAATAATTTCACTGGCTGATGCATGTAATAGAAGCTTTAAGATGATTAAAGTTCAAATCTCTTATGCTCACAAAATATATTTAGGCCTACAATGATCAAAGTTCAAATATAACACTCTAAATAATGGTAAGGGATCGGTAAGATTCTATACGATGTTACCAAATATGCAATCCTGGTGCAATTCTAATCGTTTTCTTCAGATGAGATCGTAAAATCATAGTCATACAATCCTATGAGGTGAATTGTGACTTTGACAACCTATGTCAACAATACATAGAGGGAACGTGTTATTGGTAAGGACTAACTAATAAAATGGCTAAGCCATAACCGAACTTAGAAACCAATCAAGATTTTGTAAAAATTCAAAGTCCTATTTGACGCTCCTGGGCTCAATGAAAATTTGTTTCCCAAGTAATATACTCACGCACTTAAGGGGGATTAAAATACTCTCACACTACTCACCACTCCATATCTACTTTAGAGATGCTATTTGACCCGAAGACGATTGAATTTTTGGCAGAATGAATCAATTGATCAAAAAAGATAAGATGAGAAGGAAAAGGAGTGATTCGACATGCTTCTTAAGCTACACCAATATTTGACACAAATTTGAATATATAATTTTTTTTTTATAAAGTATTCGAATAAATTTTCAATATGTAATTGTCGTGCAGATTAAGCATTTGACAAATCGGGGAGATGGCATCCTGTCTTCTTCCTATTTTTGGTTATGTAGTCAAAAAGATAGACAAAGTGATTGGTGCTTTGGAAAATTCGTCATTTTTTCATTTTTTAATGACTTTTAGGCCCCGTTCGTTTGGAGTGAAAATAGGGACGATGAAAAATAAAGAGAGGAAAATAGGGTGGAAAATGTTGTTTTTCACTGTTCGTTTGGGGAAGAAAACTAGGAAGGATGGAAAACTGGAGAAAAAGTTTTCTCTTTGAGCCCACATTTTTTTTCCTCCCAAATTGGGAGGAAAACTTGGGGAGAAAAGTACTAGTGTAGCACTTTTCCACAAATGCCCTTCCCAAGTTCTCTTCTCTCTCTCTCTCTCTTTTTTTTTTTTTTTTTCAACTTGACGTTCTGTGTGTTTTTTTTTTAATTTTGTCCTTTATTTGTTTCCAACTGACATGCTCTTATGTTTTTTTTCCTTTTTTTTCTTCAAAGTGACGTGCTTTTTTTTTTATTCAACGTGACATTCTCTTCTTTTTTTTTTCTTTTTTTTTCAACGAGACCTGATCTATTGTCCCCATTATACTCCTCATTAATCTTCTTTTTTTTTTTCTTGTTGATTTTTTGGTTTTTTTTTTTTTTCGTATGACATTAATTTTTACATTATAAGAATAATAATAATAATATAAATTTATATATATGATGTGATAAATTTTATATTATTTAATGGGTATAAATAAATCTATTTCTTACATAATATGTAACAAGGGTATAATAGTCAATTTATATAAATTACATTTTTCATCCTTTATTTTTTCTCTCCAACCAAACAAAAGAGTTTTCCACCCTCTCACTTTTCCACCCCTTCAACCGAACACACAAGAGGAAAAACTAAATATTTTCCATCCTCCCACAATTTTCTATCCTCCCACTTCTCCACTCCTCCAACCGAACGGACCCTTAGTATATTTGATCAATTGTTTTCATACACGGTAAAAATGTTGCGCTAGCCCAACTGGTTCTCTAGTTTGTGCGTGAATGCAACCATTATGGCAATGGAATTTTCATTCCATGTATTTAAAGAAAGAGTCCAAATTTAGTAAAGATTAGGTGTAAAATGCATGTTTTATACTATCAACTAATTAGATTTCTCAGTTCAAGTTTGAAGGCTTTAGGTAGATTGGAAAAAAGAATGATGTAGGTCATTTTACTTTATCGCATCTTTCTATACCACTGCCTAGTTTTCTCAATTGTGGGTGCTTAAAAAAAAATTTATAAAGGACCTATATAAACAAGATGATGAATATGTATGAATGAGACTTTCCACTTGGTACTATTTGGGAAATTTTGGTTCAGATATGAATTAGTTTCATGGACAATCACCCCCCCACCCCACCCCCTGGCTGGGTGTCCCCCCTAAATTGCACCACCTTTAAGTTTTGTTGCACGGATACCAAATTTAATGATCGAGAGATTCTTCATTTCCATGATGTAGCAAGTCAGATTTGAATGAGGAAGAATTTTCTAGGTTCCATTCAATTGTGAAGCGTGGTGATATTGTTGGTGTAAAGGGGTTTCCAGGTTTGTGATGTTACTACAATATATATATATATATATATAGCTGCTCCTTACTGTGTTGACATTCTTGCGTTTATAGAAGAAATCACCATCAGTTTAATTACTTAATTTGGTTTCTCTCTCTCTCTCTCTCTCAAACACATTTGATGTTTGATAATGAATTTAAAATTTTGTGGCATAAGGAAAAAATTATGGAGAGTGTAGGTAGAACTTCAAAATACAAATTTAAAAGAGACAGCTTGAAAATTTCCTTAAATAGGTGCTTCATTTTGTCTTTTTCCCTATGGTGAACTGTTTTAGTTTTCTATGCTGCATAATTGGTTTTTTTTTTTACCTGTATGCCGCATGATTGTTGAAATTTTCTAGAAATTGGTCCAGTCTTGTGATATAGATGTACATTTTTTTTTTACTCCTAATTTCATACAGATTTACTGGGTCTTGAACTCACAAATTCACTCCCAACCTTGCTTTTACAAGGGAAGGAGGTGCCATTTGAGCTAGAGGCATAATTTTTTTTTTTTTTGAATTTCAAAGTTGAGTTGTAGGTTTTTGAGTTATTGTTTCTTTAAATTATAAACTTCCTGGTTGACTTACATTTTGTTAGAATTTTGGCCAAATGATTAAATTCACCATTTCCTAACAGCTTAAACTTTTGGGGGAATTTGTAATTTAAATTCACTCTACCTCCCATTTAAAATGTGAAAAATCACACATGTTGGGCCCCACTTATTAAGGGGGAGGTTGGGCCCACGCGTGAAAGGGAGTGTTAGAATTATGTTCAAATTAAATTCACCATTTTCTAATGGCTTTAGTTTCTAGGAGAATCGGTAATTTAACACATTTTCTTTCAATTCAGGGAAAACTAAAAGGGGGGTGCTAAGTATTTTTCCAAGATCGTTTATAGTCTT